>JBBIWI010000023.1:2400000-3120813 GCA_038048805.1 Hipparchia sbordonii | reverse complement strand
AAATTTATTAAGTTATATTAAATTACAAAAATGTGATTTTCGATGTTCTAATCCTACAAACTATCATAAAATTAACACTTAACATTAATTTGTGATTAGTGTTAACATCCCCATTGATCTACTGCTGTAAAAATCAAATCTGCATCTGAAGATTTACAATTACACGCGCTAGTATTCTCACGAAGTTACGGACGCTTTACTTGTGGTTACGTCGTGTACATGCACATTGCGTGAGTGTAGGTAAATTAATTTATTTTTTTATTAATTGTTAATAGTTTTTGTCTACATAAGGTCTTCTTTGGATTATCACAATATTAAAAAGAACATTGAAAATTATTTGGGTTTTTTTTCATTCGATGACAAGATAGTCAATGACTGCGATCTCACCTGATGGTAAGTGACGATGCAGTCTAAAATAGTAGCGGACTAACTTGGAAAGGGCCCTTCAGTTGGTTTATACCCGTCATCGTGCCGAAACGCTAAATCGCTTGACGGCACGTCTTCGACGGTATTGCGGTGACTAGCCACAGCCAAAGCCTCCCACAGAGACCAGACCAGAGACAATTCAGAAATTAATATAAAAATTCCCGAATTGCCCCCACCGGGAATCGAACCCGAGACCTGCCAGTTATAAGACCCCAGCGCTGATCATTGCGCTACGGAGGTCGTCAGAATTTACTTTTCATATTTAATTTACTTTTTATCCTAACAAAAAAACTCTAAACTTCTTCCTGAACTAGGATAGGAAATTAAATCCACAGATCGTGCCGGATAGTTAAATCGTTTGGCGGTAGGCATCAATCGAAAAAAAAAAACACCTGCAAAAAAAAACTCTAAATCATGCTGGACCAAAATAGATGCAACATCGATTAGACTATAGCTTACGCGGTGCGGGAGTCGGCGACGCAGTCACCACCGCTAAACAAACGCAAATTCATTCATTCATTCATTTACGAATTATTTCAATAGATAAGTATAGATCTTGCAATTCACGAGGGCGCGTGAGCTTTACTCGTGGTTACGTCGTGTGCATGCACATTGCGTAAGTGTGCGTGCCTGTCAGGAGCCTAGGTGGGAGCGGTCAGGCGCGAGCAAGCTCTCGCTCACACTTATACAGATACGACACACACAACCATGGTTGTGAAACCATCTGTATAAGTGAAAGAACTACACCTATGTATCTTAATTTCTTCCTTATCAACCGATAGACGTCCACTGCTGGACAAAGGTCTCTTGCATGGACTTCCACAGGCCTCGGTCTTGCGTCGCCTGAATCCAGCGGCTCCCTGCGACTTGCTTAATGTCATCGGTCCACCTGGTGGAGGGTCTGCCAACACTGCGCTTCCCGGTGCGGGGTCGCCACTCCAGCACCTTGGGGCCCCATCGACTATCAGCTCTTCGAACTACGTGCCCCGCCCATTTCCACTCTTAGATATCGTTTCAGGATTAGAAATGTTTAAGATCACTAACATTAGTTTTAGTGTGTGTTTTCCTTACTAACATATATGATCTCATGGTCGAATTAAATATACATATCTATATATATATAATTCAAAGTCCTGACTGACTGACTGACTGACTGAGATATCAACGCACAGCCTAAACTACTGAAGTTAGAAACTCGAAATTTTTACAGTTGGTTCCTTTTATGACGTAGGCGCACACTAAGAAAGTATTATTGGAAATACCACCCCTAAGGGGTTTAAATAGGGGATGGAAGTTTATATGAAACTCCGTCATTTTTCAAGCTGTTTCCATCAAAGTTGGTATTTGAGCTTTCAGTTAAAAATAAAGAAGTACGTGTGTCACAGTTTTTGAAAATTCCACCCCAAAACCTAATTCCACGCAGACGAAGTCGCGGGGGCAAAAGCTAGTATATATATATTTTTTTTTATTTAACACTTTTTTGTCTCCAGGATGACGTAGGCGCGGTGAAGACGATCAAGCACGCACTGTCAGCTGTGACGTCAGACGTCAACAAGCTGGCCGCGTTCACGCAGGACAAGGAGTATGACGTCATGTCGCTCACCAACGTCGCTGGAGAGAAGGTGAGTGACCAAATGCATGGACCTGTGGGTGACACACATACATACATACCAACACACATACATACATACTACCCATACATATACATACATACACAGTACAAAATCCGTACGACATACAAGACGCCCCCGCGGCCGGTTGCAATGCGAACGAGGCGCGGCGGCTGTAAGCGGTCGCGGGGGGTACGAAGAACCCGTTAGGCGCGCGCGCTGCATGTTGGAGTTCGAGGCGCGCGCCAGTCACGACCCGACGCTCGAGCGGTAGGCCCGCGCCCCTTGCATGCGTAATCACTATTGTACCTGCCATATTGTGTGTCTGCCATTGTAGTTCCTTCTGATTATAAATTACTTACTTCTATACTTCTTCATCCTTTCATTGCTCACCCCCATAGACCGATTTTGATGATTCTTACGTCAATCAATTTGTGTTAATCTTGGGAGTGTCACTAGAGACATTACAGTAAACAAAATTCAATATGGCGACCATACGCCATATTGTGGAAAAGAAAAAATGGAAGTCGTCGAACTACAGTCGATTTTTATATTTAATTAATTTATGTATCGCTGACTTTGTTTTTACGATGTCGGTGACTTTGTTTTCACAATATATGTGACTTTATTTTTACGATATCTAAGGTGTCTTGGTTTTTACGATGTCGGTGACTTTGTTTTCACAATATAGGTGACTTTATTTTTACGATATCTAAGGTGACTTGGTTTTTACGATGTCGATGACTTTGTTTTCACAATATAGGTGACTTTATTTTTACGATATCTAAGGTGACTTGGTTTTTACGATGTCGGTGACTTTGTTTTCACAATATAGGTGACTTTATTTTTACGATATCTTGGTTCTTACGATATAGGTGACTTTGTTTTTATGATATCGGTGATTTTGTTTTTAAGATATCGGTGACTTTGTTTTTGCAATATCGGTGACTTAGTTTTTAAGTTATCGGTGACTTTATTTTTAAGATATCGGTGACTTTGTTGTTACAATATCGGTAAGCTTGTTTTTATGATATCGGCGATTTTGCTTCACACTATGTCGTTGACTTCCAGCCAACACCGCCAATAGTGGTGCGGGCTCAGCTGGTGAAGAAGCAGCTGGAGGAGACCAAGACCCTCACCATTCGTCTGGAGAACAAGGAGGCTGACATCAAGGAGTTGCGGAAGGCACTTAAGGTATGATCGACACTGAATACAAAATTTTGGCTCCGTCTGGTTGTTTTTTGTCACCTCCCTGGCGCAGTGGTGAGCGCTGCGGTCTTATAACTAGGAGGTCTCGGGTTCGATTCCCGGCGGGGGCAATTTGGGAATTTATAATGTAACTAGCTGATGCCCGCGGCTTCTCGCGAAAACTCAAGTTCCCGCGAAAACTCAATTTTCCGGGATATAAAGTAGCGTGTGTGTTATTTCAGACCATAATCTATCTCTGTGCCAAATTTCAGCCAAATCGGTTCAGTTGTTGCGGCGTAATTGAGTAACAAACATCAATGCATTCAAACTTTTGCATTTATAATATTAGTTGATTTATCTATGATTTCACATAAAATCATAGACAAATTATAGAGATCGGTGCACCATTTGCAATATTATTAGTTCCAGAGACACTCGTATGTCAAATGTGAGGTCTAGAGGTCAGTAAATATAGAGGTCAGTGTTCTGATCTAGAGGTCTGTAAATATAGAGGTCAGTGAATATAGAGGTCAGTAAATATAAAGGTCAGTGTTCTGATCTAGAGGTCAGTGATCTGATCTAGAGGTCAGTAAATATAGAGGTCGGTGTTCTGATCTAGAGGTCAGTAAATATAGAGGTCGGTGTTCTGATCTAGAGGTCAGTATACAACGTGTATTGAAACTCCGAAATAATACTGAAGGAGGAGAATGTGCTCATGAAACTGAACAACTTTCCCCTAGGAACATAGCTCTACCATCCCTACCATAGTAAATCAATCAGCTGATCGTCAATTTTGTATGGGAGGTCCACATTTTTTTTCACATTTCGAGCTATGTTCCTTGGGGAAAGTTGTTCAGTTTCATGAGCACATTCACCTCCTTCAGTATTACTTCGGAGTTTCAATACACGTTGTATATAGAGGTCAGTGTTCTGATCTAGAGGTCAGTGAATATAAAGGTCAGTGTTCTGATATAGAGGTCAGTGAATATAAAGGTCAGTGTTCTGATATAGAGGTCAGTGTTCTGATATAGAGGTCAGTGTTCTGATCTAGAGGTCAGTCAATATAGAGGTCAGTGTTCTGATCTAGAGGTCAGTGAATATAAAGGTCAGTGTTCTGATATAGAGGTCAGTGTTCTGATCTAGAGGTCAGTAAATATAGAGGTCAGTGTTCTGATCTCTGGTCGTCCCCCCCCCAGGCTAAGCAGGAGGAGCTGTCGGAGATGCAGATCCGGCGCGAGCTGGGCGAGAGGAAGCTGGTGGCGGCGGCGCGCGACTCGGAGCTGCGCGCGCAGCAGCTGCAGCGGCGGCTGGACGACGCGCAGAACCAGCTCAAGAGGTGGAGAACCACTAGTTTTTTTTTTATAAAGAACATTAGCCAAGCTGAAGTTGACTAATATTCTCCCATCCCCTCCAAATAAGCGTGAAGCTTGTGCTAGGAGTGGGTACGACAATAGTGCAACGGTTGTCAGTCCCCATCTTTAACCAAATTCAAGTTCAAAATTTATTTATTTCATGTAGGCCAACTTGTAGCTCTTATGACACGTCATAAATCTACCACCGGTTCGGAATGCAGATTCTGCTGAGAAGAGCCGGTAAGAAACTCAGCAGTTGCTCTTTTCGAGATTTCTTATGAGAGTTTGGGCTACTATGAAATAGTGTTGAATTTTCAATGATGTGCAACAAAGAATTTTCTCTCCCCTCTTTCTCTTCTATTCTCTCTTACTCTGTATCTCTCTTTTTTTTCTATCTCTATTTTTTCTCTTCCTCTCTATCTGTCCTTTTCTCTATCTCTATTTTTCTTGTTAAAAATTTCTCTTATTCCAGAAAAGAGAAGGAGTTCGAAGAGACAATGGACCACCTCCAGCAAGACATCGACTCTCTGGAGAGCGAGCGAGGCGCGCTGCGGGACAAGCTCAAGCTGTACGCGAAGAGGGGCGGTACCCACCACGGTGAGATATCTATATCTTTTCTATACCAAAAAATGTCTGGTGGGAGGCTTCGGCCGTGGCTAGTTACCACCCTACCTTCAAAGACGTACCGCCAAGCGATTTAGCGTTCCGGCACGGTGGCGAATAGAAACCGATTAGGAGTATGGGTTCGATTTACACTGCCATACCCTGTCCAAGTTAGACCGCTACCATTTTAGACTGCATCGTCACTTCCCATCAGGTGAGATCGCAGTCAAGGGCTGTTTTGTCATCAAAAAAAAAAAAAAAAGAATAGCGCTTTGCGTGCTCGTCCCTGATACGCAATTTGGGTACCTTCAAATTGAGAGTGAATAGGCGTTTTCTATGCAAGCGCGCTCAATCTTAGGCTGCATCTTCACTTACTATCGAGTGTGATCGCAGTTCAACACTAGTCTATGTATTATATAGGGTTTCGTGTGGAGAAAACTGGAACTATAGATTCAGTACAATAGTTACTCATTCTTATTTATTTCGACTGTTCCGTAGAACAAAGTCTTATCTGCTAAATTCATAACTTGAGATTTGAGCCTTGCAGCTGTGACTTTAAGGCTCAAATTTCTAGTTCTGAATTTAGCAGATGAGACCTTGTTCTACGGAACGGTCCATTTATTTAAACTCACTTTAGAGAAAGTACTGTATGTTGGAACATCATAACGTACATTATATCTATTTTGTACCCACGTACGAGAAAACAAAACGTTATCTTTACCTTTTACCTACAACGTGTAACAAAAGTGTGAAATAACCCTGAAGGAGGTGAATGTGCTCGTGAAACTGAACAACTTTCCCCAAGGAACATAGGTCGAAATGTGAAAAAAAAAGACGTGTGGCACTCAGGGACTGCCGCGGTAAAGCTATTGCATAGCATTTTTTATCAACGCCATCTAGCGGCTCACCGTAGAGGAGTCCCGTGTCAGGTTATTTTCGTTACGGAATTTCTGGATTCGGTCTCCACGCTGGCCCGCGATAGAAGCTATGCAATAGCTTAAAAAAAATTTTTACCTTCCATAGTAAATCAATCAGCTGATCGTCAATTTTGTATGGGAGGTGCACATTTTTTTCACATTTCGACCTATGTTCCATGGGGAAAGTTGTTCAGTTTCATGTGCACATTGACCTCCTTCAGGGTTATTTCACTTTTGTTACACGTTGTACATGTTTATGAATGTGTGCAGCCATGGGATCGCCGGCCGCGTCGCGCGACGCATACATACGTAAGCTGAACGCACACGTGATATAATTGCATGATTGTCGCATCACTATCTAATACCATCTAATGTTATCTAACACTCTGCCGTAAGCTCGAGTCTCCACACAAACGTTGTTTTTTTTTTTTTTTTTTTTTTTTTAATTCGATGGTAAGTGGTACTTTTTAACTGACTTAAAAAAAAAGGAGGTGGCTCTCAACTCGACATTTTTTTTTGGCGATATTGCTTTAGAACTCCGCCCGTATTTAGACCCGCCCGACTTCAAGATACGTGTACAAACTAAAGTTATTTTATACTTTTAAGAAGTGAAGTCGGTTTTAAAAAAAAAAAAAATATTTATCTAAATATATAAAAGGCAAAGGTGACTGACTGACTGACTGACTGACTGATCTATCAACGCACAGCTTTAACCACTGGACCGATCGAGCTGAAATTTGGCATCCAGGTAGCTGTTAGGACGTAGACATCCGCTAAGAAAGGATTTTGGAAAATTTCAACCCCAAGAGGGGGTTAAAAAATCGAACCTAACGTGAGCGAAGCCGCGGGTTAAAGCTAGTTAATATTATAAAGAGAAAAGATTCGTATGTAAGTATGTTTGTAACGAATTGGCTCAAAAAGTGGAGTGGACCGGACCGATTTGGCTGAAATTTAAAATGGAAATAGACTATACCTTGAATTAAAACATAGGCTACTTTTTAAAATTATAGTTCATAGACTCCAAAAAAAAAAACCTCAATCCACGCGTACGAAGTCGCAGGTATCAGATAGTTATTTATAAAGAGATTTCACAAAGTATTTCAGAGCCGATTTTTCCATCATAAACTAATAAGTGTGAACAATGACAAAATGGCCGACGGCCCATCGACCAATCCCGAGAGGCCGAAGATAGGCGTGTGTTCGGATACTTGCACGTTACACATTTATTTATGAAAAAAAAAAAAAAATTACACTTTGTAGTGGCGTTTGAAGCCGGGTTTAAAAAAATAATTTTTATTTATGTCTATGAAACTAGAGCTTACGGGGGATCTTTTTTTTAATATTATTATCCTAAACAATTCAATGATTAATCTAAACTTTTCAGTTTAATTAAAAAACAACAGCAATTTAATTTTTCATGCAGTTTTTCAAAGCTTCTTTATGTTCTAAAATTTTTTTTTAAATGTAGCCGAATCAGTGGTAGATTCATTTGACAATTAAAATGCACTTTGTAAAAGTTTATTTAAAAAAATATATAAATATATTTTATTCTATTCTATTTATACTACTGCTACTGACCGCGACTTCATCCAGGTGGAGTTATTAAAAAAAAATGTAGTATAGTTAGTTGATAAAAAGTAGCCTATGTTACTTTTGAAGTCCTCATACCATATACCATGAAAAAAATCACGTTAACCCGTTGCTTCCGTACTGCGTGATTGAAGGACAAACCAAGGAACGGACGCACTTTCGCATTTATAATATTAATCCTATTATCCTATTAATATTATAAATGCGAAAGTTTGGATGGATGGATGTTGGTTACTCAATCACGCCGCAACGACTGAACCGATTTGACTGAAAGGCACAGAGATAGATTATAGTCTGGAATAACACATAGGCTACTTTTTATCCCGGAATATAAGAGAGCTCCCGCGGGAATAAAAAAAGACGTGCGGCACTCGGGGACTGCCGCGGTAAAGCTATTGCATAGCATTTTTTATCAACGCCATCTAGTGGCTCACCGTAGAGGAGTCCCGTGTCAGGTTATTTTCGTTACGGAATTTCTGGATTCGGTCTCCACGCTGGCCCGCGATAGAAGCTATGCAATAGCTTAAAAAACCAGAAGTCGCGGGCATCAACTAGTATTAAGGATAACTAAAGTGTCGATTCAGGGTTTTTATACTTTTTACTTAATAAGTTAGGTATGTAAAGTTCTTTTTTAAGAAAAATACTAGTATTTATAGGTTTTTCTTGTGTTTTTTATTAGAAAAATTGTAATATACAGTTCTTGCAATTCACGAGGCGCGTGGCTCATGGTTGTGTGCGTGTCGTATCTGTATAAGTGTGAGCGAGAGCTTGCTCGCGCCTGACCGCTCCCACCTAGGCTCCTGACAGGCACGCACACTTACGTTATGTGCATGTACACGACGTAACCACAAGTAAAGCTCACGCGCCCTCGCGAATTGCAAGATCTATACATATCTATTGAAATAATTCGTAAATGAATGAATGAATGAATTTGCGTTTGTTTAGCGGTGGTGACTGCGTCGCCGACTCCCGCACCGCGTAAGCTATAGTCTAATCGATGTTGCATCTATTTTGGTCCAGCATGATTTAGAGTTTTTTTTTTTTTGCAGATGTGTATTTTTTTTTTATTTTGATCCCTACCGTCAAGCGATTTAACTATCCGGCACGATCTGTGGATTAAATTTCCTATCCTAGTACAGTAAGAAGTTTAGAGCTTTTTTTTTGTTGTTGACCAACGGGAATGGGTCTGCTTTGACTGCCCGTCTTGACATGCGTTGGATTGGTGTACCTACGTATGCATTTTTGCATTTTTGAAGCTTTATTGTGGAAGCACTGTATACATAGTATAGCTTTGTAAAAAAAAATTTTTTTTTGAAAAGAGCAACTGCTGAGTTTCTTGCCGGCTCTTCTCAGCAAAATCTGCATTCCGAACCGGTGGTAGATTTATGACGTGTCATAAGAGCTACAAGTTAGCCTACATGAAATAAATAAATTTTGAATTTGCATTTGTTAGGATAAAAAGTAAATTAAATATGAAAAGTAAATTCTGACGACCTCCGTAGCGCAATGATAAGCGCTGTGGTCTTATAACTGGGAGGTCTCGGGTTCGATTCCCGGCGGGGGCAATTCGGGAATTTGTAATTTCTGAATTGTCTCTGATCTGGTCTCTGTGGAAGGCTTTGGCCGTGGCTAGTTACTACCCTACCGTGAAAGACGTGCCGCCAAGCGATTTAGCGTTCCGGCACGATGACGTGGTTGGATGGACGTCGGTTTCTACACCTTAGCCCGCTACCATCTTAGACTGCATCGTCACTTACCATCAGGTGAGATCGCAGTCAAGGGCTACTTTGTCATCAAATGAAAAAAAAAACAAATAATTTTCAATGTTCTTTTTAATATTGTGATAATCCAAAGAAGACCTCGTGTAGTTTTAATAGAAAAACAGAAACTATTAACAATTAATAAAAAAAAAAAATTAATTTACCATTATGTAAAAAATATTGAAATCTCATTACCGATCAAGAGTGAATAGGCATTTTCTAGGCAAGCACAATTTAAGGCTGCATTTTCACTTACCATCAGTCGAGACTGCAGTCAAGCGCTAGTCTATTTATCTATTTATTTAAAATATAGTTTATTAATAGATTTATTTAAAAAAACCTAATTGGATTGGATCGATTTTTTATTGACACGCTTTACTACTTAATATCCAGATATTTACTTTAAATCATATTTTTCTTAGTTTTTGATATTAATTTAATACCATTTTTGTCAATTATTTTAGCAAAAAGCTTCGTTTTTTTTTGTACATAAACATTACTTGCATGATTTCGTACTGTGTATTTAACAAAGCTTTTTAGTTTTAACTAAATAATTGTTTAACCCAAAAAAATAACGATCATAAAAATTCCATGTACCTACTTAACTAAAAAAATATGTGAATAATATTTAATAATAATTTTTGTGTACTACTATTATAATTAAGTTTATTAACAATAACAAATTTCAAAACAATATTAAGTTAATAAAGACAAATAGCTTCGGCCCTGTCTAGCTTTTTCTATAAAAAGTGTCTAGAATATTCTCTAGTTTATATGAATGAATTGTTGTCTATGATAGAGCTTGATATTTGATAAAGAGTTGCCGATTTGCTCTGTCTACCCTCAAATGTGTGAAAGAGATATCAATAATGTAGGACATGGGGCATGAATCGCGGCAGAAAACGACCATTCTGTCTCTATCTACTCTCAAATGTGTGACAGAGATATCAGTGTATTGGGCATTGAACAAGAGTCGCCAAACATGATAATTCTGTCTCTATCTATGCTCAAATGTGTGAAAGAGATATCAATATAACTGTTGGGCATGGGACAAGAATCGCCATAGAATACGATCATTCTGTCTCTGTCTAACTTCAACTGTGAGAAAGAGATATCAATAGAGATGCTTGTCTCTATCTACTCTCAAATGTGTGAAAGCGATATCAATATAACTATTGGACATGGGACTAGAATCGCCATAGAATACAATCATTCGGTCTCTGTCTACCTTCAACTGTGAGAAAGAGATATCAATAGAGATGTTGTCTGTGTGTTGTAGAGGAGACGCCGGTGAAGGTTCCACCTGGTATCGTCGCTGGAGAGGTGAACGAGGCTCTGCAGCATCAGCTTAAAGTGCTCAGCTGGTGAGTGTTGCACATTATAATTTACTAACTGATGTCCGCGACGATTGAGGGTTTTTAATTCTCGCGGGAACTCTTATTTTCTGGGATAGAGTGCCTATGTGTTATTCCAGACTGTAATCTATCTCTGTGCCAAATTTCAGCCAAATCGGTTCAGTCGTTGCGATGTGATTGAGTAACAAACATCCATCCATTCAAACTTTCGCATTTATAATATTAATAGGATTTTATTAGGTACTTACTACTTGCACTACGCCCTTATTATATAATACTAGTGTTTGCCCGCGCCTTTGTCCGCGTGGTGGTGTTAAAAGGTGTTTGGTGGTGTTCTTAAAAACCTTGACGGAAGCCATTTTTCTGAAATAAAAAGTAGCCTTTGCCACTCTTCAGGTCTTCATTTCTTTTTTCCATCTCCTTTTTGTGGGTACAGTAACCATTATTTAATCTAGGAAATGAACAGTAAAATTCTTGAAATAGAACTTCCGCAAGGATGAAACGCGCTATGACGTCACTTCCGTTTCGTGTTTCCGTTGAATTAAATGTATGCACATATGTGCATGCAGTGGCATCGTAGGGCGTTTCATTCTTGCGGAAAATTCAAAAGTAAAAAGTAAAGTGAAGTGACGAAGTGATCAACTGGACGGAGTCTCACTTGGCATGCGTTTCCCAGGACCGTGGAGAGGGAGCGCGTGGCGCGGGTGGCGGCGTGCGCCAAGGCGGAGCGCGCGGCGCTGCGCGCGTTGCGGCCCCTGCACCACCCCGCCGCGCCCGCCGCGCGCCACCGCCGCCAGGCCGCCGCGGCGCTGGAGGCGCAGCTCGCCAAGCTGCAGACGGTAATAATACTATGGTGTAATGCAAAATTCACGAAAAAAGTGCCCCGAGAACACCTATATATACGAGTGTGCATGTGTTTTTTTATAAAACTAAAACATTGTAATTTATGTCTTAGACCTAATGGTTTAAGACCATTGTCCAAACCGAAAGAAAACCAAAACGCGAAAAAGGTTATCAATCGCACTTCAGTCTCTTGTTTGTCATCAGACAAATATTAGTTACTAGAAGCCCGCGCCGACTTCGTCCGGGTTGAAAATTAAATATTTGTTCTTGTGAGCTTCTTATAGGAGACGATTGTCAATAAGATCACCACAGGAACCACACGAATATCCCGCACCGATACCCGCCACCGTGCCCCGCCGCGCCAGCCGGCACCATTTTATTATTTTGTCGCGCGAAAATATTCATTTTCCGATAACTCTTAAGATATTCATTTAAATTGTATAGTGTATAGGGCAAATATGTTCTAAATTAAATACTTACGATAATAAACATATTTATTTAGATATAGATTGACATCACATCGGTTAAAGAAGCTTCGAAAATAATTCATTATTTTTAATCAAAATTTGAAAGATAGAAATGGCGACTGTAAGTTATCTTTAGAAGATAGATATATGCTATCACGGACTTTTTTTTAGAACTCTTTAAGAGCACAAGTTCACCCATACATCATTTTCATCCAATAACAGTGTATGATCCAGCGCACGCCTTGAAAACGTTTAAGAATCAAAAAAACTTCCGACTTCTTTAACAAATTTGCCCATAATATCTGGCCATAATACATTTATGTGCATAATATATAGCCTATAACCATCTGGAATAATGTACCTTTGAAATGGTGAAAGAATTTTTGAAATAGGTGCGGTGGTTCCAAAGTTTGCTCCGGACATACATACAAATTCACAAAATTCGCGCTCTCTCTTTATTATAATAGTATAGACATGTTGTTTGTTGTCGTGCAGGAGTGGACGCTGTTCGTGGCGCGCTCGGGGCTGGTGCAGTTCCCGGAGGAGCCCGGCAAGTACGCCAAGGCGCTGCAGCAGCACAGGGAGCGGCAGCGCGACACGCGCCACAAGCTGGAGGTGGGCTTTGTTCCACTGTCGGTAAAGCAGTTCTACTTCGAGGCCACGAGCTGGAAGTGGGCCTTGTTTCACCGTCGCGCGTCGGTAAAGCAGTTCTACCCTCCTCGAGGCCACAAGCTGGAAGTGGGCCTTGTTTCACCGTCGCGCGTCGGTAAAGCTGTTCTACCCTCGAGGCCACAAGCTGGAAGTGGGCCTTGTTTCACCGTCGCGCGTCGGTAAAGCTGTTCTACCCTCGAGGCCACAAGCTGGAAGTGGGCCTTGTTCCACCTTCGCGCGTCGGTAAAGCAGTTCTACCCTCCTCGAGGCCACAAGCTGGAAGTGGGCCTTGTTCCACCGTCGCGCGTCGGTAAAGCAGTTCTACCCTCAAGCCATTACGTCGTTAATCAACATTTTCATCCAAAATAGTACATCACTGCAGCGGCCAGCAAAAGAGGCATTAATGGGCGAACGTGTAAATACGTAAGAACATCTATGCCTAGTTGTGGCCAAGGTTTGTATAGTACTTTTCTCAAATAATGCACGAAAATTAATAGTACATTACTGCCGCGGTCAGCAAAAGAGGCATTGACGGAAGAACGTGCAAATGAAGACGAAGCCGTGCCACACATACATAAGTTCATCAATGTCTAGTTGTGGCCAAGGCTTATATAAGTATGGTACTTTTCTCAAATAATGCGCGGAAATTAAATACAATTTACTTTTCAAAATCAATGACGAAAAATGAACAACAATAATTTTTCCCGCGTTTAAGTATTAATTTTTTTTTTCAATAAACAGCTTTCTATTTGCAAGCTAGTTCGAAATTTAAATAAAACCTTTGATAAGTTACCTCCTTGGTTGCCATGTTTCGGAATCGCCCCGACACCGGAGCATTCTCACACCACACAAGACTTTTATACTACTCTCCTCCTTTTTTGGAATTGTGAACCTCCTCCTATTTTGGAAGTCTGTTAAAAATCGGTTTCGATACACCCAAACAGCTTCGGTAAAGGGATAATCCGTTCCAGGAGCGGCTGTGCGCGCTGCAGGCCGAGGTGCGCGGGCTGGTCAGCATCCACCGGCCCTGGCGCTGCGTTGAGGCTGACTTCACGGAGTTCCCTGCGCCTGAGCTCACCGCGGTAATTATTTATATTATTTATTTAAACAACTTAATTTTATTTATTTTTTTATTTTTTTATTTACTTACTTACTTACTTAGTAACTTAGTTACTTACTTACTTACTTTGTTACTTACTTACTTTGTTACTTACTTACTTAGTTACTTACTTACTTAGTTACTTACTTACTTAGTTACTTACTTACTTAGTTACTTACTTACTGAGTTACTTACTTAGTTAGTTACTTACTTACTTACTTAATTACTTACTTACTTTAGTTACTTACTTAGTTAGTTACTTAGTTACTTAGTTACTTACTGACTTACTTACTTACTTACTTACTTACTTACTTACTTACTTACTTACTTACTTACTTACTTACTTACTTACTTAAAATGCCGTACAAAAATATATGACCAAAATGTACTCCCTCTACCTGCATTTTTGAATTCTCACCAGCACTCAGTTGGACAGCTTACAAGGGACGGCATAGTGCTGAATCGTATTATTTTATGCTCTTATATCGTCCTACATAGGTCACCTGGTGGTTCATATGACCCATCCATTTTTGGACCGGGCCAGTAGTCTATTATAGCATCAGAAAAACCACCCATGAAAATATGCTAACAAAGAGTTAAATATAGGACCGTTCACTATAGAACATTAATGCCAGTTGAACATGTTATGTAGAAATTAATCAAAATAATGACTAATTTGTGAGTAGCTCACGTCAAACTCATTCAATTCTTAAACTGGATACTTTCACGTAAAGATTAGTGTATAAACCTGTGAAGATGATACTGCCATTGGCGCAATTTGAATACCATAAGCCTACTTTGTCGTACTAGTTTATAAATTGCGAAAAACCAAATTAGATTTGAATTTCGCGGGCAGACCCGTCTCTTGGGCCTTAACAGTAACATTATTGTGGTGTTCAGGCGCTGACCGGTCGCTCAGTGGACATCGGCACCATCAAGTTTCCAGCGCCCGAGCCCATGAGCGACGACACCATCTACGTGACGCCCTCGCAGCTAGCCCGGTGAGTGATCACACAACACAGTCAAGTTCAAAGTCTAGATCAAAGTCATGACCTTAATAGCTCAACGGTTAAAGATGCGGACTGAAAACTGCAAGGCCGGCAGTTCTACCATCCTCAAGCTATAAATAAAAAATAAAAAAGACGTGTGGCACTCGGGGACTGCCGCGATAAAGCTATTGCATAGCATTTTTTATCAACGCCATCTAGCGGTGAGAGGAGTCCCGTGTCAGGTTATTTTCGTTACGGAATTTCTGGATTCGGTCTCCACGCTCAAGGCCCGCGATAGAAGCTATGCAATACCTTAAAAAGTCGTTGCAGCGTGATTGAGTAACAAACATCCATCCATCCAAAACTTTCGCATTTATAATATTACTAATTTAATGATGCCCGCGACTTCGTTCGTGTGGATTATGGTTTTTTAATTCCCGCGGGAACTCTTATTTTCCGTGATAAAAAGTAACCTATGTGGCATTCCAGAAAATAATCTATCTCAGTGCCAAGTTTCAGCAAAATCGGTTCAGTCGTTGCGGCGTGATTGAGTAACAAGCATACATCCAAACTTTCGCTTTTTATATAGGATTTAATAAATTTTTTATAGGTTACGTGAAATCGTATCTGAACTGCAATCGGATGAAGTACAACTGGATCTGAAGGCCCTGGACGACACCGTCTGCGCCGCCTGAAGAAGAGAACAGAAGAGAAGATACTAGAATATTAATGCTGAAATCTATAGAGCACTTACTTGGCTTGAACTTAAGACAGAGTTAAAACGAAAGAAAAAATATATACCCTGAAATTGTTAAATAAATGAAATAAAATAAGTAATAAATAATATTTTATTTGCTGTAACATAGGTACGGTACGTATAGGTCTTAAAATTGTAATTCCCCTTACATTTTCTACCATGTAATGGCGTCTAAATTGTTAGCTTCTTCTATTGTTATTAAATTAAATTATCATAATATAAATTAGTCAAGCTGTCAAGCAATATAATTATATATCATTGATTTTCATTAAAAAAAAAAACAAAATTCAACATTATTTATTTCATATATTTGCTGTAAAGAGCCGACAAGCTACTCGGCACAGACTAATAAATTATAATTAATTTAGAAACTTGGCATTTGCTCTTTTCAAAACAAAATGTAAGCGTATTCCTATTACAATGTAATATAAGTTATTGCAATATTCCGTGGGCAGCTGGATGCCAAACCAATTGTGATTTTATTTTAATAAAAGGATAAGTAGTAAACCTGATTACTTTTTATTCTCTGAGCACAGAGTACATGTTTAATATGGATTATTAAATAATAGATTGTAAGAGAAAAATAATCTGTGACCGATGACAGCTGTCACAGATTTTTACTGATTTAACGGCTCTAGGTCGCAGACATGAAAGAGACCATAGACAACAGTATATATTATGTCTCTTACAGACATACTTAAAGTGAACTCTGTTTTTAGTCTGAGTAAAGTGAAAGTGAAAACTATAGATCTCAGCCTAATAGAAGAATATAAAATAAATAATAAAATGAAACTAATTATATTACTTACAAATTAATCTATAATTTATTTGTACACTCGCTTTTATAATGTTGTTTTTAAAAATGTACACAAAAAAAGCATTACAAAATGGGTTTCGTAGACACGTAGCTTCATTGCTGCATGATAGAAGGACAAATCGATGAACAAACACACTTTCGGATTTGTGATATTAGTATGATGTTTTTAAGCTAATAAATAATTTAAAAGCCTCAATAGCCCAACGGTTAAAGGTGCGGACTGAAAACTGAAAGGTCGCAGGTTCGAACCCCACCCGTTGCACTATGGTCGTACCCACTCCTAGTACAAGCTTTTCGCCTATTTGGAGGGGAGAGGAGAGTATAAGTCAAGGTCAGCTTGGCTTATATTCTTTATTAAAAATTTAAAAAAAAATAGCAAGACGATTGAGAGAACATTTTTCATGTGACGCAGTGTCATTTTTTCAGCGCGCCCGATGCTGCTGACTTTTACCATCGCGTATAAAATTATTTAAATTCTCTTAGAAAATTGTTTTATTCCGATCCGACTGATCAAATCGTGGCGACTTATCGTCCCCTATAAAAGACCTTTTAATTATTATAGTATTCCCATACGGTCGTGTTCACGCCACTTTAGATCTTAAAGCTAAAGGCATATGGTCTGTGTTCCGATGCGTATGATCTTGTTGTAATTATTATTGTACTTATACTAATATTATTATTATGAAATAAACGCTTATTTATTGCATAACGTGTTTTTATTTTTATTTATTCAATGCACTGAGCTCTGTATATACAACGTGTAACAAAAGTGTGAAATAGCCCTGAAGGAGGTGAATGTGCTCATGAAACTGAACAACTTTCCCCAAGGAACATAAGTTAAAATATGAAAAAAAAATGTTTACCTCCCGTAGTAAATCAATCAGCTGATCGTCAATTTTGTATGGGAGGTCCACATTTTTTTTTTCACATTTCGACCTATGTTCCTTGGGGAAAGTTGTTCAGTTTCATGAGCACATTCACCTCCTTCAGGGTTATTTCACACTTTTGTTACACTTTGTATTTGAGCTGTCATTCAGCGAATCCAGTGTTAATCATAGATTAGTTAAATAGAGATCCAGTGTTAATCAGATTAGTTAAATAGAGATCAATGATTCAATGACAAGATAGTCTTTGACACTGTGATCTCTCATGGTAAGTGACAATGCAGTCTAAGATAGTAGCGGGCTAACTTGGAACGGGTATGGCAGTGTAGATTCAACTCATACCCCCTAATCTGTTTCTAAACGCCATCGTGCCGGAACGCTAAATCGCTTGGCGGCACGTCTTTGACGGTAGGGTGGTAACTAGCCATGGCCAAAGCCTCCCACCAGATAAAGCGGGAATAGCAAGTTTCAGTGGGATTTATTAAACTAAATCCACGCGGACGAAATCTTGGGCATCAGCCATCAGCTAATTAGTAAATAGATACTTAGGTACAGAATATATTTCAAATTAACTGGAAAAAGTTTGGAGTGACTTGCTACTATCCGCGAGAAGTTATGTCCTCTATCTCCGGTAATATTTAGTAGATCTTCACCAAAATTGGACAAAATATTTCTGATAGTACACAATTTATATTAAAAAAAGAATAATCAAATTCGGTTTAGATTTGACGAAGTTATGGAGCAAAATCAACAAAAACTTTCATTGCCTATACCGGATAAACCTTATTGTTTATCACGATAAAAATTAAAAAGTATCCTATATGTTGACCCGGAGTATCAGCTACCACTATAGCAAATTTCATTCAAATCCGTTCATTAGTTTTCGTGTGACGCGCACAGACAGGCAGACAGACAAAAAATTCAAATTTGTTTCGGGCTCAGTATCGATAACAAAGCATCCTCCGATTAAAATTTTCAAAATATATTGTGAAAATCAGATTCAAGATATGTTTACAATCACGTTTAATAATTAACTTGTCCAGTTTTTAATTCACATCACTTAGAGTTACAACGCAATACACAACATATTTAGGTTAGTTTCACATTTCCCACTTTATATCCACACGCGCAGACAGACGCCATGATGATTGTAGCCTCGCTGGCGCCGTATATCCGCTCCCCGCGCCCGCGTGACGTCACACCGTACTCGTGGCGACATCTCTTTCCTTCACGTAACATCGTGCGCGTAACAATATTTAATGTACAGAATTCGCCCCGTTACAATTTTATTACAAGTACCTATAGACTATAGATAGATATAGATATAGATCTTTCGAAATAGCTAAGTACCTAGATAATATAAAATGTATTTTTCAGTGAAGTCAAAGAAAAATCTGTCCCCTCCGTTAGAATGAAGTTACATCGTTTGGAATCGAACGCGCGCTACAGTACCGGCGACAAAGCGGATCGCGTCCCCTCGGATTAATTTAAATAGTTGACATTCCTGAGGCACAGGGCCGCACTCTAAACTTTTTACCAAAAAAGGGCTACTATTATTTTTTTTTTTTTTTCGATGACAAGATAGCCCTTGACTGCGATCTCACATGATGGTAAGTGACGATGCAGTCTAAGATGGTAGCGGGCTAACTTGGGAGGGGTATAGCAGTGTAAATTCAACCCATACCCCTGATCGGTTTCTACACGCCATCGTGCCGGAACGCTAAATCGCTTGGCGGCACGTCTTTGACGGTAGGGTGGTAACTAGCCACGGCCAAAGCCTCCCACCAGACCAGACCAGAGACAATTTAGAAATTATAAATTCCTAAATTGCCCCCGCCGGGAATCGAACCCGAGACCTCCCAGTTATAAGACCACAGCGCTTATCACTGCGTCAGGGAGGTCGTCGAAATATAAACGACTAGCTGATACTCGCGACTTCGTCTGCGTGGATTTAGTTTTTCATAATCCCGTGGGAACGCTTTGATCTTCCGGACTAATAAATAGCCTTCGGTTCGGTTCTCGTCGGATGACCGCCCTCGACCACCGACTTACCGTATCACATTGTTCGCCCGCGCTATTTTTTCTTTTTGCTTGGCTTCTAAGAATCGTACCGAGATATTGAATAGCCTATAACCTTCCTCAAGAATTGGGCTATCAGATACAAAAAGAATTTTTCATATCCGACTGATAGTTCCAGAGATTAGTGCGTTCAAACAAACCAACTCTTGCATTTTATTATATTAGTATAGATTATTTAACGACGCAAATAAAATAATTGGTCTCCATACCAAGGTCTACTGTTCCAGACCAAGTTGCTTCTAAGTGTTATTTAAGGGATGTGTATGGAATTTGGAGTGGATAACAGAATATAAGACACAAGTTCAGCTTGGGTTATTCTTTAAAAGAAAAAAAAAAACTTCTTAGTGGCCTAAGAAGTCAGTTTTTTAAGAAGAATTTTTATGTTTTTATTATAAAAATAGTAACGATATAATTCGGAATAGTATAATTCCGTAGTTATTGAAATAAGGAAATAGGTATAGTATAGATATTATACGAGTACTCACATCACAGAACAAAATATAATGTTACTGACTTTATTTTTTCAATTCTCTAATCCACCCCTGTGTTTAAGGATAGTTACACATTCACAATTTGACCTGCGATTTTGTCCGCGTGTATTTTGGTTTTATATGGAATTATGATTTTCTGGGATAAAAAGTATCCTGATCGATCTCCAAAATGCAAGCTATCTCAATACTAAAATTATTGTAAAATTGTTGTGGCGTTTGAAGTCGGTTTATTTTAAAAAGATTTTTTTTTATAATATTCTTAGATTACCTATATAATAATGTCCTGCCGACCGAATCCGGCCACGGCGGCCAGTCTCCACAGAGATTAGCCCTCTGCGCGGGAGATATTATAGTGCACAAGTATGCGTACACCCAGGTGCACTCTCTATTCCCTCACTCTCATAGTCCGATGGGACGGAAATCCGACACGATCGGAGGGAGATCAGGCACAGAACAGGCTTTACGTGCTCTCTGAGGCACGGTGGTGACTCACCGCCAACTTCCTAACTCAGGGTTAGTACCTACTGACAATTTCTTAAGGGCACGATCTTCGGCCGCAGTAACTTGCAAGCAATTGAAGTGAGGTGCACGAGCCACTTTGTTATAAAAAAAGTAAAACAGTCATGATAAAAAAAAAAAAAACTTTTTAGAGAAAAATTAACGGTAAAATATTCTTCTAAAAGCTTTTGTCTATTTTTTGACATTTTTTTTTAGTTTAACTTTGATATACTTACTATAAATACAACCTGAAAAACAATTAAAAACTACACTGTTTTCGGAATATTATTTGATCGAGTGAAGTTCAAAATATGGACTTTTGAACGGTAAAATAATTTAGAACGTGTATTAAACTACAACATATATTTTTAACCTATCGAAACAAAGAATATTTGATTGTTTACTATTGAATCAAAAACAGGCTGTTTTCGGAGATCCTGCCGTTAACAGAAAACTCAATACGCTCTGTAGATCTCAGCCTTAGTCTGATATCTATAGAGCGAGCTCTGACTCAGCTCAGACTCAAGACAGAGGTTAAAACGAGACACAAATATGCCCTGACATAAATCTGTCTCGTTTTAACTCTGTCTTGAGTCTGAGCTGAATCAGAGCGCAGTTTAAATTTTAGAATTGAATAGAAATATTTTTTATTCAAATAAACTTTTACAAGTGCTTTTGAATCGTCGATGAATCTACCACTGGTTCGGAATGCCGTTCCTGCCGAGAAGAGCCAGCAATAAACTCGGCGGTTGCTCTTTTCAAAAAAAATAATTTTACAATAGGTAACAAAACTATGCTATGTATACAGTGTTTCCACAATGAAGTTTCAAAAATGCAATACATGTTAAGACGGGCAGACAAATGTAGACCAATTCATGACCAATTCCCGTTGGTGGCACCCGTTCACAAGCATGACGCATGATCCAGCCGTTGCTTCGCTCATTTATTTCCTTCGACAGCGTTTTGATTCCACCGCAATCTATAGCGTAGCTAACTAGTTTCGAAAACCCCAAAACGCGTTCCAAAATTTCATTAACAGCATAGTTGTCAGAGTTCGACATCAAACGGCGAAATAATTTCATAAACCTGCCTTTGATGTTGCCGCAGTAATAATAAAAACATTCAATAACGTGAGCGGCGCTCCGGAAGATACTGGCTCGGTGTTGCCATATTGATGAATTGAGTTTCGCTTTTATACGGACTGAATGAAGTATTATCTTCTAAATATATAAAAGGCAAAGGTGACTGACTGACTGACTGACTGACTGATCTATCAACGCACAGCTCTAACCACTGGACCGATCGAGCTGAAATTTGGCATACAGGTAGCTGTTAGGACGTAGACATCCGCTAAGAAAGGATTTTGGAAAATTTCAACCCCAAGAGGGTTAAATAGGGGGTTAAAAAATCGAACCTAACGAGAGCGAAGTCGCGGGTTAAAGCTAGTTAGAAATATATTGTTATTGTAATGGATTGTTATAATGTGATAATTTAGTAGATAAAGTCTATTGCATGCTTAGATTGCACGCCAGAAATTGGCAAACTGTTTAGAGCCTTTCTTAAACATTAACATCTTGTTACACAGTTTATGCAATCAATAAATGAATTTGAGTTTGAATTTTTCAACTCTCGTCGTTTTTGAAAGAAAGAAAGAAAAAGCATTTATTTGTGACGCACAGCACAGTTAGTAACAGAAAGAGATACAAAACAAAAAAAAAAAAAATATGCGTGGTCCCAAAATGAGTCCACTCAGCATATGCTATCCCTGTGGAAAAAGCACAGGCATAGCGCTGGTCTTCCGTGGATCCAAAGGTTTCGGATGATTTAACGACGGGGTGTTATAAGCTTGCGAACAACCCCAACTCCTCAACAATTTATAGCAGACTTTAGTCTGGTGGGCGGCTTTGGCCGTGGCTAGTTATCACCCTACCGTCAAAGACGTGCCGCCAAGCGATTCAGCGTTCCGGCACGATGGCGTGTAGAAACCGATTAGAGGTATGGGTTGAATTTACACTGCTATTACGCGTACCATCTTAGACTGCCACAAAATGGTGGATTACATAATTATCGTTTCACAACTCCCCCAATATGGGTATCAAATGAAAGGGCTTGATCAGTCACCTTTTAAGCTATTGCATAGCTTCTATCGCGGGCCAGCGTGGAGACCGAATCCAGAAATTCCGTAACGAAAATAACCTGACACGGGACTCCTCTACGGTGAGCCGCTAGATGGCGTTGATAAAAAATGCTATGCAATAGCTTTACCGCGGCAGTCCCCGAGTGCCACACGTCTTTTTTTTCTTTTTTAACCGGCTTCCAAAAAAGGAAGAGGTTCTCAATTCGTCGGGATTTTTTTTAATTTTTATGTATTGTATGTTCCCTAATTACTCGAAGACGCTCGATATGGGAAATTCTTTTTTTGTTTGAAAGGGTAGGTATGCTTCCCAGGTGGTCCAGGTGACTGACAAAATTGCTTATCAACAAATCATAACCCTTTCTTTTTAATTTGTCATACCTATACGGATAAAAAAATAACAGCTAATCGTTATACGAAGAAATACCGACAATCTACATTTCAATTTTCATTTTTGCCACCGCGCAATAAATCACGCGGTCGCCGTAAATAGCAATATTTCACGTGCTGGCAACCCCGGCGGCGCGGGGCGCGGGGGGCGCGGGGGGCGGGGGTAATTATTGCATTCCTCTGAACAACGGCAAAAATATGATTTGCTACGTTATGCCCTGTATGTATGTAGGTAGAGGAATATGTTGTTATGGATGCGGCATAAAACATTTGTTGGATTACTAGATGATGCCGCGTGGATAAAGTTTTTTTGGATTCCCGCGGGAACTTTCCGGGATAAAATTCAGCCTATGTTTTAATCAAATTCAAATTCAAAATTTATTTATTTCATGTAGGCTACCTTGTAGCTCTTATGACACGTCATAAATCTACCACACCCCACATAATCCCGGGTATGAGCTATGTCCATTCCAAATTTCAGCCAAATCGATTCATTCATTGTGGCGTGAAGGAGTAACAAACACACACACACACACAAACCTCATATACACACACACACATACAAATTTTCGCCTTTATAATTTTAGTAGGAAGTAGAATAGCTAGGTGAATTAACTTGACATTCACGTAATAAACGGTTAAAGGTATGGACTGAAAACTGAAAGGTGCAGGTTTGAGCCCCACCCCTTGCACTGAAAATACAAGGTGTTAGTTAATGTCCCTATCCTACCGAAACCCATAAGTTGGGGTCGGTGTATAGATACATGAAAACATATCATGAGACATGTAGCTCATATCCTGGCCAAGTTATGAGGACTTCAAAAATTCACCATAAATGTTTAGGTGGCAACCTTTAAAACAGCTGATTCAATGGCAATGAACTGCCAACGATAAAACTATGAATGGATGTTTGTAGGCCTACAACGTACTACTTGCTATGCTATAACGTTGCGATAAAATATTCCAGATGCGATACCTAACCATTAATCGGCATGCAATTAAATCTGTAAACCTGTAGTATTGTTCAGTAGAGTGAAAACCGATTAGAAATCTCGTATTTTTGCAAGAATATTCCCGACTACTTTCGGACTCCATAAGTTAAAGTCCGTACCTACGTAATCCATAAAGTGACTGCCGCCTCTTTATTTGCAGGTAATTAATATCTCGCGTCGTGGTTTTGATTAACAATGACTGTATGTGAATGAACGAATGAATGTGTGTGATATTTTTAATAATAAATCAATTGCAAAACGATACAATAATTATTATTATCGCTTGCAGTACAGTGCAAGCATATTACTAGCATTTGTAGTCGAAAGCGAGCGGTGTCCGGCGTAGTGATTTGCACCGGCGGCGCGGAGAAGTGATTTTTCACCGGAGAATCACCGGTGACTCTCCGGTGAAAGTAATCGGTGTTTAACCGATTATTATTGAATCATAACTCAAGTAATTTAATTTAAATAAAAAGAAGTTTGTTGAGGAACATTGTTAATTATTAACTTAATAACATTTATTCAAATACAATTACTTTATCATTATTTCCTACCTCCTTAAATAATAATTATCATAATAAAGAAAAATATTTTTTTTCTTAATATTTTTTTTATTTAAAACCTTTTCAATACATCTAATATCATTTTGAGTTCACACAATATCGATGCGCTTAAAATTCCTGTGCATTGTACTAGAACATTAACAGTCAATAACATTTTAATTGATGCTAAATCTGTATTCGAATTCACCGGAGATCTCCGATGAATCTTCGGAGAATGGCAAATCACCGGTGATTTTCACCGGTGCTCGAAATTCCCCGCTCTAGTTCCGGCCCCTTCCAAAGCCGCGTACGTGCTTTGAATATTAAATAGGTACGTCGAACACCGTAAGGGCGAGCCCTCACTGGAGTGCGACATCGCGTTGTAAAAATCATAGACGTAGCGACCACAACGCACCGTGGAAATGTCCGCTGTGCACCGTAAAAACGGATGATTGATTAATTGATCAAGATGATTCATTACGATATCGATTATCTGATTTACTTGATTCAGGATTGTCCTGTCCTTTGGGAGAAACCAACGGAAGATTGATGCGTCTTAAGCCAAGCAGAAGTAGTACTTAGTGCGGTCCATGTCTCATTAGAAACTAAACTAATGGACAGAGTTTTCTCGTACTATGTCCTATGCGATGTAATTTTTCGTTGCGCAAACGCAACCGCAAGTCTTGCTTGTAGCCTCGCCTTTACCTCGAGCGGCGCGGTCAAAGTCATTCTTGGAATTACTACTACGGAAAGGGATTTATGTGGCGTATTGTTATTATGTCTTCAGTTAGGGTTTCCAAAATGTTTTTTTGTTAATTAATTAATTAATTTTGTATGAAAGTTTTTGATAATTAATTTTCACTTTTTACCACCGCCATTGTGTTTATGGGGTCAAAGTGCATGGGTGGTTGCTGGTAAGTTATACACATTAACAAACACCTTGTATAAGTCAAGTTCAGCTTGGTTAATATTCTTTTTTTTTTAAAAAGTTAGACATTCGATATGTAAACTAGGAATAAACTAGGAACTTGACTATCGGATAGAAGTAGGCGTTACTATGCGGATTTCCGTGATAAGTAATACAAATTCAAATTTAAAATTATTTATTTAGGCCAACTTGTGGCTCTTATGACAAGTCGAAAATCTACCACCGGTTCGGAATGCTCTCTATGAAACTTAATTTCAAAACTTACAATCCTGGCATATCCATTAATGTTTTTGCTCCACGTCCTCATAGACTGTTTCCCGCCAAATTTGGTTAATATGGCCGCCATTTGTCAGCACAGATTAATTATTATGCTGTCGGGACTCGGGAATTAATTGAACGAAACGCAAATCGGCCGATATTAATGGCGGCAAAATGAATAGACCGCAGATTAAAATATGGTATTGAAAACAAAATAAAGGCAGGCGAAATATTATTTTATAATTGTAAAATCTGTGGTAAACTCATTCAAATTCAAAAGTATTCATTCCTACCTGTGGTTCTTACGAGTTACTAGCTTTTCCCCCCCGCGACTTCGTCCGCGTGGAATTAGATTTTGGGGTGGAATTTTCAAAAACTGTGACACACGTACTTTTTTATTTTTAACTGAAAGCTCTAATACCAACTTTGATGGAAACAGCTTGAAAATTGACGGAGTTTCATATAAACTTCCATCCCCTATTTAAACCCCTTAGGGGTGGAATTTCCTATAATCCTTTCTTAGTGTGCGCCTACGTCATAAAAGGAACCAACTGTAAAAATTTCAAGTTTCTAACTTCAGCAGTTTAGGCTGTGCGTTGATATCTCAGTCAGTCAGTCAGGACTTTGAATTTTATATATATAGATTACACGTCGAGACTCTATCACCCGGTTCAACTTCAGAATACATAATATACACGTAATATTCTCAGATTCAGATTCTGCAGAGCAAGAAAAGCAGTTGCTCTTTTCAAAACAATAATACAATAAGGTATCAATATATTATGTTCAAATTCAATTTTTTTTTAGTCAATGACAAGATAGCCCTTGCCTGCGATCTCACCTGATGGTAAGTGACGATGCAGTTTAAGATGGTAGCGGGCTAACTTGGAAGGGATATAGCAGTGTAAATTCAACCCATACCCCTAATTGGTTTCTATACGCCATCGTGCCGGAACGCTAAATCGCTTGGCGGCACGTCTTTGCCGGCAGGGTGGTAACTAGCCACGGCCAAAGCCTCCCACCAGACCAGACCAGAGACAATTTAGAAATTATAAATTCCTAAATTGCCCCCGCCGGGAATCGAACCCGAAACCTCCCAGTTATATGACCACAGCGCTCACCACTGCGCCAGGGAGGTCGTCATTCAAAATTATTTATTTCATGAAGGCCAACTTGTAGCTCTTATAACACGCCATGATTCTACTACCGGTTCCCCTAGCTATACAAATTACAATGTAATACGACTCGAATCGTCTTGGCATCCAGTGGGATAGTAGGATTAGCGGATCCTACTATCGGAAAGATTTTTGAAAATCTGACCCCTAAGGGGTTAAAATAGGCGGTCGAAAAATCGAATTTGACCTTAGTAAAGCCGCGGCCAAAAACTAGATTCTCTATCTCAGTGGTTATTGCATTTTGTATGACGTACTCTGATTTGACAGTTCTTAGATATCAACTTTCCATCGTTTTCCATAGCCTAGAAATGTTTAAGGCCCAAGACACGGAGCTGCCCGCGAAATTCAAATTTAATTTGGTTTTTCGCCATTTATAAACGAATACGACAAAGTAGGCTTATGGTATTCAAATTGCGCCAATGGCAGTATCATCTTCACAGGTTTATATACTAATCTTTACGTAAAAGTATCAAGTTTAAGAAATTAATCAAAATAATGACTAATTTGTGAATAGCTCACATCAAACTCATTATTTTGACTCATATCTGTTCTACGAAATTCGAAATTCAAAAAGTTATTTTTTTAATAACCGGCTCACAGCTCTAGGTTCTAGCCCTCTTGACACTTGCTGGCACAGATAAAAGATATTTATTGTACTTAAATATTTAATTGTTTTCCCGGCGCGTGTCGGCACTCGGGCGGCGGAACAACATGTTGTCGGCCTCGCCCCGACAATATGGCGGCAACAATGGATGACAAATTGGCCGACGACAAAGGAATCAGGTTTATTGGCTACGTTATGAGGGTAGCGAGCGAGCTTCGGGAGCAGCGAAAGGCGTAGAGTCGCGTAGAGTAAACTTTTTTGACGAGAAACGTCTTTAAAATCACGTCAAAACATGCGGGTACCAGTCAGAAAAATGTACCGTAACGAAAAGGTCTATATCGTCTTACCTTAATAACTACAAAACTATAAGTCTTAGAAACATGAATTCAATGTCATTATTTCAAATACAAATACATAACTATTTCTAAAATTAAAACTATTAATAACAATTATTACTAAAATTAAAACTAATATAAACCTAAATCTCATCGATGTCACCGCAGCGCGGCATAGTACCCAAGATGCTGGCAGCATTGCCCCTTTGAATGGCCAAACTAATTCTTTGGCCAAGGGAGCTGCCAGCTCTTGGATCCCCGGTGGACTCGATGACCTTTTTACATAGCTCTCCAAAAAGAGCTCGAGCCCCCGGGCCCCACGGCCCCAAGGTCTCCACCCCAAAAGGCACAAATACGAAACTAATATCAAGATTTTCATATTTGCGCCTCTTGGCCTGTTCGGCGCTAATAGCCGCCGCACCCGCCACAGAGGAGGTCGCTTGTAAATGGGATGCAGATATATGTCATTATTTAGAGTATATAGTCATCTCGCTGCTAAGACCTTGAGTTTGCATCGCGGCCGGGCGGGGCGGCGGGGGAGGGGCACTGCGTAGAATAACCGAAACTCGCAAATATAGACGTTTCACTTTAAAACCAACAGCCGTGTGTACTGACACAGCTCCACTCGTTTTTTGCTGTATGCTAAATCAATGATGATGTCAATAAATCCCTTCGTGAGAAGTTTAAAAATATTGGCATACTTACGGTGGCTTCACATCATATTTATAACTTAACCATCCATCGATATCCATGTTAAAAATAAATCATACCTATTCCCCTGATCTTAAATTCATTTCAAAAGTTTAGACAATAATGTCGACTCCACAGCTGGCCCTGTGCGCGTGATACAGTAGGTATGCGGGATAATGATGGCGAGGTAATATTGCGGAGGCATTATGTGCTTATTATCTCACATAATATTGCCTCTACGGCTCTACATACTCTCATTACGTCGAAATACACGTAGGAGGCGCGAAAGACGGTGTTTTTACCCGATTGCGCGATCCAAAGGAGGGTAATGTGTTTCGATACCTTCTACGTAAGTTGTTGTATCCCCATAACGCTTACGTGACGCGTTAATTGTTGTGAAGGTTAATAAAATGGTTTAGGCCGTCGTTTTAATAACGATACAACTTTATACGTCTTGAAAGTATGTTAAAGAATGCTGTTTTTAATTTTTAAGCTATTGCATAGCTTCTATCGCGGGCCAGCGTGGAGACCGAATCCAGAAATTCCGTAACGAAAATAACCTGACACGGGACTCATCTACGGTGAGCCGCTAGATGGCGTTGATAAAAAATGCTATGCAATAGCTTTACCGCGGCAGTCCCCGAGTGCCACACGTGTTTTTTTTTTTAAACGAACACATAAAATAGATAAAAACAAATGGTATAGGGTGGGATACCACAACTTACGTAAGAGGTACTTATCGGTTTTATGTGAGGGTAAAGAGGGTGATAGAGTAACCGCAGAGATTCTTGCAGATTCTTCTCGGTTGGAACGGCGTTCCGAACCAGTGCAAAAAAATCACGTCAATCCGTAGCTCAATTGAAGCGTGATTGAAGGACAAATCAACAAACAATTACACTTTCTCATTTATAATTTATTCTTCTTCGTGACTCTCTTAGCACTCTTCTCAGCAGAATCTGCATTCCGAACCGGTGGTAAAGTCATGACGTGTCATAAGAGCTACAAGTTGGTATTTAAACAATTCTGTGGTGGTGTCGTGTGGTGCGGGTTGTTACGTTCCCTCAAATATGGTTGAGCGAAGCAACGGCTGGATCTTGCGTCATGCTCGTGAACGGGTGCCACCAACGGGAATGGGTCTGCTGTCTGCCCGTCTTGACATGCATTGGATTGTGTGTACCTCCGTATGCATTTTTGAAGTTTCATTGTGGAAGCACTGTATACATAGCATAGTTTTGTTACCTATTGTAAATTTTTTTTTAAAGAGCAACTGCTGAGTTTCTTGCCGGCTCTTCTCAGCAGAATCTGCATTCCGAACCTATGGTAGATTTATGACGTGTCATAAGAGCTACAAGTTGGCCTACATGAAATAAATAAATTTTGAATTTACATGAAATAAATAATTTTGATTTTTTTTTAATTTTAGAGCGGCCATGGTCGTCACAAAGATGTTATTCGCCTCACGTGCATTCGCCACTTCCCACTGCTGGCCGATATATTCTAAGTAACATATTGTTAGCTCCCATTTTTGTTCTGCAACCATTGATGACGAATGGTTTGTACCTGGAAATCCTCAAGTTGTTTCGAGGCACAGAAAAATTAATTTTAGACAATAGAATTGGACAGTCAATTTCATTATTTATTAATTTACTAGCTGTTGCCCGTGACTTTGTCTGCGTGGATTTAATTTTTAATAATCCCGTGGGAACGCTTTGATCTTCCGGATTAATAAATGGCTTTCGGTTCTTGTTCGGTTCTCGTCGGGTGACCGCCCTCAACCACCGACTTACCCCATCGCATTGTTCGCCCGCGCTATTTTTTCTTTTTGCTCGGCTTCTAAGAGTCGTACCGAGATATCGAATAGCCTATAACCTTCCTCAAGAATTGGGCTATCAGATACAAAAATAATTTTTCAAATCCGACTGATAGTTCCAAAGATTAGCGCGTTCAAACAAACAAACTCTTCCACTTTATTATATTAAAATAAGTACAGATTTATGTGAATTTGTTACTCTCTATGTGTTTCAATATAAACTTAAGTCTATTCATCTAATCTATTATCTAAATATAGAAGACAAAGGTGACTGACTGACTGACTGACTGATCTATCAACGCACAGCTCTAACCACTGGACCGATCGAACTGAAATTTGGTATAAAGGTAGCTGTTAGGACGTAGACATCCGCTAAGAAAGGATTTTGGAAAATTTTAACCCCAAGAGGGTTAAATAGGGGATTAAAAAAACGAACCTAACGTGAGCGAAGCCGCGGGTTAAAGCTAGTTATCAATAAGTTACCCCGTAGGTATGCAATATACATCGCCACTTGTAACTATTAAGTACCGAGGAGCGTCGCTTTGTACCGCGCGAGGGGACGCGAGGCACGCCGGGGGACAAAAGTGGTATAAAAGTGGAGAGGGCCCACAATCGGATGATGTGCTTTTCGGTGGCGCGACCCTCGCTGCAGGGTTGTCGACGATGACTTGATAATATGTTTTTTTATTCGATGACAAGATAGTTTTGCGATCTCACCTGATGGTAAGTGACGATGCAGTCTAATGCTGAGATCTTCGTCTTAACATGCATTGGATTGTATTTATTTGTATTTGTATTGTATTTATTTGTATTTGTATTGTATTGGACTTAGGAAAATTCATCGTGGAAGCACTGTAGACATAGCACAGTTTCATTAACTATTGTAAAAAAATTTTTTTTTTTTTGAAAAGAGCAACCGCCGAGTTTCTTGCTGGCTCTTCTCGGCAGGAAAGGCATTCCAAACCAGTGGTAGATTCATTGACGATTCAAAAGTACTTGTAAAAGTTTATTTGAATAAAAAATATTTCTATTTCTATTTCTATCTATAGTGCTTTGACTCAGCTCAGACATAAGTCAGAGTTAAAATGAGCCACAAAATATGCTCTGACATAAATCTGTCTCGTTTTAACTCTGTCTTGAAGTCTGACCAAAATGAGAATGTGATCTATAGATTTAGGCCTAAGATGGTAGCGGGCTAACTTGGAAGGGGTATGGCAGTGTAATCATACCACTAATCGGTTTCTACACGCCATCGTGCCGGAACGCTAAATCGCTTGGCGGCACGTCTTTGACGATAGGGTGGTAATTAGCTCCAGCCAAAGCTGCCCTAAGCCTCCCACAAGACCAGACCAGAGACAATTTTGAAATTATAAATTCCCAAATTGCCAAATTGCCTCCGCCGAAAGTCGAACCCGAGACCTCTCTTTTAAGACCACAGCATCAAGCCGGAAGGTCGTCACAATTTTTCTATTGTGATGGCAGCCCTGAAGTCTACTTGTCTATGGTCGGGGCTGTGCGTAGTGATTAAAATTCCAGCCCGTAATATAGGCTCATACATTAGAGTGGCTAATCGCTGCGACTGACATCAATTTGTTATGCCTGCTCCTTTGCAGTTATTTTATTGCATTCCACATTTATCCCCTCTGTTTATTAAAAGGTTGTCGATTTAAGATGTTAGGTTATTAGAGGAACCAGTTGGCGGATTGTCTAAAAATGATGAAAAAAAAAGACGTGTAGCACTCGGGGACTGCCGCGGTAAAGCTATTGCACAGCATTTTTTATCAACGCCATCTAGCGGTGAGAGGAGTCCCGTGTCAGGTTATTTTCGTTACGGAATTTCTGGATTCGATCTCCACGCTCAAGGCCCGCGATAGAAGCTATGCAATAGCTTAAAAGAATAAAAATTCCTTAATGATAAAGTTGCTTGGAACCAATCTGCTTTGCTTTAGCTGTCCACAAGATAGATAAGCTACACATTATAACATTTTTTTGTTTTGAAAAGAGCAACTGCTGAGTTTCTTGCCGGCTCTTCTCAGCAGAATCAGCATTCCGAACCGGTGGTAGATTCTCGACTTGTCATAAGAGCTAAAAGTTAGCCTACATGAAATAAATAATTTTAAGGTTGAGTTTGCTAAGTACACTGTCTTTAACTAACTATGTTTAACATATTGACTTTTGCTTAAGGATTTGCTGACTTTATACAAATGTCAACTTAATTACGGAGCAATTTGAAGCGCCACATCTGACATAGGAGTGTCTCTGGAACTAACAATATTGCAAATGGCGCACCGACCTCTATAATTATAATTAATCTATGAAATCATACAACAACAACTATGATGAGCTCTACGCCGTAGCGGAAAACTTGGATTTAGAAAAATCGTAGCATTTCGTTCTACGATAGCCTACGGTAGTAGCCTACGGTTTTTGCCAATGATTGTGTTACTAGCAGATGCCCTGCAACTTCGCTCGCGTGAATTTATCTCTTAAAATCCCGCGGGGACTCTGATTTTCCGGGATATAAGGTAGCCTATGTCGCTCTCTAGGTTCTGCAATATACCCATGCAAAAATCAAGTCGATCGTTGATTTAAGGACGAACCAACAAACAAACACACTTTCGCATTTAACTGTAACATTAGTAGAGATTTAACAAAATTAAATTTTATGATGAAAAATACCTAGATTTGTTTGTTGGTTTGTCCTTCAATCAAGCCGCAAAAGAGTTACGGGTCGATGTGATTTCTTGCATGTGTATAGATGAAGACTTAGTGAAAAAGACTAGTTAATTTCATCCCAGAAAAACAGTGTTCCTGCGTGATTATTAAAACTCAACTCCACGCGGACAAAAACACGGGAAAAAGCTAGTATCTAAGCTCATAGGGGCAGACAAAACCACGTCAATATCCTTGTTGTACACTTGTAATGTCACCCCACCCTTACAAAGACATTCCCCCATTTAATTCTCCGTGATCGCGCGACAATATTGTATGAATATTAAAAAAGTTTACTTGTTTATTTTTTAATTAAATTCTAATGTTGGTACCCCTTGACGTTTGGAAAAAGATAAAAGACAATATTGTTATTATTTATGGTTATTAGATATAACGACATTTATTTTTTATGAACTTGGAACTTTATATTTATTTCAGATAGAATTCATGATTAATTTAATGGTATGGACTCAAAACCGAAAGGTTGCAGGTTCGAATCCCACCCGTTGCACTATTGTCGTGCCCACTCCTAGCACAAGCTTTCCGTTTATTTAGAGGGGATAGGAGGATATTGGGCAACTTAAGCTTGGCTAATATTCTGATTTAAAAGAAAAAAAAAACTTTACAATAGAATAGAATAGAATAGAACTATTTTTTATTCAAACATACTTTTACAAGTGCTTTTAGATCGTCGATGAATCTACCACTGGTTCGGAATGCCCTTCCTGCCGAGAAGAGCCAGCAATAAGCTCGGCGGTTGCTCTTTTCAAAAAAGTCCGTTGGTGGCACCCAACAACTCTATTCTATTCTATTCTAATAACACAGCAACATACTCTACGCTTAACTAAGCAAGCCCTGGGTATACAGCTAGTTTGTCTCAAATAGAATAAGCTCAGTACACGCCACAATATTAATATCGCTTCAAACTCAATAATTACACGGTTGATATCAGCAGGTCTAGTGCAACTTCGACCACTCGATGACGTTTATAGATTTCGATACTCGAAATTAGCTTTAAAAGTTTCCGTAAATAGTTAGCGTCAATAGCCCAACGCTTAAAAGTGCAGATTGAAAACTGACAGGTTGCAGATTCGATACCCACCATTTTAACTTTAAAATAGTAAAGGAGAAGTTAAAGTCTCCAAGCCATTGACTTTAACCTTTACTATTCGAAAGTTAAAATGTTCGAGCTTAGGCTACTCACATAGTGTAAAATTTTATCTTCTTTTTCTTCTTTATCAAACCATAGTCTCTTACGAGTGCCTCGATCCAGCGCCGCTTCCATTCAACGGCTCTCTGCGACTCCTGCAAATTATATCAAGTGTGCTTATAAAATTTTAACTTCTTTTTTTATAATTTATTTTTTATTTGCAGAGTTCCCCCGATTTCTTCAGGATCCCATCATCAGATCCTGACCTCATGACCATGGAACCACCTAGGAAGTATACCCTTTCAAACAAAAAAAGAATTTCCAAATCGGTCCACGCGTCTTCGAGTAATCGGGAAACATACAATATATTATAAAAAAAAAGACGTGTGGCACTCGGGGACTGCCGCGGTAAAGCTATTGCATAGGATTTTTATCAACGCCATCTAGCGGTGAGAGGAATCCCGTGTCAGGTTATTTTCGTTACGGAATTTCTGGATTCGGTCTCCACGCTGGCCCGCGATAGAAGCTATGCAATAGTTTAAAAAAGATTCCGACAAATTGAGAACCTCCTCCTATTTGTAAGTTACTTAAAAGTCGAGTATAAAAATTGGAAGTTATTGTCGAGACGGGAAACTTGTACTAAGTGGTCGGCATGCAATGTTCCCACCAGCGAACAGATTATGATATTAAATTGTTTCACCAAACACGTGCAGGGCCGCACTCGGAACATCGGAATAGAAATATAATAATTTATTTTGTGTATTATTTCAACTTTCAATTAGTGTCTATACAAAGTAGGTTAGAGGAAGGAGGTAGGAAGGATACTCCTAGCTTTTTCTCATCTCTCTCTCTCTCTCTCTGCGTCGTGTTCCCCATTATTGAGGGTCGTAACCCCTTCCACCAAGGACTCTTTTGTAGACGATGTCACGCCATGTGCCTTTGTTTTTTGCGACATGCAAGGTCCACGACCTTACTATCGAGAGTGGTGCGGATTTGGTCTGACCAACGTATCGGGCTACGTCCCCGACTCCCGAGGTCTCTTTCCGTCCACTTTGCCAGTAATCACAATCTTTTCTGGCAATGTGGCTGAAGTAATCGAGTATCCTCTGGAGACAGGTGGTCGATAGCCTTCTCGTTATTTTTAATTGTTTCAGTATCGATGCGTTGATTCCGTGTGCTGTCCACGGAATTCGTAGCATTCACCTCCAGTACCACATCTCGAAAGCGTCGACACCTTAGGTCCCCATCGACCATCAACTCTTCGAACTATGTGCCCCGCCCCTTTCCACTTCAGTTTCGCGACTCGCTGAGCTATGTCGGTGACTTTGGTTCTCCTACGGATCTCCTCATTTCTGATCTGATCTCGCAGGGATACTCCGAGCATAGCTCTCTCCATCGCCCGCTGAGTGATCCTGAGCCTTCTTATGAGGCCCATAGTTCGCTAACTTATCGTTCAAGTGGACAAAGTGACCAAGTGTTCAGCAGATTTTTAGTAATTTTTAATCCCCTCATCCCCCTTATCAACAAAAATAGGCAAAATTCTGTAAGCTTCCCAATTATCCGAGGAGATCGATGCTTTGACGATGCGTGTCTCGAGGTTGATAGGTACTAGTATCTCCTTTTTATAGTGAAAGAAGACTCCTTACAAGAAAAGGACACAGAAAAGAATTTAAAGTTCGCTGTAAACATTTAGTGAAATTTTTAAGCTATTGCATAGCTTCTATCGCGGGCCTTGAGCGTGGAGACCGAATCCAGAAATTCCATAACGAAAATAACCTGACACGGGACTCCTCTCACCGCTAGATGGCGTTGATAAAAATGCTATGCAATAGCTTTACCGCGGCAGTCCCCGAGTGCCACACGTCTTTTTTTATCAAACTTAGAGCAGTTATAAGTTTTATAATAAACGCGTATTAACATGATGTATGGACAAACGAAAAAGTGACACGAAATATAAACATTGTTTGGAGGTGCTTCAGCGGATTTCGAATCCGCTACCTTCGTGACTTTAGGGCATTTTCCACAAAAGTCGTTATTACGGCCCTGTCTCAATCAAAGGCTTTCCCGACCGCAAATCACAGTGCGACCACACCCACTCAATCTGGCCCCGCCCCCCTCCGCGCATGCGCCAACCCCCAGCCAATCAGCGCCCTCCCTCTCACCCCCTCGGAGGGCCAAAGCTACCCCATCATCTACCCTCAATTGACCGCTTTATGCGATGTCATTTTTTTCCCGCCAAACCGATCGTTTGACGTCTAGCCCCGCCCAGCTTCCAATTTTAAAATCCACTTTTTAATCATAAACCGCATCGCAATCGCGTCGCAACCGCCATTTAGTGAACACAGGTCTCAATATACCACAATTAACCCCCTCCCTAATAAGCCTCCTTAATTGAATAGTTGAGTCAATTCACATCTAAACTTAATAATCTGTGGTGGAAGAAAAAAAAAAGTGTTCAAAGTGTCTGCAATTAAAAATAATGTCGAAGTGCGAGTCCATGGCGTATAAAGTTAATTAAAAAAAAAAAACTGTTTTTTTTTCTGTGTCAACAATGATGGAGCAAAGGCAGAATCTGTATCCGAATTTGTCGGATTTAATTTACCAACAGAACATAGACCGATTGAGTATCGATGACGAGAAGTTCGGCGATAATTTCGCCGAGGGGGACAGATTTGGTGAAAACATTGACACGCCGACGTCGCCGGTTTCTTTGGAGGAGGAAGACAGTTCATCAGCGTTCGGGGTGGATTTGACGGGAAAAGGGACTAATTTAGGGGGGAAATCCTTCACGATCGCCGCCATTTTGGGTTTGACGAACTCTGAAGAGGATGTGATGAATCTAAGTGTACAGGAACGGTTGCAACAGAATCAGCGGCAGCTGCACAACTATCTATACGCTGGACATGACATGCAGAGGTTGAACGATGGATTCTGCCGGACGATGGTCGGTGTCCCGTCGGCTTTAAGACAAGGTATGACTTCGCTTGGTCGCAGGACCTCTGACTTTTTGAACTTAGTGTATTGCGCCGAATAGGAATGTACCAAGCGCCAAATACATCATGTATTTCAATAACTCCGCTATTAAGAGCGCACGTAAATCTTCAGTTGCAGATTTGATTTTTACAGCCAGTTTTAACTATCCGGAAAAAAATTACATCATATTTCCAATGGAATACGATACTGAGCTGATGATTTCGTCAGCGTCAATTTTTGTTATTATGATCGCGATTAAGAAGTTTTTAAAAGAATATATTTTAAATATGGATAATTTTCCCCGTTTTTGCAACATTTTTCACTGATGCTTCGCTCGTATTGGTCGCAGCGTGATGTTATATAGCTTAAAGCCTTCCTCGATAAATGGACTATCCAACACAAAAAGAATTTTTCAATTCGAACCAGTAGTTCCTGAGATTAGCGCGTTCAAACAAACAAACTCTTCAGCTTTATATATTAGTATAGATTAGTATATATTTTGTAGTGGCGTTTGAAGTGTCAATAGGAATGAGGTCACAATCGATTCGTTATTATGATTCAGGCTTTGGTTCAGGTGACATAGGCTACATTTTACACGGACAAAACCGAAGGACAAGACCAACATGACGTTTTCAATTTCACAGGTTCCAGTTTCAAACTTTTATCCTAGTAGCGTAGAGGACGCGTAGAAGCGACGGAGCAGCTCTACGCCGTAGCGCAATATTTGGATTTAGAAAAACCGTAGCATCGTAGCATCTCGTTCTACGATGGCCTAGGGTAGTAGCCTACAAATTCAAATTCGAATTCAAAATTTATTTATTTCATATAGGCTAACTTGTAGCTCTTATGACACGTCATAAATCTACCACCGGTTCGGAATGCAGATTCTGCTGAGAAGAGCCGGCAAGAAACTCAGCAGTTGCTCTTTTCAAAAAAAATTTTTTTTACAAAGCTATGCTATGTATACAGTGCTTCCACAATAAAGCTTCAAAACTGCAAAAATGCATAGGTAGGTACACCAATCCAACGCATGTCAAGATGGGCAGCCAAAGCAGACCCATTCCCGTTGGTGGCACCCGTTCACGAGCATGACGCATGATCCAGCCGTTGCTTCGCTCAATCATATTTGAGGGAACGTAACAACCCGCACCACACGACTACGATGTTCGACGTCAATGATTGTATTACTAGCCAATGCCCACGACTTCGTCTCTTCGTCGAATTTTTGAATTTTCTCTGGTCTGGTCTGGTAGAAAGCTTTGGCCGTGGCTAGTTACCAACCTTCCGTCAAAGACGTGCCGCCAAGCGATTTAGCGTTCCGCCACGATGGCTTGTAGAAACAGATTAGGAGTTGAATGTATGTATCTACACTGCCATTCCAAGTTAGCCCGCCACCATCTTTGACTGCATCGTCACTTACTATCAGCTGAGATCACAGTGAAGGACTATCTTGTCATCGAATAAAAAAAATACGGATGTTACATCTCACTTTTTGTAGTCGGGTTACTTAAACTATTATCCTCGTTGAATTTGGATGCATAGGGGTTGCGTAGAAACGAGTATTTTTTTTAATTTTTTTTAATTTATTGATAAATTTAGGTACACAAATAAACTTAAAAATACTGTGTCGCCAAACTGGACAGCCAGTTTGATGGCGAGCTGGCGCTCTTATACATAAAAGCTAAAAACCTAATGCACCTAATTACAATTTTGACAACAACTTAACTAAACTAATCATTAACTATAATCAATTCTAATTCGTAGAGCTCTACGCCGTAGCACTTCCTGCGACGGTGTTCCCACTAAATTACAACATGGGGTTATTCAAGGGGCGGATCAACAAGCTCCTAAAAAGCCGGCAACGCATTGGTGGTGCCTCAGGTGCTACAAATATTCATGGGCGGCGGTAATCGCTTAACATCAGGGGCCCAAGTCTGCTATTGCAATTGTAGTTCAATTGTCTATCAATGAAATGACAATTGTTATTTTTAGCAATTTTCATGTCATTGATAGACAATTGAACCCCTGGGCCCCAAGTCAAATTGCTAAAAGTAGCAATTGGGATGTCATTGATAGACAATTGAACTACAATTGCAATAGCAGACTTGGGCCCCAGGTGACCCGCCTGCTCGTTTGCTCGCGAAAAATATAATTAAAAAAAAAAAAACAAAACTTGGAAATAGAACAAAATCGCATGATCTCGGTCTAGGGCGGATTGGAATCCAAGGAACCTCAAATGGACTTCAAACATGATTCATATGAATCACATTTATTTATTAAAAAAAAACTCAAAGATATTATTATACTGAAAAAGTGTTACTTAGTTAAAGAATTTTTAGCGGATAGTTTGTAATTTAGTATTGACATTAAAAAAAAATCGTGTGAATCGGTTCAGAAACCTCGGAGTAATCGGTGAACATACATAGACAAAAAAGATACCGGCCGAATTGATAACCTCCTTTTTGGAAGTCGGTTAATAATGTATGACATTATTAACCGACTAAGGGTATGACATTGTAATTTTTTTGATTGTTGCCGTAAATATTATTAGAATCAATTGACATTGTATATTAGAGCAATTAGTTGTTGGTTTCTGTTACCAAGTGCAAAAATTAAATCATAATATGCCTGAGGGTATGTTCCAATATAAAAGTAACAGACCAGCGTGGCTCTTTTCATTCGTGTTCCGAGTGTGCTAGGAGACGGACATATACTTTTCCTCGTATATTTAATTTGGCGAATATACAGTTAATTTCTTTTTTTAATTTAATTAAGCCAAATAAGTTGTTTTATTTTATCCATCCACACCTACCTACCGATAGGTTATGGTGTCCAGTTTACGCAGTTTATTGCTAAATTAAAAGTGTAAAATTGTGTGTGATGGATCACTTGAAGGCTAAGCGAAATATTAAGCCGTTTGATGGCGAAAAATACAGTGTCTGGAAGTTCAGAATTCGAGCGTTGTTGAGTGAATTAGACGTTATAAAAGTTATCGACGATGACCCCATAATTCGAGGCAGTGAATGGGAAAAAAGTGATCGGGTAGCAAAAAATATTATCGTCGAATATTTATCAGATTCCTACCTCGGTTTTGCGAAAGAAGATAGCTCGGCTCGTGATATTTTTAAAAGTTTGGATGCATTATATGAACGGAAAAGTATTGCCACTCAATTAGCTTTACGCAAAAAGTTATTGACATTAAAATTACAAAGTGACGTTATCCTAATAAAACATTTTGCCGTTTTTGACGAATTGATCGCAGATTTACAAGCGGCTGGGGCAAAATTAGAAGAAACTGATAAAGTTGCTCATTTATTGTTAACCCTACCCGCAACTTACGACGGAGTCATAACTGCAATCGAAACTTTGGTTGACGACAATTTAACGTTGGCTTTTGTTAAAACCAGATTATTGGACCATGAAGTAAAATTAAAAAACGAATCGAGTGATACAAGCGCGAAAGTTTTACATGTTGAGAAGATGAATAGACCGGGCAACCGAAAACGAAAATTTGAAAATTCACAACATAAAAATAAATTATACCAAAAGGAAAATAAAACTAAGAAGGCATTTGTTAAATGTAATCATTGTGGACGCAGAAATCACGTTCAAAATGATTGTTACTATTACAAAAGGATGCAGCAGCAAAATTCAACGGAAAGAACAAGAACTGTTCAGACAGTTGAAATCAATCAACCCTCAACATCAAGCGATTTTTCTGGTTTCGCATTTATGATGGGTCAAATCCATGAAAATGACCATGGAAATAAAATTACCTTTTTACTGGATTCAGGAGCTTCGGATCATATAATCAACAGAGATGATCTTTTTATTAATTATGTTGATTTGCAGCCACCTTTAAAAATTTCCGTAGCTAAAAATGGTGAATTTATTTCAGCAACTAAAAAGGGAACGCTACAGGTTACCAGCGACAAAAGGATCCCAGGAGTACTCGAGGAAGTGCTTTTCTGCCCTGAGGTTCCATACAATCTACTGTCGGTATCGAGGATGCAGCGTGCTGGATTGACGGTCATTTTCGATCAAAAAGGAGCGGATATACGTAATGGTAATACAACCATTATGCAAGGTATGTTACAAAATAATTTAATTGTTATAGAGTTATTATCATGTGTGAGCGGAAATCGATCTGTTTCCCAAGTTTGCAATAGTGATAAAAATAGTTACAAATTATGGCATGAAAGATTTGGTCATATTAGTAAAGATAAATTTTTAAAAATTAAAAATCATAAAATGGTTGATGATTCGAATCAAATTAATAACATTGTGCCTAATGATGAGTTATGTGAAGCTTGCATAAATGGAAAACAGAGTCGATTGCCGTTCAACCAGGCCAAAGATAAAACACACATAAAGCGACCTTTATTTATTGTACATACAGATGTGTGCGGTCCTATCACTCCTACAACTATTGACAACAAGAATTACTTTGTACTTTTTGTTGATCAATACACTCATTACTGTGTTACATATTTATTAACCTATAAATCAGACGTATTTACTGCTTTTAAAGATTTCGTTGCAAAGAGCGAGGCTAAGTTTAATTTAAAATTAGTCAATCTATATTGTGATAACGGTGGAGAGTACTTATCTACCGAAATGAAAACTTATTGTGTTGAAAAAGGTATAACTTATCATTTGACAGTTCCTAGAACTCCGCAATTGAATGGTGTTTCTGAACGGATGGTCAGAACAATTACTGAAAAAGCTCGTTCAATGATAAACGGTGCAAAATTAAATAAGGTTTTTTGGGGTGATGCGGTTTTGACTGCTGTTTATTTGATCAATATAACCCCAACAAAAGCTTTAAACTGTTCAAAAACTCCATTCGAAATGTGGCATGATAGGAAACCTAAAATTAAATATTTAAAAGTTTTTGGCTCAACGGTTTATGTTCATCATAAAACCGGTAAAACGAAATTTGATGATAAATCATGGAAAGGTATTTTGTTGGGTTATGAACCAAACGGTTACAAAGTTTGGAACCCAGAATGCGAAAAACATGTGGTAGTTAGAGACGTCATTGTTGACGAGACTAATTTTCTGCAGTCTAGGCCTGTGCTTAGATCTGAAGGGAATGTCGAAAATTCTCAAAATAAAATTGATAATAATAATATTTCAAAATCAATTCAGTCTCGAAACTCTGACAGTCTTTTATCAGATAAATCAAAATCTGATGAACACATGTGTCCTAATAAAATTCGCAAATTAAACCATGAAAATACAAATAAATCTGAGCAGGCAGTAGGTAGTTCTGAAAACTCTTCTTCACTAAGAGATACTGAAAACACAGCTAATAATCATGAACTTAGGAGAAGTGATAGGTTGAAACATCTCCCCCCTATTTCGTACTCTGAGGAAGATGAGGATTGTTTAATGTGTGCACATGCGATGTTAAACAATCTACCATCTTCATATGAAGAGATAAAAACTCGAGATGATAGATCTCAGTGGGAAAGCGCAATTAAAAATGAATTAAATTCTCTTTTGAAAAATAAAACATGGACTTTAGTACCTAGACCAAAGGGTAAAAATATTGTTGATTGTAAATGGATTTTCACTATCAAACATGATGAATTTGGAAAACCTTTAAAATATAAAGCCCGACTTGTTGCAAGAGGTTTTAGTCAAGAATATTTAACCGACTATAATGAAACCTTTGCACCTGTTGCAAGAATAGCTAGTTTTAGATTTATAATTAGTTTTGCAAATCAGTTTAATTTATTAGTTCATCATATGGACGTTAAAACTGCTTTTTTGAATGGGGAACTAAAGGAGGAAATATTTATGACAGTTCCTGAGGGCGTAAATAATGAAAACGATTACGTTTGTAGATTAAATAAATCAATATATGGGCTTAAACAAGCTGCACGATGTTGGTTTGAAGTGTTGGAAGCAGCATTAAAAAAGGAAGGTTTTCAAAATTCATCAGTTGATAGATGTATTTATATACTAAATAATGGGGATATACGTAAAAATATATATGTAGTATTGTATGTAGATGATTTGGTGATTGCATGCGCTGAAATCGAAACAATGAATAATTTTAAAAATTATTTAATGAGAAAATTTGAAATGACTGATTTAAAAGAAATAAAACTATTTCTTGGTATTAAAATTACTAGGTTTGATGACAAAATTACTTTAGATCAAAGTTCATACATAAAAACTATTCTGAGTAAATTTAATATGCAGGAATGTAAACCTGTACATACACCACTAGAAAATAAACTGAATTATGAAGCATTAAACTCTGACGAGAAATATAATGCGCCATGCCGAAATGTTATAGGATGCCTAATGTATGTCATGCTCTGTACTCGTCCAGACTTAAGTACTAGTGTCAATATACTGAGTAGGTATACAAACAAAAATAATAAGGAACTCTGGCAGTGTCTTAAGCGAGTACTAAGATATTTAAAGGGTACAACTGATCTAAAGTTAACATACAAAAGGTGTGACTATAATAACATTCTATGTGGCTATGTAGATTCAGATTGGGGTGGTAATGATAATAAAGATAGGAAGAGTACAACCGGGTATTTATTTAAGCTCTTCGAGCAATGTACTATAACCTGGAGTACAAAGAAACAAATGTCAGTAGCGGCATCATCTACTGAAGCCGAATACATGGCATTATTTGAAGCTGTTAAGGAAGCTTTATGGCTCAAATCATTAGCAGCTAGTATAAACATGAATATTGTAAACCCAATTATAATTTATGAGGATAATAATGGCTGTATAAGTATCGCAAATAATCCAACAAATCATAAGCGTACAAAACATATTGATATTAAATATCATTTTTCCAGGGAGCAAATTGAACAAAATGTAATCAAATTAAATACATTCCCACAGGTCAGCAGCTGGCGGATGCTCTAACGAAGCCATTACCAAAACCTTCTTTTCAGGCAATAAGAACAAAAATGGGTTTAGAATGAAATTAATTCATTTTATTGTAATTTTCTGATTCATGTAATAATTGATTTAATTAATTAATAATTTATTGTACATTGATTTAATTAAATGAAATGGTCTGATTAGGGTTTTCTGGGTTTTCCCTAATCCTGTGCAACAAATGTTGGACCATTATTATGTAACTCCCAGAGAATACAAGGAAGAAAATATGTTCCGTTTAGTTAATGTGTTTTGTTGATTTATATACATATTAGAGATTAATTTTTGAGGGGGCGTGTTGGTTTCTGTTACCAAGTGCAAAAATTAAATCATAATATGCCTGAGGGTATGTTCCAATATAAAAGTAACAGACCAGCGTGGCTCTTTTCATTCGTGTTCCGAGTGTGCTAGGAGACGGACATATACTTTTCCTCGTATATTTAATTTGGCGAATATACAGTTAATTTCTTTTTAATTTAATTAAGCCAAATAAGTTGTTTTATTTTATCCATCCACACCTACCTACCGATATTAGTAAATATTTGCATGCCGATTATTAAGCAAAACATTGTTCCCATTTATAACCAATTGTTAACACATATATCTCACATGTTTTGTCCAAATAAATTGAATTGAATTGAATAACGTTCGAATAACGAATAGTAGACCAGCCTTGGTAGCATGGGCGGGAGAAATTTTATCCCCGGGAAAAGGATAAAATGTTTATCCCCTAGCTTAGCTTTATCCACCCGTCGAGCATGGGCACAGCGGTGGAAATAACACTCAGTGGATATACTTATAGAAATATACATCGCCTTCTCCTCTGTCGCCATGCTTTAGCATAGGGAAAAGATAATTTTATCCCCTGTCAGTGGATAAAATCGGAGGATAAAACTTTTATCTCCTGCCCATGCTACCAGTGCTGGTGTTAAAAGTGCCAAAGTACGTTTTTTAAGAAATTATATTTTAAAGCCATATTATTGAAAAAGTATGAAATTTTTTGTGTTAGGGCGTACATTTATTGAGTCTTTCAAAAGATACGACGTAGAAAAGGCCAATGTAAGGTGCTAACAATTACCATAACTATTACTGCTGATTTATTATTTAAATGCTTATTATCTATACTTATAGTAAAAATGTAACGGGACGAATTCTGTACATTAAATATATTTTGAAAACTTTAATCGCAGGATGCTTTATTATCGATACTAACCGCAAAACGATTTGTGTTTGAATTTTTTGTCTGTCTGTCTATGCGCGAATCACGCAAAAACTACTGAACGGATTTGAATGAAATTTGACGTACTGGTACCTGATACTCCGGGTCAATACATAGAATACTTTTTATCCTGATAAACAATAAGGTTTATCTGGGATAGGGGATGAAAGTTTTTGTTGATTTTTCTCCATAGCTTCGTTCAATCTAAACCGAATTTGATATTTCTTTTTTTATTATAAATTATGTAATATTAGAAATACTTTTTTCAATTTTGGTAAAGATCTACTAAAAATTATCGGAGACTAGCTTTTGCCCCCGCGACTTCGTCCGCGTGGAATTAGATTTTGGGGTGGAATTTTCAAAAACTGTGACACACGTCCTTTTTTATTTTTAACTGAAAGCTCAAATACCAACTTTGATGGAAACAGCTTGAAAAATGACGGACTTTCATATAAACTTCCATCCCCTATTTAAACCACTTAGGGGTGGAATTTCCAATAATCCTTTCTTAGTGTGCACCTACGTCATAAAAGGAACCAACTGTAAAAATTTCAAGTTTCTAACTTCAGTAGTTTAGGCTGTGCGTTGATATCTCAGTCAGTCAATCAATTTTATATAGAGGACATAACTTCTCGCGGATAGTAGCAAGTCACTCTAAACTTTTTCCACGCAGATGAAGTCGCGGGAATCAGCTAGATATTGGCCATTTTAGCACGGTGACAGAAATATAGAGGGCAGTGGCCTAGATACGTCGTTGTTATCGATGGTTGTAGGTCGCTTGTTTGTTGCAGACAGCCCGAGAGCTGAGTTGAGGCCGCCGGTCAGTCAGCTCAAGTCCAGAACGCACCCTGTCACCTGCTCCAACGGGTAACACCGACACCTTACTAACTTAAACTGCCGTCATAAAGAAAAAAGACACATCTGTCATTTTTTTCGAAATTGAGTTAGACACATCGCACCTTGAAAACAAAAGTGGCACTATGTGGAACTTTTTTTTAAAACCATGCTTTCTAAATTAAGGTGGTTTGATCCGGTCAGCGGTCACATCAGCGCCAATAGATGGCGTAGATTTTGTAATTAGACTTATTTTTTTTTTTATGAATGAAAATGTGAATATTTTTTTATAATAATATGGTTCCCGGTTGTAGCGGTATATTTGTTATTACAAACGTTTCAGATGTATTTTAATTTTCAAAATACTTTCATTTGTCCTGATATAAATAAAGTATATTGAGCAGCAGTGCTGCTACCACCGCGTGATTATCAGTACAAATGAAAGTATTTTGAAAATTAAAATACATCTGAAACGTAGTTGGATATATTACAAATATACCGCTACAACCGGGAACCATATTATTATAAAAAAATATTCACATTTTCATTCATAAAAAAAATAAAATAAGTCTAATTACAAAATCTACGCCATCTATTGGCGCTGATGTGACCGCTGACCGGATCAAACCACCTTAAACTGCCGTCGTAAGGAAAAAGACACATCTGTAATTTTTTTCGAAATTGAGTTAGACACATCGCACCTTGAAAACAAAAGTGGCACTATGTGGAACTTTTTTTTAAAACCATGTTTTCTAAATTAACTACATAATTTACTGGCTTGTTTTCAGTACACAACTTAAATTAGATAGTCAAACTGATAAATGAAATTAATTGCATTCTTTTCTTCCAGTTATTTGCTAAGATATTGAACAAAAATGCTGCTTCAAAACTTTAAATGGTCATACTGAAAATTAAAATTTTTGAAAAACGCCACTTTTGTTTTCAAAGTGCGACATTTTCGGCATCAGAAGAAAAAAAAAACGCAACTACCAGTACTTACCAGTATTTTAAATTTTGTTTAAACTTATCACAGTGATAAGTTTAAACAAAATTAAAAAATGCTGGTAGATGCGTCTTCTTGTTCTGATGCCGAATGTGTCTAAATCAATTTCTAAAAAAATTACAGATGCGTCTTTTTTCCTTATGACAGTAGTATACGATACTAGCTTTTGCCCACTGCTTCGCTTACGTCAAATTTTTGACGACCTCCCTGGCGCAGTGGTGAACGCTTTGTGTTCTTACAACTGGGAGGTCTCGAGTTCGATTCCATTTGGGAATTTATAATTTCTGAATTGTCTCCGGTCTGGTCTGGTGGTAGGCTTTGGTCGTGGCTAGTTACGACCCTATCGTCAAAGACGTGCCGCCAAGCGATTTAGCGTTCCGGTATAAACGAATCTTTTACTATATTTTAATTTTATTTCAATGAATAAACGATATTCTATTCTATTCTATTCTATTCTATTCTATAAAATTGCGCCTGCTTGAATCAACAGAGCAGACTTTTTATTCGATGACAAGATAGTAGTTGACTGCACTCTCACATGATGGCAAGTGACGATGCAGTCTAAGATGGTAGCGGGCTAACTTGGAAAGGGTATGATAGTGTACACTGTACAATAAAGACATTCAAATTTTAACCTATACCCCTAATCGGTTTCTACTAGACATCGTGCCGGAACGCCAAATCTCTTGGCGGTAGGGTGATAACTAGCCACGGCCAGAAACAATTCAGAAATTCCCATACTGGATAGAATCAGGCGTGACTTTGCGAAAGTTCATGATTAGCAAGAAAAGGTTAGAGTTATTTTGCTATAATCCGCCAACAGATCGCTCATTTGCGACAAGGGTGACATAATTCAAAATCGACGATGAGAGAATTCTCTCGTTAGAGAGTAATGTTCTGTAGATGCCACAGTCTGGAAACAACACAGCGGCCAACAAAGCGACAAAGCATTAAGTCACAATCTCTCTCGCTCTTATTTTTTTGTGCTTAGCGTAATGTTGTTTTTATAGCAAAAAGTATAAATTTTCGACATTAAAATTGGTGAATTTTGAATTATGTCACCCTTGTCGCAAATGATATTTTGTTGGCGGATTATAGCAAAATAACTCTAACCTTTTCTTGCTAATTCCCATATTGTCTCCGCCGGAATCGAACCTGAGCTCTCCACGCCAGAGAGGTCGTTAGGAGGGATCGGTAACTTGTGTGGCTGTTGCAGCTCAGGCAGGAGTAAGCGCATCCGGACGATCTTCACGCCGGAGCAGCTCGAGAGGCTGGAGGCGGAGTTCGAGCGGCAGCAGTACATGGTGGGCCCGGAGAGACTGTACCTCGCCCACGCCTTGCAACTCACTGAAGCCCAGGTTAGTTCAGCCAGTGGTTGTACGAATTTTGAAAGAAAGAAGCAGCACCCGCTTTACCTATGGTGCAGGGTGTGCAACGCAGACGGGCGCAGGGCTTTATGGTAAAAACATGCCAAAGATGCACTGTGATATCTTGCGGTCGCGGTTTAGCTCGCTACCTCGATGTCACCATTTAAAACAAATGTATGCAAACAGATGAGCACGAACATGTCGAAGGATACCTGACTGCGATACATCGCGGTACAGTGTTGCATCTTCGGCATGGTCGTGCTTGTCTGGTAGAGATCGGTAGGGGCGGCAAAAGAATAGCCCACTGGCGGCAAATGTGTAAATCCGCCTCTGTACAATATTTTTTTTTTTTTAATTCGATGACAAGATAGCCCTTGACTGCGATCTCACCTGATGGTAAGTGACGATGCAGTCTAAGATGGTAGTGGGCTAACTTGGAAGGGGTATAGCAGTGTAAATTCAACCCATACCCCTTATCGGTTTCTACACGCCATCGTGCCGGAACGCTAAATCGCTTGGCGGCACGTCTTTGACGGTAGGGTGGTAACTAGCCACTGTCAAAGCCTCCCACCAGACCAGACCAGAGACAATTTAGAAATTATAAATTCCTAAACTGCCCCCGCCGGGAATCGAACCCGAGACCTCCCAGTTATAAGACCACAGCGGTCACCACTGCGCCAGGGAGGTCGTCAGGGAGGTGTGGAGACTGCTACGTTCCGTTCTTACAACAGTTTCTGTCAGAGGCGGCTCTAGCCCATGTAGCGCCCGTGTGCAATCAATATCTTGGCGCCCTCTAGTAGACGCGCGGCCAAAATGGAATACTTACAATACAAGAATACCGTTTGACTTACAGTTATATTTTCACCAGTGAAAGGAAATTCAGGTGCAAACAATGATGCAATTTTAAATGATGTCGGGAAGCAATACGTACATTTTTTTTCAGTAATGTAAGTATACACTACAATGTATACTTACTAAAATTATAATCTAGCCTAATAATATGGCTAATGAACAATTTTACTTTAACGGCAGGATCTCCGAAAACAGCCTGTTTTTGATTCAATAGTAAACAATCAAATATTCTTTGTTTTGATAGGTTAAAAAATTTATGTTTTAGTTTAATAGGTACACGTTCTAAATTATTTTACCGTTCAAAAGTCCATATTTTGAACTTCACTCGATCAAATAATATTCCGAAAACAGTGTAGTTTTTAATTGTTTTTCAGGTTGTATTTATAGCATATCAAAGTTAAACTAAAAAAAAAATTTCCAAAAATTTCAAAAAATAGGCAAAAGCTTTTAGAAGAATATTTTACCGTTAATTTTTTTCTAAAAAATTTTCTTTTTTTTTATCATGACTGTTTTACTTTCTTTATAACAAAGTGGCTCGTGCACTTCACTTCAATAGTTCGCAAGATACTGCGGCCGAAGATTGTGCCCTTAACCTAAACTTATAAAATATCTTATATAAGAAGTAGTCCACTGACGTAGCTTAGTATAATATAGTAATAGGTACATGAGTAAAAAGTATTTTTTACCGCTGCGAGCGACGGCGACGCATGCTTTTTGGAGGTGTCGCGAGCGCGGCTCGGCGCGGCGCCTGTGTGCGTTGCACACCCTGCACTATAGGTAAAGCCGGCTCTGGTTTCTGTGCTGGTATGTGGCTACATGTGTCCTTGGCCCGCAGGTGAAGGTGTGGTTCCAGAACCGGCGCATCAAGTGGCGCAAGCACCACCTGGAGGTGACGCAGCAGCGGCTCGCCGTGCTGCAAAGGCACCGCCCTGCCGACGCAGACGTCTAGATGTACACCTAGCTTTACGGACACCAAGAGTCCCAGCGCGCCCCATACAAACGTAGTCTGATTCATATTTGAATGCTACCGATTAAACTCACAAAACAACTGCATGGGCGGGAGAAATTTTATCCCCGGGGAAAGGATAAAATGTTTATCCCCTCGCTCAGTTTTATCCACCTGTCGAGCATGAGCAAAACGGTGGAAATAATATCCACAGTGGATTTTCTTACAGGAATATACTTTTCCTTTCCCCTGTCGCCATGCTTTAGCATAGGGAGAAGATAATTTTATCCCTTGTCAGTGGATAAAATCGGGGGATAAAACTTTTATCTCCTCCCCATGCTAACCCAGCAGATACCGTACTCTAGCTACTTCACAGATATTAGCCATCTGCGCGGGAGATATTATAGTGCACACGGTTGCGCGCAAACACAAGTGCACTCTCTATTCCCTCACTCTCATAGCCCGATGGGATGGAAATCCGACAAGACCGGCGAGAGATCAGGCGCAGGACCGACGGCTTTACGTGCTCTCCGAGGCACGGGGGTGACTCACCGCCAACTTCCTAACTCCGGGCTAGTAGGTACTGATCCAATACATTTTTTTGGCCCGACCCGGGAATCGAACCCTGGACGCAATGCACCGAAAAAAATTGTACTTACCCAATCAGACGTAAAACTTATTTATTACTTACATTAGTTAAGCTTAAATTAAAACCCGATTAATAAAATTCATTACACAATAACTTTACTATAGGAGGTATTTTTATTTGATTAATTGTAAATAAATATTATACACAAACATAATCAATTATATTTTATTTACCTGTCCTGCCATTATTAAAAAGACGATAGTGTAATGTTTCATTTAGGTATACACGAACTAGCGGACCGCTCCGGCTTCGCACGGGTATAAAAAATGTTATTGTGGGATATCCATAAGAGATAGACATGTACAATAGCGGAGTTTTCTGTAGACCTTTTGAATGTGTACCAATACTTAGTAAGTACATTATTTTGATAAATCTTGTAGGGTTCAGCCTGCGTTTGCAATGTAAGCGGAAAACACGACATCACTTTAGAAACCTCAAAAATAACAGTATTTCTCCACTATCTAATGGATGTTATTATACATATAAACCTTCCTCTTCAATCACTCTATCTATTAAAAAAACCGCATCAAAATCCGTTGCGTAGTTTTAAAGATTTAAGCGTACATAGGGATATGGCGACAGAGTAAGCGACTTTGTTTTATACTATGTAGTGATAGTGATAGTGATGATGCGAGCAAAGTCGCGGGAATCAGCTAGTTTATATGAGGTGGTAATGTACAGTGAGGATTTTCCTCACCTTCTTACCCGTATAACATTAGCACGCGATTGAAGGCAACCACGTGTAACTAATCGGCGTAACAATAATTGCATTAATTAGAGATAAGGCCATTACTTAGTACAGCATTGCACTGTTGGCTACACTTGTGGGCTGCCGACATCAAACGAGTCGCAGGGAGCCGTTGGATGCATGCGGCGCAAGACCGAGGCCTGTGGAGGTCCACGCAAGAGACCTTTGTTCAACAGTGGACTTCTTTCGGTTGATAAAGAAAAAGAAGGACAATGCTTGAATGTGTGAAGACGCAGTGTTTTATTTGATGACATGATATAGTCCTTGACTGCAGTCTCACCTGGTGGTAAGTGACGATGCGGCTAACGGGCTTACTTGGAAGGGGTATGGTAGTGTAGGTACCCCTAATCGGTTCCTACACGCCATCGTGCCGGAACGCTAAATCGCTTGGCGCACGTGTTTGACGGTAGGGTGGTGAAAAACAATTTTTCAATTCGAACCAGTAGTTCCTGAGATTAGCGCGTTCAAACAAATAAACTCTTCAGCTTTATATATTAGTATAGACATAGATTTTTAGTAAATATATTATAGAGTATTATTTTAATTAAAATTCCATGCGCCGTCGACGGCGAATTCCTTAGAAATTAAAATCATAATAAACTGGAGGTCACAATTGCATCGCATATAAAGTGGAATTACATACATGCAAATCGTTAGTAAAAGTCAAATCACGTAACCGGTTTCAGTATAGGCTTATTTTATACGAAACAGTGATGCGATGAGTCGATAACCTTTATCGATAAATTGCCACTGTTCGCGCCAATCTGCAGCGACAGCTGACGGCGGCCGAAGATTCACGAGCGCGGTGATGCAGGGACGACGACGTAACAAAAAATCGAGTCGATAAGACGTCTTCATCGTACCTAGCAATTTTACCATCTTTACTATTTAAATATTTATTTATTAATTAGCCATCGACATTTGTGATTGGCAGAAGTTGAATAAATTAAAAACAATCAGCTAAAAATTAATTATACTAGATACAATTATACACTCAATAAATACAAGCTATATATGAAAAAATTATAAATACACGACTGCAGAGCCAAAAAACGAACTAAAAAGTTAAATACTACAGTCATTACTTTTAAAATCTAAATGATATTTTTTTGTGAAAAACTGGATATTGAACTATAGTGTTATATATTTTTGGAATCTACTCATCATGTTCTAGATGATAATTATATACTTTATCTTATTTTACAATTATTTTTTTCAACTTTAGTCTTTAATGGTCCCCCCATGGTCACCCCATCAATTTTTAAGCTATTACATAGCTTCTATCGCGGGCCAGAGTGGAGACCGAATCCAGAAATTCCGTAACGAAAATAACCTGACACGGGACTCCTCTACCGTGAGACGCTAGATGGCGTTGATAAAAAATGCTATGCAATAGCTTTACCGCAGTCCCCGAGTGCCACACGTCTTTTTTATTACTAGCTTATGTCACCCGGAATAAACTAAATATTCTAACGATACCTCATTCATCAAAATCGGTTCAGGCGTATAGTAGTTATGGTGGAATATAGAAACTCACATACATATATACATACATGAACCCTGAAAACAATATACTCCTTTTATCAGGCAGTCGTATAAAAATTAATATCACTTTCTTTTAATATCATATATTTCTTTCTTATCGATAAATTATCTAATCGATAGCTGTTATCGATGAATTGCGATCGCATCACTACACCCCGGTTTGTTTACATATCTCAGCGAGCGAGAGTGTTATCATTCTAGATTGGTGTTTATTGTTTATACACGTTTGTATGTTTGGCGCGAGTTTGTGTGGAGTGAAACAGTAAATAAATAGTGCAATTAATATGGATGATATTGGTTAGTATTTAAGTGAAATTTAATTAATTTAAAATGGGGGTGAATTTTTATTAAATTAAAGGGCCGCTTTCTCGAACGAGAATAAGTTATCGAAGCGTTTTGATATTTCAAAAGGTTTTCAAAACAAAGACTGTTAGAACGTCAAAATCAGCACTAAATAATGAAGTAATTGTCCTTCAATCACGCACGGATCGACGTGATTTTTTGCATGGGTATAGTTGAGGACCGGGAGAGTGACGTAGGCTACTTTGTATCCCGGAAAATCAAAGAGTTCCCGCGGGATGCTTAAAAACTAAATCCATCAACTCTAGTAATAAATAAGTTAGAAAGGTATTCATTTTTAGGCTTTTGAAGAACTAGCGAAAAATCGCGAGCGGAAAAGCTTTAGACATCCTTTCCGATAAATGCGGATAATGGTCCATAATTGGGATTGTTTCCGTAATTGCACAAAGCGGGAAACGAACTGCACTTGTTTGTTGCAAGGCAATCCAGAGCACTGTGCCACAGAGGTCAAGCAACGCAATACGAACTGACGTCATGATTTAGGGCGACCTCTGTGGTCCATTCAAATAGAGAATAGGACTGTCAAAACGTCATTTTTAATCCCCAACGCAAAAACGACGTGTGTGTGTGTGTGTGTGTGTGCGTGCGTGTGTTTGTGGCATTGTAGCAGGATGAACCGATTTTGATTTTCTTTTTTTTGTTTGAAAGATGAATTAGTCGGAAGTGTTCTTAGCTATGTTTGACGAAAATCGGTTCAAGATGGCTGATTTAATTTTTAATTCGTATAAATTGTAGCCTATGAAACCCCAACCATAATAACGAATCGATTAAAAAAAGAAGAATTTTAGTCAAATTGAAGTTGACTAATATTCTCCTATCCCCTTCAAATAAGCGGAAAGCTTGTGCTAGGAGTGGGTAAGACAGTAGTGCAACCGGTGGGACTCGAACCTGCGACCTTTCAGTTTTGAGTCCGCACCTTTAACCGTTGGGCTATTGAGGCTTATAAAGAGGATCCCAAGTAACATTTTGGTACTATAATTTAAGAATTCATCACGAAAAGGTTGAGTTAACATCGTGTAAAGGTTGTAGCGATAACCACCCGTTATATAAAAGCATTTGCTATGACTTTTTTGCTCTATAAGCTTATATAGCCAAACTATCCTTTTAGCAGGGGATGTAAAGGTTTACAAAACCGTTTTGTAGAGCCGTTATAGGCAAGTTCTATAAAAACCTCGAATTTAGACAATATAGCGCTATATTAATGTATAACAGCGTTTGAATTCACTATTATGTACCCCATTAGTACTATAAAGTTTTCCTGGTAACTGCTATAAGTATGGCGTTTTAGCAGTGATGAAGGACACAACAATACAATAATTTGACGCTATTGTGGTCCCACAAAACACTGCTATAGTACATGGTACATAATTACTCATAACAACACTGTTATAGAGCGGTTTTGCTTTATAAACGATTTTCGGGACATTTTTATAACAATAAAAAGTGTTTTAATTATCTTTGTTGGGTTTATTATAGTCTCATTGAAGAAGAAGTCACCATGACTCTATTACATGACCAAAGTTTTCTATTATGGTTTTGGTTGTTCTGTTTTAAGACAACAGCGATATATAGCTAATTCCTTTATTTCCTTTATAGAACAAATTTTAGAAATTTATCAATATCCATTACTAGGGGCATATTTATTATAAGTACCTGAGAAAGAAAACCAATCATGAGCAACGATTACCTACCTACCTATTTTATTTCTTCCTTGGATACAAAAATGTATTCAAAAATTAAGTATGTGGGACAAGACTAGTCATAAGGAACCCTAATTTTACGTCAATGGCGGCAGATTTTTTGTCACTTGTGCTATAGTTAACCTAAAAGAGAACCAAATTAGCTTTTTGGCTGTGTAGCAGAAACTACGGTTAATTTTATTTATTTTTATTAATATTTTAATTAAAAAACTCAATTAATTTAGGGCGCATTGAAAATAATAAGTAAAACTAATGCTATTCTATCAGTAAAACTTTGGTTCCAAGTGGTTTTTATAGTATTGGTCGAAGTTATCCATGTCTAAATAAAAGATGACATTAAACTCAGCAAGATGGAATCCTTATCCCTTTTATTTTTTTGTTTTTGTATAAACACACGTAGACCACCTTGCCGTGAAAAATTAAAATGAAAAGCGTAGTAAAAGAATCACGTACTTTTCTATAGAGTATAATAGCACTATAATGGAATTACGAACGCTGCTACAGAATAAAAAAGAACTATAAAAGCTTTAGGCTATGTTCAGATGGCTGAATTGCGACGCGCGTTTTCAAATCGCGCGCTTAGACATCCTAGTATATACCTAGCAACCGTTCAAATGCGCGCGCGTTAACGCGCGTCAGCGAGCGTCAACGCGGCGCTCAGAGAAAAAGTTTCTAGACGCAGACAATCGCGCGTTTACTCGCGCTTTGATATTAATGTAATGTCCGTTTGCTGTTCAGTTGAGCGCGCGCTTTCATCGCGATCGCATGTAATTTTGTTAATTTTCGTAATTATATTTTGAGTTGAAGCAAATTGTCGAATGACTTTCTAGACATTCTAAAGTAATTAAAGAATTTAGATTCATGGTCTCTTAGATTCGGATATAGTGTCGCAAACAAACTGGGTCTATATTTCAAAATTGGATGAACCCAATGTGTACGTTTTCTTTTTTTATATTTTTCTTTATAATATAACCACAAAATAATAGCCTTTTCCACGTCCATTTTCTACGTTCTACCGAACTAGACTGACGAGTACTCTCGCAACGCGCATTAGCGCTCATCATCTGAACTCTCTTCAAATTTGATCGCGCGTTGACGCGCGTTAACGCGCGTTACATGTGAACATAGCCTTATTGTGCCTCGTATGTCAACAAATTGTCATACAAGGCACCAATATATCAAATTTATAGAAAAAAAAAGTCCCAAGCACAAATGCTATAGTTTCGCTATGTCTCTAAATAGAGATATAACTGCGCCAAATCAGCGTTATACGACCTTCTTATTGCTTTTACAGTGCTTAAGTGGTGTTAGAGGAAACGTTCTATGGGCTGCTATAGGACAAGAAATTGTTACTTGGGATTGACATCTCATCAAAATCGACACAGTAGCTCAGGCGCTACGGTGGAACATATATAAATAAACACATACACACTACTAAAATCATAACCTTTTTTGCTTTGTCGCGGTCGGGTAACAAGGAAAAAGGATTTAAACTTCTTATGGCGGTGAGGCCAACAGGTTTTAATGCAACCTTTTAAATAACAAGTAAGTAGGTATATTTATATTCAAATTCAAAATTCAAAATTTATTTATTTCATGTAGGCCAACTTGTAGCTCTTATGACACGTCATAAATCTACCACCGGTTCGGAATGCAGATTCTGCTGAGAAGAGCCGGTAAAAAACTCAGCAGTAGCTCTTTTCAAAAAACCACGTCATTATGGTACCATTATCACTACTATCCTTACTAGTATCCCCCCCTATGACGACCTCTCTGGCGTAGTGGTGACCGCTGCGGTCTTATAACTGGGAGGTCTCGGGTTCGATTCCCGGCGGAGGCGATTTGGGAATTTATAATTTCTGAATTGTCTCTGGTCTGGTCTGGTGGGAGGCTTTGGCCGTGGCTAGTTACCACCCTACCGTCAAAGACGTGCCGCCAAGCGATTTAACGTTTCAGCACGATGACGTGTAGAAACCGATTCGGGGCTTTAAGTTGAATGTACACTGCCATACCCCTTCCAAGATAGCCCGCTACCACCTTAGACTGTATCGTCACTTACCATCGGATGAAAGCGCAGTCAACGATGGTCGAGGACTATCTTATCATCGAATAAAAACAATATCCTTATCCTTACTAGTCTTAAATGAAAAAAAAAGTAATATTCTATGGGACAGGCATATTGTCGTAATTCTATGGGACAGGCACTTCGACAATTCAGCCGGGACGTGCCTTTACGCAGATTTAGTACTGAACATATTCTGCCACTTTCTGCAGTGAGGTGGGGTAATCACGTACAGGTACAACAGCACACATTTACTCACTTCCGCACACTCTTGTAAATACTTAATGTCTCTATGAACTCACACTAACTCAAAAGCTGTCACACTAACAAGCTAACACGAACGTTTGTACATGTACTTCGGCAGAGGGGAATGCGTGCGCTTACCACGTCCCGGCTAAATGGTCGAAGGGACAGGCATATTGTCGTAATTCTATGGGTCAGGCATATTGTCGTAATTCTATGGGACAGGCATATTGTCGTAATTATATGGGACAGGCATATTGTCGTAATTATATGGGACAGGCATATTGTCGTCACCCTAGGTGTAGACTTTATCTGGATGTCGGTACAAAGTTGAATGCACTACTGATAACATAATGTACGTGAAACAAATAACACTATAAAAAGATTTGGCCGATATTTAAATAGGTACAGATACGATAACTAAACCTACGTAGATTTGGCTATCTAATATCTAGGTAGGTATTTTATATTTTTACTAGAGACTGCCCGCGATTTCGTTCGCGTGGAATAAGGTTTTGGGGTGGAATTTTCAAAAACTGTGATACAAAAACTGTGAAACTCCCATAAAAAGTTCGGGTTCCAACTCCTCAATCTTGATGCTGCAGGGGTTCTGCCCACCTAAACTGTGGGGATTTAATTTTTGAGTTTCAGTTCTAAGTATGGGGAACCCCAAAATTTATTGTTTTTTTTCTATTCTTGTGTGAAAATCTTAATGCGGTTCACAGAATACATCTACTTACCAAGTTTCAATAGTATAGTTCTTATAGTTTCGGAAAAAAGTGGCTGTGACATACGGACGGACAGACAGACAGACATGATGAATCTATAAGGGTTTAGTTTTTTGCCATTTGGCTACGGAACCCTAAAAAGGTCTTCTATACATATAATAAAATTGTAGAAAAGTGGCGTCTGTACAATGGAAATATATATAAAAAAAAGTAGCAGGGGTTGTTATTATATCGATGCCGAACCCGAAATTGTAATTAATTTTTTTTTGTCTGTTTGTCTGTTTGTCTGTTTGTCTGTGTGTTTGTGCACGCTAATATCAGAAACGGCTTATTCGATTTAGATACGGTTTTCACTAATATATTGTAGTAAGCTTCTCTTAACATTTAGAGTTTATTTCATGTCAATCGGTTCATAAATAAAAAAGTTATGTCAATTTAAAGAATCACGGCGAACATTTTTAACGTACAGAGTACGTACTACACGCCTCGCGCCTGAGCGTCGACGGTATATGTAATTCAAAATATGCTGCCCGAAAAGTCACTATTCCACGCGAACGAAGTCGCGGGCACAGCTAGTACTAAATAAAAGTTAGGGAGTACTTGATTAGTTTCAACATGGTGTTACAACCACATGCGGAATAGGCGCGTACTAGATACGTGATGAAACGCCCGTCGTGCAAGAGTTGCATCACAATCGGTACGGTTGCGCGCAGCCGGCTAGAAAGTAGATAATATTTCCTTGTAGATAAAATAATTTGTTGGTGTAATACGTTGCGTCAGGCGTAGATTATGTTTCCGCTTACTAATATGTTTTGTTAATGAACTAGCTTTTGCCCCCGCGACTTCGTCCGCGTGGAATTAGGTTTCGGGGTGGAATTTTCAAAAACTGTGACACACGTACTTCTTTATTTTTAACTGAAAGCTCAAATACCAACTTTGATGGAAACAGCTTGAAAAATGACGGAGTTTCATATAAACTTCCATTCCCTATTTAAACCCCTTAGGGGTGGAATTTCCAATAATCCTTTCTTAGTGTGCGCCTACGTCATAAAAGGAACCAACTGTAAAAAATTCAAGTTTCTAACTTCAGTAGTTTAGGCTGTGCGTTGATATCTCAGTCAGTCAGTCAGTCAGGATATAGATAATAACTAATAGTTGATACACGCGACTTCGTGCGCGAAGGTTTTTTAATTCCCGCGGGATTTGTCTTATTTTCCGGGATAAAAAGTAGCCTATGTGTTATTCGAGACTATAATCTATCTCTGTGCCAAATCGATTCAGTCGCTGCGGCGTGATTGAGTAACAAACATCCATCCATCCATATCTAAATATATAAAATTCAAAGTCCTGACTGATTGAGATATCAACGCACAGCCTAAACTACTGAAGTTAGAAACTTGAAATTTTTACAGTAATTCCTTTTATGACGTAGGCGCACACTAAGAAAGGATTATTGGAAATTCCACCCTTAAGGGGTTTAAATAGGGGATGGAAGTTTATATGAAACTCCGTCATTTTTCAAGCTGTTTCCACCAAAGTTGGTATTTGACCTTTCAGTTAAAAATAAAGAAGTACGTGTGTCACAGTTTTTGAAAATTCCACCCCAAAATCTAATTTCACGCGGACGAAGTCGCGGGGGCAAAAGCTAGTAATTCATAAAATAAACGTTTCTTTCTTTCTTTCTTTCTTTTCTTTCTTGTATTTTTAATTCTAGATGCTGGACCCCGAGGGCTGTGTGGTTGGGAGGAGCGGTTCACAGATTTTGACAGTTGGATATGTAAACTCAACAGGCATCTAAACAGAAGGTACTTACATTATAATATCATTGACGACATTTTTTTTATAAGTTTTTTGTACATAAGTAGGTATGTGAGATCATTACATAAAGTAATCTTTACTATAATATTATAAATGCGAAAGTGTGTTTGTTTGTTGGTTTGTCCTTCAATAACGCGTCAACAGAGCTACAGCTGATCGACGTGATTTTTTGCATGGGTATAGGACTTAGGCTACTTTTTATCCCGGAAAATTAAAGAGTTCTAGCGAGATTTTAAAAAATAAATCCACGCGGACGAAGTCGCGGGCATCGGGTAGTAATTATTATAAAAAACAAAGACCCTCGCCGCGTCTGTCTGTTTGTCTGTTTGCGATAAACTCGAAACTTCTGAACAGATTTTCATGAGGGTTTCGCCAATAGACAGGCTGATTTATTAGGAAAGTTTAAGTGTGGGTATAATTTATTAAGATTTTGTGTAAATGACACAATGACAATAAGCTATCACTCTATAGACATTCGTATGCAATTCACCAAAGAAAAGAAAGAAAGAAGAAAGACATTCGTATGTCAAATGTGTCAGAGAAAAATAATAGCGAGTAGAAAGGTTGCTTTTATTATTTTTTTAATTAAGTATGATTTGTTTTTTACAGATCTTCACGAGTTATTGAATGTGTGGGATTTAGTTTAGAAGATTCGCAAATACAAAATGCAACAAGAGACGCTATCGCCGGTGAAGAAAAAGAAAAAGAAAACAAATTAGGTTCTTTAACATTACAACATTTGTTAGTCGAAGGTTTTATTAGCGAAAATATTGTTTCACATTCAAAACGCAAAGTGCACATTGTAAAGAACCTAGGCAATTTTTTAAATATTTTCCAAGATGGCGACGAATTCGCGGGTCACGATTATTTGTTGATCAAACTAATGAGCGGCGGGAAAATATGTTTTCATCAATATACGAGATCAAAACTTTTATTTTGTTTTACTTTTTAATGGAAACAACCCTTTTAGCTAAAGTTCTCCTATTTGTGTCCATAATGTTCTCAAGATGTGTGAAGTCTAGCAATCTGCCCTTGGCCAACTAATTCAGAGAAGGCCGGCGATAGTTCAGATGAATGAATCCTAATACATATTATAAATGCGAAAGTGTGTTTGTTTGTTGGTTTGTCCTTCAATAACGCTGCAACAGAGCTACGGATCGACGTGATTTTTTGCATGGGTATAGTTAAGCACCTGGAGAGTGACATAGGCTACCTACTTTTTATCCCGAAAAATGGAAGATTTTCCGCGGGATTTTAAAAACTAAATCCACGTGGACGATGTCGCTGGTATCAGCTAGTAAAATAATTCTTGTTAAAACAGGTAGAGGAAGCCTACAAGAAATAATGCCCTTCCGCCTTCCGTTTTTCCAAGTACCTGCAATTTACGTACCTAGGTACCTTTAAATTAAGAGTGAATAGGCATCTTATAGGCAAGCGCGCTCCATCTTCACTTAACAGCAGGTGAGATTGCAGTCAAGCGCTAGTAAATATTATAATTTATATTAAAACAATACTTAATATGAATATTTTTCCTTTTCCACAATCGCGGTAATTAGTGTTGATAAAAAAAATTATGCGACCTTCAGTCATAGAGCGACACGTAAACCGTACAGACTTGGCACAACGATCACCCTCTTTATTTATTTATTTAATTTAGTAAAAAAATATGACCTTAACCTACGAGTAAATGATACATGAAGCTGAGTATTAGGTACAAGTTTTAATTGTGCATTTATAGATCAGCCCGTAAGTCAGTTACCTTTGCGTTTTAAATATTTAGATGAAATACATGAACAATAAAAAATGCTATCAACGCACCGCTCAAACCAGTGGACGGATCAGGTTGAAAATTAGGACGTAGGCATCCGCTAAGAAAAGATTTTTGAAAATTCAACCCCTAAGGGGATAAAATGGGTAAAACAGGGATTTGAAAAATTTAACTTAACGTGAGTGCTAATTTAACGTGAGTGCTAGTGTAAAAAAGCTAGTTGTTTAATAAACATCATTTTTTTTTGTACAATAAGGTGAAACTTATCTTGTCAAATATTATTAGAAATGCCATATTGTACAGCGCTAGCGTGATTTTTCAATAAACACTATCTTTTAGTACCCTTTAACTAAGTAAGCATTAGGAATACAAGAAAAATGTATATAATTCTTATTGTTTCTTTAATAAGCTTCAATTATGTATATAATAAACTACAGGCCAACGGTTCTCGAGATATTAACAAAAACCAAAAAAAGTGCACTGTTTCCGCTAATTGCCGTTAGAGCTCGCCTCGAATTCTGAGGAATTTTGGTATATTCATCCATAAATTAATTTGCAAAGTTTCAAAACTTTCGGAATTTTTTAGAGGTGAAACCTTATTTTGATTGGACTAATAAATAATCATTGGTTTCCGTATGCCAAACCAATAATACATGCCCAGCAGTGGACACATAAAAGCTGATAGGTGGATAAAGAGAGCAACTCATCTGTAATTTTCATAAATAGGTATTATATAAAAATAATTATAATCCAGTGGTCCGGTACTTTGGCAGAGGGCAAGGTTAGCTATGGCAACTCCCCTCAAGGAAGAGGTTTTTCACATATACTTGTTATTTGTACAACTGCTGCTGCTTCTACAAAGATAATCTTTAGGAGCATTTGTTTAATAAAATTTAACCTCAATATATTTTTAATACCTACCTAATTTATTACGATTAATCGTAGGTAAATAATTACTGAAATGTTGAGTGAAAGTAGGGAATGGAGTGTTACAGCGCCTTGGGGCAACATTGCATGTAAGTTTAATTTTAATTTTTATCCTTAATTTCCATAGACAAACCATTGTAACTTTACTAACTTAATTAAATAAGGTAACTTTGGTTTGTGAAACAAACAAAGCGTCTAAATGGCGTCGAATGCCTACGTCAGTGAAGATATAATATAAGTACCTACTGTAATGAATGTAAGATAATTTTTATTATTAAAATCACTTAAATTATACCTACTTAAGTATTGCATAGTGTAGGTATTTTCTTTTTTCTTTCTTTCCTTTGGTGAATGGCTTTTTCCAAGGTATTTTCTTGTCATGTTTTTGCTTATTTTGATTTTTGATCCCTTTGACATTGACAGCTGACTGCTGACAAGGTTGTTTTAGTGTTGTGAAAAATCCTTATTCTTATACATCTTGCCAGCTACCGATTCGGTTATCGATAAAAACCTCACGTGACACGTCTAAGCTCCCAGTTTTTGATTCGACCAAACTTCAAATTAACTACAGATTTCTTTGTAATAATCCATATAAAATGTACAAATATTACATTATAATCTTTAACTGCATATATCCGCGAGGAACTGAAAAACCTTTGTATTTACGGTTCTTAAAGCTTAGGGTGGTTGAAGTTGATGATTTCTTTTAACCTAAATCCACGCATGAATGACTTTAAAATGTTATGATTTTAATTTTGTTGAAGGTATATCATGGGGTGTACCAAAAAATCGTCCTGTGCTTATGGTACATGGCTACATGGACAGTGCTGCCACGTTTATACCAATTGTCAAACATTTGCCTGATGACTACTTCTATCTTGCAGTTGACTTACCTGGTATGTTTGTTAATTGTTGAAAGAGGTAATATGTGAACATCTTAATAACCATAATACCTGTTTATAATTTGTGCTTACTGTGAAATTACTTGGTAACAAAGTATTAGATGAATACAAAAACACGCTTGCGTAGAAAAGGCACGGATAGTCTATATAATACGTCCTATACAAAACAAGATACCTACACCACACTAGTATAGTTAATATTCGGTTCCATATGAGCCCTATAACTAGCAGTGGAACATTATTAGGCTTTTTTTTATATATTTTCAGGACATGGCAAGTCAGATCCATTTCCAGTAGGAGTACTTATATCACAGGCACATCAAATAGAAGCGGTGAGACGTGTTGTGGAATATTTTAAATGGGACAAGTTTGTGTATTTTACACATTCCGTTGGCTTTGCTATAGGTAAGTTATTCAACTAATTAACGTCTTATGAAAAATTTTGTGTGATTAGAATTACACTTAATTTTAGGATAGGTTTATGCGCGAATGGTACTCACACTTGACCAGTTTTATTAGCTTACTATTGCATAGCTTCTATCGCGGGCCTTGAGCGTGGAGACCGAATCCAGAAATTCCGTAACGAAAATAACCTGACACGGGACTCCTCTACGGTGAGCCGCTAGATGGCGTTAATAAAAAATGCTATGCAATAGCTTTACCGCGGCAGTCCCCGAGTGCCACACGTCTTTTTTTTATTTTTTCAGGAGTCTTATACAACTTCCTTTACCCCTTTGAGATAATAAAAGCAGTAAACCTGGACCCAGTGCCGCCTTTGTCTACGTACTGCTTCCACGATTACAACCCAATGCTGTATTATCAGTATCACTATGACGATTACTATGACAATTATTCAAGGTATTTAAAATAACACAATCTGTTCATAGAAGTAAAATATGAAGTTATTTTATTTTATAGAGATTAATTCTTTTATAAGTACGGCGTTTTTTTTATTCGATGACAAGATAGCCCTTGACTGCGATCTCACCTGATGGTAAGTGACGATGCAGTCTAAGATGGTAGTGGGCTAACTTGGAAGGGGTATAGCAGTGTAAATTCAACCCATACCCCTAATCGGTTTCTACACGCCATCGTGCCGGAACGCTAAATCGCTTGGTGGCACGTCTTTGACGGTAGGGTGGTAACTAGCCACGGCCAATGCCTCTCACCAGACCAGACCAGAGACAATTTAGAAATTATAAAATTCCTAAATTGCCCCCGCCGGGAATCGTACCCGAGACCTCCCAGTTATAAGATCACAGCACTCACCACTGCACCAGGGAGGTCGTCAAAATAGTTAATACAATAACTTGCCTCTATTCCAGAAAATTCGTTAAGAAGTATATAAAAAGCACAGTCACTAGTATCATAATATCGAGAGTACTAATATTGGTAAAACTATTAGAACTATAAATATATAAATAGGGGGCTATTTAAATATTATTTTTATCCATTTTATTTTTGTTTTGTTTGCAGATGGGAGCTTCATCGCAACAAACAGTATACATATGACCAAGCAATTCAATTATTGGTACGAAGCAGAAAATTGACCAAGGAACAGTCTGCCGTGGTGCTATCCAGAACGCTCATACCATTAGGCAACGGCATGTTTAAGTAAGCATTAAAATCTGGGAGTAGGTCTCATATAGGATGATGTTTTAAGACGGTCTGTGAGGTGAAAATTTAAACTTGGTCGAAGAAAACATGACGTTGATTTTAAAGAAAATAAAAAGAAAGTCTTGTTTAAAAACCAGACCGAGGAGTCAAACCGTACCCTTTCGTTAAAATTCACTACGACTATGCCATTCCTCCTTTGACTAACATCCGCTTTTTATGATGGAATGAATTTTCGCCTCAAAAACCGTTGTTAAAAATTTAATAAGGTTTACAAGGCCATTTTGACCAAGAAATTTGTTTGTATGAGCGTATCCCAAATAATATGCTTATTTTTTTTTTTGCAGACTCTCATGGGAACCAACTATGAAAAAAGTAGTTGGTGTTACTGTAACCGAAGATACACTAAGCAGTATTGTAACAACAAACGCACCACCTATGCTTAATATCGTGGCTTCGATAGACGAAACAATTAAACCGTTAAAGAAAAATGGCGTTCGACTCATGAACCGTTTCCAGGAATCGATACCAAATTGTTTTATACATTACGTTATCGGCACCCATGACGTTCACATTACTAATCCGGAATCTTTTGTCGATAAAATAATCGAATTTCTCAACACTGATTTCACCAGTTCACCAAAAGCAAAATTATAATCAATTTTATTTTATTCTTAAAATTGCTAATATTTTTCTTTATTTTGTAATAATATGAAAGCATCATTTTTTGTATTATAGTTAGTCTTTCTATAGCAACAATAACTATGAATGTTCTCTTCAGTATTGTGTGATCATGCGTGAAAAAATGTTATTTTGTAATTTGTGTTTCGCATATCAGCTTTTGCTATTATTACCTAAAAAATTCGCCATTTGGATTTATATTTGATGAAATATAAGTTAAGTATTCAATATAAAGTTTTTTAAATAAAATATCAAATAATAAAATATCAAATTCATTAACTACTATTTTTCAATTGTATGAAAAATTCATTAAATGATAGTCAGCCCACACTAAGGCTCAACTCACACCGAAAGAGCGGCGAAGGGCAGCGAAGCGCAGTGACCCACTCGATAGAGAAGGCGCGCGGATTCCCGCAACTGCTCGAGAAGTTGCTGGAATGCTCGAGAAGTCGCTGGAATGCTCGAGAAGTCGCGGAACTCGCGCCAGCGATGAATTCACGGGTCGTGAGGGGCGGGATATTACCAGCGGTCGCTCGCGACTGCTCGAGCATTCTCGGGACTTCCCGCGACTTCTCGCGCAGTCGCACGGCTCCGTTTGGAATTCGCCGGAATTCCCGCGGCGCCGCAGGCATCCGCGCGACTCGTTTGTGTTTACTCATGCGATAATAAATATTATAGTAATGAAAATAAAGTTAAAATTCAAACTGCACTCCACTTCGCTGCGCTTCGACGCTCTTTCGGTGTGAGTTGAGCCTTAACTTACAAGAATATCTCCAAATATTTATCGGTAAGTATCAATTGCATCACAATTCCCATCACTATTAAAGAGCAGTAAAAAAAAAGGCAACACATGAAACGTCAAACATCATTTTTATTTTGTTTCCGGGAAACAGAATAAGAAAAAAGAAAAACTTTTACAATCGTACAGTCGTAGTAAAGAAAACTATTTGTTTTGATTAACAAATGAATAAATATTGCTTATTCTTAAAATAAAAATTGTAATTCTTAAATTATCACTTTCTTGTAGAAGTCTCATAAATTAAAGAAATCGATGTTGTTTTCATTTGATTCGTTAAAATATAATAAAATGTTACAAAGTTCATTATCTAGGAGCATTGAACTTTGCTAGTTACCTATACCTAATTTATTATCCATCAAACAAAAGTTCGGCATTCAAATTAATCCACTATTAAAACTAAGTGTGTATTGATGAAATGAAAGTGATAAAAGAATGGTTTATAGAGGCTCAATGGGGGAAAATAGCATGTAAGTTAGTGTACTATTATTTAAAATATCTTTGATTATTTATACCGATTTTATTTACCTAATTAACTTCTGTGATACATAAGAACACATATGAGGGATGTGTAGCCTAAATAGTTGCGACATTTTTTATTATTCAACAAGATAGACCTTGACTGTGATCTCACCTGATGGTAAGTGACGATGTAGTTTAAAATGTAGCGGGCTAACTTGGAAGGGTCATGGCAGTGTACATTCAAGCCATAACCATAACTAATCTGGTACTACACTGCATTGTACCAGAACGCTAAATTGCTTGGCGACACGTCTGACGGTAGGGTGGTACCTAGCCACAGCCAAAGCCTGCCACCAAACCACAGACAATACAAAATTGTCCCAGTCGGGAATTAAACCCAAGACCTCCCAGTTATAAGACTCAAATTCAAATTCAAAATTTATTTATTTCATGTAGGCTACCTTGTAGCACTTATGACACGTCATAAATCTACCACCGGTTCGGAACGCTGATTCTGCTGAGAAGAACCGGCAAGAAACTCAGCAGTTGCTCTTTTCAAAAAATAAAATAATTTTACAATAAGCAACCAAACTAAGCTATGTATACAGTGCTTCCACAGTGAAGCTTCAAAAATGCAATACATATAATCCAACACATGTCAGCATGGGAAGACAAAGCAGACCCATTCCCGTTGGTGGCACCCGTTCACGAGCATGACGCATGATCCAGCCGTTGCTTCGCTCAACCATATTTGAGGGAACCTACTCAGGGAACTCATTTCTAAACATTAGGCTATGGCCCTGCTCTCTAGACTATAGTTACAGTCGGTTCTGTTCACGTTTTCAGTAATATCATGGGGCAACCAGCATGGTGAACCGGTGCTGCTGATGCACGGCCGTCAGGACAGCGCTGCCACCTTCCTGCCACTGTTGGAACTGCTGCCTGATTCGTACCACTACGTGGGGTTTGACCTGCCAGGGCATGGAATGTCTGACGGATTCCCTATTGGTAATATAGCCTCCATAGCCCAACGGTTGAAGGTGTGAACTGAAAACTGTAAGGTTCAAACCCCACCCATTGCACTATTGTCGTACCCACTCCTAGCACAAGCTTTCCGCTTATTTGGAGGGGATAGGAGGATATTAGTTAACTTCAGGTTGGCTAATATTCTTGTAAAAAAAAAATTTAATAGTTTTCCCCACCTAACCAGGCCACAGCAGCTAATTTGCATGAAAATTGGCCACCTGTATATTGTTATATTGTCTGTTATAATGAAGTGCACAAGGGTGTTCACAATAAACATTCACAATAAATGCACTATCTAGTGAAATTTCGAGAGTGTATATTTTATTTTTTTAAAAAGATTGAAAATTATAAAGTTAATATAAAATTATTTTTTTTTTTTTTTATTCGATGACAAGATAGCCCTTGACTGCGATCTCACCTGATGGTAAGTGACGATGCAGTGTAAGATGGTAGCGGGCTAACTTGGAAGGGATATAGCAGTGTAAATTCAACCCATACCCCTAATCGGTTTCTACACGCCATCGTGACGGAACGCTAAATCGCTTGGAAGCACGTCTTTGACGGTAGGGTGGTAACTAGCCACGGCCAAAGCCTCCCACCAGACAAAAATATAAAATGAAATTATAATTAATGTATAACCTACATGGAGTCGAGTTTGGGGCTGACTTTCCCATGTCCAACGATCCCGCGGCTCGGTGACGCAACGCGGGAGGTCTCTTTGCTGGAATGCTGTGTCAGTTCTTGCGCAATGCTACCTACCGCGTGAACACCGCTTGCTGTGTGGAGCCCTTAGGATCGTTACACATAACTATCTATTCCCTCACTCTCATAGACTGACGGGACGGAAATCCGACACGACTGTAGAGATAGGTGGGGTTCGAACTCACATCTCTGTCGGCTTCTGAATTTTTTATGTATGTTTTTTTTAAATATTTGGATACAAACCACTATTTTGGTTTATAGATGCCAGGAGTGTCGTTTTTGGTTCCAGGTGTGGCAATCACGAGGTTTATGAATGTGGCAGCACTGGATGAGGTTGTCAAACATCTAGGATGGACACACTTCACTTATATTGGACATTCACTAGGAGTTGAGCTAGGTATAATAAATTTATTTTTATGCCCTTTTTAAAGTTTTATCGCAGGCAGCCACTGAATACAGGCGGCGCAAGATCGAGACCTGTGGGATTCCATGTAGGAGACCATTGTCCAGTAGTTTTTTTCGATGATAGGATAGTCCTTGACTGCATTCTCACCTGAAGGTAAGTGACGTTGCAGTCTAAGATGGTAGCAGGCTAATTTGGAAGGAGTATTACAGTGTACATTCAACCTATTATACCCCTCATCTGTTTCTACACACCAACGTGTGAACCTATAATTGTAATAGTCCACTAGTTCATGGTTGCTCTTACAAAAACAATATTCGTATAAAGTCGTAGTATTTATAGCAAATAAAATCGTAGTACTTATTTATATATATAAAAGAAAGTCATGTTAGTTACACTATTTATAACTCAAGAACGGCTGAATCGATTTGGCTGGAAATTGGTGGTGAGGTAGCTTAGAACCAGGAGATGGACATAGTATACTTTTTATCCCATAAAACAAACTTGGGTTTGTTCGAACACATAACTCTAGAACGGCTAGACCGATTTTCATGGTTTTTGGTTTGATGTATTTGTCTCTGTCCCAAATAGCAGAATAACTTTTAAAATATCGGAAAAATTCACGAAAAAAAAAAAAATATATATGAAAAACTTCATTTTCTCATACATTTTATATTGAACGGGTCTTTTGATGGCAAGGAAAGTGGCCTTTTACCCCGGAAAAACAGTAACCTAAGTCACGCGGACGAAGTCGCGGGTAAAAGCTAGTAGCAAATAAAATCGTAGTACTTATAGCAAATAAAATCATAGTACTTATAGCAAGTGATTTATAACAAACTAGCTTTTGCCCCCGCGACTTCGTCCGCGTGGAATTAGATTTTGGGGTGGAATTTTCAAAAACTGTGACACGTACTTCTTTATTTTTAACTGAAAGGTCAAATACCAGCTTTGATGGAAACAGCTTGAAAAATGTCGGAGTTTCATATAAACTTCCATCCCCTATTTAAACCCCTTAGGGGTGGAATTTCCAATAATCCTTTCTTAATGTGCGCCTACGTCATAAAAAGAACCAACTGTAAAAATTTCAAGTTTCTAACTTCAGTAGTTTAGGCTGTGCGTTGATATCTCAGTCAGTCAGGACTTTGAATTTTATATAAGTATATAGATTAAAGAAAATCTTTTTTCATTTTCAGGGCTTTTCTTCAACGCGATATATCCAAAACTCATAAAGAAGTTCATTCTATTCGACCCAGGCCCATCCCTCCAACGGATAGTGATCCAGGATTTTCCAAAATTCTACTTCTACTACCACAACTACTATATAAACTACTGCGATATCAATAAAGAGGGTCGTGTGTATACCAAAGAGAGCGCCTTAAAAGCTGTAATGAAGGCGAGAGGTATGACAGAGGGTCAGGCCGAAGTGATATTGTCGCGGAGTTTGAAGAAAATCGGCGAAAATCAATATAGGTACGTATATTGAGGAAAATATTGTCGGTCAAATTCATTAATGGTACAATTGGGTATTTCACAAAAATTTTTATATCCTTTTTTTAATATTAAAACAGTATGTCATTTTTGTTCTTTTTTAGTATACCTAAATATATAAAAGGCAAAGGTGTCTGACTGACTGACTGACTGACTGACTGACTGATCTATCAACGCACAGCTCTAACCACTGGACCGATCAAGCTGAAATTTGGTATACAGGTAGCTGTTAGGACGTAGACATCCGCTAAGAAAGGATTTTGGAAAATTTCAACCCCAAGAGGGTTAAATAGGGGGTTCAAAAATCGAACCTAACGTGAGCGAAGCCGCGAGCAAAAGCTAGTTTGTTACAAAAAATATTCATATCTAGAAATACCATCAAGCATCAGAAAAACCACCTGAGTTTGTAATATATACCTGTCTGTCAATTTCAACCAAAATTTGACTTGTACCGCCAGTGCTCGGAAAGATTATTCAATTTCCAACCATTTTGCACACTTAACTCAAAACACCTGATTTTGGAAATGTTCCACTAATGAATTTGACCCACGATATTATTATATTTGATATTACATACAAACATGATACAAACTTATACAATGTATAAACCTTATAATAATATGTACATACATATTATTCTAAGAAGTCATCAATTATATATAATAGAATAATTATACAAAATAGTAGAATCATTATACATAATAGAATCTCCAAGTGTGTACGGAACAGAGAAAGTGAACGATACTCGAAGGATGCGAAAGTGTTTTTTTGCTGAGTTTGTTCTTCAATCACGCAGTAACTAGAAACAAAATCACGTTATTTTTGCATGAGTCTAAATTACGTTACTTACGTTATGTTTTATAATAACGTGATTTTGAACTTTATACAAGTCGAAAAAACTATAGCAGAAAGTGTATAATGTAATTTTATTACTTTTCCAGAATGTCCTGGGACCGAAGAACAAGACTGATGCCACCCCCCACCTTCCCCCCGGAATATTATTTCCAATTATTTTCCAAAAACTGCCCCCCTACCCTGTGCATAAACGCAACGAAAAGTTTCGATTTCTATGTGGACGGAAAAGAAACTGCTGAAAAACTGCTAGCAGATTTTGAGCGGACTCTGAAAGATTTTACAACCGTGAAAGTGGAAGGCAACCATGATCTACATTTTTTGCATCCTGAAAGGATAAGTGGATATGTGTGTTCGTTTTTGGAAAAAGATTTTGGTGACGTCAAATCTAAACTTTAGCAGAGATTAGTGAGAAGAGAAGAGATTGCTAGTTAGGATGATTTTTAAGCTATTGCATAGCTTCTATCGCGGGCCAGCGTGGAGACCGAATCCAGAAATTCCGTAACGAAAATAACCTGACACGGGACTCCTCTACGGTGAGCCGCTAGATGGCGTTGATAAAAAATGCTATGCAATAGCTTTACCGCGGCAGTCCCCGAGTGCCACACGTCTTTTTTTTTTATTTGATGACAAGATTGTCTTTGTCTGCGATCTCACCTGATGGTAAGTGACGATGTAATCTAAGATGGTAGCGGGCTAACTTGGAAGGTGTATAGTCAACCCATACCCCTAATCGGTTTTTACACGCCATCGTACCGGAACGCTAAATCGCTTCACGTTAGGGCGGTAACTAGCCACGGCCAAAGCCTCCCACCAGAATAGGAATACTAGGATTGAAAGTTATATTTAATTGTTTTTTTTTTTTTTTTTTAATCTTAAATATTTGTATAGGGTTTGTTCAGTGAACATGCCACCCTCATCGGGCCTCTTCTTACGGACCTACAGCCTACGTTTCACATTCAATTTGTACGATATTTTATTGTTGTGGTTCGTAAAATAATTTATTTCTAGGACCTATAAATTGACATCCGGTAAATAATCCGGTTTTTTCCCCATCTAACTGACAATCTAGTTTTTTATTCGCAAGTTGTGGCAGTCTCTAAGTGGGTCTACAATATTACATTAATATGTTTTTTCCTTTTAAGCTATTGCATAGCTTCTATCGCGGGCCAGCGTGGAGACCGAATCCAGAAATTCCGTAACGAAAATAACCTGACACGGGACTCCTCTACGGTGAGCCGCTAGATGGCGTTGATAAAAAATGCTATGCAATAGCATTACCGCGGCAGTCCCCGAGTGCCACGCATCTTTTTTTTGTTTAGTTTATAAGAGTTATTGTAACCTTTTGATTGTCCATTAAATAAATAAATAGGTAGCCTAACATATGGAAGATATCCTGTAGCTAGATTTACGCGGCCTTTGTTCTAATATATGCAATCTATACTTCTTTACCTAACTAATTTCTGACTATATTATTTCTTGGGTGATTTGCAATTTAAATTAATTTTGCTCATTAAAAAACGAACTTAATTCATTTTTTATCTAATGTTAATAATTTTTTTAATGGTAATAGGTTGTAAATGTTGTTTTTATAGGAATTTTAAATAAAACAATTATTTAAAAAAAAACAAGGTTTTTATTTTTTTAGTAAAACAGATATATCGTCGGGGATAGTGCAAAACCGCGTATGTACCATACATGTAAAAACCGCGGATCTACACTAGTCCAAGTTTTACAGGGGAAGGTTAAAACTTTATAAATTTCTTATTTCTACGGCTAATTTTTATACAGAGAGTATTTTTCAATTCATGTATTCTATCTATTGATAAAAATAGATATCTTTTAAAGTGATTAATTTAGTCGCTACGACACTTACGCGATTTTGATTTGGCCACAAACGTATGATAATGGATTTTAATGTACTAATACGCTAGTTACGCGGATTTGCACTATCCCCGACGATTTGAAATTTAGCTAGTTTTTGATAAAGATAAATCACAGTTTAGATTTGACACCCTCTTGTAGAAACGGAGTAACGTGCTCAGCGACGATCCTAGGGGAGTTTACGTGCACGTCGTGATTCCCTTCAACCACTTTGTACCTGTGATTCCCGTTACCCCATGCGTTTTCGTCACACAAACGGTACATGATTGTACAAACCGGCGTCTACGATCATCGGTAAGTTGCTGAGGAGTCAGGTTTTTTCAATTTACACACGGGTTAGAAGTTGTCACAAATTGGTACCTATACACAAAACGATCATGAACAAAATTAATATTCAGCTAGTTTTTGACAAATCACAGTTTAGATTTGACACCCTCTTGTAAAAACGGAGCAACGTGCTGAGCGACGATCCTAGGGGAGTTTACGTGCACGTCGTGATTCCCTTCAACCACTTTGTACCTGTAATTCCCGTTACCCCAGGCGCTTTCGTCGCACACAAACGGTACATGATTGTACAGACCGACGTCTACTATTTCCTGTGCTAGTATAGCCAACGTTGGGACGTCTGTTTGGGTGTACAAGTCCTTTAGGTTATCTGAAGTGTACGGTAGCACGAATGAACATTTCATTCTCTGATCGTAGGTTAATCTGGAATAGAGGACAGAATATAAAAGATTTTTAAGCTATTGCATAGCTTCTATCGCGGGCCAGCGTGGAGACCGAATCCAGAAATTCCGTAACGAAAATAACCTGACACGGGACTCCTCTACGGTGAGCCGCTAGATGGCGTTGATAAAAAATGCTATGCAATAGCTTTACCGCGGCAGTCCCCGAGTGCCTCACGTCTTTTTTATCTATACTTATAATAAAACTGTAACGGGACGAATTCTGTAAGTACATTAAATATATTTTGAAAATTTTAATCGGAGGATGCTTTATTATCGATACAGCGCGCAAAACAATTTTTTTTAGATTTTGTCTGTCTGTCTGTGCGCGCATCACGCGAAAACTACTGAATGGATTTGAATGAAATTTGGTATAGTGGTAGCTGTTACTCCGGGTCTTATATAGGATACTTTTTATCCTGATAAACAATACGGTTTATCCGGAGTAGGGGATGAAAGTTTTTGTTGATTTTGCTTCATAATTTAGTCAAATCTAAACCGAATTTGATAATTCTTTTTTTAATATAAATTGTGTGCTATTAGAAATATTTTGTCCAATTTTGGTGAAGATTTACTCTAAATATTATCGGAGATAGAGGACATAACTTCTCGCGGATAGTAGCAAGTCACTCTAAACTTTTTCCTTTTTCCGCTTATTTAAGGGGGAGAAAAAAGGAGGTTTATTAACTTCTTCGTAATACTTGGCTTTTTGGTTATTTCTTATAAAAAAAATAAACTGACCTATAAAGTCCGTCGCCCGCAGGTTCCAACAACCGTTCCAAATTGCAATCTGCTGCTTCGTCCGTAAGACCTTGGACTTTTTTGAACATCTCTTTTGCCTGAAAGGTAATGAAAGTTGTGAAAATTTTTTTTTCAAGCATTTTGTTAGTTTAACAAATAGGCGCCGAGTAGATAAGTGTGCGATGATTCTTACACGTGAATTGTTCATTCAAACAATAATCCTATTAATATTATATGTTTGTTACTCAATCATGTCGCAACCACTGAACCGATTTGGCTGAAATTTGGCACAGAGATAGATAATAGTCTGGAATAGGACATAGGCTAATTTTAAACCCGGGAAATAAGAGAGTTCCCGCGGGAACAAAAAACCTTAATCCACGCGAACGAAGTCGCGGGTATCATCTAGTATAACATAAAAATTGATTTTAATAGAATGACTTCAAACGCCACTACAAAGTATATCAATTGTGAGTTGTGACTATAAAATTTGAAGAGTTCCCTCGATATCTCCAAGATTCTATCATCAGATCCTGATGAACATGGGACCACCAGGGAAGTAAATCCTTTCAAATAAAAAAAAATACAAATCCAGTCCAGGCATCTTCGAGTAATCGGGGAGCACATAAAAAAGAAGATTCCGATGAATTGAGAACCTCCTATTGTCTATTTGGTACTATTTGGCACTATTGTCGTACCCACTTCTAGCACAAGCTTTCCGCTTATTTGGAGGGGATAGGAGGATATTAGTCAACTTCAGCTTGGCTTATATTCTTTTAAAAAAAAAACGACAACAACACGAAATGAAAGAACTATACTAAGTTAAAAATATAAATGTTGGTATATACCAACAAAGTGGTATAGTTACAAGCTAAATAATAGTGGTAGATTTATTTGACAATTCGAAAGCACTTTGTAAAAGTTTATTTGAATAAAAAATTATTCTATTTTAAATTTTTTTATTGTGATTGTTTTGCACTTTTGAAACTTCATTGTGGAAACACTGTATACATAGCATAGTTTTGTTACCTATTGTAAATGTTTTTTAAGCTATTGCATAGCTTCTATCGCGGGCCAGCGTGGAGACCGAATCCAGAAATTCCGTAACGAAAATAACCTGACACGGGACTCCTCTACGGTGAGCCGATAGATGACGTTGATAAAAAATGATATGCAATAGCTTTACCACGGCAGTCCCCAAATGCCACACGCCTTTTTTTTTTTAAAAAGAGCATCAATCGCCGAGTTTATTGCTGGCTCTTCTCGGCATTAAGGGCATTCCGAACCAGTGGTAGATTCATCGACGATTCAAAAGTGCTTGTAAAAGTTTATTTGAATAAAAAAAAGACGTGTGGCACTCGGGGACTGCCGCGGCAAAGCTATTGCATAGCCATTATTTATCAACGCCATCTAGCGGTGAGCCGCTAGATGGCGTTGATAAAAAATGCGCCATCTAGCGGCTCACCGTAGAGGAGTCCCGTGTCAGGTTATTTTCGTTACGGAATTTCTGGATTCGGTCTCCACGCTGGCCCGCGATAGAAGCTATGCAATAGCTTAAAAATATTTCTATTCTATTCTATTGTATTCTAATACCTGTTGGTAAGTATATTTCGGTGCCATCTCCTTTCCATTGGTGTGTATCCTGTACGTCTCATCCGTATAGTGCTTGCCGTACATTCCCTTGTACCACGAAGCCATGTCGTCATAGTATACCACGTGGTACGCCGGTATGGGGTCCAAGTCCACTATGCGGGTCAGACAACCCGGGTACATCATGTTGAAGAACTTGCCTGACAAACATTGAAAATAATAAAAAAGAATGGCTCTAATCTGTACATAATATATAAAGCTAAAGAGTTTATTTGTTTGAACGCGCTAATCTCAGGAACTACTGGTTCGAATTGAAAAATTCTTTTTGTGTTGGATAGTCCATTTATCGAGGAAGGTTTTAGGCTATATAACATCACGCTGTGACCAATAGGAGCGAAGCATCAGTGAAAAATGTTTCAAAAACGGGGAAAATTATCCATGTTTAAAATATATTCTTTTAAAAACTTCAATATAATATATATCAAAATAACAAGTCGAAAATCTACCACCGGTTCCGAATGCCGATTCTACTGTGAAAAGATAACTTACCAATCGCCGCACCAAGGGAGTGACCAACATAAGCGAATTTTTCCCAACCAAAGTGTTCCTGTACTATACGGATCGTGGGTATAAAATCATATGTTGTGAAGCGTAGACCTTTGGGAAAATGGTCGGAGAACCCGTTCCCAGGTAGGTCTATGGCCACATAGAAGAAGTTCCGTGGTAGTTCAAGGACTAGGGGTCGAAACGCCGAACAGGGTTCTATCCGACCGGGGCATAGAAACACTGGAGGGTTTGAAGGTTCGCCCCATGATAGACCTAGAAAAAATATCACACTAATATTATAATGGCGAAAGTTTGTTTGTGTGTGTGCGTGTGTGCCGTTTCAACCTAATAGGTTGAAAGGAGGTGGGTTGATAAGGCCCAATTTTCGCCCCCATACACTCGAAAAAAAAAGTTCCAGATTCCGGCAAATTCTAAATGTATTTATATACTTGAAGATATAAACTTTATTTTCGTTACGTTCAAACCAATTTTCGGCGAAAGTTTGAATGGTAATGTGTATCATATATTTTTTTTAGTTTTATCATTCTCTTATTTTAGAAGTTACAGGGGGGGACACACATTTTACCACTTTGGAAGTGTCTCTCGCGCAAACTATTCAGTTTAGAAAAAAATGATATGAGAAACCTCAATATCATTTTTGAAGACCTATCCAAAGACCCCACACGAATGGGTTTGAAGAAAAAAAATTTTTGAGTTTCAGTTCTAAGTATGGAGAACCCCAAAATTTATTGTTTTTTTTTCTATTCTTGTGTGGAAATCTTAATGCGGTTCATAGAATACATCTACTCACCAAGTTTCAACAGTATAGTTCTTATAGTTTCGGAAAAAAGTGGCTGTGACATACGGACGGACAGACAGACAGACATGACGAATCTATAAGGGTTCCGTTTTTTGCCATTTGGCTACGGAACCCTAAAAAAGGAGGTAAATAAATTACATACCTGCAATATTTCCCCACGGCGCTTTAACTGTAACTTCCCGTTCCGTATCACGAAATGTCATAATTCTGAAAACAAAAATGTAATTTTAGACTTATTTTAAGTTTAGACACCTCTAAAAAACTTACTATAAAACATTTTCCCGCCATTTTTCGAATAGCTTTTCCTAGCAAACTACCAAATTTACCTACCCTGTCAAAATTGTAGTCTTCTGTCTTTGTATCTAATTAACCGCGAGATTACGTAAAGAGAGATTAACATTTTGAAAAATTTTGGTTAAAAACATGCTATAAATTAGGTATTTAAATACATCAGCAAATCTGCACCTATATCTATTTTGTTTGTTATAATTAACACAGTAAATTAGTATTGTTGTTACGTACCCTGACCCCTTTAACTTTGTTAAAATATTTAATACAATATAATTAATAAGTAGGTATACTATGTTAAGACTGTGTTACATAGCTCGATATCATCCACTTATCGTTGCGACCATTCTCGTTTATAAAATCTTATCTTAGTTATTTTTATCTCTACAAAAATTGCAAGTCATAATGCCTAATGTAAATTAAACTATTATATAAACTACATAAAGTCTGCCTGTTAAAAAATATTCTACAAAACAGTCATAATTAATGACAATAATAAACATATAAGATTAAGATTTAATATTTCATGATCTTTTTTATTTATTGCTCTCTTTTAGAGTCAAACATTGTAACAATCTCTGTTGTGTTGATTGGCTGGATTTATGGCATTTTTACTGCAAATAGCATTTTAGCCAATAGGTACTGAGAGTGTCAGTCAATCAGATTGCGATCGTCACATTCGTTATTAGACAATCGGTTCATGTCATTCATTTGACACAAGTAAATGTCATTTTGTCATTGATTGATTGATGTTTTCAAATACTACGGTAATTTCAATTTCAATTTTCAACCCAGCGTTGCCAGAAGGTTACTTTTGTAACCTTTTAGGTGATTTTTAACTCCGTCCGGTTACTTCTAGGTTACACTATTCAAAAGGTACCTAACTTTTAGGTGATTTTTTGGATCTTGCAGAATTAATTCTTAATATTTTGTATAAAACCAGCGTGAAACGGAACACAAATTGAAACAACGCAAAACTTACAGTATAAACCATGTATAAACCAAAGTATAAACCCTGGTCTATGGTCTAATACCCTAATACCTAATCTGTGCCTATTATAGGTAGGTACTCTCTCTGTGGCAACTTCGTGTACCTAATGGGCAATGTTGACGTCCACAAATTCACGGAGTGATTACATTCTCTTTGCACAAATTAATATAATATTAGTTCACGTCGTTCTCTTTCACACTCGTTTCGTCTGGACCAATTTCAGGTGTTTTGAATAAGTAGCTGGCAAAATGCAACTTAAAATGGAAAATACAACTACATTATCATTTATATTTGTGAAAGTTATTACAACTTTTAATACATTTCTACTAGAAAAAAATTAAAGGTTATTTTTAACACTAAAAGGTTACTTTTTTAATTATTTTAGGTAACTTTTGACATGACCGCGCTGGCAACACTGTTTCAACCTTATTTGAATCGAAAAAAATTAAAATTCAAGGAAAAACAAAAGTGCAAAGGTCAATTCAAATGGCAAAATTAATATTTAATAAAAAAATAATAAAAACAAATGCTTGATAAAGTTATAGTGAGTTATTTTTAATATTGTGAATGAGGATATACAAAAGGATAAATAATACACCTATCGTTTTTATTACCTATGTTAAAGGTGACTTAAAATAATAAGTTTTTGCCAGTACAAAGCCTAAAATGACTCTTTTAGAGAAAGAATGGTTTATCCAAGCACCGTGGGGACGTTTATCCAGTAAGTATTACTGTATTAGGTGCATTTTAACATACCTAACTAGTAAAAAGTAAACACCTTTGTCGAGGTCATCGAACTTAGGCATTTAGAACAGAAGTTTCTAACAAAGTTTCGCTCCAACCCTAAGCTTAAAACAACTGACCAGAAAAAATCTCAAAACAACCAATGAATTTTGCATGTTTCTATGTTTTTTTTACACGCCAATATGTTGACGCAATATATGTTGACACTTTATTTATTGTTATGATGATCCAATACTATGTTACATTCACTTTATTATTCACGTTTTGTCTGGTGGGAGGTTTCGGCCGTGGCTAGTTACCATCCTACCGTCAAAGACGTGCCGCCAAGAAATTCAGCGTACCGGCACAATGGCATGTAGAAACCTTGGAAAGGCAGTGTAGTTTCAACCCATACCCCTAGTATGGGTTGAAGCCCTTCCAACCGTCACTTACCATCAGGTGAGATTGCAGTCAAGGGCTATCTTGTCATTGAATAAAAAAAACGTAAACTAAACTTACTTACAGTTTTTAAACTTCCTTGTTAATGAATAGTTTTATTGTATAGTTGTAGCGTGGGGCGACTGCTGCGACCCACCGGTGCTGGTCTGCCACGGAGCCAAGGACTCAGCTGCTGGCTTCAGGCCTCTTATGAAACTGTTACCGCAGAAGTTCTACTACATTGGTATGTAACTACCATTTCTTGCCATACTGAAGCTGAAGTGGCAGTGAGACGGGCACTTATTTGGTGATATTTACACAAATTACCTATTGTAAAAGAATGTTTTTTATTGAAAGAGCAACTGCCAAGTTTATTCAAATTCAAATTTAAAATTAATTTATTTCATGTAGGCTAACTTGTAGCTCTTATGACACGTCATAAATCTACCACCAGTTCGGAATGCAGATTCTGCTGAGAAGAGCCGGTAAGAAACTCAGCAGTTGCTCTTTTCAAAAATTTTTTTTTTACAAAGCTATGCTATGTATACAGTGCTTCCACAATAAAGCTTCAAAAATGCAAAAATGCATACGTAGGTACACCAATCCAATGCATGTCAAGATGGGCAGTCAAAGCAGACCCATTCCCGTTGGTGGCATCCGTTCACGAGTACGACGCATGATCCAGCCGTTGCTTCGCTCAACCATATTTGAGGGAACGTAACAACCCGCACCACACCACACCACCACAGATTTGTTTAAAGAGATTAATTACCATTTCTTGCCATTTTGAAGCTGAAGTGGCAGTGAGATGGGCACTTATTTGGGGTGTAAGGGTCAGATAAATGTATCTACAAAAAAATTACCTATTGTAAAAAAATGTTTTTTTTTGAAAGAGCAACCGCCAAGTTTATTGCTTGTTCTTCTCGGCAGGAAGGGCATTCCGAACAAGTGGTAGATTCAACGACGATTCAAAAGCACTTGTAAAAGTTTATTTGAATAAAAAATATTTCTATTCTATTCTATTACCATTTCTTGCCATACTGAAGCTGAATTGGCAATGAGTTGGGCACTTATTGGCAGTGTAAGAGTCAGATAAAGCCTTAATAGCTCAACAGTTAAAAGTGCGGACTGAAAACTGAGGTTACAGGTTCGAGCCACACCCGTTGCACTATTGTCGTACCCACTCCTAGCACAAGCTTACTACTTATTTGGAGGGGAGAGGAGGATATTAGTCTACTTCAGCTTGGCTAAGGTTAAAAAAAAGTAGTTGCTAATGATGACCAGGCTTTACATGTTCCAGGTATAGAGTTACCAGGCAATGGGAGGTCTGACCCCATGCCGCCGGGGCTGATGATCAGCCTGTACGACCTGGTGTACAGTGTACAGCTGGTGGTGAAGCACTTCCGATGGGACAGCTTCATCTTTATGGGACATTCCATGGGGTGTTCCATCGGTGAGATATTAATTTATTTATTAACTAATTGATGCCCGCGACTTCGTCCGCGTGGAAAAAGTTTCATCCCCTATAGAAATAGAAATAGAAATATTTTTTATTCTAACAAGCACTTTTGAATTGTCAATGAATCTACCACTGGTTCGGAATGCCTTTCCTGCCGAGAATAGTCAGCAGGAAACTCGGCGGTTGCTCTTTTCAAAATAAAAAATAATAAGACAGATAAACCTTGTTTATCAGGATAAAAAGTATCCTATATGTTGACCCGGAGTATCAGCTACCACTATACCAAATTTTATTCAAATCCGTTCAGTAGTTTTCGCGCGCACAGACAGACAGACAGACAAAAAATTCAAAAAAATTTGTTTTGGGCTCAGTATCGATAATAAAGCATCCTCCGATTAATATTTTCAAAATATATTTATTTAATGATGTCTGGCAACGCTAGACAAGACAGTCCTTGACTGCGATCTCACCTGATGACAAGTGATGATGCAGTCTACCATGGTAGCGGGCTAACTTGAAAGGGGGTATGACTAATCACGCGGACAAAGTCACAGGTATTAGCTAGTTCCTTATTATATTTATAAACCGCTTTCAGGGTACATCTACAACATATCATATCCGGGGAAGATTAGCAAAATAATTCAATTGGACCCCATCACTATTGGATTTGTGGTACCAGTGGAACACTTCACTCGTTGGTGAGATCTATATATATAAAATTCAAAGTCCTGACTGACTGACTGACTGAATGACTGACTGACTGACTGAGATATCAACGCACAACCTAAACTACTGAAGTTAGAAACTTGAAATTTTTACAGTTGGTTCCTTTTATGACGTAGGCGCACACTAAGAAAGGATTAGTGGAAATTCCACCCCTAAGGGGTTTAAATAGGGGATGGAAGTTTATATGAAACTCCGTCATTTTTCAAGCTGTTTCCATCAAAGTTGGTATTTAAGCTTTCAGTTAAAAATAAAGAAGTACGTGTGTCACAGTTTTTGAAAATTCCACCCCAAAATCTAATTCCACGCGGACGAAGTCGCGGGGGCAAAAGCTAGTATTTAAATATTTTTTTTATTCAACGACAGCTAACCGCGATCTCACCTGATGGTAAGTAACGATGCAGTCAAGGCTGAAATCTATAGACCGCACTCTTACTCAGCTTAGACCAGGCTTAGACAGAGTTAAAACGAGACAGCTTTATGTCAGAGCATATTTGTGTCTCTTTTTAACTCTTATCTTGAGTCTACCCTAAGTCCTGCTAAAGATTCAAAAGCACTTTGAAAAGTCTATTTGAATAAAAAATTAATCTATTCTAATAGATTTATAAATACATATCAAAAATTATATAATTGGCATCTATAATTTCTTAAGAGCTCCATTGTAATATGGTGTCTTGTGAAAAAAAAAAAAAAGTAGATCGACAACTGTAATGTGTCGCTACTAGATGTCGCTAACAGTTGCTATAAAACTGATTGAAAAAGTAGATACATATCACTAATTTCGTGGCTGACGTGTGGTTCGGCCGTGGTGTAGCGGTTAACACACTCGGGCGCGATTCCCAGAGAGATGTGGGTTCGAATCCCGCCGGCCTCGGAATTTTTGATATGTATTTATAAATCTATTAGGTTATTTCCTTTAAGTGTAGGTTAACACTTCAATAAAAAATTAAAAAAAAAAATAATCTATTTTATTCTAATGTTTGAAGGTGTTTTAAATTTTCAATTTACAGTTGTTTGTTTTTAATAGACTTTAACAAAGCAGGAGGCAGGAGGAAATGAATTCAAAATTCGGAATCTTTTTTTATGTGTGTTCCCCGATTACTCGAAGACGCCTGGACCGATTTGGAAGATCCTTTTTTTTGTTTGAAAGGGTATACTTCCCAGGTGGTCCCATTGTCATCAGGTCTGGATCTGATGATGGGATGAAAATTCAAAATTCAAAATTCAAAATTTATTTATTTCATGTAGGCTACCCTGTAGCACTTATTATATGTCACAAATCTACCACCGGTTCGGAATGCAGATTCTGCTGAGAAGAGCTGGCAAGAAACTCAGCAGTTGCTCTTTTCAAAAAATAATTTTACAATAAGTAACCAAACTAAGCTATGTATCCAGTGCTTCCACAGTGAAGCTTCAAAAATACAATACATATAATCTAACACATGTCAACATGGGAAATCAAAGCAGACCCATTCCCGTTGGCGGCACCCGTTCACGAGCACGACGCATGATCCAGCTGTTGCTTGATCCTGGAGAAATCGAGGGGACTCTTCAAATTTTATAGGCACAATTGATATACTTTGTAGTGGCGTTTGAAAAAGAGCTTTTTTTTATTTAATCTTTATATTATTTCAGGTACAAAACATCATATAAGGCTTATTTTGAAAATTACGACCGGTACAATTTGAAAAGTGAAGACAAACCCAAGTACACCTGGGAAGAAGTAAGTGAAATGAACAGGTGTAGGATTTTTTTTTTTTTTTTACTAGCCGATGCCATTTTTTTTTTTTTGGATTCCCGCGGGAACTTTCTTACTTCCCGGGATAAAAAGTAGCCTATGTGTTATTGCAGTCTAGGATCTATATTTGTGCCAAATTTCGGCCAAATCGGTTTAGTCGTTGCTGTGTGATTGAGTAACAAATGTGCTCTTCCTCATCCACCCCTTCCACTCCCCCTCCCCAGAGGAGTTATCACGGGATTTTAATAAAAACATAATAAAATAAAAAACTAAGTATGTATCTATACAATATCTATTTTTAATACGTCAATAAATAAATTCTTATTCTTATTCTTAATTTGCAGGCAATATCAAAACTAGTAAATCGTAGAGGTTTCACCGTGGAGGCCGCAGAGGAAACCCTGGCCAGAGTGACCGAACCCGCGGGCAACGGGTTAGTGAGGTGAGGAATATTAAGTATATGATCATCATCTAGAAAATGATGAGTAGATTCCAAAAATAAATAACACTATAGTTCAATATCCAGTGATTTACAAAAAAATACCATTTACAAATGTGAATAAGATTTCAAAGGGCAAGGGAAAGGATTGTGATATTTAACTTCTTAGTTCGTTTTTGGCTGGGCAGTCGTGTTTTTAATTTTTTTAATAGCTTGTGATTTTTTTTTTAATTAATTTCTGAAGATTCATCCGAATGTTCCTTTTAAATATACTAGCTTTTGCCCCCGCGACTTCGTCCGCGTGGAATTAGATTTTGGGGTGGAATTTTCAAAAACTGTGACACACGTACTTCTTTATTTTTAACTGAAAGCTCAAATACCAACTTTGATGGAAACAGCTTGAAAAATGACGGAGTTTCATATAAACTTCCATCCCCTATTTAAACCCCTTAGGGGTGAAATTTCCAATAATCCTTTCTTAGTGTGCGCCTACGTCATAAAAGGAACCAACTGTAAAAATTTCAAGTTTCTAACTTCAGTAGTTTAGGCTGTGCGTTGATATCTCAGTCAGTCAGTCAGTCAGTCAGGACTTTGAATTTTATATATATAGATAGGTTTCTTTATGCTTATTTCTTTCAGGTACACATTCGACGATCGCTTCGAAGCAATAACCTACCCTCCTATATCACCAGACTACATAAAGAAGTTGCTTACAAACATAAAGATACCAATTCTATCAGTAATAGCTGAAGAATCTAAAACGAAAGGTCGCTACAGGGACGCGCAATTTCTATTTGATGAGAAGTCTTTTCCCAACAATAACCATCGGTTGCGAATGGCAGTTGGAAATCACGATTTGCACGTTGTTTATCCGGAGAGAGTTGCATCGTTTGTGGCTCAGTTTTTGCTGTATGGTATCGAGGGTTTGGATAGTAAGGCCAAGTTATAGTATTTATAATATAACTTACTAGCTGAACTGAGAAAGGTTGTTTTGCTTTATAAATTAAAAAAAAGACGTGTGGCACTCGGGGACTGCCGCGGTAAAGCTATTGCATAGCATTTTGCATCAACGCCATCTAGCGGCTCACCGTAGAGGAGTCCCGTGTCAGGTTATTTTCGTTACGGAATTTCTGGATTCGGTCTCCACGCTGGCCCGCGATAGAAGCTATGCAATAGCTTAAACATTATCACTTAGGAGCATTGACACCGTCGACCGTTTTTGCGTGAATTTAAACTTAAAATTGAAATAGTAATCTATACTATTATAATAAAGAGAGAGCGCGAATTTTGTGAGTTTGTATGTATGTCCGGAGCAAACTTTGGAACCACCGAACCTATTACAATAACTCTTTTACCATTTCAAAGGTACACTATTCCAGATGGTTATAGGCTATAATTATGTTAATAAATGTATTATGGCTAGATATTATGTGCAAATTTGTTAAAGAAGTCTGAAATTTTTTTGACTCTTAAACGTTTTCAAGGCGTGCGCTGGGTCATATACTGTTATTGGATGAAAATGATGTATGGGTGAATTGTTCCTCTTAAAGAGTTCTAAAAAAAAGTCTGCGATAGCATATGTCTATATTCTAAGGATAACTTACAGTGACCATTTCTATCTTTCAAATTTTGATTAAAAATAATGAATTATTTTCGAAGCTTCTTTAACCGATGTGATGTCAATCTATATCTAAATAAATATGTTTATTATCGTAAGTATTTAATTTAGAACATATTTGCTCTTTACACTATACAATTTAAATAAATATCTTAGGAGTTATCGGAAAATTAATATTTCCGCGCGACAAAATAATAAAATGATGCTAGCTGGCGCGGCGGGGCACAGTGGCGGGTATCGGTGCGGGATATTCGTGTGGTTCCTGTGGTGATCTTATTGACAATCGTCTCCTATAAGAAGCTCACAAGAACAAATATTTAATTTTCAACCCGGACGAAGTCGGCGCGGGCTTCTAGTTTTATTATATTTTTTTCGATATAGTAGATACTTCCGAACGTTATTTAACAGTTTTTTCAAAGTCGTTCATCGCATGCTTATGAATGTTGCATTTATTTTTTCATTAGTAAAAATGTGATTTATCTCTTTGTTTAATTCAAATAATATTAGGATAATGACGATAATAAAGTTAAAAATTGCTAAATTAAGGAAGTTTTTCGGAAAGCATTACAATTTATTTGTAAGTTGTTATAAATTACTAAAGTTTGGGACCAAAAAACATTCAGTTTTTGTCAAAAAAATGTGTATTTGTATTAATTATTATTATAAGTATTTACATTTTTTTATTAGAGGTATAATATTATAGTGTTGTTGTTTTAAATAAGTAACAATTTTATTTAACTGTTGTGTACATGTGATATAAATCTATTTTATCAAGACTTTGTTTAAGCGATTGACTTTATAATCCGTTAGAAAAATAGATAATTTTTATTAGGTAGTTTAAACTGGATTGTGGGTAGTTCGAAATTCGTAAATGCATTTGTTTTTTAATACAAAGATTTATGTAAATAAAATTTTGTTTTGCAGTACCGTAAAACGGGGTGACATTGATTAATTTCCAGCTTTAAAATTTAATAACTTTTTTGATTAAAGCATGGGAATTAAACAAAAAATACAGTAATGACGATTCATTAATTACTACACAAATCAAGAAAAAAAATATTAAAATCTTTTTTAATTATTTAGAAAAAAAATCAAAACCTCCTTATCAAAATTATATTATGAATGGGGCTATTTTGCGATATAGTATTCTTTATATGCCATTGTAAAGACACCCCGACTAGCAACCAAAAACAAAAAGAAAAATAAAATTTGGACAGCTCACCTTGAAATTATAGCCTTTTGAACATTTTTGGGGCTACTTTGAGTCAAGGGGCAACTTTGATTGTTGAAAAACCGACGTAACGTGAGCAGGCAGCAGGAAAAGGCTTTGAGTAAATAAAACAAAATTAAATTATTAATCAAATGTTTTAATGATAATTATAAAAATAAACTTACAATATTTGTAACAATCAGTCTAAATCAGTTTAAATCAGTCTAACTCACGAGATCGTCTTATAAATTATTGGGGCATTTAGCCGATAAACAATCAACAAATTATGTAATACTATAAAAACTTATGTATGTATCTAACAAAATATAAATCACAATTCCTTAACCATCACATCGTTAGGGAATACGTAACAATCATTTATGTATTTTGGCTTTGGAAGGAACTTGATAACGTCAGTAGCCTCAATTATTGACACATCATTAGGAACCTCTTTGAATGTAGATTTGGATTTTCTCTGGGATTTATAACCTTGAACAACAAGTTTACTTTCTACGATGTCCTCAATGTAACATACATATTGGTATGTCTTCTTTCCTTTTTGTGAAGAAAACTTCGCTAATATAAACTGTCCCACGGTTGGCTCTTGTGGAGAAGCGGGAAGATTTGGCGTTACATTTTCTGCTTCAGAATAGTAGTTGGTAAAAGCGTGTTCGGTTTGATTGCTTGTAGATGGCTCATCATAAGGACACAGATGGTTTTGTTGCAGCAAGGTTGCGTTATCACTCTGTTGAGGAATGTTGCTATCGCCCAATATATTATCAGCAGCCTCTTCGTTTGTGTTAATCGCTGATACACTTTTACCTGGTTCGATTTGCAATCTGCTCTTCTTTCTCGGTGGATTTGATTCATTTCCATGTCGCTGCTCTCTTAGATAGTCTGTTAAAGAATCTCGAACAACTGTCTCTATTTCAGGAGACGGCGAATCACGTGGCAATTTATTTAACACCCTGTCTCTATCGAATGGCACAATACCGGTAGCTTTAAAACTGCTTATCAAGTTTCTTTTGACTGCTGACAACTCCACATCAACGTCTGTGCCGGTTTTGGGTGGCTTTTGGTCCATGTGTTCTATTGTTTTTTTAAGTAAGTATGGGAAAGTCTCTTTCGGCACAGAAACAGATCGTAGGTTGGATTTTTTCCATTCTTCGAGAGTTTGTCTCCAAGCTAATTTCAATGGACGAAAAAATCCGACGTCAAGAGGCTGCGTTAAGTGAGTCGAATTAGGCACCAAACATATAAAGCGGATATTATTCGCTTCACACGCAGCCAATACATCATTATCTAAATGGGACGATAGGTTGTCTCCTATCAACACTTTTTTTCCTTGCAGTCTTTTTGCATGAGGCAAAAAACTAGTCATGAACCAATCTCGGAATGTGGGCATGTCGATCCATCCACTGATGGTCCTGTTGTATCGGCATCCTCGACTACAGCATGGCTCTTGGCAACAGGGTTTACCAACTATACCCCTTTCTTTCCACGTATCATAAAGATGGGTACTCTTGTAAATCACGTATGGCGGCAATAGAGTGCCATCTGCTGACCCACAAAACATGACTGTAGTAGAACTCTTAGAATAGTTCATAACTTTTTCGGGGTATTTTACTCCCCTTCTATAAATGCATTTCTTTTTTCCTGGATCGTCGGCCATATTGGACTCATCGTAATTGAATATGTTACCTGGGGGTACCTCATCTATTTCAGATTGAAGGTTATCAAAATATCGATTTAAAGACTCACGGCCTACGATCGCTCTAGACCTTTTGATATTAGTTGTTAGCCTTTGACCAAATGAGTTCTTATGACGTTTGAGGACGCTGACAGCCCACTCAACACCAGGTAAGTTATTTGGAAATTTCTCTACTATCCGGCCCCGTTTATCTAAATATGCTTTTCCGAACATACGCAGGTCTAAAAGCGTCAGGGGAAATCCCCAATCGCCACACGTAGCCGCAGCATGTAATATAGCAGATTCCTCGGTACGGGAAAAGACAGGTTGAGCACCAGGCGTTCTCCAATGTAACCCTTTAAATTTATTATAAAGTGTTCCATAGGGTATTTTATACTGAAGAGAAGCAGCATTAATCGACAATTCGTTGTTACTTATTTTTTCAATAGCTTCTTCCAAAACTTCTTCCGTGTAATTTTTGTAGTCGCGACTCCCCGCGGTCTTTTTATAAGTGCGAACCATCGTACAACTGAAACAAAACAAACAAAAGGGGCTACTTAGATAACATGCATATTATTCGTATTAGTGAAAATCTAACAATCATTGGGGTGAAATTGATATCTATCAAAGTAGCCTCGCATACCCTATCAATGTAGCCCCGGTCAATAAACGTGCTCATGCATACAAAAATGGCGACGCAAACCCAATGTGTTCTTCATATTTTGAAGTCTTAGCTAAATGTATAATAAGAATAGCACAAAAGTTTAAACCAAATATATATACTTACGTCTGGGCAATTGAAGTTATCCAGGTGATTATTTCTGAAGATTTTTACACTCAACTTTAACATTAAAATTTATTTACACCCAACCACAAACCACACGCACGCACTTCGGAAAAATATGGCCGATCTGTCAATCTGGCCAACAGAATAAAAATAAATCTTAAAACGTTTCGTTATACGTAAATAATTGCAAAAATCTTACCAATTTATGTTATCATCAAAGTTACCCCAGTGTTCAAAGTAACCCCGTTTTACGGTAATCTAGTTTTATTTTCAAATACTTAACCCAACTTTGGCACAGTACCTATCTGAAATGTTGCTAAACAACTTATAGGATAAAGGGTAAGTAAATTTCGGGAAACAAAAAATTGGTTTAAATCATTTTCTGTAAAATGATACCTTATCAGTTAACATTTGTATTTCCATTTCTGCATTACGACTCACAATATTTGAAACTATTCAAAAGTTACCCACGTCCAGCACCATAGCCTATAGAAAAAGGCCAAGAACCCAGAGCCATAAATCCAGTAAAATATTAGCTGTCAATTTGACAGAACTAGGTAGTAATTACGGAACTAACTTCAATTATTAAAGCGACTATCGCAATAGACTATGATTAAGTTATCTTCGACTTCACACAAGTTGAAGTGGATAATTAATTTTATACAAAAGATAGATACGATATATTTTTAAATATTATACCATATTTAGCTGCTTTATTTACTACCTTTATTTAGTCGTTATATTTAACAGCCGTTTTATAAATACAATTTTTTATTGCGACGATCGCAATAATGGTACCTCGTATACCTAATACTAGTTGGTACTAGTAATATTTATTTTTAATCTGAATTCCGAATGTTTTTTTTTAACTTCTCGGAGAATTTTAGTCAAATGCTCCTGAAAAGTAAATAAATATTAAGAAGAAATGCCTTGAAAAATCCGTAACTTTAAGAAGGTAAGTGCTTCATTGTTATTTAAAATAAAATAAAATTCTTTGTTTCATTATTTGACTTGAAAGTTGATATCAGCTGAATGACTTATGAGAATAGAATAATATGCTTTATATTACCGGCAGCAGCTCATTTTTCCAAGCAAGTAGATGTAAAAGCTGTAGGTAATCAGGGCCCCAAGTCTGCTATTTTACATGTCATTGCACGGCCAGTTCAGTCCCATACAAATTTCCATAGCCTTACAAAATCTTTTCCACTATGATGCATGACAATTTTTACAGACATCTCTATATCTACATTAGGTACCTATATGTAGTATGAAGTATTTATAGATCTACAGTAATCTATGATTCTCCTGATGGCTGACGCCCAATCGACGCCATTATTATTGTATTTGGTTTTTTTAGTTTAATTTTCATATATTTCTGTCCCAGAATAGCAATTGTTATTTCAATTTATTGAAATATAGTGCAAGTGTTATGTGCCCGTTATAATAATTCGCGTAAGGACGCTTTTTTTTATAAGTTTCCACAGTGTGAGAAAAGACAAAGTTTTACGGTTTATATTATAAAAGTGTTTAGGATCTTATGTGTTTACCAGTGTGTTGTAATTTGAAAAACGTTTCGTGAAACAAATTATTAAAAATATGACGTCTTAATTGGTGTAGGGTGTATCTAATAAACAAAATTAGGACATATAAGTATATATTAGACAAGATCATAAAGACTTACCTGAAATTCCAAAAATGTGTATAACAAAAGCGATAGGTATTATGTTATTTCAAAGTGAATTAAACAAATATTTTTAAAAAATTTGTTTCTTTATTTCCTATTTTTTATAAATTATAACCTATAATTATTATTATGGGCAAGGATGGCAATAGGTAGATACCTACGGTACATACCTGTGGTAGATACCTATGGTACATACCTATGGTAGATACCTTCATAACAAAAATAAAAATCCATAGACAAAAATAGAAAAAAAAATTGTTATTACGCCATTGGTTACAGCAGATTTCCAAAATGATACATTAGCCAATCATGGGCCTTGATTTCGAGGGTTTAAAATTTGTAGGGCACTGAGCCATCTGATACGTAGTATCATAGTAATCTGTGTGTCATTGTCATGGATCCGCAATACAATTACAATACAATTATCATGGTCCAAAATTTCGTAGTCTACTAAATTCACAATGGTCGTTTGATTTTTTATAATTGGATTGTAATTCAATCATACCTCGGTATTGCTATTAGCTTAAAAAGCGTTTGCCGAAATGAGTTTCAAAAAAAACTACATATTAAAAACGTTTATTTAAGCTAGATTCAAAGCTAAATGTGTCAGTGGCAAACCATCGGAAAACAATTGTGACGCCATTGAATTAGTAGACTAACAAAATTGCTAAAAGTAGCGATTGGGATGTCATTGATAGGCAATGTAACTACAATTGCAATAGCAGACTTGGGCCCCAGGTTATTAAGATGTCGACAATGATCTTACAGTCAACATTCTTATCTTTCTGAGCAGGGAGTACAGAGTACGTTGTAAATCCGCTATACTAATTCTCTAACCTATCAAACAATCTTATAAGACTAGTAGCTAGCTAGCTAAGAGCCTGAGTAGTCATGCTCTCTTTAAACATTTCTGTGGTGGTGTCGTGTGGTGCGGGTTGTTACGTTCCCTCAAAAATGGTTGAGCGAAGCAATGGCTGGATCATGCGTCATGCTCGTGAACGGGTGCCACCAACGGGAATGGGTCTGCTCTGACTGCCCGTCTTAACATGCGTTGGATTGGTGTACCTAAGTATGCATTTTTGCATTTTTGAAGCTTTATTGTGGAAGCACTGTATACATAGCATAGCTTTCATTAATTATTGTAAAATTTTTTTTTTTTTTTTGAAAAGAGCAACCGCCGAGTTTCTTGCTGGCTCTTCTCGGCAGGAAAGGCATTCCGAACCAGTGGTAGATTCATTGACGGTTCAAAAGTGCTTGTAAAAGTTTATTTGAATAAAAAAAAAATATATATATTTCTATTCTAAGAAACCTCAATAGTCCAACGTTCAAGAAACTTTGAGAAACTAGAAAGGTTGATGGTTTAAAAAAAGCCAAGAAATGGGAAGTTGGTGGTGTTACCTCTTGCCTCTGAGAGCATATTGTAATGAAATCGGATCGGCGTCTGATCTCTCCGGTCGTTTCGGATTACCGTCCCATTGGACTATGAGAGTGGGAGAATAGAGAGTACACCTGTGTTTGCTTGCCTCAATAGTCCAACGGTTAAAGGTGCCTAAAAACTGAAAGGTTGCAAGTTCGAGCCCGATCCCTTACACTATTGTCGTACGCACTCCTAGCACAAGCTTTTCGCTTATTAGGAAGGGATAGAAGGATATTAGTCAACTTCAGCTGTGCTAATATTCTTTTTTAAGAAAAAAAAAAACTTAGGCACGATTGTATGATAGTTGAAACTAACAGGGGCCCAAGTCTGCTATTGCAATTGTAGTTCAATTGTCTATCAATGACATCCCAATTGCTACTTTTAGCAATTTTGGTAGTCTACTAATTCAATGGTGTCACAATTGTTTTCCGATGGTTTGCCACTGACACATCTAGCTTTAAATCTAGCTTAAATAAACGTTTTTAATATGTAGTTTTTTTTTTAAACTCATTTCGGCAAATGCTTTTTAAGCTAATGCCAATACCGAGGTATCATTGAATTACAATCCAATTATAAGAAATCGAACAACCATTGTGAATTTAGTAGACTATGAAATTTTGGGCCAATGATAATTGAATTGTAATTGTATTGCGGCTCAATGACAATGACATGTAAAATAGCAGACTTGGGGCACAGGAGTTTGTATAATGACTAGCTAGCTATTCTTCGTTATGACATGATAGTGATTACTCTTTTGAATAATTACAGATGGCGCTGTTCATGAAACAAGACTTCAACCCTCCCATGCTATCAAGAAAATGGATTGTCATGAAATTTAGGCCCAATATGGTAAATGATTTTTTTATTATGAAATAGGCTTGCGCTTGAGGTAATTTTCGACCTCCCTGGCGCAGTGGTGAGCGCTGTGGTCTTATAACTGGGAGGTCTCGGGTTCGATTCCCGGCGGGGGCAATTTAGGAATTTATGATTTCTAAATTGTCTCTGGTCTGGTCTGGTGGGAGGCTTTGTCCGTGGCTAATTACCACCCTACCGTCAAAGATGTGCCGCCAAGCGAATAAGCGTTCCGGCACAGTGGCGTGTAGAAACCGATTAGGGGTATGGGTTGAATTTACACTGCCATAGCCCTTCCAAGTTAGCCCGCTACCATCTTAGACTGCATCATCACTTTCAGGTGAGATCACAGTCAACTATCTTGTCTTAGAATTAAAAAAAAAATCAATGATGTAAAGCATTAGGTCTAGGTTAGAACGCGCTTGCCTAAAAATTGTCTATTCACTATTGTCTTGAAGGTACTCCGATTATACGTAGGGTGCCACCAACGGGAATGGGTCTGCTTTGTCTGCCTGTTTTGACATGCGTTGGATTGTGTGTACCTACATATGCATTGTGGAAGCACTGTATGTGTATACATATTACTAGAGACCGGATTATATGCAACATAAAAAGCTTGTTATATGCATGCAAATATGCATGAAAAATGCTTGAAATATGCACGAAAACTGGCAGAATATGCAAAATTAAATGATAAATTTTAGGAATCCCTAAAAAATAGAAAAGTAAGTATTCATTTTTTTTATTTCAAAATCAGCATACAATTAGTAAATTATTTTTTGATAGGCGATAATAGGTACAGTAAGTAACATTATATGATATTAAAATAATTTAGAATTTGTGTAAACGTAAGCAATCAAATATTTTTCTAAATTTTCAGTGGTAAGATTGTGTCTACGATCATTTAGAATATAAATGTAAGTAGAAATGGTTCGCTCCATATCCATTGAGGTAACTGGGCAGAATTTGAACTTGGGTGCTATGGCACTTATAGTTTCCGGCAAAATTTCTGCCCTCCCATTAATGAAACTATCAATTTGACACAAGCTTTGAAAACCTGGGTTATTGCTCAATATGTTTCCAAACTTTTCTTTGAGTTTATGGGGCAATACGGCGGCGGCGGAACGCAGAGTGAGTGAAAAATATTGTAAATGTACCGATAATATGCATCATAACTAGACCTTAGGTAAAATATGCTATTACCGCTGAGAATGGCTAAAATATGCAAATGCATATGCGAATATGCAAATGCATATAATCCGGTCTCTACATATTACATAGCATAGTTTTGTTATCTATTGTAAAAATTTTTTTTTTTGAAAAGAGCAACTGCTGAGTTTCTTACGGGCTCTTCTCAGTCGAATCTGCATTCGGAACCGGTGGTAGATTTATGACGTGTCATGAGAGCTACAAGTTGGCCTATATGAAATAAACGGATTAAACTTTTTCATACTTTTTCACTGTATTTACATATCTCTTTATATGTTTTGGTTTTAGCTAATATACAGCAGGGAGAATATAATAGCGATCCTGGAGAGCGGGCTGCTGTTCCGGGAGGACAGTATAGAAGTGGAGCAAGAGGCCCCGGATGCCATGACCGCTTGGAGACATGCTGGTGGCACCAGAGGAGGCTGGTTCACCAACGGGGAGAGGAACCTGGCACTCTTGGTCACTGCTGCCATTTTGATGGCTTCACCCCCGAAAGAGTGAGTTGACTCCCACCTAAATTAAATCCTCAATAGCTAAACTGTGTACAGTGCAGACTGCAGACTGAAAGGTCGCAGGTTTGAGCCCCACCCGTTGCACTATTGTCGTACCCACTCCTAGCACAAGCTTTCCGCTTATTTGGAGGGGATAGGAGGATATAAGTCAACTTCAGCTTGGCTAATATTCTTTAAAAAAATTTTAAAAAAACACACACATACACCATTCACACACTTCTTCGTCTGTTTTGTGATTGTAACATAAATCAGGTATTTGACTTGTCAAAATACGGATTACTTACAATAAGCTATTTTACTTTTTTTTTAAAAGTCTATAAAGAAACTAAAATTTTACGTTATCAGGGTGAGAAGTGACGTTTGACAGCAACGATCGCGCGATTTCGCCTGTCGCAAACCAGGGCCCAAGTCTACTATTGCAATTGTAGTTCAATTGTCTATCAATGACATCCCAATTGCTACTTTTAGCAATTTTGGTAGTCTACTAATTCAATGGCGTCACAATTGTTTTCCGATGGTTTGCCACTGACACATGTAGCTTTGAATCTAGCTTAAATAAACGTTTGTAATATGTAGTTTTTTTTGAAACTCATTTCGGCAAACGCTTTTTAAGCTAATGGCAATACCGAGGTATCATTGAATTACAATCCAATTATAAGAAATCGAACGACCATTGTGAATTTAGTAGACTACGAAATTTTGGACTAATGATAATTGAATTGTAATTGTATTGCGGTTCAATGACAATGACATGTAAAATAGCAGACTTGGGGCCGTGTTGCGAGATACGTAGGTAATAACCCCGCCGTTTTTTTTATTGGAACGAAGTTCCTTATCGCGCGTTGTGAAAGGGGGCTAGACGGAAAAAATTCTTACGAAAAGTTGTCACGACACTTTTTGCTATAGGCGTCGCATGTTTCTCTGTCTGCCTCTCTCTCTCTTATAGAAAGCAAGCCAGATATTTTCATTTCTATTCGCATTGAACTTCGTTCCATCCGGGTGTCCCTTGACACCTCTCAAGTTTTTTTTCTACTGTTGCTGGCAGCCTGCAGCGCCGGTCGCTGCTGCAGCTGGCGGCGTGCGCGCTGGTGCCGCTGGCGACGCGCGCTGCGGCCCGCGCGCGCTGCGGCGGCGCGCTGCGCTCGCTGCTGGCGCTGATGCGCGACTACATGTCGCTGGCGCGCCGCGCGACCGCCTGCTGCCGCGAGTACGCCGCTCTGCACGCCAAACTGTGAGCATTGTCTGCGAGTCAGTCTCTTCCAGAGACTCATTCGGCTATTAGATTAACCTAATAGATTTATAAATACATATCAAAAATTCCGAGGCCGGCGGGATTCGAACCCAAGTGTGTTAACCGCTACACACACCGCACACCGCACACTCGGCCGCGATTCCCAGAGAGACGTGGGTTCGAATCCCGCCGGCCTCGGAATTTTTGATATGTATTTATAAATCTATTAGGTTATTTCCTTTAAGTGTAGGTTAACACTTCAATAAAAATTAAAAATCTGCTATTAGATGCTCTCGCGTCTAGTTCGTTGTTTGATTGAGGGATTGCGATAGCAATCGCGCCCTAATCGAATAAATATTTCCCGTTAGTTTAAGTAGAATTTTGTGGAAAGCGATTTCCCGCCATGGATGTATTGTTATCTCCGTGACAGCGAGTCGGTGACGTCAGCGGTGGAGTCGACGCACACGATGCTGTGCCGGCAGCAGACGGAGCTGCTGATCCTCATGTCGCGAGCGTCCTCGGCGCTGCTGGGCAACGTGCCCTGGCTGCGCGGCGACGTCGCTTACGAGTGCCCCGCCGACAACCTCATGGTGAGTGGTTGTCACTCAGTACGGTACAATATCCCCATAAACTACGAATAAATAATAAGTAGCTCTCAAGGATAGGGATATTTATTGAAATTCCCCCTTTAATCACCTACAGCTGACACACCCCTGATATCTGATAATGGCTGGAGTAGCCGATGGCAGATGGATATATAAAAGGAAAACAAAAAAACAGAACAAAATCCTCTCAAAAAATGGCCCTACTTCAAACCAAAACGACGTATGATTCAAAATACGTATCACTTCCGAGGTTACAGATATACATGGTGCTTGGTTAAAATTCAGAACGAAAGCAGGAATTGATTAGCGCGCGTGCTATGTTTGTTATGACAGCTGAGTCATTGGACGATGTTATGAAAATTTGACTTGCAAGAAAAATGTCCAACTGGTTTATACTGTAATGGCTAAATTTTAATCTCCACCCACTTTGCAACAATTTTTGTTGGGGTCATTTTTTTAACGCAGTTAAGACTTCCTTACTTATTATTTATTCGTAGCCCATAAAGCAACATTAGTACTATGGTAAAGTTTCCCTAAACTACTTCAAGACAAGAGTAAAAAATAATAATAAGAGAGTTCAAGGAATTAGCAAACGTCAATCTAAAATAAAAAAGTCTCAATCTAAAAGCTAGTTTAATGGGATATAATAAGTCGAGCCGCAGAATTTTTTTTTTTTGGCCACAAAACCTAGCTTCTAATTTAATAACTTAGCCACGGGAAAATGATGAAGCTTCTAATATACTAACTCGCCTTCTTCACAATGGCCACAAAATATTCCAAAGAAAAAGAGCCACTATTTTTATTACTTGTCCCCTTGATTTATATCTGGCCATCTAATTTACTAACTTAGCCACGATAATATTTTTTTCTTTAAACTAAAGTTAGGTTAGGTTAGGGTTATACATGAATAATCAGGGCACTTAGGTTCTGTTGGGATCGTAAACCTACCTAACACTTAAAAAAAAAGTAAAAAAAAAATAATTATTTTTTTTTGATGCTAATATTAGGTACATTTTGATGATAGAACAATATAGGATGTGTTATAATTATTGATGCTTCACTAAATTTTAAAGGTGCCAAGTTATGAAATTAAAAGCTTATATTCAAAATATATAGTGGCTAAAATAGTATTTTTAGAGGCTCATTGGTTGTGGCTGACTTAGTAATTTAGAGGCCAATAATCGTATTAAATAGAAGCTTGTTTAATTACATGCCGTTTAATAATACAATTTAATATCAATTTTTACAGAAAATCCACCACGCGTTCTTAGTCGTCCAATCCACACTACTAAAGCACATAGCACTCGCACACCACATGCCCATCGCACACACGCTTAAACAGATATACAAAAACCACAACGAACGCATCTACTGGATCCACAACGTCCTAATACACCACCTTATCGAAGAATTCAGAGAAAACTACGAATCCCTTGAAAGGATGTATAGGCTGTTAAAAAATTACGGCACCAAAGACGGCGATAGCGCCCTCAAGAAACCGGGTTCAGCCATTAATGATACCTGGCTTTACTCAGACGTACATACCGGTATAGCTAGGTCGTGTCTAGAACTCAAGTTAGCTTTAGACAAAACCAGTAATCTAGATATGTTCTTAGATTCCTGTGCCTTGAACAAGCAAGACTTAGATTTGGACGTATTAGACAGAGATATCGATGACATAATCGAAAGTATAACCAAATGTTTATCAACGGTTCAAAATTCTCAAATAAGGCTTAAGAAGATGCTCAATAAAGTTCGTATTCAAGAAGATAATATAAAGAAGGAAGGAGAAGAGAAGGAATCTGTAGGTTCTATTGTTAATATCGAAGATAAGGACCCAGAAATTAGAGACGAGGTCTTCTATTGTGTCAAGACAGATGACGACGTAGCTACACCACCCGCTGGCGATATTATAACAGGCCCGGGAAAAAAGGAAAAGGAGAATTCCAAAGTGGTTCTAACGGAATTAAAAAGGAAGCTAGTTAAACGAGAGGATTTAATGAGGGAAAGGGAAAGGCAGGCTCTAGCTAAGACGATGCCTGATGCGCAGAACATACCCGAATTCCCTCGACAGATTCCCGAAGACTACATTGAAAGAAAGGGGTTTATATCCAAATTGAAAAGACAGAATAGGCCTGTTAGACTATTTAGGAAATACAATATTAGCAAATATAGTAGAAGGTGGACGAAATATGACAAACTCAAAATCAAAATCCAAAAATACGAAAGCGATAACGATTTACCTTGCGACGTTTTCGAAGCAAATGCTTACTTAAAAAATATTAAAGTTCCAAAAGTTACCTTGTCAGTAGTCAAAGTTAAATCTGGTTATTTCATCACTGTATGGCGTAAAACTGCACATCCTATAAGCAAAGATTACTTATCTAGCGGTCTTTCTCAAGGATCGAGTGAAGCGGAAGACAGCCCAGAGAGTAAAAACACTAGCGATAATCATAACGTTAATAGACAGAAGAAAATAAGTCATCTAAACGATTTTAAATTCTCCAAAAAGGATTTAGAACTGTCGCCATCGTCATCTGAAACAGATTTCGAACATTTACACAATGAGAAAGTCGCTTTACTAGATGATGTAAGACGGCATAGAGTTGCAAGGAAAAAGAACTTTCCCGCCAGACCGGCGGCCATAGACAATGCAGATGAAAGTCTCAAGCCCATAGAGTATAGCTTCGGCACAGGAATGGCGATGGCGTCGGTTCTGCAAGTCAATAGCAAAGCTAAACTACCCAATATGCTGCAGGAAGAAGTTTTTATTGGAGACGGGGAAGTTTCTTATGACAGCGGGAACGATGAAGATACCTAGGAAATAATAGACAATAAATTCCGCCATAGAGTGACCATAGAGATGTCAGTTTTAGTCTGCTTTAAAAAAAGAAAATATATAAAAACGATTGATGAATGATTGATGATTTTTCTCTAATTTTGGAGTAAACTACCCAATATGCTACAAGAGGAAGTTTTTATTGGAGACGGAGAAGTTTCTTATGACAGCAGGAACGATGAAGATGCTTAGGAATAATAGACAATAAAAGTCCGCCATAGAGTGACCATAGAGATGTCAGTTTTAGTCTGTTTAAAAAAAAACAAAATAATGAAAAACGATTGATGAATAATTGATGATTTTTCTTCAGCAGTATTAAATAAATGCTTTTAAGGTTTCTTAATATTTATATTAAGTGTATTTCCAATAAATGTTTTATTTAATCAGTTAATTTAATAAATTAGCAATAAGTAATTATCGTGTATTAATGTATATATTTAGAACTATATAAGTTATTAATTATTGTATATTGTTATTTATGATTTGAATATACGTTACTAACTAAAGACAAAATTCAGAAAATTAAGAGATTAATTTGCAATGGCTTGGCAGTTTTTGTTTTTAATAACTATAAATACTACACTTCCATCTCAAGTTGGCCGCTACCTCGACCTGTGCTTCTACTGGAAGTTTTTTCTTTCACTTTGTGTTAGAAAAATGTTTAAAATGGTTCATTGTTTATTTAATACATGATATATATTTTATAATCGCAGAAACAAGGCCATAAAGAGAATAATAATTGTAATGCATATTTTAATGAATAAATGGAAAATCGTTTTTATATTTACCGTCTTTTATTTACCTTCCTAAATAGGAAACTACCACAAGTTAAGATTATTGAATATTTTGAAGTTAGATGCAGTTGTTTGTAGATTAAAATAGTTGTAGTTTGTAGATATTATAAATGCGAAAGTGTGTGGCAGAAAGTGTTACCTAATTTAGCTAATTTAGTAGATATAAAAAAAAGCCTATAAAAATGGTTGAGCGAAGCAACGGCTGGATCATGCGTCATGCTCGTGAACGGGTGCCACCAACGGGAATGGGTCTGCTTTGTCTGCCCGTCTTGACATGCGTTGGATTGTATGTACCTACGTATGCATTTTTGAAACTTCATTGCGGAAACACTGTACACATAGCATAGTTTTGGTACCTATTGTAAAAAAATTTTTTTGAAAAGAGCAACCACCGAGTATATTGCTGGCTCTTCTTGGCAGGAAGGGCATTCCGAACCAGTGGTAGATTCATCGACGATTCAAAAGTACTTGTAAAAGTTTATTTGAATAAAAAAGTATTTCTATTGCTACTTGAAATGTAATTTTAATTAAGACCTTAGATTAAAAAAGACGTGTGGCACTCGGGGACTGCCGCGGTAAAGCTATTGCATAGCATTTTTTATCAACGCCATCTAGCGGTGAGAGGAGTCCCGTGTCAGGTTATTTTCGTTACGGAATTTCTGGATTCGGTCTCCACGCTTAAGGCCCGCGATAGAAGCTATGCAATAGCTTAATAATTATTGTAATCTGTTTGGATTGCCAAATAAATAAATAAATTTAGGGAACGTTGATGAAAACGGGCATGAGTCAATTAACTACTTTAACCTACTTATTAACGGTTGTATTCGATAGCATGCTTTGTGTTCCTACTAAGGAGTTCGTGGACGACGTGGCCACAAAAATGACGAATTGTGAGTCCTAGCTACCAATTTATTATTTATTTTTAAGGATGACATAATTAGATATACTTACTTAATCTAAACTAATATTATAAAGCTGAAGAGTTTGTTTGTTTGAACGCGCTAATCTCAGGAACTACTGGTTCGAATTGATAAATTCATTTTGTGTTGGATAGTCCATTTATCGAGGAAGGCTTTAGGCTTTATAACATCACGCTGTGACCAATAGGAGCGAAGCATCAGTGAAAAATGTTTCAAAAACGGGGAAAATTATCCATGTTTAAAATATATTCTTTTAAAAACTTCAATATAATATATATCAAAATAACAAGTCGAAAATCTACCACCGGTTCCGAATGCCGATTCTACTGTGAAAAGATAACTTACCAATCGCCGCACCAAGGGAGTGACCAACATAAGCGAATTTTTCCCAACCAAAGTGTTCCTGTACTATACGGATCGTGGGTATAAAATCATATGTTGTGAAGCGTAGACCTTTGGGAAAATGGTCGGAGAACCCGTTCCCAGGTAGGTCTATGGCCACATAGAAGAAGTTCCGTGGTAGTTCAAGGACTAGGGGTCGAAACGCCGAACAGGGTTCTATCCGACCGGGGCATAGAAACACTGGAGGGTTTGAAGGTTCGCCCCATGATAGACCTAGAAAAAATATCACACTAATATTATAATGGCGAAAGTTTGTTTGTGTGTGTGCGTGTGTGCCGTTTCAACCTAATAGGTTGAAAGGAGGTGGGTTGATAAGGCCCAATTTTCGCCCCCATACACTCGAAAAAAAAAGTTCCAGATTCCGGCAAATTCTAAATGTATTTATATACTTGAAGATATAAACTTTATTTTCGTTACGTTCAAACCAATTTTCGGCGAAAGTTTGAATGGTAATGTGTATCATATATTTTTTTTAGTTTTATCATTCTCTTATTTTAGAAGTTACAGGGGGGGACACACATTTTACCACTTTGGAAGTGTCTCTCGCGCAAACTATTCAGTTTAGAAAAAAATGATATGAGAAACCTCAATATCATTTTTGAAGACCTATCCAAAGACCCCACACGAATGGGTTTGAAGAAAAAAAATTTTTGAGTTTCAGTTCTAAGTATGGAGAACCCCAAAATTTATTGTTTTTTTTTCTATTCTTGTGTGGAAATCTTAATGCGGTTCATAGAATACATCTACTCACCAAGTTTCAACAGTATAGTTCTTATAGTTTCGGAAAAAAGTGGCTGTGACATACGGACGGACAGACAGACAGACATGACGAATCTATAAGGGTTCCGTTTTTTGCCATTTGGCTACGGAACCCTAAAAAAGGAGGTAAATAAATTACATACCTGCAATATTTCCCCACGGCGCTTTAACTGTAACTTCCCGTTCCGTATCACGAAATGTCATAATTCTGAAAACAAAAATGTAATTTTAGACTTATTTTAAGTTTAGACACCTCTAAAAAACTTACTATAAAACATTTTCCCGCCATTTTTCGAATAGCTTTTCCTAGCAAACTACCAAATTTACCTACCCTGTCAAAATTGTAGTCTTCTGTCTTTGTATCTAATTAACCGCGAGATTACGTAAAGAGAGATTAACATTTTGAAAAATTTTGGTTAAAAACATGCTATAAATTAGGTATTTAAATACATCAGCAAATCTGCACCTATATCTATTTTGTTTGTTATAATTAACACAGTAAATTAGTATTGTTGTTACGTACCCTGACCCCTTTAACTTTGTTAAAATATTTAATACAATATAATTAATAAGTAGGTATACTATGTTAAGACTGTGTTACATAGCTCGATATCATCCACTTATCGTTGCGACCATTCTCGTTTATAAAATCTTATCTTAGTTATTTTTATCTCTACAAAAATTGCAAGTCATAATGCCTAATGTAAATTAAACTATTATATAAACTACATAAAGTCTGCCTGTTAAAAAATATTCTACAAAACAGTCATAATTAATGACAATAATAAACATATAAGATTAAGATTTAATATTTCATGATCTTTTTTATTTATTGCTCTCTTTTAGAGTCAAACATTGTAACAATCTCTGTTGTGTTGATTGGCTGGATTTATGGCATTTTTACTGCAAATAGCATTTTAGCCAATAGGTACTGAGAGTGTCAGTCAATCAGATTGCGATCGTCACATTCGTTATTAGACAATCGGTTCATGTCATTCATTTGACACAAGTAAATGTCATTTTGTCATTGATTGATTGATGTTTTCAAATACTACGGTAATTTCAATTTCAATTTTCAACCCAGCGTTGCCAGAAGGTTACTTTTGTAACCTTTTAGGTGATTTTTAACTCCGTCCGGTTACTTCTAGGTTACACTATTCAAAAGGTACCTAACTTTTAGGTGATTTTTTGGATCTTGCAGAATTAATTCTTAATATTTTGTATAAAACCAGCGTGAAACGGAACACAAATTGAAACAACGCAAAACTTACAGTATAAACCATGTATAAACCAAAGTATAAACCCTGGTCTATGGTCTAATACCCTAATACCTAATCTGTGCCTATTATAGGTAGGTACTCTCTCTGTGGCAACTTCGTGTACCTAATGGGCAATGTTGACGTCCACAAATTCACGGAGTGATTACATTCTCTTTGCACAAATTAATATAATATTAGGGTAAATTTTCAGAGCGGGCTTTTTTCCGTCATTTAGGTGGCTAATTTTTTTTCTCACATTTCACCCAAACCAAATGCGTTAGATTATAGATTTAGATGCTGTGAATCTAATAATTTGTGAGGCGCCCTTTAAAACACAGTACTTTCGGAGAAATATTTTTTGCGCCACCGTAATGACGATAAAAGCCATAGAAATGGCTCTAAAGAATTAAGTAAGCAAATTTTCTTAAATATAAATACAAAATATACGTATGCTTAGACTAGACACTCTATACACTGTCCTCTAGCTCCAAACTAAATCAAATATCCATAATTGTGTTTTAGGAGACAATAAATATATATTAAATATTGAAACTGAACTCTGAGTCCTACATAGGCCTAATTACCTACATACTAACCTTCTTATAAAAATAAAACTTATTAAGTTATTATTGAAAATGTATGTATGTATTTTAAGTATATATCGTATTGATTATACAGGCATTCATCATTTCGGTGGCCCGCTGTGCCACCGCAATGACACCACCATGATGACGACAAAAGGGTTTTTTCATGATAATTACTCACCTACCTAATTAATTTAGTAGATATTTACAGGTCGTAATATCAATGCAATTATCTATAACATCCTAACTTGACGATACAATAAATCACTCTGTTCATTAGCTAAAACTTGCCACCGAACTGACCGCTCACAGTGACCAAAACATATTTTATGAAAAACTTACCTCGGGAACATTATAAAACCTGCGTATTGGGCATCCTCTCTACAAACAATTTGGGGCCAGACTAATGCTCAGGTGGACCAATAAAAAAATTTGGCGTGAAATCGCTTGACTAATAAGAAACAAGTAGTCAATTGCGAGCATTGAAAGTGCAGTTTTACGCGGGACAAAGACATATTGGCGTCTCAGATTTTTAATTCAATAGTTAGTTTTTGTGTGTTAAAATGTGAAATGGAGTAAATACCTTTAAAATGAGATATTTTGATAAAAGATAAGTTAAAATTTCGTGTAATAGTGAGTAGTTTGGTGAGCGCAATTTGAAGTGGGACAAGCCTCCCAGGGGTAGACCGCCCATACAAGTCGGATATTAAACATGGAATTTCTTGTATGTTTTTAATATTAATTGTAATCTGGTTTCATATACGGTTAAGCTATGAGGTATATTTTCAAAATAACATGTGTTCAGTCTATTTTAAATGATAGTTTCTATGAAAAGGACATAGGACGCCTAAAAAAGTACGCTCGAAAATTTACCCATTAGTTCACGTCGTTCTCTTTCACACTCGTTTCGTCTGGACCAATTTCAGGTGTTTTGAATAAGTAGCTGGCAAAATGCAACTTAAAATGGAAAATACAACTACATTATCATTTATATTTGTGAAAGTTATTACAACTTTTAATACATTTCTACTAGAAAAAAATTAAAGGTTATTTTTAACACTAAAAGGTTACTTTTTTAATTATTTTAGGTAACTTTTGACATGACCGCGCTGGCAACACTGTTTCAACCTTATTTGAATCGAAAAAAATTAAAATTCAAGGAAAAACAAAAGTGCAAAGGTCAATTCAAATGGCAAAATTAATATTTAATAAAAAAATAATAAAAACAAATGCTTGATAAAGTTATAGTGAGTTATTTTTAATATTGTGAATGAGGATATACAAAAGGATAAATAATACACCTATCGTTTTTATTACCTATGTTAAAGGTGACTTAAAATAATAAGTTTTTGCCAGTACAAAGCCTAAAATGACTCTTTTAGAGAAAGAATGGTTTATCCAAGCACCGTGGGGACGTTTATCCAGTAAGTATTACTGTATTAGGTGCATTTTAACATACCTAACTAGTAAAAAGTAAACACCTTTGTCGAGGTCATCGAACTTAGGCATTTAGAACAGAAGTTTCTAACAAAGTTTCGCTCCAACCCTAAGCTTAAAACAACTGACCAGAAAAAATCTCAAAACAACCAATGAATTTTGCATGTTTCTATGTTTTTTTTACACGCCAATATGTTGACGCAATATATGTTGACACTTTATTTATTGTTATGATGATCCAATACTATGTTACATTCACTTTATTATTCACGTTTTGTCTGGTGGGAGGTTTCGGCCGTGGCTAGTTACCATCCTACCGTCAAAGACGTGCCGCCAAGAAATTCAGCGTACCGGCACAATGGCATGTAGAAACCTTGGAAAGGCAGTGTAGTTTCAACCCATACCCCTAGTATGGGTTGAAGCCCTTCCAACCGTCACTTACCATCAGGTGAGATTGCAGTCAAGGGCTATCTTGTCATTGAATAAAAAAAACGTAAACTAAACTTACTTACAGTTTTTAAACTTCCTTGTTAATGAATAGTTTTATTGTATAGTTGTAGCGTGGGGCGACTGCTGCGACCCACCGGTGCTGGTCTGCCACGGAGCCAAGGACTCAGCTGCTGGCTTCAGGCCTCTTATGAAACTGTTACCGCAGAAGTTCTACTACATTGGTATGTAACTACCATTTCTTGCCATACTGAAGCTGAAGTGGCAGTGAGACGGGCACTTATTTGGTGATATTTACACAAATTACCTATTGTAAAAGAATGTTTTTTATTGAAAGAGCAACTGCCAAGTTTATTCAAATTCAAATTTAAAATTAATTTATTTCATGTAGGCTAACTTGTAGCTCTTATGACACGTCATAAATCTACCACCAGTTCGGAATGCAGATTCTGCTGAGAAGAGCCGGTAAGAAACTCAGCAGTTGCTCTTTTCAAAAATTTTTTTTTTACAAAGCTATGCTATGTATACAGTGCTTCCACAATAAAGCTTCAAAAATGCAAAAATGCATACGTAGGTACACCAATCCAATGCATGTCAAGATGGGCAGTCAAAGCAGACCCATTCCCGTTGGTGGCATCCGTTCACGAGTACGACGCATGATCCAGCCGTTGCTTCGCTCAACCATATTTGAGGGAACGTAACAACCCGCACCACACCACACCACCACAGATTTGTTTAAAGAGATTAATTACCATTTCTTGCCATTTTGAAGCTGAAGTGGCAGTGAGATGGGCACTTATTTGGGGTGTAAGGGTCAGATAAATGTATCTACAAAAAAATTACCTATTGTAAAAAAATGTTTTTTTTTGAAAGAGTAACCGCCAAGTTTATTGCTTGTTCTTCTCGGCAGGAAGGGCATTCCGAACAAGTGGCAGATTCAACGACGATTCAAAAGCACTTGTAAAAGTTTATTTGAATAAAAAATATTTCTATTCTATTCTATTACCATTTCTTGCCATACTGAAGCTGAATTGGCAATGAGTTGGGCACTTATTGGCAGTGTAAGAGTCAGATAAAGCCTTAATAGCTCAACAGTTAAAAGTGCGGACTGAAAACTGAGGTTACAGGTTCGAGCCACACCCGTTGCACTATTGTCGTACCCACTCCTAGCACAAGCTTACTACTTATTTGGAGGGGAGAGGAGGATATTAGTCTACTTCAGCTTGGCTAAGGTTAAAAAAAAGTAGTTGCTAATGATGACCAGGCTTTACATGTTCCAGGTATAGAGTTACCAGGCAATGGGAGGTCTGACCCCATGCCGCCGGGGCTGATGATCAGCCTGTACGACCTGGTGTACAGTGTACAGCTGGTGGTGAAGCACTTCCGATGGGACAGCTTCATCTTTATGGGACATTCCATGGGGTGTTCCATCGGTGAGATATTAATTTATTTATTAACTAATTGATGCCCGCGACTTCGTCCGCGTGGAAAAAGTTTCATCCCCTATAGAAATAGAAATAGAAATATTTTTTATTCTAACAAGCACTTTTGAATTGTCAATGAATCTACCACTGGTTCGGAATGCCTTTCCTGCCGAGAATAGTCAGCAGGAAACTCGGCGGTTGCTCTTTTCAAAATAAAAAATAATAAGACAGATAAACCTTGTTTATCAGGATAAAAAGTATCCTATATGTTGACCCGGAGTATCAGCTACCACTATACCAAATTTTATTCAAATCCGTTCAGTAGTTTTCGCGCGCACAGACAGACAGACAGACAAAAAATTCAAAAAAATTTGTTTTGGGCTCAGTATCGATAATAAAGCATCCTCCGATTAATATTTTCAAAATATATTTATTTAATGATGTCTGGCAACGCTAGACAAGACAGTCCTTGACTGCGATCTCACCTGATGACAAGTGATGATGCAGTCTACCATGGTAGCGGGCTAACTTGAAAGGGGGTATGACTAATCACGCGGACAAAGTCACAGGTATTAGCTAGTTCCTTATTATATTTATAAACCGCTTTCAGGGTACATCTACAACATATCATATCCGGGGAAGATTAGCAAAATAATTCAATTGGACCCCATCACTATTGGATTTGTGGTACCAGTGGAACACTTCACTCGTTGGTGAGATCTATATATATAAAATTCAAAGTCCTGACTGACTGACTGACTGAATGACTGACTGACTGACTGAGATATCAACGCACAACCTAAACTACTGAAGTTAGAAACTTGAAATTTTTACAGTTGGTTCCTTTTATGACGTAGGCGCACACTAAGAAAGGATTAGTGGAAATTCCACCCCTAAGGGGTTTAAATAGGGGATGGAAGTTTATATGAAACTCCGTCATTTTTCAAGCTGTTTCCATCAAAGTTGGTATTTAAGCTTTCAGTTAAAAATAAAGAAGTACGTGTGTCACAGTTTTTGAAAATTCCACCCCAAAATCTAATTCCACGCGGACGAAGTCGCGGGGGCAAAAGCTAGTATTTAAATATTTTTTTTATTCAACGACAGCTAACCGCGATCTCACCTGATGGTAAGTAACGATGCAGTCAAGGCTGAAATCTATAGACCGCACTCTTACTCAGCTTAGACCAGGCTTAGACAGAGTTAAAACGAGACAGCTTTATGTCAGAGCATATTTGTGTCTCTTTTTAACTCTTATCTTGAGTCTACCCTAAGTCCTGCTAAAGATTCAAAAGCACTTTGAAAAGTCTATTTGAATAAAAAATTAATCTATTCTAATAGATTTATAAATACATATCAAAAATTATATAATTGGCATCTATAATTTCTTAAGAGCTCCATTGTAATATGGTGTCTTGTGAAAAAAAAAAAAAAGTAGATCGACAACTGTAATGTGTCGCTACTAGATGTCGCTAACAGTTGCTATAAAACTGATTGAAAAAGTAGATACATATCACTAATTTCGTGGCTGACGTGTGGTTCGGCCGTGGTGTAGCGGTTAACACACTCGGGCGCGATTCCCAGAGAGATGTGGGTTCGAATCCCGCCGGCCTCGGAATTTTTGATATGTATTTATAAATCTATTAGGTTATTTCCTTTAAGTGTAGGTTAACACTTCAATAAAAAATTAAAAAAAAAAATAATTATTTTATTCTAATGTTTGAAGGTGTTTTAAATTTTCAATTTACAGTTGTTTGTTTTTAATAGACTTTAACAAAGCAGGAGGCAGGAGGAAATGAATTCAAAATTCGGAATCTTTTTTTATGTGTGTTCCCCGATTACTCGAAGACGCCTGGACCGATTTGGAAGATCCTTTTTTTTGTTTGAAAGGGTATACTTCCCAGGTGGTCCCATTGTCATCAGGTCTGGATCTGATGATGGGATGAAAATTCAAAATTCAAAATTCAAAATTTATTTATTTCATGTAGGCTACCCTGTAGCACTTATTATATGTCACAAATCTACCACCGGTTCGGAATGCAGATTCTGCTGAGAAGAGCTGGCAAGAAACTCAGCAGTTGCTCTTTTCAAAAAATAATTTTACAATAAGTAACCAAACTAAGCTATGTATCCAGTGCTTCCACAGTGAAGCTTCAAAAATACAATACATATAATCTAACACATGTCAACATGGGAAATCAAAGCAGACCCATTCCCGTTGGCGGCACCCGTTCACGAGCACGACGCATGATCCAGCTGTTGCTTGATCCTGGAGAAATCGAGGGGACTCTTCAAATTTTATAGGCACAATTGATATACTTTGTAGTGGCGTTTGAAAAAGAGCTTTTTTTTATTTAATCTTTATATTATTTCAGGTACAAAACATCATATAAGGCTTATTTTGAAAATTACGACCGGTACAATTTGAAAAGTGAAGACAAACCCAAGTACACCTGGGAAGAAGTAAGTGAAATGAACAGGTGTAGGATTTTTTTTTTTTTTTTACTAGCCGATGCCATTTTTTTTTTTTTTGGATTCCCGCGGGAACTTTCTTACTTCCCGGGATAAAAAGTAGCCTATGTGTTATTGCAGTCTAGGATCTATATTTGTGCCAAATTTCGGCCAAATCGGTTTAGTCGTTGCTGTGTGATTGAGTAACAAATGTGCTCTTCCTCATCCACCCCTTCCACTCCCCCTCCCCAGAGGAGTTATCACGGGATTTTAATAAAAACATAATAAAATAAAAAACTAAGTATGTATCTATACAATATCTATTTTTAATACGTCAATAAATAAATTCTTATTCTTATTCTTAATTTGCAGGCAATATCAAAACTAGTAAATCGTAGAGGTTTCACCGTGGAGGCCGCAGAGGAAACCCTGGCCAGAGTGACCGAACCCGCGGGCAACGGGTTAGTGAGGTGAGGAATATTAAGTATATGATCATCATCTAGAAAATGATGAGTAGATTCCAAAAATAAATAACACTATAGTTCAATATCCAGTGATTTACAAAAAAATACCATTTACAAATGTGAATAAGATTTCAAAGGGCAAGGGAAAGGATTGTGATATTTAACTTCTTAGTTCGTTTTTGGCTGGGCAGTCGTGTTTTTAATTTTTTTAATAGCTTGTGATTTTTTTTTAATTAATTTCTGAAGATTCATCCGAATGTTCCTTTTAAATATACTAGCTTTTGCCCCCGCGACTTCGTCCGCGTGGAATTAGATTTTGGGGTGGAATTTTCAAAAACTGTGACACACGTACTTCTTTATTTTTAACTGAAAGCTCAAATACCAACTTTGATGGAAACAGCTTGAAAAATGACGGAGTTTCATATAAACTTCCATCCCCTATTTAAACCCCTTAGGGGTGAAATTTCCAATAATCCTTTCTTAGTGTGCGCCTACGTCATAAAAGGAACCAACTGTAAAAATTTCAAGTTTCTAACTTCAGTAGTTTAGGCTGTGCGTTGATATCTCAGTCAGTCAGTCAGTCAGTCAGGACTTTGAATTTTATATATATAGATAGGTTTCTTTATGCTTATTTCTTTCAGGTACACATTCGACGATCGCTTCGAAGCAATAACCTACCCTCCTATATCACCAGACTACATAAAGAAGTTGCTTACAAACATAAAGATACCAATTCTATCAGTAATAGCTGAAGAATCTAAAACGAAAGGTCGCTACAGGGACGCGCAATTTCTATTTGATGAGAAGTCTTTTCCCAACAATAACCATCGGTTGCGAATGGCAGTTGGAAATCACGATTTGCACGTTGTTTATCCGGAGAGAGTTGCATCGTTTGTGGCTCAGTTTTTGCTGTATGGTATCGAGGGTTTGGATAGTAAGGCCAAGTTATAGTATTTATAATATAACTTACTAGCTGAACTGAGAAAGGTTGTTTTGCTTTATAAATTAAAAAAAAGACGTGTGGCACTCGGGGACTGCCGCGGTAAAGCTATTGCATAGCATTTTGCATCAACGCCATCTAGCGGCTCACCGTAGAGGAGTCCCGTGTCAGGTTATTTTCGTTACGGAATTTCTGGATTCGGTCTCCACGCTGGCCCGCGATAGAAGCTATGCAATAGCTTAAACATTATCACTTAGGAGCATTGACACCGTCGGCCGTTTTTGCGTGAATTTAAACTTAAAATTGAAATAGTAATCTATACTATTATAATAAAGAGAGAGCGCGAATTTTGTGAGTTTGTATGTATGTCCGGAGCAAACTTTGGAACCACCGAACCTATTACAATAACTCTTTTACCATTTCAAAGGTACACTATTCCAGATGGTTATAGGCTATAATTATGTTAATAAATGTATTATGGCTAGATATTATGTGCAAATTTGTTAAAGAAGTCTGAAATTTTTTGACTCTTAAACGTTTTCAAGGCGTGCGCTGGGTCATATACTGTTATTGGATGAAAATGATGTATGGGTGAATTGTTCCTCTTAAAGAGTTCTAAAAAAAAGTCTGCGATAGCATATGTCTATATTCTAAGGATAACTTACAGTGACCATTTCTATCTTTCAAATTTTGATTAAAAATAATGAATTATTTTCGAAGCTTCTTTAACCGATGTGATGTCAATCTATATCTAAATAAATATGTTTATTATCGTAAGTATTTAATTTAGAACATATTTGCTCTTTACACTATACAATTTAAATAAATATCTTAGGAGTTATCGGAAAATTAATATTTCCGCGCGACAAAATAATAAAATGATGCTAGCTGGCGCGGCGGGGCACAGTGGCGGGTATCGGTGCGGGATATTCGTGTGGTTCCTGTGGTGATCTTATTGACAATCGTCTCCTATAAGAAGCTCACAAGAACAAATATTTAATTTTCAACCCGGACGAAGTCGGCGCGGGCTTCTAGTTTTATTATATTTTTTTCGATATAGTAGATACTTCCGAACGTTATTTAACAGTTTTTTCAAAGTCGTTCATCGCATGCTTATGAATGTTGCATTTATTTTTTCATTAGTAAAAATGTGATTTATCTCTTTGTTTAATTCAAATAATATTAGGATAATGACGATAATAAAGTTAAAAATTGCTAAATTAAGGAAGTTTTTCGGAAAGCATTACAATTTATTTGTAAGTTGTTATAAATTACTAAAGTTTGGGACCAAAAAACATTCAGTTTTTGTCAAAAAAATGTGTATTTGTATTAATTATTATTATAAGTATTTACATTTTTTTATTAGAGGTATAATATTATAGTGTTGTTGTTTTAAATAAGTAACAATTTTATTTAACTGTTGTGTACATGTGATATAAATCTATTTTATCAAGACTTTGTTTAAGCGATTGACTTTATAATCCTTTCGAAAAATAGATAATTTTTATTAGGTAGTTTAAACTGGATTGTGGGTAGTTCGAAATTCGTAAATGCATTTGTTTTTTAATACAAAGATTTATGTAAATAAAATTTTGTTTTGCAGTAATCTAGTTTTATTTTCAAATACTTAACCCAACTTTGGCACAGTACCTATCTGAAATGTTGCTAAACAACTTATAGGATAAAGGGTAAGTAAATTTCGGGAAACAAAAAATTGGTTTAAATCATTTTCTGTAAAATGATACCTTATCAGTTAACATTTGTATTTCCATTTCTGCATTACGACTCACAATATTTGAAACTATTCAAAAGTTACCCACGTCCAGCACCATAGCCTATAGAAAAAGGCCAAGAACCCAGAGCCATAAATCCAGTAAAATATTAGCTGTCAATTTGACAGAACTAGGTAGTAATTACGGAACTAACTTCAATTATTAAAGCGACTATCGCAATAGACTATGATTAAGTTATCTTCGACTTCACACAAGTTGAAGTGGATAATTAATTTTATACAAAAGATAGATACGATATATTTTTAAATATTATACCATATTTAGCTGCTTTATTTACTACCTTTATTTAGTCGTTATATTTAACAGCCGTTTTATAAATACAATTTTTTATTGCGACGATCGCAATAATGGTACCTCGTATACCTAATACTAGTTGGTACTAGTAATATTTATTTTTAATCTGAATTCCGAATGTTTTTTTTTAACTTCTCGGAGAATTTTAGTCAAATGCTCCTGAAAAGTAAATAAATATTAAGAAGAAATGCCTTGAAAAATCCGTAACTTTAAGAAGGTAAGTGCTTCATTGTTATTTAAAATAAAATAAAATTCTTTGTTTCATTATTTGACTTGAAAGTTGATATCAGCTGAATGACTTATGAGAATAGAATAATATGCTTTATATTACCGGCAGCAGCTCATTTTTCCAAGCAAGTAGATGTAAAAGCTGTAGGTAATCAGGGCCCCAAGTCTGCTATTTTACATGTCATTGTCATGGATCCGCAATACAATTACAATACAATTATCATGGTCCAAAATTTCGTAGTCTAATAAATTCACAATGGTCGTTTGATTTTTTATAATTGGATTGTAATTCAATCATACCTCGGTATTGCTATTAGCTTAAAAAGCGTTTGCCGAAATGAGTTTCAAAAAAAACTACATATTAAAAACGTTTATTTAAGCTAGATTCAAAGCTAAATGTGTCAGTGGCAAACCATCGGAAAACAATTGTGACGCCATTGAATTAGTAGACTAACAAAATTGCTAAAAGTAGCGATTGGGATGTCATTGATAGGCAATGTAACTACAATTGCAATAGCAGACTTGGGCCCCAGGTTATTAAGATGTCGACAATGATCTTACAGTCAACATTCTTATCTTTCTGAGCAGGGAGTACAGAGTACGTTGTAAATCCGCTATACTAATTCTCTAACCTATCAAACAATCTTATAAGACTAGTAGCTAGCTAGCTAAGAGCCTGAGTAGTCATGCTCTCTTTAAACATTTCTGTGGTGGTGTCGTGTGGTGCGGGTTGTTACGTTCCCTCAAAAATGGTTGAGCGAAGCAATGGCTGGATCATGCGTCATGCTCGTGAACGGGTGCCACCAACGGGAATGGGTCTGCTCTGACTGCCCGTCTTAACATGCGTTGGATTGGTGTACCTAAGTATGCATTTTTGCATTTTTGAAGCTTTATTGTGGAAGCACTGTATACATAGCATAGCTTTCATTAATTATTGTAAAATTTTTTTTTTTTTTTTGAAAAGAGCAACCGCCGAGTTTCTTGCTGGCTCTTCTCGGCAGGAAAGGCATTCCGAACCAGTGGTAGATTCATTGACGGTTCAAAAGTGCTTGTAAAAGTTTATTTGAATAAAAAAAAAATATATATATTTCTATTCTAAGAAACCTCAATAGTCCAACGTTCAAGAAACTTTGAGAAACTAGAAAGGTTGATGGTTTAAAAAAAGCCAAGAAATGGGAAGTTGGTGGTGTTACCTCTTGCCTCTGAGAGCATATTGTAATGAAATCGGATCGGCGTCTGATCTCTCCGGTCGTTTCGGATTACCGTCCCATTGGACTATGAGAGTGGGAGAATAGAGAGTACACCTGTGTTTGCTTGCCTCAATAGTCCAACGGTTAAAGGTGCCTAAAAACTGAAAGGTTGCAAGTTCGAGCCCGATCCCTTACACTATTGTCGTACGCACTCCTAGCACAAGCTTTTCGCTTATTAGGAAGGGATAGAAGGATATTAGTCAACTTCAGCTGTGCTAATATTCTTTTTTAAGAAAAAAAAAAACTTAGGCACGATTGTATGATAGTTGAAACTAACAGGGGCCCAAGTCTGCTATTGCAATTGTAGTTCAATTGTCTATCAATGACATCCCAATTGCTACTTTTAGCAATTTTGGTAGTCTACTAATTCAATGGTGTCACAATTGTTTTCCGATGGTTTGCCACTGACACATCTAGCTTTAAATCTAGCTTAAATAAACGTTTTTAATATGTAGTTTTTTTTTTAAACTCATTTCGGCAAATGCTTTTTAAGCTAATGCCAATACCGAGGTATCATTGAATTACAATCCAATTATAAGAAATCGAACAACCATTGTGAATTTAGTAGACTATGAAATTTTGGGCCAATGATAATTGAATTGTAATTGTATTGCGGCTCAATGACAATGACATGTAAAATAGCAGACTTGGGGCACAGGAGTTTGTATAATGACTAGCTAGCTATTCTTCGTTATGACATGATAGTGATTACTCTTTTGAATAATTACAGATGGCGCTGTTCATGAAACAAGACTTCAACCCTCCCATGCTATCAAGAAAATGGATTGTCATGAAATTTAGGCCCAATATGGTAAATGATTTTTTTATTATGAAATAGGCTTGCGCTTGAGGTAATTTTCGACCTCCCTGGCGCAGTGGTGAGCGCTGTGGTCTTATAACTGGGAGGTCTCGGGTTCGATTCCCGGCGGGGGCAATTTAGGAATTTATGATTTCTAAATTGTCTCTGGTCTGGTCTGGTGGGAGGCTTTGTCCGTGGCTAATTACCACCCTACCGTCAAAGATGTGCCGCCAAGCGAATAAGCGTTCCGGCACAGTGGCGTGTAGAAACCGATTAGGGGTATGGGTTGAATTTACACTGCCATAGCCCTTCCAAGTTAGCCCGCTACCATCTTAGACTGCATCATCACTTTCAGGTGAGATCACAGTCAACTATCTTGTCTTAGAATTAAAAAAAAAATCAATGATGTAAAGCATTAGGTCTAGGTTAGAACGCGCTTGCCTAAAAATTGTCTATTCACTATTGTCTTGAAGGTACTCCGATTATACGTAGGGTGCCACCAACGGGAATGGGTCTGCTTTGTCTGCCTGTTTTGACATGCGTTGGATTGTGTGTACCTACATATGCATTGTGGAAGCACTGTATGTGTATACATATTACTAGAGACCGGATTATATGCAACATAAAAAGCTTGTTATATGCATGCAAATATGCATGAAAAATGCTTGAAATATGCACGAAAACTGGCAGAATATGCAAAATTAAATGATAAATTTTAGGAATCCCTAAAAAATAGAAAAGTAAGTATTCATTTTTTTTATTTCAAAATCAGCATACAATTAGTAAATTATTTTTTGATAGGCGATAATAGGTACAGTAAGTAACATTATATGATATTAAAATAATTTAGAATTTGTGTAAACGTAAGCAATCAAATATTTTTCTAAATTTTCAGTGGTAAGATTGTGTCTACGATCATTTAGAATATAAATGTAAGTAGAAATGGTTCGCTCCATATCCATTGAGGTAACTGGGCAGAATTTGAACTTGGGTGCTATGGCACTTATAGTTTCCGGCAAAATTTCTGCCCTCCCATTAATGAAACTATCAATTTGACACAAGCTTTGAAAACCTGGGTTATTGCTCAATATGTTTCCAAACTTTTCTTTGAGTTTATGGGGCAATACGGCGGCGGCGGAACGCAGAGTGAGTGAAAAATATTGTAAATGTACCGATAATATGCATCATAACTAGACCTTAGGTAAAATATGCTATTACCGCTGAGAATGGCTAAAATATGCAAATGCATATGCGAATATGCAAATGCATATAATCCGGTCTCTACATATTACATAGCATAGTTTTGTTATCTATTGTAAAAATTTTTTTTTTTGAAAAGAGCAACTGCTGAGTTTCTTACGGGCTCTTCTCAGTCGAATCTGCATTCGGAACCGGTGGTAGATTTATGACGTGTCATGAGAGCTACAAGTTGGCCTATATGAAATAAACGGATTAAACTTTTTCATACTTTTTCACTGTATTTACATATCTCTTTATATGTTTTGGTTTTAGCTAATATACAGCAGGGAGAATATAATAGCGATCCTGGAGAGCGGGCTGCTGTTCCGGGAGGACAGTATAGAAGTGGAGCAAGAGGCCCCGGATGCCATGACCGCTTGGAGACATGCTGGTGGCACCAGAGGAGGCTGGTTCACCAACGGGGAGAGGAACCTGGCACTCTTGGTCACTGCTGCCATTTTGATGGCTTCACCCCCGAAAGAGTGAGTTGACTCCCACCTAAATTAAATCCTCAATAGCTAAACTGTGTACAGTGCAGACTGCAGACTGAAAGGTCGCAGGTTTGAGCCCCACCCGTTGCACTATTGTCGTACCCACTCCTAGCACAAGCTTTCCGCTTATTTGGAGGGGATAGGAGGATATAAGTCAACTTCAGCTTGGCTAATATTCTTTAAAAAAATTTTAAAAAAACACACACATACACCATTCACACACTTCTTCGTCTGTTTTGTGATTGTAACATAAATCAGGTATTTGACTTGTCAAAATACGGATTACTTACAATAAGCTATTTTACTTTTTTTTTAAAAGTCTATAAAGAAACTAAAATTTTACGTTATCAGGGTGAGAAGTGACGTTTGACAGCAACGATCGCGCGATTTCGCCTGTCGCAAACCAGGGCCCAAGTCTACTATTGCAATTGTAGTTCAATTGTCTATCAATGACATCCCAATTGCTACTTTTAGCAATTTTGGTAGTCTACTAATTCAATGGCGTCACAATTGTTTTCCGATGGTTTGCCACTGACACATGTAGCTTTGAATCTAGCTTAAATAAACGTTTGTAATATGTAGTTTTTTTTGAAACTCATTTCGGCAAACGCTTTTTAAGCTAATGGCAATACCGAGGTATCATTGAATTACAATCCAATTATAAGAAATCGAACGACCATTGTGAATTTAGTAGACTACGAAATTTTGGACTAATGATAATTGAATTGTAATTGTATTGCGGTTCAATGACAATGACATGTAAAATAGCAGACTTGGGGCCGTGTTGCGAGATACGTAGGTAATAACCCCGCCGTTTTTTTTATTGGAACGAAGTTCCTTATCGCGCGTTGTGAAAGGGGGCTAGACGGAAAAAATTCTTACGAAAAGTTGTCACGACACTTTTTGCTATAGGCGTCGCATGTTTCTCTGTCTGCCTCTCTCTCTCTTATAGAAAGCAAGCCAGATATTTTCATTTCTATTCGCATTGAACTTCGTTCCATCCGGGTGTCCCTTGACACCTCTCAAGTTTTTTTTCTACTGTTGCTGGCAGCCTGCAGCGCCGGTCGCTGCTGCAGCTGGCGGCGTGCGCGCTGGTGCCGCTGGCGACGCGCGCTGCGGCCCGCGCGCGCTGCGGCGGCGCGCTGCGCTCGCTGCTGGCGCTGATGCGCGACTACATGTCGCTGGCGCGCCGCGCGACCGCCTGCTGCCGCGAGTACGCCGCTCTGCACGCCAAACTGTGAGCATTGTCTGCGAGTCAGTCTCTTCCAGAGACTCATTCGGCTATTAGATTAACCTAATAGATTTATAAATACATATCAAAAATTCCGAGGCCGGCGGGATTCGAACCCAAGTGTGTTAACCGCTACACACACCGCACACCGCACACTCGGCCGCGATTCCCAGAGAGACGTGGGTTCGAATCCCGCCGGCCTCGGAATTTTTGATATGTATTTATAAATCTATTAGGTTATTTCCTTTAAGTGTAGGTTAACACTTCAATAAAAATTAAAAATCTGCTATTAGATGCTCTCGCGTCTAGTTCGTTGTTTGATTGAGGGACTGCGATAGCAATCGCGCCCTTATCGAATAAATATTGCCCGTTAGTTTAAGTGGAATTTAGTGGAAAGCGATTTCCCGCCATTGAGGTATTGTTATCTCCGTGACAGCGAGTCGGTGACGTCAGCGGTGGAGTCGACGCACACGATGCTGTGCCGGCAGCAGACGGAGCTGCTGATCCTCATGTCGCGAGCGTCCTCCGCGCTGCTGGGCAACGTGCCCTGGCTGCGCGGCGACGTCGCTTACGAGTGCCCCGCCGACAACCTCATGGTGAGTGGTTGTCACTCAGTACGATACAATATCCCCATAAACTACGAATAAATAATAAGTAAGGAAGTCTAATTCAGAACAAAATCCACTAAAAAAATAGCCCTACTTCAAACCAAAACGACGTATGATTCAAAATACGTATCACTTCCGAGGTTACAGATATACATGGTGCTTGGTTAAAATTCAGAACGAAAGCAGGAATTGATTAGCGCGCGTGCTATGTTTGTTATGACAGCTGAGTCATTGGACGATGTTATGAAAATTTGACTTGCAAGAAAAATGTCCAACTGGTTTATACTGTAATGGCTAAATTTTAATCTCCACCCACTTTGCAACAATTTTTGTTGGGGTCATTTTTTTAACGCACTTAAGACTTCCTTACTTATTATTTATTCGTAGCCCATAAAGCAACATTAGTACTATGGTAAAGTTTCCCTAAACTACTTCAAGACAAGAGTAAAAAATAATAATAAGAGAGTTCAAGGAATTAGCAAACGTCAATCTAAAATAAAAAAGTCTCAATCTAAAAGCTAATGGGATATAATAAGTCGAGCCGCAGAATTTTTTTTTTTGGCCACAAAACCTAGCTTCTAATTTAATAACTTAGCCACGGTAAAATGATGAAGCTTCTAATATACTAACTCGCCTTCTTCACAATGGCCACAAAATATTCCAAAGAAAAAGAGCCACTATTTTTATTACTTGTCCCCTTGATTTATATCTGGCCATCTAATTTACTAACTTAGCCACGATAATAATTTTTTCTTTAAACTAAAGTTAGGTTAGGTTAGGGTTATACATGAATAATCAGGGCACTTAGGTTCTGTTGGGATCGTAAACCTACCTAACACTTAAAAAAAAAAGTAAAAAAAAAAAATTTTTTTTTTTTGATGCTAATATTAGGTACATTTTGATGATAGAACAATATAGGATGTGTTATAATTATTGATGCTTCACTAAATTTTAAAGGTGCCAAGTTATGAAATTAAAAGCTTATATTCAAAATATATAGTGGCTAAAATAGTATTTTTAGAGGCTCATTGGTTGTGGCTGACTTAGTAATTTAGAGGCCAATAATCGTATTAAATAGAAGCTTGTTTAATTACATGCCGTTTAATAATACAATTTAATATCAATTTTTACAGAAAATCCACCACGCGTTCTTAGTCGTCCAATCCACACTACTAAAGCACATAGCACTCGCACACCACATGCCCATCGCACACACGCTTAAACAGATATACAAAAACCACAACGAACGCATCTACTGGATCCACAACGTCCTAATACACCACCTTATCGAAGAATTCAGAGAAAACTACGAATCCCTTGAAAGGATGTATAGGCTGTTAAAAAATTACGGCACCAAAGACGGCGATAGCGCCCTCAAGAAACCGGGTTCAGCCATTAATGATACCTGGCTTTACTCAGACGTACATACCGGTATAGCTAGGTCGTGTCTAGAACTCAAGTTAGCTTTAGACAAAACCAGTAATCTAGATATGTTCTTAGATTCCTGTGCCTTGAACAAGCAAGACTTAGATTTGGACGTATTAGACAGAGATATCGATGACATAATCGAAAGTATAACCAAATGTTTATCAACGGTTCAAAATTCTCAAATAAGGCTTAAGAAGATGCTCAATAAAGTTCGTATTCAAGAAGATAATATAAAGAAGGAAGGAGAAGAGAAGGAATCTGTAGGTTCTATTGTTAATATCGAAGATAAGGACCCAGAAATTAGAGACGAGGTCTTCTATTGTGTCAAGACAGATGACGACGTAGCTACACCACCCGCTGGCGATATTATAACAGGCCCGGGAAAAAAGGAAAAGGAGAATTCCAAAGTGGTTCTAACGGAATTAAAAAGGAAGCTAGTTAAACGAGAGGATTTAATGAGGGAAAGGGAAAGGCAGGCTCTAGCGAAGACGATGCCTGATGCGCAGAACATACCCGAATTCCCTCGACAGATTCCCGAAGACTACATTGAAAGAAAGGGGTTTATATCCAAATTGAAAAGACAGAATAGGCCTGTTAGACTATTTAGGAAATACAATATTAGCAAATATAGTAGAAGGTGGACGAAATATGACAAACTCAAAATCAAAATCCAAGAATACGAAAGCGATAACGATTTACCTTGCGACGTTTTCGAAGCAAATGCTTACTTAAAAAATATTAAAGTTCCAAAAGTTACCTTGTCAGTAGTCAAAGTTAAATCTGGTTATTTCATCACTGTATGGCGTAAAACTGCACATCCTATAAGCAAAGATTACTTATCTAGCGGTCTTTCTCAAGGATCGAGTGAAGCGGAAGACAGCCCAGAGAGTAAAAACACTGGCGATAACCATAACGTTAATAGACAGAAGAAAATAAGTCATCTAAACGATTTTAAATTCTCCAAAAAGGATTTAGAACTGTCGCCATCGTCATCTGAAACAGATTTCGAACATTTACACAATGAGAAAGTCGCTTTACTAGATGATGTAAGACGGCATAGAGTTGCAAGGAAAAAGAACTTTCCCGCCAGACCGGCGGCCATAGACAATGCAGATGAAAGTCTCAAGCCCATAGAGTATAGCTTCGGCACAGGAATGGCGATGGCGTCGGTTCTGCAAGTCAATAGCAAAGCTAAACTACCCAATATGCTGCAGGAAGAAGTTTTTATTGGAGACGGGGAAGTTTCTTATGACAGCGGGAACGATGAAGATGCCTAGGAAATAATAGACAATAAATTCCGCCATAGAGTGACCATAGAGATGTCAGTTTTAGTCTGCTTTAAAAAAAGAAAATATAGAAAAACGATTGATGAATGATTGATGATTTTTCTCTAATTTTGGAATAAACTACCCAATATGCTACAAGAGGAAGTTTTTATTGGAGACGGAGAAGTTTCTTATGACAGCAGGAACGATGAAGATGCTTAGGAATAATAGACAATAAAAGTCCGCCATAGAGTGACCATAGAGATGTCAGTTTTAGTCTGTTTAAAAAAAAAACAAAATAATGAAAAACGATTGATGAATAATTGATGATTTTTCTTCGGCAGTATTAAATAAATGCTTTTAAGGTTTCTTAATATTTATATTAAGTGTATTTCCAATAAATGTTTTATTTAATCAGTTAATTTAATAAATTAGCAATAAGTAATTATCGTGTATTAATGTATATATTTAGAACTATATAAGTTATTAATTATTGTATATTGTTATTTATGATTTGAATATACGTTACTAACTAAAGACAAAATTCAGAAAATTAAGAGATTAATTTGCAATGGCTTGGCAGTTTTTGTTTTTAATAACTATAAATACTACACTTCCATCTCAAGTTGGCCGCTACCTCGACCTGTGCTTCTACTGGAAGTTTTTTCTTTCACTTTGTGTTAGAAAAATGTTTAAAATGTTTCATCGTTTATTTAATACATATTAAATATAGAGATATTTTATAATCGCAGAAACAATGCCATAAAGAGAATAATAATTGTAATGCATATTTTAATGAATAAATGGAAAATCGTTTTTTATTTATTGTCTTTTATTTACCTTCCTAAATAGGAAACTACCACAAGTTAAGATTATTGAATATTTTGAAGTTAGATGCAGTTGTTTGTAGACATTAGAATAGTTGTAGTTGTAGATATTATAAATGCGAAAGTGTGTGACAGAAAGCGTTACCTAATTTAGCTAATTTAGTAGATATTAAAAAAAGCCTATAAAAATGGTTGAGCAAAGCAACGGCTGGATCATGCGTCATGCTCGTGAACGGGTGCCACCAACGGGAATGGGTCTGCTTTGTCTGCCTGTCTTGACATGCGTTGGATTGTATGTACCTACGTATGCATTTTTGAAACTTCATTGCGGAAACACTGTACACATAGCATAGTTTTGGTACCTATTGTAAAAAAAATTTTTTGAAAAGAGCAACCACCGAGTTTATTGCTGGCTCTTCTCGGCAGGAAGGGCATTCCGAACCAGTGGTAGATTCATCGACGATTCAAAAGTACTTGTAAAAGTTTATTTGAATAAAAAAAGATGTGTGGCACTCGGGGACTGCCGCGGTAAAGCTATTGCATAGCATTTTTTATCAACGCCATCTAGCGGCTCACCGTAGAGGAGTCCCGTGTCAGGTTATTTTCGTTACGGAATTTCTGGATTCGGTCTCTACGCTGGCCCGCGATAGAAGCTATGCAATAGCTTAAAAATATTTCTATTGCTACTTGAAATGTAATTTTAATTAAGACCTTAGATTAAATAATTATTGTAATCTGTTTGGATTGCCAAATAAATAAATAAATAAATTTAGAGAACGTTGGTGAAAACGGGCATGAGTCAGTTAACTACTTTAACCTACTTTATAACGGTTGTATTCGATAGCATGCTTTGTGTTCCTACTAAGGAGCTCGTGGACGACGTGGCCACAAAAAAATGACGAATTGTGAGTCCTAGCTACCAATTTATTATTTATTTTTAAGGATGACATAATTAGATATACTTACTTAATCTAAACTAATATTATAAAGCTGAAGAGTTTGTTTGTTTGAACGCGCTAATCTCAGGAACTACTGGTTCGAATTGATAAATTCATTTTGTGTTGGATAGTCCATTTATCGAGGAAGGCTTTAGGCTATATAACATCACGCTGCGACCAATAGGAGCGAAGCATCAGTGAAAAATGTTGCAAAAACGGGGAAAATTATCCATATTTAAAATATATTCCTTTAAAAACTTCTTAATCGCGATCATAATAACAGAAATTGATGCGGACGAAGTCGCGTGCAACAGCTAGTATCAAATAAAAGCTTTCAAAGTAGTTTATTTACGAAACATTAATTCATCAACAGATACTGAAGAGTTCAGAAGGGCTACCACAAATATGTTTTTTTGGCCTCCTGTAAAAGTTTGTCAATCACACTTACTAGGTTTTGAAATAGGGCAGGTTCGAACCTGCGACCTTTCAGTTTCAGACGACGATGTGGCTACTGGCCATGATTTTGGCCGCTTCGTGTTCGAGGGCCCTAAAGGTCAAATGATATGTTACATTAGTTATTGGTGATAATAATTCGATATTAATTGCCAGAGATTATAAAATAGGTATAAACAGTGACACAGTCCAGTTGTGTTTTAGTGACAATATGCACGGGATTGGGATGTTGTGAGTTTTATTCTATTTATTTATTTTACCTAATTATTAATTTACTAGCTTTTGCCCGCAACTTTGTCCGCGTGCCTTAGGTTACTGTTTTTCCGGGGTAAAAGGTCACTTCAAAAAACCCGTTCAATACAAAATGTAATAGAAAATGATTTTCTTTCGTGAATCTTTCCGATATTTTAAAAGTTATTCTGCTATTCGAGACGGAGACAAATACAACAAATTAAAAACCATGAAAATCGGTCTAGTCGTTCTAGAGTTATGTGTTTGAACAAACCCGACTTTGTTTTATAGTACACGGGATAAAAAGTATCCTATGTCGATCTCCTGGTTCTAAGCTACCTCCCCACCAATTTTCAGCCAAATCGGTTCAGCCCTTCTTGAATTATAAATAGTGTAACTAACACGACTTTCTTTTATATATATAGATTTATTTATTACTATCGGACGCCCGCGACTTCGTCCTCTTCATTTCACAATCGATAGTTCCTAAATCCTCACAGTTTAGGTGGGCAGTTGTACTGAATTAAAGACTTTAAATCAATCATCTTAAGGTTCATTTTAATTTGATGCTAATGTCATTGAATACGATTAAATTTCGGAAACACTGAATAGCATAGTTCTGTTACCTATTGTAAAAAAAATTTTTTTTTTTTTAAAGAGCAAATGCTGAGTTTCTTTCCGGCTCTTCTCAGCAGAATCTGCATTCCGAACCGATGGTAGATTCTCGACTTGTCATAAGAGCTACAAGTGGCCTACATGAAATAAATAAATTTTGAATTTGAATGAAATCTTATTGCTTCTAACTCTACAGATGATGTTGATGAATGAAAGTTAACCTATTATTAATTTCAGAGTTCTAGTGGTACTATTTCATGGAGAAGTTATTTTTTCTTGGATGCCTGTGATTAAAGACACTGAAACATTGGAATCTACGTTGGAAGTCAAGCCAAATGGTAAGAGTTTATTATAGTTCTGCGCCCATCAAAACACAATTGTGTTCAGACTTCAGAGCGATCATAAAGATTGGCGGGAACTGTATTTGTACTGTACTGTTGTTATTTATAGTGACGACTTCAACGCCAGCGCCCGCCATTCCATGTAAAACGGCTAAGAATATGACGGGGGTGTGCGTGCAGAGAGAGAATTGCGACTTCGGCCGAGGAGCCGTGGACTTTACCCTGTACCGGACAAAGTGGTATAAGAAGTAAGTATTTACTACTTATTTAAAATTTTTTTCTTTTTTTTTTCATTTGATACCCATATTGTAGGAGTGCATTAAAAATAACTAGTCCGCCATCTTGGGTATTCCGCCATATTGGGTTTAGAATGACGTCACACAGCTAACCATGAATTGTCATCCAAACTCTATTTAAAATAAGGGTTTTAATTGTAGAATGAGTAATTTCTACAATCCTACCAAGCGTGTCGCCGAAAGCGATAGGTAATGAAGTACATACAATATTAAAACGCTGCAATGCACCAGTGTTTATATTCTAGATCAGTTTTAATAACTTAAAGCACACTTTATTTCAGGTTAAAGACTTTAATTAAACACTAAAATTATCATAACACTGTGAAATACCTACTCTTGTACGTCTTGTTGCTCAATGTATTGTGAGTTTTTTTTAAAAAAAGTGACATAACTAAAACTGTCTGAACTGTGCAACAGTGGATGTCTACCAGTTAACAACATAGATTAACACTTATGGGTCCACCAGTTTTGCGCGAGCGTCGACATTGGAAAAGTTTTACTACAATGGGTGCATTTCCAATCCGGCTCATCGGCGTGGCGTTCTTCGAAATGAGCTTTCAACTCGTCCAATAAGCTGTTTCCGTTAAACTTGATCGAACAAGCCAAGCATTCTATCTCCACAGATAAATTAGGCAATTGTGTGGGACCCAAGAACATCCGGTACATTGGGGAAACTGTCTCCTCCAATTGCAAATCATACTTCCTCGACATAATATCAGGATTCTTCACGTCCTTGTACAAATATCTCACGTATGGATACTTATTTGTATACCGTCTATAACTCGAACGCACTGCCACTTTATCCGGCAACAATCGCATGTCTTTTTGGATGAAGTTGAACAACGGCACCAAGGTCGGATGTTCGCTTTTCAAAACGTCCACAAAAGCTATGTACTTGAATATACTTGTTTCGAGCGGTTCCGTTTTAACGAAACGACTGACTTGGAGTCCTTGAGGGAGTACTTTCAACGGTTTGTACTGTGACATGAGATTCTTGTTGACCAGTACGTGCTCCAATCCGTGTATAGTTTTTCGTTCATAGAAGTACGCTGTACCACGTGCAACAGATATTTTAACGTCCCACCAGTTGAGAATAGCTTCCAACGGTAATCTGTTGACTTTTATTTGGGTCGGTTCGGTGTTGGCACCGTTGAAAATTGTGTCGTTCAACTCTGGATGGGGTCGTCTGAAAATTAATTGATTCAGTTGTTGTCTCGAACACTGTATTTCTAACACGACATTGTCTTTAATTTCGCTACTTTTCGACTGGGCATCGATTTTTTTGTCTTCGATCATTTTGTTCACGGTCGATTTGGCTAGAGTCTGCGCCCGATCCAACATAAGTTTTAAATACTCTTTGAGGTTGTAATAATTACTCTCCAACATTTTGTTTAGAGCTTCCTTGTCGTTTTTAGATTTCAAAGTGTTAATAGTTTTGTCAAATGCGTCCCACTGCGGCCAGTCTTTCAAGTATTTCTTCATAATCGTTAAATAGATTTCTCCTTCCAATTCGTGAATGTCCCACAGGTTGATGTCGAACTCCTTGCAGAGTATATCAACGATTTGAGCGTTTGTCAAGACTGTGCTCTGCTTGTTATCGTTATTGATGAGTCTTTTGAAGAGTTGTATGATTGGTTTATCTAAAAATAAGGACATACAGATCATTATTACAGGTAGAGTCCAGAAAATTCTATACACACACACACAGTTTTTGTTTAATTCTATTGCACAACATAAGTACAAAAGACAGAATAATTAATACTAATTTTTTTCATCGTGTATCGTTTGCATTACCAACTTAGCATAATGTTAAGGTTTGAATGTTTGTTACTCAATTACGCCGCAACGACTGAACCGATTTGGCTGAAATTTGGCCCAGAGATAGATAAAATTAAAAAATTATAAAAAAAAGACGTGTGGCACTCGGGGACTGCCGCGGTAAAGCTATTGCATAGCATTTTTTATCAACGCCACCTAGCGGTGAGAGGAGTCCCGTGTCAGGTTATTTTCGTTACGGAATTTCTGGATTCGGTCTCCACGCTCAAGGCCCGCGATAGAAGCTATGCAATAGCTTAAAACCCAGAAGTACTTGCATCCTTAAATCCTTACTGTTATTTAGGTTATAGGGATAGGGGGGGGGGGGGGGTGGGGGGGGGGGGGGGGGGGGTTCAACTTCTCCCTATCCTTCTTTTAACACAAAGTTCAGCCTTAAAACTAACCTATATAGAAATCTCTAACCCATAACTTAGTGATGAATCGTGATTTAAAAATCACGAGTCATCATTAAGTTATGGGTACAAGCTAGTCTATAGTAATGAAATTAATATAAGTACTATTAACAATAAACTGTAACGTTGAAAAAGAAATGACATGGAAATAACTAATAATATTATTGAAATTTTACCATTATGTTCATCTGCTTCATCGTCATCGGAATTGATTGCAACGATATCTTCAGCTTCTTTCTCCATATTTCTGAGTTCCTGTATTCAATATTTTTTTGGAATACCCGGTCAGCATAAAATAAAACGCTGAATACCCACTTGAATACCACGAAAACAAAAACAAATCGAAATCAACACACAACCTACGTCAAAAAGTGATTTTTTTGTTGACACTTGACGTTCACCATAGAGTAAAGTAATAAAAATTCACAGAACACCGAGAAGAATGACAACTTCAAATTAAAAAAAAAGTAGACAGTTCAAACTAGCGCCATCTTGAATCAGCTCACAACAACTCAATGACGGCGGGAGATTCAAATATGGAAATTAATACATGTTCAAATTAGGTATTTTTCTATATAGATTTCAGTGTTCTCAGACGTACAGCTCTCGCAAAGTTTCCTTTAATTAAATTTAGGTTTAGGTTTTTAGGTTTGACCGGTGTCAAACCTGCCTGAAAGTGCCTGAAATTCGAAATTTTTTGGATTGATCTGAATAATTGGGTTGATTCTTTGATTCAGAGTTTACACAAACTTTTAAAGAAACAGGCAAAAAAACTAAAAATCTGCAGCTGGTATACCAATGTTACCCACCTCTACCATAAGTCACTTTTGATTTTTCTTTCAGACCTTGCAAAGTGGAGGAAGTATGCTGCCCTTACCAGTTCCTCATGGTGAAAAGCCAACCAGATAAGCAGGACGAGAACAGCGATGATTATTTTAACCTCGACGATGATGAATATTAAACTTAAACTTAATTTAATTTATAATTCATTTATTTTTTGTAAATATATTTTAGAAGTGTCAAAATGTTAAACAAAACTTAGATAGTTTCGAACTTAATGCACTACGTGCTCCCAGGGAAAGAACTAATTAAAACGTCCGCAATGTAGTCACAATGTATTATTTTTTTTTTTTCGTATTTTCATTACTTACAAAAATGTATGATTTTGTACCCGTGGTCCCTGCCGTACTTGGTTCCCTGTGTGTAGTAAATCACAGAGTTCTGTTGTAAAACTGGTAAATACAGCATGGACGTAGAAATACCTTTGAAATACAGAAGCAAGCATCGGTCGAAGTCTAACATGCCAAAGAAATATGACTGATTTTAATAAGTTATAAAACTTTAATTGATACGTGCGAGTATTTTGGTCTGTATGCACTGAGCTCTATAATAATAAATAATCTTAGGTAGGTATCTAATAAATAATAATACTTAATGATTTAAAAAAAAAAGACGTGTGGCACTCGGGGACTGCTGCGGTAAAGCTATTGCATAGCATTTTTTATCAACGCCATCTAGCGGCTCACCATAGAGGAGTCCCGTGTCAGGTTATTTTCGTTACGGAATTTCTGGATTCGGTCTCCACGCTGGCCCGCGATAGAAGCTATGCATTAGCTTAAAAACTATTTTACTAAAATGGTAAGTACTTATTTTGTTTTATTTTGGTAACAAATACAAGGTAGGCTAGATATCTATATTACAACAATTTTCTCAATGATTTATTCGTTCTATTAATCGATCGAGTTCAATAAACAACAATAGATATAGGTACAGCGAAAACGACGACGTGTTCAAAACTCGAAATAATAAAGCAGAATAGAATAGAATAGTTTATTATTCAAATAAACTTTTACAAAGTGCTTTCTTATCATCAAATGAATCTACCACTGGTTCGGAATGCCGTTCCAACCGAGAAGAACCAGCAAGAAAGCCCAGCGGTTGTTCTTTTCAAAAAAATATTTTTTTACAATAGGTAACAAGCTCGGCGGTTGCTCTTTATAAAAGAAAATAAGATATTGTAATAACAATATTATGTTATGTACTTTTTACAATCAATGTTCACATTACATGCTTATGTATTGCTGGAGCGAATTATATCCACGCCTTTTTATCATTCATCTAATCTTCAATTGTATACCTAATATGCCTTCAGTATGAAATATGCTCTGACTTAAATCTGCCTCGTTTTAACTCCTAGTATAGATTTCAGCCTAAGCCCTTAGGCGCAACGCTTACCAACGATGTGGAGTGAGTTATACATTATTATAGAAATAGAAATAGAAATATTTTTTATTCAAATAATCTTTTACAAGCGCTTTTGAATAGTCAATGAATCTAACACTGGTTCGGAATGCCTTTCCTGCCGAGAAAATCCTGCCTTTTGCTCTTTAAAAAAAAAAAATGACAGCAGTACTAGCATTGGTTATCAAGGTATGACAAAGAGTAGCGCAACTGTCTGTTACAGTTAAACAAGCTGAATTTAATTTTATTCGTGCTTGACTTCCTTCAAAATACTGATCCTACTAATATTATAAATGTGAAAGTGTGGATGTTTGGATGTTTGAATGTTTAGATGTTTGGATGTTTGGATGTTTGTTACTCAATCACGTCGCAACGACTCAACCGATTTGGCTGAAATTTGGCACAGAGGTAGATTATAGTCTGGAATAACACATAGGCTACTTTTTATCCCGGAAAATAACAGAGTTCCCGCGGGAATTAAAAAACCTTAATCCACGCGAACGAAGTCGCGGGCATCAACTAGTATGTAATAAAGCATTGTTTGGCAATAAGTATACCGAAATAAAACTGAACTTATTGCATTTTATCTAGAAAAGAGATAGTACCTAATGTAGAAAAAATCCCTATTTTTAACCGACTTCAAAAGAAAAGGATTATCAATTCAACATGTAGTAGTAAGAGATCGCTATTAAGCGATAAGGTCGCCTATTGTACTCTGTGTTGTTCATATATGTTAGTAGTGTAAGTGTTTATTTGGTGTACAATAAAAAAGAAGACGTGTGGCACTCAGGAACTGCCGCGTAAAGCTATTGCATAGCATTTTTTATCAACGCCATCTAGCGGCTCACCGCTTGATGGCGTTGATAAAAAATGCGCCATCTAGCGGCTCACCGTAGAGAAGTCCCGTGTCAGGTTATTTTCGTTACGGAATTTCTGGATTCGGTCTCCACGTTGGCCCGCGATAGAAGCTATACAATAGCTTAAAAAGAATATTTTAATATGTATGTTATTGGAACTGCAAAATACTCAAAATTTTTCCTAATTATGATAATCTTAATATATTAGGGCTATGAAACAAATAAACAAAACTTTATAGGTGTAAGTGTGTATATTTGTCTACGCATTTCTGCGAAACTATTAATCTTATTGAGATCATGCTTTTTACTTACTTAAATTTTTAAAAAATAAAGATTTCATCAAAATCGGTTCAGTAGTTAAATTCTTCCCTTTTCAGTTAAATTCTTTATTTCGGTATATTGAAATCGGTTTAATTTTTTTTTAAATTAGAACTTGTTTGCTTTATGAAAAGACCATTAGTTGAAAGCAAACAAAGAAGACTTTACTATAAAATCGATAACTAAGAGTTTTTAAAAACATTTAAGATTTTTTTTTTGAAAAATCGGGAGGTTCGAGTTAAAACTGTGTTGTAGCAAACGTGTGTAAGGGAGACCACCTACCATCAAGTTTGCCGTCAAGTGTGCGGCAGACTGGACTGTGTGTGGCTATCAATTTGAATGACAAGCCGGCATCATGCAACTTGACGGCAAAATTGATCGTATATGGCCTCCCTAACTTTTTTTTTTAAATATATAGACTAGCGCTTGACTGCGATCTCACCTGATGATAAGTGAAGATGCAGCCTAAGATGGTGCTTGCTTTCCTGGAAGATGTCTATCCACTCTTGATTTAAAGACCCCACATTATAGTTAGTTGGAAAAACGGAAGCCGGAAGGGCATTCCAAATTTTTGCGGTGCGTATTAGGATCGAAGCGAAGCGTTAAGCTGAGTTTGAGTTATCGTTAAGGCTCAAGAGACGTGTCTGCCCGCGAAATTCAAAATTAATTTGGTTTTTCGCAATTTGTAAACTAATACGACAAAGTAGGCTTATGGTATTCAAATTGCGATAATGGCAGTATCATTTTCACAGGTTTATATACTAATCTTAACGTGAAAGTATCCAGTTTAAGAAATTAGTCAAAATAATGAGTTTGACGTGAGCTACTCACAAAGTAGTCATTATTTTGATTAATTTCTTAAACTGGATACTTTTACGTAAAGATTAGTATATAAACCTGTGGAGATGATACTGCCATTATCGCAATTTAAATACCATAAGCCTACTTTGTCGTATTCGTTTATAAATGGCGAAAAACGAAATTAAATTTGAATTTCGTGGGCAGCTCCGTGTCTTGGGCCTTAACGGAGGTTGCGCGTCGGCTCCGCCGGTGTGCGTTGGGCGTTAGTCGTCGTAGCTGTAGGAGTTGCAGTTGTGACAGCGGCGAGGTCGCTTCCCTCGCCGGATCTTGTAGTCGTAGTTCTTTGATCTGTCTCTTGAACAGGACCTGTCAGAGAAGTGACACAATCATCACCATCACCAATGTCATCATCATCATCACCAATATAATCATTATCATTCATCCTACCTTAAGTCTGAACTGAGTCAGACTCAGCTCAGACTTAAGGTAGAGTTAAAACGAGACACAAAATATGCTCTGGCTACGACCTACCTACTCGATTGGCGCCATTTTGGATTTGATTGACGCCATCTTGGCGTTGTAAGCATAGATAATAGATATGAGTGTCTCTGGAACTAATAATATTGCAAATGGCGCACCGACCGCAAAAATTAATCTTTAATTTTATATGAAATCACAGATTAGATAAAAAGACTGGTTATGAAATCTTACATTAATTATTATTATAGGGGTTGTTGTGGTTGGTGCGCCATTTGCAATATTATTAGCACCAGAGACACTCATATCTATTAATTATCTATGCTTACAAAGCCAAGATGGCGTCAATCAAATCCAAGATGGCGTCAATCAAATCCAAAATGGCGCCAATCGAGTAGGTCCAAAAAAGAAATCACAGCAGCCTGTCAAGTCATAGTCACAGATTAAAGACAGCTCAGCGGTATAAAGAGAACACTGGCTAAACCTTCGATCAGCAAGCGCACGCATTCCCCTCTACCGAAGTACATGTACAATCGTACGGTTCAACTTGCAAGAGTGACAGCTTTTGAGTTAGTGTGCGTTCATAGAGACATTGAGTATTTACAAGAGTGTGCGGAAGAGAGTAAATGTGTGCTGTACGTGATTACCTCGCCTCCCGCAGAAAGTGGCAGAATATATTCAGTACTAAATCTGCGTAAAGGCAAGTCCTTTCTGAATCGTTCAAGGGCTAAACAGTGAACTAACGCTACTTATTGCGCTACTGTATTGCGAGCTAAACAAAAAAGGCAATTAAGCACAGCGGCGCCCTCCGGGTCTCTTTTTGAGTCTACCCACGACGTAGGATACCTGGAGCGCGAGCGCGACAGCCTGGCGGTGGAGCGCCTCCGGGGCACCTCGAGCACCTCGTCCGCGTCGTCCTGGCCCTTGAACAGGATCTCCCGGTACTGGTACATGAGGTACGCCAGCGTCAGCAGCGCTGCTACCTGCGAACAGACAAACATTCAACGAACGCAGGGGTAGGTCAGATTGCGAAAGCAACGTGACTGCGTTAACAGCAGATTCAGCTTGGTATAGTTGGCACCAATAATTTTAGTCATCACTGAGCTAGTCGATGGGTGGTGGGAGATGCGAGGTCCCGGGTTCGATTCCCGGGTCGGGCGAAACAAAAATGTCTCGAGTACAATTCTCAAACTACTACTATGAGAGTGAGGGAATAGAGAGTGCAGCGGTGTTTGCGCACACACTTATGCACTATAATATCTCCCGCGCAGATGGCTAATCTCTGTGGAGATTGGCCGCCGTGGCCGGATTCGGTCGAGAGAACATTATTGTTATTTAATTGCTTACAAAATGCATGTAGCTTCGAAAAGTTATAGAGGTTTGGGATTCGAACCTCGAACTTTCGAAAAAAGGACCGAAGTCTACCACTAACCGCTAGGATATCACCGTTATAGGAGGTAGATGTAAGGACTGATTGGAAGCTTTTAAGTTAATTATGCTTTTACGTAAAACTATTAGATAGATTACAATAAAGCAAATCATACGTATACAAAGAAATACATTAGAAAACTTTGTATAATTATTCTAAGGTAAATAAAAATACATTAGTAGGTAGGTACTATCTTATCTATTGTATTCGTATCCAATCGAAATTAATTCAATTTTAGCTTGGATAGGTATAAAAATAAGAGTTAACAAACACAGCTCATAGAGTCGCAAAGAGCTTGCTCGCGCCTGACCGCTCCCACCTAGGCTCCTGACAGGCACGCACACGCAATGTGCATGTACACGACGTAACCACAAGTAAAGCTCACGCGCCCTCGTGAATTGCAAGAGATATAACCTATTCTACTGTTCCAGGTGACAGATATTGTAATTCAACGCCCCTGTAGTAAAAATGGCGGAAAAGCGCAAAGAGAAAAAGAAACCCACCGCTATATTTAGCTGTCTCACCCGCACAAAGTCCGCAATAGCCACGATCAGAGCTTCCATAGCCCACGCCTACTCCGTATACGCGCAGTTCTGCAAAGAGACCAGCCTACACGGACTGAAGCATACTGTCGAGGAAAGCTTGTATCCGTTCGAAAGGTGCGCGAGGACTTTGCACTTTGTCAACCCTTTGCGCGGAAAAACACATATAATTTTGCAATGTTTCCACTAAAGATTTTTCATATATTTACCTCATGACACTTGAAAATTTTGACTGGAGTGACTTTTACGTGACGTGTGCGAAGTTTCTTCTTTTGAACTAATATATTTTTTTATTTGAAGCCAGAATTTGGTAGTTGTAGTAGTTAGTTGTATGAACACTTGCAACTTTCGAAATTCAACAAAGATTGTTTTCTGTGCACTTTTAAACTAATATTTATATTTAGAAAAGTTTACAATATAAATAAAACTAAATTAAGAAGTTCGTTAATTATTTTTTGATTTTACTAAAGCAAGCCGTAGCTACTACTACCTACTCATGATTCAGAATTGGCTATTTTCTTATATTATAGTTTTTATTACGATTTGCTTGTTTTCCCTAGTTTACGAATACTTCTTATCTGTTCAAATGTAGTTTATATCATTTTGGTAATTTCCCGTCACTTTGCAATACTTCTCACTTTTTAAATTTCTGTCTTTGCAGAATTATCTGGCTCATTTTAACAATAAGTGCTTTTGCTGGTGCCGTATATTGCGCTTTGAATCAGCTCGATCGATATAATTCCGAGCCTGTTGTGGTATCATTGCAAAGAGATTACAGGTTTGTTCTTTGCGAACTGCGGAATAAGTTTTAAAGTAAAAAAGAAGATATAGATAAATAACCACATTTCTTTTTCTACTAGAAATTGGGCTACGGCTTTTCCTGCTGTCACTGCATGTTTTTTGGAGAGGGTGGATGCTGGTAAAGCCAGAAAAGTTATTTCACGGTACGTTTCAACAACTCGATTTAGATTAGATGAGATATCGAACACTTGTAATCCAGTTAGTCAGGTACTGGCATTATTTCTATGAAGTACATTTTTAACTGATTTCCAAAAAAGGAGGAGGTTCTCAATTCGTCGGAATCTTTTTTTTTTGTATATGTTCCCCGATTACTTGAAGACGCCTGGAGTCTGGACCCATTTGGCAAATTCTTTTTTGTTTGAAAGGGTATACTTCCCAGGTGGTCGCAATGTCATCAGGTCAGGATCTGATGATGGGATCCTGGAGGGAACTTTTCAAATTTTATAGGCATAATTGGTATACTGTTGTAGTGGCGTTTGAAGTTGCTTTTATAAAAAAAAATACATTTAGACTTTGGAACGTAACAGAAGATTTGGATTCGGAAAAATACCAATATTACTATGAATTCGTGGAGCTCATAGGAGACGTATCCTTCCGCGGCAACCTGCAGAACTTCTGGAAGTATCAGAGCGATGACACTGTCATCAACATAGACCTGCTGCAGCTGGCGATCAGTGTTCACCCGAATTTTCCGTTGAAGGTTACAACATCGCAGAGCAATAAAGAGGTTAGTTGCAAAGTTTGATGACTTCTTTGCAGGGTGATTGGGCAGGAGAAAAAAATTCATATACCTAACCTTCTATGCTACCTTTGTTCTGACAATTACGAATATCAGTATCAAATCGTAGAATGTTTTTTATTCGAAGACAAAATAGCCTTTGACATCTGCAATATAATGCGATTCAAATAACAATTGGAATGAGAAGCGGCCATTTTCTGTTTCTATCTCACTCAGTGTAAGCCGCATATGAGCAGGACATAAATATAAAATGGCTGTTTGACAGTCCTATTCTCAGGAAAAGGTTAGAGTTATTTGGCTATAATCCGCCAACAGAAAAAACCTGTATGGTCAAACATGCAGTTAAAAGCTAAGCACCGCTTACCTTCCCAACCAAGCAAAAAAGCCAAGTTCCCAAGCAAGCAATGCCACCACCACTCACATGCACCACCATTTTTTCTGTTGGCGGATTATAGCAAAATAACTCTAACCTTTTCTTGCTAATCATGAACTTCCGCAAAGTAACGCTTGCTTCTATCCAATAGTCCTATTCTCATTTGAATCGCATTAAAATTATTTGAAGGTGCAATGGATGCCAGTTATGACGGAAGAAGGTCTCTGCCAGACATTCAATTCGGATTACGCCAAGTATCAGATCGTAGATGACAGAGCGTGGAAGAACCAGAAGCTGATGAAATGTCACTATCATAGCGAGGCATGCGTTGTGAGGATTAGCACTTCAGAGAATGGCGTGAGGGTAAGTTTGGCATATTAAGTTATTTTACTGAACCTCGAGTTTGTCCCTAATTCTCTGCTAAAATTTGACCCCTGATAAATAATCGTTGTACGGAATTTTCTAATTTTGCTTGTCTGCGGTCATACCTGATGATAATTGGGGATTCAGTGCAAGATGGAGAACTTTTGCCTATTAACCCAACTCGTTATTTTTTCACAGTATTTCATACATTCGCCTTATGATATAGCAACCGCGATATCCAATCCCACGGGAGAAGTAGCGCCTGATGAAGAGCTGGTCACAGATTTTAAGGTATACATATTGCATGTCTTGGCAAATTCTTGCTATTTGCTCTGATTTGATTATTATTCCAAATTCATGTCATATCTTAAACCCATGTCAATATTAATTATGCTCAAAGTTTAATTATAGTCTGTTGTCTAGATCAGTTTTATAGATATAATTGATGTGACAAAAAATTATTACTAGTGACGGACGGACAAGTGCAAATTCACTCAAGTAGACTCAGAGGCCTCGCTTCGCTTCATGAATTAGCATTTTAATACTCATTACAGGTGGTAGAAATTGAAGCTTCAGACAGGATAAAAAGCTTGAGATCTGAACAGCGTCGATGCAGGTACCCTGACGAATGGCTCGGTAGTTCAATAAAGGTAAAATATTATACAAGTACCCACAACATCGGCTAACGAACGTAAAATTTTCGAATGGTGATTCTCCATCTATGCAACTGGATCGAACCTTCGAATCAACTTAACCTACCTTTTCGACATTAAGTCATTTTTTATTTTTATATTAAGGTTTATAGTATTTTGACTATCTTTGTTTATTATAGGCGTACAGCTTCGGACTATGTCAAATGCACTGTCGGACTCGTATGGCCATCATGTTTTGCGGTTGTCGTCCATATTTTCATGTAAAAGGCGGTAAGAACATTAATGGAGCTATACTTACTGTCTTGTATGTGTGAATGTGATAAATGCGGTAATTATTAATTTTATCACATAATAATTTTCTCATGATTTGATGAAAGTGATAAAAAATATGAATTTCACCATGTTTATCGGTTATTATTAATAATTCACGACTGCCTTCGGTAAAAATAATAAAACTCACAAGAAACGAACTGAGAACCCCTCTTACCGCCCAACTCCTCCCTCCTGCACTAAAAATATTCGGGTGAAAGTATTTCTGCATGGATGGTTGTAAAAAAAATAACAACAAAGTTTGTGGCGAACCTAACCAGCTGTCTGTATTTTTGCTGCTTGTAAGCTCTACTGTATGGGGAGTATTGCAAAGTAGATTTGCAATTGCAAAGTGACTTTGCAATATTCCACCAGTAGAATTACAAGCACCAAACTAATAAATTCAAATTCAAATTCAAAATTAATTTATTTTGAATTTGTTTTTTTTATTTCATGTTAGCCAACTTATAGCTCTTATGACACGACATAAATCTACCACCGGTTCGGAATGCAGATTCTGCTGAGAAGAGCCGGCAAGAAACTCAGCAGTTGCTCTTTTCAAAAAATTTTTTTTTTACAAAGCTATGCCATGTGCATATATACAGTGCTTCCACAATAAAGCTTCAAAAATGCAAAAATGCATACGTAGGTACACCAATCCAACGCATGTCAAGATGGGCAGTCAAAGCAGACCCATTCCCGTTGGTGGCACCCGTTCACGAGCATGACGCATGATCCAGCCGTTGCTTCGCTCAACCATTATAATATTTATTTTATTATTTGATGATTATATATAATATACATATACTTGAGTAGATGCGTACGGTTTATAGTTAGTTGTTACTGTTTTAATTATCTTGCCAAGTTCTCTTGGCTTTATTTAATAAATATATAAAGACTTATTTTACGATCTACGAGTATTAGACTTTTGAAATACTGGCTTCAAACTACTTCGTTATTTTTCGTTAAATGACAACTGAAATAATTCTCAAAATCAAACTGTCATTTCATCAAAATCTCAAAATTTATTTCTCTAATCCGATAAACAGAAGTTAGTTATTTATATCTTAGTGTTAACGAATTGCGTTTTCGCTTAACCGCCCTACATTTTATGTTGTTTACGCTATAAAACAAGATGGCGACGTGTGCGACGCGCACGGGATGGCGTGCATTGGAAGGAACGTGGAGATACTCGTCAATCTGCCAAAGAACCTCGCCAACTGCCCCTGCATGCCCCAATGCGAAGAACTCAATTATTATTCACACACAAAAAAGGTCACTGTTCGGTAAGGATTCTGCTATATTTTAATCTCTAGGTTGTCTAAAAGTTGACATACTTATCTCAGATAAATTATACTAGTGGTTCGCCCCGAACTGAGACCTCACGATATCCCATAATTCCCAAAAGTTTTAATTATATATTGTAATAATTAACTTTTAACATTAGACGCAATAAAAAAAATAATAGTTGACATAAAACTGTTTTACTGACACAGCGCCATCTATTAGCATTATAGTGAAGCTATTAGCTTCACAATAATGCTAATAGATGGCGCATTAAAATTAAATAATTTCGTTTCTTTATAACATTTATCTAATTTTAGTATTTGTTGTTCAAGTACAGGATATAACTGAATTTTCAACCAAGTTTCACGTTCTAATATTCAGTAATTCAGAAGTTATAGCGCTCTGACAGACATTTATACGGACACACTTCTCTGTCTAGTAGGCAAGCGCCCTAGTTGACTCAGAGAACTCGCTTCGCTCGTTCAAAGAGAACTCGCTTCGCTCGTTCAATTATGTTAGATTATCTTTGACCTACCCACGTTATTTATGAAGGAACGTGGGTAGCAAGAAGCCAGCTGTTTTATGGTTTAGGTTTTCAGCGATTCCGGTTTAGTGATGACCGAATCGCATCATAATGTTTATCGATTCGATTATCGATACTTTCATACTTTAAATGCTGTCCATACTGAGTAATAATTTAACTGCATTTTATCGATTCGAACGTATTTACATGCCATCCACTGATCCTAGTACGTCAGATGGTATGTAATGTTAAAATGAGGCAAATCCAATTTCGCTAGTTTGATGTTTTTTCTCACAGAAGTAAAAGTGAAGATCCTGGAAAATAACGTAAATTGCTATAAATTATATTTATTACAGTTCTAAAAATTTATATTTATTCTAATACTAGCTGATGCCACCTGATGCCCGCGACTTCATCCGCATGGATTTTGTTTTGCAGTCCCACAGGAACTTTGATTTTCTGGCACAAAAAGTAGCCTATGTCACTCTCCAGGTCCTCAAATATCTCATGCCAAAAATCTCGTCGATCCGTAGCTCTGTTGCAGCGTGATTGAAGGACAAACCAACAAACACACTTTCTCATTTATAATATTAGTAAGGACAATTAGAGACTAGACTAGATAGGGTACAGCACTTTCATCAAACTTGTATATTACATATATTAAAAAAAGCATCTCCAATTTCACATAAACTGGGTAGAGTATTACAATTTTTAATTGAAGATTGTAGAATAAATCACAAATCTAATAATGTTTTTATACGTTTATATGAATGAGACATCCGAGGAGTCATCAGAGGCGGTGGTCATGTTCAAGCTGATGCCGCCCAAATTCCGACTACACCGTGACGTAATTTTCAGCCTTGATGACTTGTTCTGTACGTTATGTTTTTGTAAATTGGATTTCTGCTTGCTGTACTATTACTAATTGCACATTAGAGCGCACTCTCTTCACGTGGCAAGGGCTTCATGGGCCAATGCAACGCATTTTTAGTATAGAAAACGCAAATCTTGTCATAAGCTGGAAGCACAGTGCCTGAATTTTTCTAAAGGAATGCCTGCATGCATGTTATATAGAGGTCGTGCATATATGCAACTCTTCCGTGTACGTATACGTATACGTTTTTATTTAGCATGATTCTAATTTATGTTTGCACTGTCAGTTGTGTTTTAAGCTTAGTCCCCTTTACAATATTATGGGCTTCAAATAGGGATTTTTTGTTGCCATTTCCTAGTAAATCTACTGGTTTAATTTTGTACCACTGGTTTGAGAATCTGCTAATGACATTTGTGAATAGATATTGTGGCAAATGTGTATGAAGGATTCGAGGGTACCAAGAGGTGGTGCAGTCTCTTGTAAGATTTTATATTTATAGTGGTGTGCGTGTTTGTACAAAGAGCCTGTTTAGACTTTAGATTGCATTTTTGACATTCAGTATCAAAAATAGTTGAATTTGTCTTTTGTGCTAACAGCCTCCCTGGGTGGCACCACAGCTCTGTTCGTGGGTGCCAGCGTGCTAACGGTGGTGGAGACCATCCTTTTCATCATCAGATATTTCGTTTCTAGCATTGTAACTTGGTATAATGGACAACGTGCGAAACTTTAGCTGATTTTTTGATATAATTTAAGGTTACCCAAACAAAGAATTATGTACTTTGCCATTTTATTATTATTTATTAGATACCTAAAACATAATACGCATATAAATAAGACATACGAAATATGTAACGATAACACGATACGAGAAATTATAGTTGTTAGTGTTAAAGTTAAATAATATTAAAGACAATCAATATTGTTTATGTGATTTTCTTTCTATTTCGAATAAACCTTTATTGCAATATTCCATTCCTAACAATGTTGATTTACTCTTCCTTCAAAAACTCAAAAGAATAATTCAAGTCTTAATTAAAATAAATCTAGTGCAAAAACCATTTCATTTAAAAATGTTTTAATTGTAATATCAAGAGATTTCCTTGATTCTGTAAAAATAGCGAGACGTAGAAGCTAAGTGATAAAATATTAATATAATTAATAAGCTGCATTTTTGTTTAAAAAAAAAATGGACATAAACAGCGATAGGATTGTGTAAAAATGGTAGCTACAGCTGTTGTACTTCTCACTATTGGGCATCAAAATACACTGTTGCAGCAAGAATGCCATAAATTTTGACAATCATTACTGAAATTTGGAAATGATCGATGCAGCTTTTCCGCAATCGACCAACAGCATAACAAAATATCGATTCCTGCAGTACCGAATCGAATCGCTGCATTACAATATTTCAGTTATGTCACTTCACTACTTATCACTAATCAATAACCATCTGTCACTAAGACATTTAATTTCGATTTCGAAGCCCCGCCTTCGATCGAATCGAAATGCAATTATTAATTATTTGTTTACGAAAATCATAACATAAATAACGCGAATAACACAAACGAACGACACTAAACATGTTTTTAGCGATATTCTCTATCGTATTCAATAGTGTTTATTACGTAATAACGTTTTTATCTGGTTTTATTTGTGCTTTACACACAGTGCTACCTTTTGGGCTTGATGTGGGTTTATTTGGTGTCGCCGCGTACTATATTACGCGGTTAAAGAAACCAGATCCACAGAATGTACAGAATATATTCGGCCCTATACCCGGGTCAAAGGAGGGGCTTTTATACCCGGAAAAAGTTGTTAAATGCATAGCTCACAGAGGCGCGGGGTTGGATGCTCCGGAGAATACTTTGGAAGCTTTTAAATACGTGAGTAATTTTTTTTTAAATATAGATTAAGGCTGACATCTATAGACCGCATTTTCACTCAGTTCAGACTCAAGACCTAGTTAAAACGAGACAGATTTATGTCAGAGCATATTAATTGCGTCTTGTTTTTACCTATAACTTAAGTCTCTGTAAAAGATCTCAGTATTATATGCATGGCTACGGTCACACTTGATGGTGAGGGAAAATGCAGCCTAAGATGAATCGTGCTTGCCTAGAAGATGCTTATTCAATCTTGAGTTAACTCTCAGGCTGAAGTCTAGAGACTGCACTTTCACTTTGCTGAGACACAAGGCAGGGTTAAAATGAGACATTTATGTCAGTATATTTGTGTCTCGTTTTAGCTTTAGCTTAAGTCTAAGTTTAGTCAGAGCACACTCTATAGATCTCAGCATCTCAGGTCTCTGTCTAGAAAAATGATTTGCAAAATTTTTTTTTGGTGATGAGATAGCCCTTGGGCGAAACAGATTGTGGGTATGGGTTTAATGTACACTGCCATACGTCACTTACCATCAGTTGTGGACTATCTTGTTATTGAATGATTAAAAATAATTGTATATTCCAGTGTGTGGAGAGAGAGTGTAACTTCATAGAGTTGGACGTTAGAACATCGAAGGATGGACAGCTCGTGTTATTACATGACACGGGGCTGCAGCGGCTCTCGGGTCTCAGCACGGAGCTTCGTGATGCAGACTGGGACAGTGTCCGGCATGTTGACGTGGGGGCTACGCATCCCAACAGGTTAACAATAGACATTTTAGACTTATTTCTTGGTTTCACACTAATATTATAAAGGTGACAGTTTACATGTGTGTGTGTGTGTTTTTTACTCTTTTACGCCACAACGAATAAACCAAATCCTCATTAATCCTTAATTAGGAATGAATTCAAATCCTCATTAATCATATCATATCATATGCATTTATAATATTATATTTATATATAATATTATAAATGCAAAAAGTATGAATGGATGGATGATTGTGACTCAATCACGCTGCAACGACTGAACCAATTTGACTGAAATTTGGCACAGAAATAGATTATGGTCTGGAACACATAGGCTATGTCACCTCAATCCACGCGTACAAAGTCGCGGGCATCAACTAGTTTTTACATATTTACATATTTCTTTATACTTTTTTAACCGACTTCCAAAAAAGGAGGAGGTTCTCAATTCAAAAAAATATATTGCAGACACCTGTACAAGGAGGTGCACCTATGCCTGCTCGCAGACGCCCTGGACTATCTGATGTCCAAGAATGTAAAGATCATCATCGACGTGAAGGGTGATGACAAACAGGTAACTTGTTTATGATGATCACTACAATGATCTCTTTTTTTAAGCTATTGCATAGCTTCTATAGCGGGCCAGCGTGGAGACCGAATCCAGAAATTCCGTAACGAAAATAACCTGACACGGGACTCCTCTCACTGCTAGATGGCGTTGATAAAAAATGCTATGCAATAGCTTTACCGAGGCAGTCCCAGAGTGCCACATGTCTTTTTTTTTATATTTTTAGAGAGCAAACGAGCTGGCGGGTCACCTGATGTTAAGTGATTACCGCCGCCCATGAACACTTGTAGCACCAGAGGCACAACCAATGTGTTGCCGGCCTTTCAGGAATTTGTTGGTCCGCCCCTTGAATAACCCCATGTTGTAATTCAGTGGGAACACCGTCGCAGGAAGTTGGTTCCACAGTTTCAAAGTATGTGGAAAAAAGGATCTGGAACATCGGATGGTCGAAGTGCTCCAGGCACCCAGGGCCTTCCTAATCAGCATCCTTCACATTACTGTATGTTGTCTGGTGGGAGGTCTCAGGTTCGATTTGAGAATTTGTAATTTCTGAATTGTCTCTGGTCTGGTCTGGTGCGAGGCTTTGGCCGTGGCTAGTTACCACCCTACCGTCAAAGACCTCCCCTATAAGCCTCAATAAGCCAACGGTTAAAGGTGTGAACTGAAAACTCTATGGTTGCAGGTTCGAATCCCACCCATTGCACTATTGTCGTATCCACTCCTAACACAAGTTTTTCGCTTATTTGGAGGGGTCAGGAGAATATTTGTCAATTTCAAGTTGGGCTAATATTCTTTTTTAAAAAAAAAAAGACGTGTGGCGCTCGGGGACTGCCGCGGTAAAGCTATTGCATAGCATTTTTATCAACGCCATCTAGATGGCGTTTATAAAAAATGCGCCATCTAGCGGCTCACCGTAGAGGAGTCCCGTGTCAGGTTATTTTTGTTACGGAATTTCTGGATTCGGTCTCCACGCTGGCCTGCGATAGAAGCTATGCAATAGCTTAAAAAAGACGTGCCGCCAAGGGATTTAGCGTTCCGGCACGATGGCGTAATTTTCTTTTTGACTTGAAACGTCTTTAAAATCACACCAATACACACGGGTACCAGTCGTAAAACTGTACTGTAACGAAAAGGTCTATATCGTCTTACCTTAATAACTACAAAACTATAAGTTTTAGAAACATGGATATAATGTCATTATTTAGAGTATATAGTCATCTCGCTGCTGAGACCTTGGGTTTGCATCGGGGCCGGGCAGGGAGGCGGGGGAGGGCGACAGCGCCGGTTTCGGTTATTCTACGCAGTGGCGTAGAATAACCGAAACCGGCGCTGTCGCTGGTTACTATTCAGTATATCTCACGACTCACACATGATAGCGCGGTGATTCTTTGGTGGATTTATAGAGTTCATTTAGACCAATCGATTTAAATAATATAATATGATAAGTCAATCTGCCCCCCGATTCAGACCCTTCCGATAACTTATTTATCGATCGATTCGGTTTGTTACCGTACGATAACATATATTTTCAATTCGTAAATGCTCTTGTAGTCGAATGTATCTTGTCGATGTCGATAACGTAGTCGATACCGAATGGTATCCTGAAACCAAACGCTCTGAATCACACGACAAATTTTTTTTATATGAGATCGATATCTAACCGTATCGACACGGTATGTTATCGAACAGATCTGAATCGCCCCTCAGGTTTTCGTTCAATCTTTAATACTAAAAGCGACTGGTAAATATAGACGTTTCACGTTACAACCAACGGCCGTGTGCACCGACACAGCTCCACCACCCGTTCTTTTGGTTCAGGTAATAAACGGCATCCTGAGCACATTTTCATCCAGGCCAGCGCTGTACAAGCAAGCGGTCGTCACCGCGTTCAACCCCTTCACACTTTACCAGGTAAGACTAGAGTACTGTGGGGTGATATAAGATTTAATTCGATTCGTTCAAAGTAAAATGACCTATTTAAGCCTTCAATAATTTAAAAAAAAATGCGACAGTAGCGACCAAATTTTTTTCTACTCTTTTTGGCTTTGACAACGCTGTAGCAACGCTGATATTGCAGATCCGGAAAAAGGACCCTCAGATCGTGGGCGCTATCAGCTACCGGCCGTACTGCTTCAGCGCTGCGGACTACGACGCGGAGAACGGACCCAGCAATCCCAGGTCAGTGTCACTTCTGACGCGAAGCTGCTCACCCCGACTCCACGCCATCAGCTACCGGCCGTACTGCTTCAGCGCTGCGGACTACGACGCGGAGAACGGACCAAGCAATCCCAGGTCAGTGTCACTTCTGACGCGAAGCTGCTCACCCCGACTCCACGCCATCAGCTACCGGCCGTACTGCTTCAGCGCTGCGGACTACGACGCGGAGAACGGACCCAGCAATCCCAGGTCAGTGTCACTTCTGACGCGAAGCTGCTCACCCCGACTCCACGCCATCAGCTACCGGCCGTACTGCTTCAGCGCTGCGGACTACGACGCGGAGAACGGACCCAGCAATCCCAGGTCAGTGTCACTTCTGACGCGAAGCTGCTCACCCCGACTCCACGCCATCAGCTACCGGCCGTACTGCTTCAGCGCTGCGGACTACGACGCGGAGAACGGACCCAGCAATCCCAGGTCAGTGTCACTTCTGACGCGAAGCTGCTCACCCCGACTCCACGCCATCAGCTACCGGCCGTACTGCTTCAGCGCTGCGGACTACGACGCGGAGAACGGACCCAGCAATCCCAGGTCAGTGTCACTTCTGACGCGAAGCTGCTCACCCCGACTCCACGCCATCAGCTACCGGCCGTACTGCTTCAGCGCTGCGGACTACGACGCGGAGAACGGACCCAGCAATCCCAGGTCAGTGTCACTTCTGACGCGAAGCTGCTCACCCCGACTCCACGCCATCAGCTACCGGCCGTACTGCTTCAGCGCTGCGGACTACGACGCGGAGAACGGACCCAGCAATCCCAGGTCAGTGTCACTTCTGACGCGAAGCTGCTCACCCCGACTCCACGCCATCAGCTACCGGCCGTACTGCTTCAGCGCTGCGGACTACGACGAGTTCTTTTAGAACAGAATAGAATAGAAATATTTTTTATTCAAATAAACTTTTACAAGTGCTTTTGAATCGTCGATGAATCTACCACTGGTTCGGAATGCCCTTCCTGCCGAGAAGAGCCAGCAATAAACTCGGCGGTTGCTCTTTTAAAAAAAAATTTTTACAATATGCAACAAAACTGTGTTTCCACAATGAAGTTTCAAAAATGCAAAACAATCCAATACATGTTAAGATAGCCATTAGCCCAATTAGGGGGCCAATAAACTTAGACTACTTCAAGCAGTTTCATTAGTGTGCGGTCCTGGACCATACATATGGTGAGAGTTTGACGACCTCCCTGGCGCAGTGGTGAGCGATGTGGTCTTATAACTGGGAGGTCTCGGGTTCGATTCCCGGCGGGGCCAATTAAGGAATTTATAATTTCTAAATTGTCTCTGGTCTGGTCTGGTGGGAGGCTTTGGCCGTGGCTAGTCACCACCCTACCGTCAAAGACGTGCCGGCACGGTGGCGTGTAGAAACCGAGTAGGGGTATGGGTTGAGTTTACACTGCTATACCCCTTCCAAGTTAGCCCGCTACCATCTTAGACTGCATCGTCACTTACCATCAGTTTAATTCTAATCTTTATTATTGCTATATAACTTACGTGTTCTACTTCATAACATATTATTTTATTTTATTTATTGAATTATCTGCAATTTACTTAATTGATTAAAATGATTTGTTTCGACTAAATGATTTGTATACCTAATTATTGAATCGTTAATGCATGTTCTCGTAATTGTTAAGAACCGCATGTATTTAGCTTTTTGTATACTTACCTATAACCTACCACAATATTTGTACGCCGCTACGGCTAATGTGTAAAACTTTTATTTGGAATTGTTATCTTTTGTTACACACACATTATGCAAATAAATAATTCTATTCTATTCTATTCAATTCTATTCAGGTGAGATCGCAGTCAAGGGCTACCTTGTCATCGAATAAAAAAAAATGGTCCTTCGAGCCGGATAAAAAAATGGGTATTGCGTAGGTTCGGCGACAAGCTGGCGGTGCAGGGCCTGCTGCGCTGCGCGGACGCGCTGCACGCGCTGCTGTGGCGCTGGTCGGCGCGCTGGTGCTCCGTCAGCGCCGTGCTGCTGCACAAGGACATCGTCAGCCCGTGAGTGAGCAGCTTTACACGCCCGCCCTCATCTCCATACTCCTGGGAGTTTTCAAAATTCAAAATTTATTTATTTCATGCAGGCCACCTTGTAGCTCTTATGACACGTCATAAATCTACCACCGGTTCGGAATGCGGATTCTACTAAGAGCCGGTAAGAAACTCAGCAGTTGCTCTTTTCAAAAAATAAAAGAAATTTTTACAATACAAAACTCTGTTGTGTATACAGTGCTTCCACAATTAAGCTAAAAAAAATTATTAGGAGTGATTAGGGTGATTAGTAGACTTGCAATGAATAGTATATTCGGCAGTATACCGAATACCGAATATTCGGCGAGGCCCCTGACCGAATAGCCGAATATTAGGCAAAAGTATTCGGCTGGATTTTAGCGCCAAAAACTTGTACAGACGTGATTGTTTCGCGCTCCTTTGTTTTGTTCTAATTCTTAACTTGTTTAATACAGAAAATGATTAAATTATGTACCTGTGTTATGCACCAATGACTACTTAAATGATTATAACAGAAATGAAAATATGAATATATACGTAATCAATCGATTTTAATTTTTCATTTTACCAATTATTTCTCTATGACAAAATATATTATTTAAGTATTCGGTATTCGGCCGAATAATATGTAGATATTCGGTATTCGGCCGAATATAATAAAAGCAGCCGAATAGGCCGAATACCGAATAGTAACCGAATATTCGTTGCAAGTCTAGTGATTAGTGATTAGTGGTTTGGGTTGAATGTACACTGCCACACCCGTTCCAAGTTAGCCCGCTACCATCTTAGACTGCATCGTCACTTACCATCAGGTGAGATCGCAGTCAAGTACTATCTTATCAACGAATAAAAAAAAAATTGATTGAAATGTCGGGGGTATTTCAAATTTTCAATTTACACTTATCGGTGTTGTCGGTTGGTAATGAATCTACCTTTGGTTTACAGGAGCGAGGTGTCGTACTGGCGCTCTCTGGGCGTGCGCTGCGCCGGCTGGTGTGTGAACAGGCCCTTAGAGAAGCTTTACTGGAGGGCGGTCCTAAAAGCGCCCTATCTCGCCAACACGCTGCTCGGTGAACCAGAGGTTAGTAATGTATCTACCGCTGGTAATCTCTGTTTATACTATCATGACAATCGATATATTACCTAGACATTTATGGTGAGAGCTAGACATGGGTGTATTAAAATGGTCGCCACAGTACACGATCTTGTGCCACTTGTATCCAGCGGTTAGCGCAGCGAAGAGATGATATACTATATAATACTAGAAGATATGTATGTGTGTGTGAGTGGGCACGCGTGCGTCCGTGTGTGTGTGATTGAAAAAGCTTTAATCCACGCGGACGAAGTCGCGGGCATAATCTAGTTTGTTATAATAGAGTATTTCATTAAAATTTACAGGAAAAGAGGGAGCAGGACAAAAGATCGGACGATTTCGACCGTCCCGGGCCGATAGTGGACCGATTGCTCGAGACAGAAAAACGAATGACGTCCGGACAAAATTAATGCATATATAACATGTTATATAACAGTTGCATGTTATATAACATGGTTAAAATTGCGCTTCCCCTCTTCAAATAAATTAGAATTTGTGCTAGAGGAGTGAGATATTTACCTACGACTAACAGATTTTAATACAACTTTGTTCTCTTTTAAAAGTACATCCTGTGAATACAAAAATATGTACAGTTTTTAATTGCTTTCATTGCCAAGTATTACTCACGTGATTATGTGTTATATAACATTTTATAACAAAATAGCATGAAGTTATAAAGTGATATCGTATTATATAACTGTTTAGGACCGCCGTTATGCTGTCTATCCAATATCGATTATTGTATAATGCGCAAAAAATAGGTTCGCGTCATTTTGTTAGTTCAGTGATGCCCATTTTCACTAACCATACCTAATTATTTTTTTAATATGAATAGCGGGCAAACGTAGATATTTGACTACATCGTCACTTACCATCAGGTGAGATTGCAGTCAAGGACCATCTTGTTAATATATAAAAAAAAAGTAGCCCGTAAAAGTTAGGAACCGTTAGTGAAAATGGGCATGCGCTTCCAAGAGCTTATATGAGCTAAGGAAATGAAGTAGGTAGTCCTTTTCACATGTAGTCTTCACACATCTTCGCTGGAAAGCCAGTTCTAGAGTATGATATCTGTTCGGTAGGTCGAGAAACGGAGAGGCACGGTTCACAGAGAGAAAGAAGAGAGAGAAAAAGATTTGGAATAATTGAATGAAGACTATGGTTAGTTTCACCTCCTAGCACAAATCTAATGGTTAATTTAGAGGGGAAAAACAATTTCTGATGTTCATAATAATATATACAGATATATTTTTAGCATAATATTGTGTTATATTATTTTTAACGTTATTAGCGTATTATTTTTAACTTTGTCCGTATTTTTGGCAATAAAGGTCATTTGGTAAAGAAATCGAAATGCGAATGTAATGGTCGTTTTATGTTATTCCAGTAACATTCGGATACACATCGTCGGCTTAATTATCAAACTTCGTAACTCCAAAATTTCCGATTTTTTTTATTTTGACGCCATCTAGTGTAAAATTCGGTAACGAACACGATGGAATCACTCGTATCTCCCACTTGTTTTTAGTTTTTTTGCTATTTACAAAAAATAAAAATACCACGGCATAAGCCGACGCCATTTTGATCTAATATAAGTCCATTTATTGAATCATGATAACAGATAATAAATCACAATAATATTCAAATCTAAATAAAGCTGTTTGTCTATGTTTTTATTGTGAGTTAGGTATATAGTAAAAAAGTCTATTCTTTCTCCTGTAAAGTTTGACCAAATGGAGATACGAAGTTTGATAATTAGGCCGACGACATATCAAATCTAGCCCGTAGTTTTCTGATCCTTCAGGCCTCAATACTATTACACAGAGTTTTTACAGTTCATTCTTAGCCTAGAAATTACTCGTAGATCACTCTATTGCTATCCGAGGGAAAGAGACTATTGCATCTCAATAAATTCTGCTGCCCTGGTAGCATGGGCGGGAGAAATTTTATCCCCGGGAAAAGGATAAAACGTTTATCCCCTCGCTTAGCTTTATCCACCCGTCGAGCATGGGCACAGCGGTGGAAATAACACTCAGTGGATATACTTATAGAAATATACATCGCCTTCTCCTCTGTCGCCATGCTTTAGCATAGGGAAAAGATAATTTTATCCCCTGTCAGTGGATAAAATCGGGGGATAAAACTTTTATCTCCTGCCCATGCTACCGGTGCTGGTGTAATCCGAGCCCAGAAATAAATGCAGATAGAATTTATATTTGTTTCGATCAATCTAAATTATATTGATATGATGCAATTCAAGACATAATTCAAAATAACTGTCAAGTGATACGGACGGGCTTAAATTCTTGAGAATGAATTTACCAAATGAACTAACAAAATGTCATTCTTTATCCATATGTTTATAGTATTATTATGGTGTTCAGACACAGCAGTGTTAAATAATATTTTGTTATGTAACATTTTTAGACAGAATAACACAGTCATATTGTTATCATGTTATATAACTCCTATGCGTAACCACGTTTATAATTTATATACGTTATTTTAATTTTTTTTATACAATTAATGTTTACCAAATTATAATAGTATTAGAACAAATTATTATTTATTTTTAAATAGTAAGTTTTGTATTAGAAACCTCCTTGATATAATGGAAAAGCCACCCAAAATCGATTCTCATGAAGAGAAATTTAAAAATCGATATGTATTTAATGTAGCAAACTGTTGGTAGCTATACCCGTCCCTTCAGCGTATCATCGAGAAACGTCAAGCAATATATATTTATGCGTACCTAACATGTTATACAACTTCGTTACATATGACAACTACATTGTTATATAACTATATAATATACTGATACTGAGATTATTTTACAAGCCTATGCTTTATAAATCTGCGACATATTTTATGTTTTTCAATATGTCCATTTAATTTCTAAAATATGTACTGCATTTTAGTAAATTTTCTGTATTTATATATGAATATTTGACGTTTGCAAGCGCACTGATGACGTCATATCGAAAAAGCAATTTTCATCGAAATATTTTATCAGAATAGCAGATGTAGTAATAGTAAGTAATTTATACACCTTCCGAATACTAAGATGCTTTCCAAAACTTAAATATTCCTCTAACTGTTCTATCTATTCTACATCCAGATTGAAATGCCTTAATAATGCCTAACGGTTACGGCAACGGCTGAAAACTATGAAAGGTCGCAGGTTCGATTCTTACCCTTTCCACTATTGTCGTACCCACTCCAAAGATAAGCTTAAAGATTATTTGGAGGGGATAGGAGAATATTAGTCGAATTCAGGTTGGCTAATATTATTTTAAAAAAAACTGTACATCCAGATTCAAATGCCTCAATAATGCCTAACGGTTAAAGGTGCGGGCTGTGAACTGAAAGGTCGCAGGTTCAATTCTCACCCTTTCCACTATTGTCGTACCCACTCCAAAGATAAGCTTTAAGATTATTTGGAGGGGAGAGGGGAATATTAGTCATGTTCATTAGTCAATGTCAGCTGGCCTTATATTCTTTATTAAAAATTTAAAAAATTAATGTATGTTTAAGTTTGATTGGTGTTTCAGTATTCAGCAGTTATTTTAAAGTATTATTTTTTACCAAAAAGATGTTTATAATTTATAATAATATGCACAAATTCTTGTGCATATCGAGTAACGCTAAATGTACAAAGTACAATGTGATTATTTTGTGTGAGAATGAGTAATTTATACCTACTTTATTTATTATTGAATTCAATAAAGATATTGTGTAATTTCAGTTTTTTTTTTATTTCTTACTCCAAATAAGACTCGTAACAACGCGAACGGTAAACATTATCTAAGAGATGCTACCGTTGTTGTTACAATTATTAATAACGGCTCTCACAACTACTACTTACAAATCCTATTATTAATCATATCTTTTATCCTATTTCCTATTATTAATATTACAAATGTGAATATTATAGATGTTTGTTACTCAATCACGTCGCAACCGATTTGCCTGAAATTTGGCACATAGATTGTAGTCTGGAATAACACAGGCTACTTTTTAACCCGGGAAATAAGAGTTCTCGCGGGAATCCAAAAAAATTTCAATCCACGCGAATGAAGTCGCGGGCATCATCTAGCGCCTTGATCTAGCGTTATATTAGAAGTGATATTAAGTTGCACACAACTTAAAGAAGCCTTGGATCGATTTCCCGACCCCAGCTCATAACCTTGCCACTTTTCACATTTTATTTTTCAGCTAATAAAAACACCGATTCTTTGTTGTCGCTTTCTATTACAAAAATAACTTATCACAGTTATATAACTTTGTTGTAAAATCGACCGTTCCGTATAACAAAGTCTCATCTGCTAAATTCATAACTTGAGATTTGAGCCTTGCGGATGTGACTTTTAAGGCTCAAATTTCAAGTTGTGAATTTAGCAGATGAGACTTTGTTCTACGGAACGGTCGAAATATTGTGTAACAATGTTTTTCCCTTGGAGCTTCGCACAAAAATAACTTATCACAATTACATTTTTCAGGGAAATAAAAAAAAACACCGATTCTTTGTTGTATCTTTTCTATTACAAAAATAACTTATCACAGTTATATAACTTTGTTATAAAACGTTGTGTAACAAATGTTTTTTTCTTTGGAGCTTCGCACAATAAAACATTAGTTTTTCTTATCCTTCTTGGCTTTTCCCGTTATTCCCAACTTCCTGAGGAGGAGGCTGAGAATCTTCTTGGTTACTTTAACAACGATGTACAGCGCCAGCGCAACCACCGCGATCTGGTCCAGCATCCACAGCTGGTACCAGGAGTAGAGCAGGCTCTTGGAACGCAGGTGGTACGCTCCTGGAAAATATAAAAAATTATTCATCATTATACACCGTGCAATTTTAATGGTTGTATTCCTGAAGCGAAATGATTTGATCATAGAGTACCATGAACCATGGTAAACGTAACTGATAATGATGCTCCTTTTTATAAGCTTTTATATGAGTATTAATTTATTTTGGTTCCGTGAACGCTTCGTTCTAAAATATTAAATCAAAGCTTAAAAAAACGACTAAAATGTATGAAAAAGCCGAAACACTCTCTTTTTGGGTAATATTTTCTGTGACTTACTATTCTTTTTATCACCTAAACTTTATATTAAAATAAAGTTTATATCTTCAAGTATATAAATAAATACATTTACAATTTGTCGGAATCTGGAACTTTTTTTTTCGAGTGTATGAGGGGCGGATTTTGGGCCTTATCAACCCACCTCCTTTAAAAAATGATTAGATTCAAAAATGACAATTTTACAATCGAGAAAAACAAAACTCGAAAAAGCAACGAAACAATAGTAATAGGTACTTCACACTACTGCGCGAGGTCGCGTCGTGCGGCCGCGTGGTCGTTGACCCTCGCTGCCTGGCGCGCGCTTAGTCTATGATCAGCTGATTTTCTACATCTAAAGTACTGAACTCACACTTTCGAGTTGTTGATTATTTTTTTAATTATTTCAAAACAAAAACATGTTTATTTTTTGATTTTAACTCTATGTTTCGATAGTACTACTGAGGGCAAATCGTTTCGCTTCGGGAATACAACCATTAAAAATTCACGGTGTATAATAAGCATAACGTTGGCTTAATTATCAAACTTCGTAACTCCAAAATTTCCGATTTTTTATTTTGACGCCATCTAGTGTAAAATTCGGTAACGAACACGACGGAATCACTCGTATCTCCCACTTGTTTTTAGTTTTTTTTACTATTTACAAAAAATAAAAATACCACGGCATAAGCCGACGCCATTTTGACCTAATACCGAAGTCCATTTATTGAATCATGATAACAGATAATAAAATAATAATAATTACAACAAACATAAGCACAATAATATTCAAATGTAAACTGTTTGTCTATGTTTTTATTGTTAGTTAGGTATATAGTAAAAAAGTTTTTTCGTTCTCCTGTAAAGTTTGACCAAATGGAGATACAAAGTTTGATAATTAATTAAGCCGACGATAAGGCTGCGTTACCTCTGCTCTCGACGGCGAGCTCGACGTAGTGTTGGATGAGCTTCTTGTTGGAGACGGGCCGGTTGACGAACAGACGTGACATCTCCTTCGCCCGCTTGTAGTACCTGGAGAAAAGATGGCGTTTTTACCTTAGGGTCTTGTTTTAGGCATAACTAGGGGGTTAGTATAAGATTTAACACGATTGATCATATTCGTATACTATGAAATAAAAATTACATTGAAAACATTGTATAAATGAAATGAAATGAAATATTTTATTTGCAAGAATATGGGTATACATAAGATCTTAAAACTTGAAGGTGCCGTATATTCAGTCAGGTAATAACTGACATACAAAATACGAGTTGCTTAAAAACTAAAGATTGAAGTTTATCTTGTATAATGTCATTACACACTGTTTAAGCATATCTTAGACCTATCGCATTCAAAAAATTCATTCAGCGAATAGATATACATGGCATAGTTTTGTTACGTATTGTAATTTTTTTTTTTTGAAAAGAGCAACCGCCGATTTTATTGTTGGCTCTTCTCGGCAAACGTCCTCTATCGGCTATATAACGGGGAGTGTTTATAACGGGGAGTGTATTCGGAATACCGAAGAGCTGTTTGATCTTATTCCGCCCTCTAACTTCTACAACCGCACCGCTCGTCACCGAACGCAATTCCACCCTCACCACCTGGGTACATGGAGCACTTCGACCATCCGTTGCTCTAGATCTTTTTTCCACGTACTACCAAATTGTGGAATCATCTCCCTTCGACAGTGTTCCCACTTAATTACAATATGGGGTTATTCAAGGGGCGAACTAATAAGTTCCTGAAAAGCCGGCAATGCATCGGTGGTGCCTCTGGTACTACAAGTGTTCATGTTCATGGGCGGCGGTAATCACTTTACATCAGGTGACCCGCCAGCTTGTTTGCCCGCTATTCATATAAAAAAAGAAAGGGCATTCCGAACCAGTGGTAGATTCATCGACAATTCAAAAGCACTTGTAAAAGTTTATTTGAATAAAAAATATTTCTATTCTATTCTATTCTAAAAGTATCAGTTACTTGTCGTTGTTGAGCATCTCTCGCAGCGCGGCGCGCAGGTTGGCGGCGAGCGTGGGCGGGTGGAAGTCCACCATGAGCGCGTGGCCGGCGCGCACGCAGCGCAGCGCGTTGGCGGGCTGGTCGCCGAACACCGGCACGGCCACCAGCGGCACGCCCGCGCGCAGCGCCTCCAGCGCGCTCAGCAGCCCGCCGTGCGTGATGAACGCGCGCACGTGCGGGTGCGCTGCCACACAAGCCACGGTCAACGGGTGGTACGGCTGTGGGATTGTCTACCAATCATTTTTAGACAATCCCACTGCTTTACCAATCATGTTTAGACAATCCAGTGCTTGACCATCATTGATGAACACACGCACGTGCGCGTACGCTACAACACGCGCTCCGTTCAATGGCCGATACAGCTGTGGACTCGGCTAAAACTGAACCCCAAAAGCTGTACCAATCATGTTTTAGATAATCTAACAGCTGTACCAATCATTTGTAGACAATCCCATTGCTTGACCATCATTTGTAGACAATTCCACTGCTTTACCAATCATTTGTAGACAATCGCACTGCTTACAAATAACTTTTAGACAATTCTATTGCTTGACCGTCATTTTTAGACAATCCCACTGCTTTACCAATCGTTTTTAGACAATCCTACATGCTTTACCAATCGTTTTTAGATAATCCCAGTGCTTGACTATCATTTATGAACACGCGCACGTGCGGGTGCGCTGCGACACAAGCGACGGTCAATAGCTTTTTTTTTATTATTTAACGAGGGGGAAATCTTCTTTAAAGATACCCGAAACGTGGGGCAGGGTCCCGGGTTATGTGGGGATTTTACCCACTAAAACCCCCTCCATAGCCACCCTCAGCGCATAATGGAAGGCACCGAGATCTCCTAAGAACACAAGCGGAGCCTTACAGGCGCGATGCCCATTGGGCTCGTCTGTAAGGATCCAGCTTCCCAGGGTCATGTGCAGGATGGACAAATGAACGACTGGAGCCCCAATACCAACCGCTTATGACCCCAAGGTCCCTACAGACTGGACTATTGGACCGACGGTCAATAGCTGGCACAGCTGTGGGTACGGCTGTTGCTTTACCAATCGTTTTTAGACAATCTCACTGCTTTACCAATCATTTTTAGACTATCCCACTGCTTTACCAATCGTTTTTAGATAATCCCAGTGCTTGACTATCATTGATGAACACGCGCACGTGCGGGTGCGCTGCGACACAAGCGACGGTCAACGGCCGGTACAACTCGGCTAAAACTCATTGGTACAACTGTGGGATTGTCTACAAATGATTGGTATAGCTGTGGGATTGTTTACAAATGATTGGTACAGCTATGGGATTGTTTCAAAATGATTGTTACGGGTAGGACGCTCTGCAGCGCTTCCAGCGTGCTCAGCGCGTGCCTAACATTTTTAGACACTCTCACAGCTGTAACCATCATTTTTAGACAATCTCACTGCTTGACCATAATTTTTATACAACCCCACAGCTGTACTAATCATTTTTAGACAATCCCACTCCTTTGCCAATCGTTTTTAGACAATCCTACTGCTTGACCATCATTGATGAACACACGCACGTGCGGGTGCGCTTCAACACGCGCTCCGTTCAATGGCCGATACAGTTGTGGACTCGGCTAAAACTGATTGGTACAGCTGCAGGTTTGTCTAAAACTGATTGGTACAGCTGCTGTGGGCTCGGCTAAAACTCATTGGTATAGCTATGGGCTCGGCTAAAACTGAACTCCAAAAGCTGTACCAATCATTTTTTAGATAATCTCACAGCTGTAACAATAAATTTTAGACACACACATCTGTACCAATCATTTGTAGACAATCACACAGCTGTACCAATCATTTTGAGATAATCTAACAGTTGTACCACAATCCCATTGCCTTACGAATCATTTTTAGATAGTCCAACTGCTTTACCAATCATTTCTAGAGAATCACACAGCTGTACCAATCATTTGTAGTCCATCCCACTGCTTAACCATCATTTTAAGACAAATCCCACTGCTTTACAAATCATTTTTAGACAATCCAACTGCTTAACCATCATTTTTAGACAATCCAAGAACTGTACATAATCATTTGTAGATAATCCCACTGCTTTACCAATAATTTTTAGACAACCTCACTGCTTTATCAATCATTTTTAGACAATCCCACTGCTTTACCAATCATTATTAGACAATCGCACTGCTTGACCATCATTTTTAGACAATCCCATTGCTTTAGCAATCATTATTAGACAATCCCACTGCTTACTAATAATTTTTAGGAAATCCTACAGCTGACTAGGCATGCTGATTCCACCAGCACTCACCAAGTATGCTCGCCTGCGGCATCCAAGCCCTGATGTGCACGTTGCTGGGCAGACCCTCGAGCTGCTCTTCGAACTTCCACAGCACGGTCTGCGGCAGTTCTCCCAGCATACGCAGCAGCTCGCGCCGCGTGGCTTCGGGCAGCGCCGCGGACTGCAGCACGGACCCCATGCTGAAGTACACCAACCCCTGGGGGGACGCGTCCAGCAGCTCTTGCAGATCCTGCGCAGCATAAACATTTTTTTTATTATGAGATAAATTATTAAAGACCTAACCTGGGGCGGCGCGAAGGATGGGTGCGAGTTCACCGGCAGCATGGGTGTGTTGTGTCAGCACGCTCGTCTGTCGCTCGTACCTTGGGCAGGGGCGGCACGTGCTCGTCGATGTGGTAGCCCGCGATGTCGACGACGTTGGGCGGCCTGACGTGGGGCGGCGCGAAGGATGGGTGCGAGTTCACCAGCAGCATGGGTGTGTTGTGTCAGCACGCTCGTCTGTCGCTCGTACCTTGGGCAGGGGCGGCACGTGCTCGTCGATGTGGTAGCCCGCGATGTCGACGACGTTGGGCGGCCTGACGTGGGGCGGCGCGAAGGATGGGTGCGAGTTCACCAGCAGCATGGGTGTGTTGTGTCAGCACGCTCGTCTGTCGCTCGTACCTTGGGCAGGGGCGGCACGTGCTCGTCGATGTGGTAGCCCGCGATGTCGACGACGTTGGGCGGCCTGACGTGGGGCGGCGCGAAGGATGGGTGCGAGTTCACCAGCAGCATGGGTGTGTTGTGTCAGCACGCTCGTCTGTCGCTCGTACCTTGGGCAGGGGCGGCACGTGCTCGTCGATGTGGTAGCCCGCGATGTCGACGACGTTGGGCGGCCTGACGTGGGGCGGCGCGAAGGATGGGTGCGAGTTCACCAGCAGCATGGGTGTGTTGTGTCAGCACGCTCGTCTGTCGCTCGTACCTTGGGCAGGGGCGGCACGTGCTCGTCGATGTGGTAGCCCGCGATGTCGACGACGTTGGGCGGCCTGACGTGGGGCGGCGCGAAGGATGGGTGCGAGTTCACCAGCAGCATGGGTGTGTTGTGTCAGCACGCTCGTCTGTCGCTCGTACCTTGGGCAGGGGCGGCACGTGCTCGTCGATGTGGTAGCCCGCGATGTCGACGACGTTGGGCGGCCTGACGTGGGGCGGCGCGAAGGATGGGTGCGATGGGTTCGCCAGCAGCATGGGTGTGTTGTGTCAGCACGCTCGTCTGTCGCTCGTACCTTGGGCAGGGGCGGCACGTGCTCGTCGATGTGGTAGCCCGCGATGTCGACGACGTTGGGCGGCCTGACGTGGGGCGGCGCGAAGGATGGGTGCGAGTTCACCAGCAGGATGGATATGTTGTGAACGGCCTCGTAGTACGGGGGCAGGGTGACGCCGCGGGCCTTGGCTAGCGGCCCGAAATACTCCTCGTACCTAACTTTGACGGCAGACGTGTCGAACCTGGAATACATCAAATAGTTCTGAATACTGGGTAGAATCAGGCGTCAGAACTAGCAAGAAAAGGTCAGAGTTATTTTGCTATTATCCGCCAGCAGAAAAAATCTGTATGATCAAACATGAAGTTACAAGCTAAGCACCGCTTACAATGTCGACTTTGAATTGTAAAGTCGACATCTCCTGAGGATGCTCCGGTGTCCGGGTGAAACGTGCGTCGAGAGTAGTATAAAAGTCTTATGTGGTGGTGCATGTGAGTGGTGGTGGCATTGCTTGCTTGGGAACTTGGCTTTCTTGCTTGGTCGGGAAGGTAAGCGGTGCTTAGCTTGTAACTGTTTGTTAGACCATACAGATATTTTCTGTTGGCGGATTATAGCAAAATAAACTCAACGTTTTCTTGCTAGTTCTAAATACTTTAAAAAAAGCTTTTTGATTAATTTTACAAAAAAAAAACTAAACCATGGTTCAAAATAATTCGTTGTCGCAGTAGGATCGGTTAAAGATTTTTTTATTGCCACCTTTTTTGTAAGATTAAAATCTTGATCAATAATTTGTTCAGCATGGCGGGAATGATGGGTACAAAGGGTATCGTGTACACGAGGTATCTACTCCATGTATGTGTGAGGGTAGCTTAAGGTACAAGTATTGATAATACCTCCTAAGGTTCGAGTATTGACAATGTGTCCTAAGGTTCAAACCTTGACAATGCCTTCTTAGGTTTGACTATTGATAAAAAAGCGTCTCAGTTTAAAGTGTTGACAATGCTTCTAAGGTACACGTCTTGACAATGCCTCTAAGATACAAGTGTTGACAATGCCTCTAAGGTACAAGTGTTGACAATGCCTTTAAGATACAAGTGTTGACAATGCCTCTAAGAAAAGTGTTGACAATGCCTCTAAGGTACAAGTGTTGACAATGCCTCTAAGATACAAGTGTTGACAATGCCTCTAAGATACAAGTGTTGACAATGTCTCTAAGGTACACGTCTTAACAATGCCTTGAAGATACAAGTGTTGACAATGCCTCTAAGGCACAAGTGTTTACAATGTCTCTAAGATACAAGTGTTGACAATGCCTCTTAGATACAAGTGTTGACAATGCCTCTAAGGTACAAGTGTTTACAATGCTTCTAAGATACAAGTGTTGACAATGCCTCTAAGATACAAGTGTTGACAATGCCTCTAAGATACAAGTGTTGACAATGCCTCTTAGATACAAGTGTTGACAATGCCCCTAAGATACAAGTGTTGACAATGCCTCTAAGGTACAAGTGTTTACAATTCCTCTAAGGTATAAAACGTACTATTCTTTGTACTCACATGGTAAAGTAGGAGAAGAAGAAGAAGGAGAAGGTGTTTTTCAGCCGCTGCCACAGCGTCATGGGCCCTTCGTTGTTGCTCAGCATGGCGGGGATGGTGGGTACGGAGCGCACCGTATCCACGAGGTACTCCATGTGTGTGTGCGGGACCATGCCGCTCAGCAGGATCCAGGGTACACCCTGTACTGCCGCGTAGCTGCAAACGATGAGATACAAATGTCACTCACCAAGTTTTGAAAGAAAGAAAGAAAAGAAGAAGCATGTTGTCGCCTACGGAAATCGCGTGATATCTGTGACCGCGCGGGTGGCAACATTGGACTAGTGGCGCGCACAGCGCGCGGTTGCACGTGAAACGGGTGGTACTACTGCTGCAAAAGTGGCGACAGCGCGGTATAGGTTTCCCGCCCTTTTACCCCGCGCGAAGTTGTTGTTATGTAGTGTGAGAGATGAGCGGGCAGTCGTAATTGAGTATTCTTGTGAAACAGAGCAAGGGAGATTTACTAGTGATCCATAAGTGTATCTTGGTATCGTATTATAGTTCCTTTATGTTAAGTCTTCATAAACTTGTGCATTTAGGAGTTCTTTCCAACCCGGTTCTGTATTTGTGTTTTATTAGTTATCACAGTTCCGTCCTGTTTATTGCAATATAATAATGATAATCATGGTCACTGATTTACTGATTACCTGTATTCTATAAATGTGTAATAGTCTCTGTAGATATAATATGACATGTGTTACTAGGTGTTGTAAATAATAAATGTATATGTTGTAGATGGTCTTTTTATAAGCATTTATTTGAGACACACAGCACAGCTAATGACAGATAAAGATACAAAACAAAAAATAAATAAATATGTGTGGTCCCAAAATGGACTCCACTCAGCAAATGGTGGTGCTATCCCTGTGGTAAAAGCACAGGCATAGCGCTGGTCTTCCGGGGATCCAGAGGTTTCGGATGAATGAAGGTTTGATGGAGTTTGTCTATTGGGAGCACTGACCACTATAAATTATTCTATGACTAGATGTTGCCCGCGACTTCGTTCGCGTGGTTTTTTTGGATTCCCGTGGGAACTTGCTTATTTTCCGAGATAAAAAGTAGCCTATGTGTTACTCCAGACTATCGATTATAGATATTATATCTATCTCTGTGCTTTTCAACCAAATCGGTTCAGTTGTTACGGCGTGATTGAATAAACAACTTTCGCATTTATAATACTAGCTGATACCTAAATCTACCACTGGTTCGGAATGCCGTTCCAACCGAGATGAACCAGCAAGAAACTCGGCGGTTGCTCTTTTAAAAAAAAATATATACACGGTGAAATTTTATTCCCCGTAAACCCTGAAGGAGGTGAATGTGCTCATGAAACTGAACAACTTTCCCCAAGGAACATAGGTCGAAATATGAAAAAAAAATTGGACCCTCCATACAAAATTGACGATTAGCTGATTGATTTACTATGGGAGGTCCAAATTTTTTTTAATCTTTGATTTCCAGAATGAAAAGTAGCCTTCGGTTCGGCTCTCATTGGTTGACCGTCCGTTCAGTAATTCGTTTTCGCTTATGGTCCGGGAGGTAGCGTTGCATTTTAGCTAGTGATTTTATTCCGATCGATTGGCATCATTTTCAATAGATCTCGGCTGACTCTCAACTGAACCGACCGTCAGCTGACGCACCCGCGGGGCTAGTGATTGTGGGACAACTCCAATTAAACTAGAACTCTAAATTGTATGAGCGCCAATACAGCTCAGAGGTCTATCTTAATTGGCGTTTACTATGTATGTAAGGGCATTCATAGTAAACGCCAATTAAGATAGACCTCTGAGCTGTATGGGCGCTCATACAATTTAGAGGTCTAGCTTAATTGGAGTTGTCCCACAACCACCAGCCCCACTACTTGGGCAGCTGACGGTCGGTTTGCTTATTAGTCATATAAGATCTACTATCGACGTCAATATCAGCCGGAATACTATGACTTTTGTATTTGCAACGCTACCTCCCGGACCATTAGCGTATTTTCTTCCTTTCCCTCTTTTTGCTCGGCTTCTAAGGGTCGTACCGTGATGTTAAATAGACTATAACCTTCCTCAAGGATTAGGTTAACAAATGCAAAAAGAATTTTTCAAATCCGACGGGTAGTTCCAGAGATTAGCGCGTTCAAACAAACAAATTCTTTCGCTTTATTATATACTAGCTTTAACCCGCGGCTTCGCTCACGTTAGGTTCGATTTTTTAAACCCGTAATTAACCCTCTTGGAGTTGAAATTTTCAAAAATTCTTTCTTAGCAGATGCCTACGTCCTAATAGCTAACTGTATGCCAAATTTCAGCTCGATCGGTCCAGTGGTCAGAGCTGTGCGTTGATAGATCATTCAGTCAGTCAGTCAGTCAGTCAGTCAGTCAGTCAGTCAGTCAGTCAGTCAGTCAGTCAGTCAGTCAGTCAGTCAGTCAGTCAGTTTTTACCTTTTATATATTTAGAAGTATTATAGCGTGTCCTCTTCTGTGCTGGCCAGGCTGCCCCAGCCACAATTAATTTATATTTTCCTGTATTTATGTATGTTACACGCCCAAAGAGCCCAATGAATGACTTTTGACATACCCAGCCTCCACGTCCGAGAAGAACCACTCGGTGATGACGGCATCGAATTGCTGGTTCACCAACGCGTTCTTCACCGCCGGAGTCTCCAACGTGCTTTTGGTGATGTTCCACGAGAGTGCCTTCACCGTGTTCAGAGTTTGTCGTTTTTGGTCAGTCATGTCTAGGTCTGGAAATGAAAATTGAAAGCTATGATATTCTACTAGGTATAAGTACTACTAGAAAATTGAAAGCTATGATATTCTACTAGGGATAAGTACCTACTACTAGAAAATTGAAAGCTATGATATTCTACTAGGGATGAGTACTACTAGAAAATTGAAAGCTATGATATTCTACTAGGGATAAGTACATACTACTAGAAAATTGAAAGCTATGATATTGTATTAGAGATGAGTACTACTAGAAAATTGAAAGCTATGATATTCTACTAGGTATGAGTACTAATAGAAAATTGAAAGCTATGATATTCTACTAGGTATGAGTACCAATAGAAAATTGAAAGCTATGATATTCTACTAGGTATGAGTACTACTAGAAAATTGAAAGCTATGATATTCTACTAGGTATGAGTACTAATAGAAAATTGAAAGCTATGATATTCTACTAGGTATGAGTACTACTAGAAAATTGAAAGCTATGATATTCTACTAGGTATGAGTACTAATAGAAAATTGAAAGCTATGATATTCTACTAGGGATGAGTACCTACTACTAGAAAATTGAAAGCTATGATATTCTACTAGGAATGAGACCTACTACTAGAAAATTGAAAGCTATGATATTCTACTAGGAATGAGTACCTACTACTAGAAAATTGAAAGCTATGATATTCTACTAGGAATGAGTACCTACTACTAGAAAATTGAAAGCTATGATATTCTACTAAGGATGAGTACCTACTACTAGAAAATTGAAAGCTATGATATTCTATTAGGGATGAGTACTACTAGAAAATTGAAAGCTATGATATTCTACTAGGGATGAATACCTTTTTTTGGAACGAAGTTCCTTATCGCGCGTTGTGAAAGGGGGCTAGACGGAAAAAATTCTTACGAAAAGTTGTCACGACACTTTTTGAAAGCTGTGCGGTGTCGCATGTTTCTCTGTCTGTCTCTCTCTCTCTCTTATAGAAAGCAAGCCAGATATTTTCATTTCTATTTCGCATTGAACTTCGTTCCATCCGGGTGTCCCTTGACACCTCTCAAGTTTTTTTTTTTTTATTCGATGACAAGATAGCCCTTGACTGCGATCTCACCTGATGGTTAGTGACGATGCAGTCTAAGGTGGTAGCGGACTAACTTGGAAGGGGTATAACAGTGTAAATTCAACCCATACCCCTATTGAAAGCTATGATATTCTACTAGGGATGAGTACTACTAGAAAATTGAAAGCTATGATATTCTACTAGGTATGAGTACTACTCGGGGTTACACTCGCAACAAAGATGAACTTTGTTATCTTGTTGAACAAATAAATATTCTATCTATCTGTCTATGTATGTAAGTACTCACGCTTCGTTACCTCCTCTACATGACTGATGTCGATATAGGTCAAGTTCTGCACCGGCTTGCCCGGATACGTCGTGATCCAGGTCACCTGAAAAATTTTTTTTATTCAATGACAAGACAGTCCTTGACTGCGGTCTCACCTGATGGTAAGGGACGATACAGTCTAAGGTAATAGCGGGCTAACTTGGAAGGGGTATGGCAGTGTACATTCAACCTATACCCCTAATCGGTTTCAAAAAAAATCAAAATCATGTAGGCCAACTTGTAGCTCTTATGACACGTCATAAATCTACCACCGGTTCGGAATGCAGATTCTACTGAGAAGAGCCGGAAACTCAGCAGTTGCTCTTTGCAAAAAAATTTTTTTTTTTTACAATGGTTAACAAAACTATGCTATGCACACAGTGTTTCCACAAAGAAGTTTCAAAAATGCACACCTACCACAACCTAACACACGTTAAGATGGGTAGACACAAAGCAGACCCATTCCCGTTGGCGGCACCCTTTCACGAGCACGACGCATGATCCAGCCGTTGCTTCGCTCAACCATATTTGAGGGAACGTAACAACCCGCACCACACGACACCACCACAGAAATGTTTAAGCGAGCATGACATACTTAGGCTACCCATGTTAAGGCATCGAATTAAATACTAATATTAAACTATTCATTTTAAGATATGACTGAGTTTCGACTCGCTACCGTACCGGAACGCTAAATCGATTGGCGATGAAGCCAGACGGTGGTACTTTAAGATCTATAGAGCTTACTCTGCCTAAGTATGTCATGCTCTCTTTAAACATTTCTGTGGTGGTGTCGTGTGGTGCGGGTTGTTACGTTCCCTCAAATATGGTTGAGCGAAGCAACGACTGGATCATGCGTCGTGCTCGTGAACCGGTGCCACCAACGGGAATGGGTCTGCTTTCTGTCTACTCGTCTTTATATGCATTAGATTGTATTTATTTGTATTTGTATTGTATTTAGTTGTATTTGTATTGTATTGGACTACCTACTTATGACGTGTCATAAGTATTTACTAGGTAGGTACCTACGTATTTCGACTGTTCTATTAACAAAAAATATAAGTACGTAATTAAGTAAGTATATTGTAATAACAGTAGCCAGTGGTAACTCGATAGGTATTATCTCGAAACAAAAAAACCGTAGGTCGACCTTCGTTTAGATATCTATTAACTAGGTAGGAAATAGAGATTTCGTATCTAATATCATTATGTTATTGATTTGCTATCTTAGTATAGCTTGGTGTCGTGTGGTGCGGGTTGTTACGTTCCCTCAAATATGGTTGAGCGAAGCAATGGCTGGATCATGCGTCGTGCTCGTGAACGGGTGCCGCCAACGGGAATGGGTCTGCTTTGTTTTCATGTTGACATGTGTTGGATTACATGTATTGCATTTTTGAAGCTTCACTGTGGAAGCACTGTATACATAGCTTAGTTTGGTTACTTATTGTAAAATTATTTTATTTTTTGAAAAGAGCAACTGCTGAGTTTCTTACCGGCTCTTCTCAACAGAATCCGCATTCCGAACCGGTGGTAGATTTATGACGTGTCATAAGAGCTACAAGTTGGCCTACATGAAATAAATGTATTTTGAATTTTGAATGTCTGAATGAATGAATATTATTTACCTTATGCCCCGCTTCAAGTAAGGGGTCCACCAACCCCTTCATGAGGAGGAAGTGACTCTTTGACGGCACATTCTGTAGACATAGTATATTGTATGCAGACGCAGTTGACAGCACGCTCAGCAGTAACGCCGCTAGTTTCATTTTATCTGAAAACAAAATGAAAGAAAACTTAATCTATATATATATAAAATTCAAAGTCCTGACTGACTGACTGACTGACTGAGATATCAACACACAGCCTAAACTACTGAAGTTAGAAACTTGAAAGGAGATGTCCCAAAATTGCCCCAGAGTCGTTTCAAGTTTGTAAATTGAAAAATACCAAGAGACCTAACTATATAATTCTAATAAAATTACTTTTCAATTATTATTTTGAAAGACATAAATAGAAACCTACGAACTAGCGGGGTTTTAAAATCATTCTAAAAATAAGTATTTTCATTTCCTGTTATTGTTTACTGCCATTTTATTTACAGCTAGTGATGATTCGATACAATACAAGCAAGTACTCGATACTTTTGTTTCGATACCGAGTACTTTTGGTATCGAATCACTACTTTCGAGTCTTACTTGGTATCGGAAGAAAAGTATCAATTCGAATCAACATGCAGATACGAGTTCACTAAAAAAACTGGCCACATGCGGTGTGGTCTGCATCTCAAATAAAATGACGATACTACTTTTAGGTTATGTCATTATTTTATATCTTTAACGTTTGTCAGTGAACTGACGGTGATCGAACTATATTTTTGGCACGATTTTTTTGTACAATGTGTAGGGTAGGTATCATTCCACCAAACCGTCCGAATGATATTGTATCGATACAATTAGCAACTGAATCGTTTACCATTGTATCGATCTACATATTAAGTATCGGATCGGGACGAAAATCCCTATACAACATTCTTAATCTGTGCCTATACAAGGCACTTCGTTGAGTTGCATGTTTGCGCTTATGTGATTTTACTCGGCTTTGAGTAATAATTCTTCAAGTCTGCATCAAGTTGATGCTCCGCAGTGCTTGTAAGTTTGCATCGGAACATTCGTGAGTGAAACGTGAATTTTGACTCTTGTTGTGTTGTGATATCTCGGCTGGGCGGCAATGGCGTTTCATAATCGTTGTGTTAACTGTACCATAACTTTCGATAATCCTCGCATAATATCTCGAAGAGTGCTTGGATTAGACTCACCACTGCGTGATCTTTTGCTGGCATGGATTTCTCCTATGGAGGTGGGTATATTTACTAACACAACCTTTTCGGTAGGTATTTTTAGTGAGATGTTAGGGTACTCAATACGCAATAACCCCACTATCTAGGGTCAAAAATACTATTTATTTGTAATTTACACAGGAAAACCAACCCAAAGGTAAAACTTTCATCGTGACGCATAAACTTTTTTCTGGGGCAAACAATGTATTGGAGATGGGCCATCTCCTTTTTACAGTTGGTTCCTTTTATGACGTAGGCGTACAAGAAAGGATTATTGGAAATTCCACCCCTAAGGGGTTTAAATAGGGGATGGAAGTTTATATGAAACTACGTCATTTTTCAAGCTGTTTCCATCAAAGTTGGTATTTGAGCTTTCAGTTAAAAATAAAGAAGTACGTGTGTCACAGTTTTTGAATTTCCACCCCAAAACCTAATTCCACACGGACGAAGTCACGGGGGCAAAAGCTAGTATTGGATAGAATCAGGCGTTACTTTTTTTTTATATGAATAGCGGGCAAACGAGCTGGCGGGTCACCTGATGTTAAGTGATTATCGTCGCCCATAAACACTTGTAGTACCAGAGGCACCACCGATGCGTTGCCGGCATTTCAGGAACTTATTGGTTCGCCCCTTGAATAACCCCATATTGTAATTAAGTGGGAACACTGTCGACGGGAGATGATTCCACAATTACTTTGCGGAAGTTCATTATTAGCAAGAAAAGATTAGAGTTATCTATACTTAATATTATAAAGCTGAAGAGGTTGTTTGTTTGAACGCGCTAATCTCCGGAACTACTGGTTCGAATTGAAAAATACTTTTTGTGTTGGATAGTCCATTTATCGAGGAAGGCTTTAGGCTATATAACATCACGCTGCGACCAATAAGAGCGAAGCATCAGTAAAAAATGTTGCAAAAACGGGGAAAAGTATCCATATTTAAAATATATTCTTTTAAAAACTTCTAAATAAAATAGAATAGAATAGAATATCGTTTATTCATTGACATGGATAAATACAAATGAAATGGGTACACTCAAGACTTACACATTACAATTTCTTAATCGCGATCATAATAACAGAAATTGACGCGGACGAAGTCGCAGGCAACAGCTAATTTGGCTATAATCTACCAACGATGTAAGGATGTATTTACATTAAGTTTTCTAGCAAGAAAATATTAGAGTTATTTTGCTATAATCCGCCAACAGAAAAAATCTGTATGGTCTAACTAGACAATACAGCTTTGTAAAGTCGATATCTCCTGAGGATGCTCCGGTGTCGGGGCGAAACGTGCGTCGAGAGTAGTATAAAAGTCTTGTGTGGTGGTGCATGTGAGTGGTGGTGGCATTGCTTGCTTGGGAACTTGGCTTTCATGCTTGGTTGGGGAGGTAAGCGGTGCTTAGCTTGTAACTGCATGTTTGACCATACAGATTTTTTCTGTTGGCGGATTATAGCAAAATAACTAATCTTTTCTTGCTAGAAAACCTAATGTAAATACATCCTTACTATCCTTACTAATATACAAATGCAAAAGTGTGTTTGTTTGTTGGTTTGTCCTTCAATCACGCCACGACATAGAAACGAATCGACATGATTTTTTGCATGGGTATCGTTGAGGACCGGGTGAGTGATATAGGCTACTTTTTATCCCGGAAAATAAAAGAGTTCCTGCGGGATTTTGAAAACTAAGTCCGCGCGAGCGAAGCCGCTGGCATCAACTAGTACAAGACTAGTACCTATATAAATGGAAAAGGTGACTGACTGACTGATCTATTAGCACACAGTTTAAACCATTGAACGGATCGCGCCGAATCTTGGATCGATCATAATAAAAAACAGAGTACGGTTGAAATACGGGACAAAGACAGTCCCGCCGGGACATTTTAAACTATGCCTAAAATACGGGACGCCCCGGGAAATACGGGACGTCTGGCAACGCTGATCGGTATATTCATTCATCGTTTGAAATGCTCTGAGGCTGTTACAACAACTAGACTACCGTCCCTATACTTTTTATTTTTATTTTTTTTTTTATTTATTTATTTAAGGACGACCAACAGGTTACAATAAATTAAAAACTAAAAAAAACCACAAGTTGAAAAAATTATTATGAAGTAATTTACACCTACTTACAGGTTGCCACAACATGCTTAAAGTTTAGTACCCACTACTTGAGAAATGTTGAGCAAACAAATACACTACAAACAATTAATTGAAGTACCTACATAAAATTACATAAAAATTAAGAAGAGGAAGAATATGAAGATAGAAAGTGATTTGACAATTTTTTTTTAAATTTAGAAAAACTATCGCCAGATATATCAATATCAACGACCTTGCTAATGTTGTTATAGGTTGTTAACATCCTCTTGACAGGCGCAGAAATACCTAGGTTAATTTTAGAAATATCAGCTTTGAATGGCAAAAAGTTTTTTTATGTTTTATGACATACCTACAATCTACATATTAGGAAATAGGCCGTAAGAATTTAATATTATCTGTAAACCAAGTGTAAACCAATATCTCTTGTCAATATTTTATTTATAGACTTTTGTTTCAGATTCAATAGATACATTCAATTTTAGTGCCTATGTGCCCTTGTTAAAGTCCAATTTTGATTGAAGCGTATGATATTACATAAGAAATACGATCCATAGATAATAGTAAATAGATAATGTTTGTTATATACAGGATGATGTTTGTAGAACGGTCAGTTAGGCGGAAACTGAAAATATATAAATGATGTAACTTAATCTATTTTCCTTATTGAGACGTAGGTCATACTTGAGAGTTGGTCCCATAAAAACATCGAAATTGATTCAGTACTTTTTGAAAATACATACATAGTAACACATAATAGGTCATTTGTAACTTTAAAAAAAAACTTAGAATGCATTTTGAAAATACTTGTGTCTAGGAATTAGTCTTTTTATTGACCGAGCGAAGCGAGGTCTATGAGTCTACTTGATTGAATTTGCACTTGTCCGTCCGTCTGTCAGAGCCTTAGAACTAGCCTAGAAGCGTGAAGTAAAATTTTAGTCTTAAGTTCTCTGTAAGTGAGCAAACTGTTCTTTGAGAATAGAATAGAAATATTTTTTATTCAAATAAACTTTAACAAGTGCTTTTGAATCGTCGATGAATCTACCACTGGTTCGGAATGCCCTTCCTGCCGAGAAGAGCCAGCAATAAACTCGGCGGTTGCTCTTTAAAAAAAATTTTTTTTACAATAAGTAACAAAACTATGCTATGTATACTCGGAGGAAAAAAAATTTGGTGTTTTACAGTGTTTCCACAATGAAGTTTCAAAATTGCATATCTACATACAATCCAATACATGTTAAGACGTGCAGACAGAAAGTAGACCCATTGCCGTTGGCGGCACCCGTTCACGAGCATGACGCATGATCCAGCCGTTGCTTCGCTCAACCATATTTGAGGGAACGTAACAACCCGCACCACACGACACCACCACAGAAATGTTTAAAGAGAGCATGACATACTCAGGCTGCCCATGTTAAGACATCGAATTTAATACCAACATTAAAATACTCATTTTGACTGATTTAAAACTTGAACATCCTGTATATTAGTTGCTAACTATTATTTTGTAGTAGCGTCTGGAGACGTATTGTCGTTTCACAAGAGCCTTGAAGACGTGACATGATTAGATTCATAGATATCGATAGTGAGTTCTATGATTGGAAAGATATATCGATATCACTACTATTTTATTAGACAGGTAGTTTTATTAGCAAGTAGGGTTGCCAGATTTTTTTTCAGCCTATAAGGGACAAATGGTTAAATGGGTAAAAAATCCGGGATTTTAGTTTTTTACCCGGCACAAATAAAAACAAAATTATTTAGTGTCATTTTTTTTTATATTTTTCCGAGGATCGAGTCAGTTTGAACATATTTTTATTCGTTTTAACATATCTGCAAAAATCAATACAATTATAATCGTAATTATAAACGGTCATCAACTCGCTTTTTTACGAACGTTGCGTGTGTGAATACTTGGATCGATTTCATAATGAAAAACGAAGTACAGTTCAAATACGGGACATAGCCTGTCCCGCCGGGACATTTTAAATTATGCCTAAAATACGAGATGTCCCGGGAAATACGGGACGTCTGGCAACGCTATTAGCAAGTTCGACTGTTATCAAATCTCAAATATCGTTGAGCGAAGCAATGGCTGGATCATGCGTCATGCTCGTGAACGGGTGCCACCAACGGGAATGGGTCTGCTTTGTCTTCCCATGTTGACATGTGTTGGATTATATGTATTGCATTTTTGAAGCTTCACTGTGGAAGCACTGTATACTTAGCTTAGTTTGGTTAGGTACTTATTGTAAAATTATTTTATTTTTTGAAAAGAGCAACTGCTGAGTTTCTTGCCGGCTCTTCTCAGCAGAATCTGCATTCCGAACTGGTGGTAGATTTATGACGTGTCATAAGTGCTACAAGGTAGCCTACATGAAATAAATAAATTTTGAATTTGACTGCCGATGACGAGGTCCCGGGTTCGATTCCCGAGTCGGGCCAAAAATGTATTGGGTTTTTCCAGAAATTCTCAGTGCTAGCCCGGAGTTAGGAAGTTGGCGGTGAGTCACCCCCGTGCCTCGGAGAGCACGTAAAGCCGTCGGTCCTGCGCCTGATCTCTTTCCCGGTCGTGTCGGATTTTCCGTCCCATCGGGCTATGAGAGTGAGGGAATAGAGAGTGCACCTGTGTTTGCGCACACACTTATGCACTATAATAGCTCCCGCGCAGATGGCAGATCTCTGTGGAGATTGGCCGCCGTGACCGGGTTCGGTCGGGAAGACATTATTATTTCATTAGGATCCGTAAAGGTAATAAACGGTCAAGTGCGAGTCATACTTGCGTACTGAGGGTTCCGGATCTATTCTTGTGAGGTTTGTACTACCCGTTCATATTCATATTCATTTACTAGCTGATTCCCGCGACTTCGTCCGCGTGGAAAAAGTTTAGCGTGACTTGCTACTATCCGCGAGAAGTTATGTCCTCTATCTCCGATAATATTAAGTAAATCTTCACCAAAATTGAACGAAATATTTCTAATAGTACACAGCTTACAATAAAAAAAGAATTATCAAATTCGGTTTAGATTTGACGAAGTTATGGAGCAAAACCAATAAAAACTTTCATCCACTATCCCGAATAAACCTTATTGTTTATCAGGACAAAAAGTATCTTATACATTGACCCGGAGTATCAGCTATCATTATACCAAATTTCTTTCGAATCCGTTCAGTAGTTTTCGCGTGATACGCGCACAAACAGACAGACAGACAGCCAAAAAATTCAAAAAAATTGTTTTGGGCTTAGTATCGATAACAAAGCATCCTCCGATTAAAATTTTCAAAAATATAGGTATTTAATGTACAGAATTCGTCCCGTTACAGTTTTATTATAAATATTGATTGCATTCCAATATGTATTTTCAATGATTCTCAGAACTATTTAGAGACCATTTTTCATTGGAACCCCTTATTTAACTGGGATTTTATTATATACTAGCTTTTGCCCGCGACTTCGTCCGCGTGGAGTTAGGTTTTAAAAATGTCGCGGGAACCCTGTTTGTCTATCTTTTTCTTAAGTCGCCGCACCACGTACGAAACCCATGAACATTTTGTATGGGAAAATGGAGAAAATGTTTTTTCTTTTATTTAATTTTTTTCCGTCAATTTTCCAATGTTTTTAATTCTGCTGTTCGGGACGGAGACAAGTACAAATCAAAAACCATGAAAATCGGTCCAGCCGTTCTAGTTAGTGAAATTTTGTGGTTGTTTTCTTACTTTCTGACAATAGTAGACTCTTTCTTTAAATATGCTCAAGCATATTTTTTGGGAGACAGCACGGCAGTCAGTGTAAGCATTTTTTTTTTGCGATGACAAGATAGCCCTTGACTGCGATCTCAGCTGAAGGTAAGTGACGATGCAGTCTAAGATGGTAGCGGGCTAACTTGAAAGGGGTATAGCAGTGTAAATTCAACCCATACCCCTAATCGGTTTCTACACGCCATCGTGCCGGAACGCTAAATCGCTTGGCGGCACGTCTTTGACGATAGGGTGGTAACTAGCCACGGCCAAAGCCTTCCACCAGACCAAAAAGCATTGCTAAAATTATGTAGAGTCCGTTCTAGAATTGATTGGACAGGCCAACTTGACTCTAAAAGGAAGTGCCATTTTTTAGAAAGTCAATAGAGTATCTGGGCTTTGAGATTTCCGCTGAAGATATTGAAAAGAATTGATAATCCAAATATTATGACTTAATTTTATAACAAGTGCTGTATTTAATTTCTGAACTCGACGCTGTATATCTGCGCATATCATCTGCCGAACAGGTTATGGGCCCAGGACTCGAGTTCGACAATACAGCAACATGGCTTCCAACAACGCAGTTACAATTGAAAAATTAGAAGGTATTTCTAATTGGATAAGTTGGAAGTTTGCCATTAAAATGTTACTCAGCCTAGACGGATTGTGAGATTGTGTCGAAGGAACCGACACAGACGCTGGCCGCGATGTTCGCGCGCTTGCTCGCATCTTTTTTTTTATTCGATGACAAGATAGCCCTTGACTGCAATCTCACCTGATGGTAAGTGACGATGCAGTCTAAGATGGTAGCGGGCTAACTTGGAAGGGGTATGGCAGTGTAGATTCAACCCATACCCCCTAATCGGTGTCTACACGCCATCGTGCTGGAACGCTAAATCGCTTGGCGGCACGTCTTTGATGGTAGGGTGGCCTGGTAACCAGTAACGGATAAAGCCTCCCACTAGACACGAACTAACAAAATCATACTATACTATAATCCGGCAATCGAACCCGAGACCTTCCAGTTATAAGACCACAGCGCTCACCACTGCGCTAGGGAGGTCGTCATCTGTTTGTCATTACAACCTAACCTATATCAAATAGTCCGTGATGCAAAACCTGCATCTGAGACGTGGAAGAGATTATCGGATACTTTCGAAGACAGAGGTCTGTACAGTAGAGAACTTCTAATTAGACAATTACATCGTACGTACTTACCTTTAAAAGTTTTTAAAAGGAGACTGCATAAATGGTTAATAAATAAGTGTTTTTATTGTTTAAATGAATTTTTAAATACAAAATGATTTATTATTACAGATTAATTAATTTATTGACATTGAATATATTGACATTATACGGACTGAATGAAGTTTTATTAGAAATGTATTGTTATTGTAATGGTTTGTTATAATGTGATAATTTAGTAGATAAAGTCTATTGCATGCTTAGATTGCACGCCAGAAATTGGCAAACTGTTTAGAGCCTTTCTTAAACATTAACATCTTGTTACTCAGTTTATGCAATCAATAAATGAATTTGAATTTGAATTTAGAATATAATAATTTCTCAAGCATGTCTAACTATAAAGTATAGTTAGTCTATGTCATGTCATGGTGTGAAAATTAAACAAGTTTAAATTATAAAACATGAATAGAACCATGAATGCTACAGACCTCAACTATAGTCAAACAGAAAAAGAATTATTGGCTATTTGCTTTGCAGTAAAAAAAAGACGTGTGGCACTCGGGGACTGCCGCGGTAAAGCTATTGCATAGCATTTTTATCAACGCCATCTAGCGGTGAGAGGAGTCCTGTGTCAGGTTATTTTTGTTACGGAATTTCTGGATTCGGTCTCCACGCTGGCCCGCGATAGAAGCTATGCAATAGCTAAAATTATAGGTATATTTATGGTTCTGATATAGATGTATAAACTGACCATAAGCCCATAGTTTACATTATGTCCAAACACATAGAGAATATTGGATCATCTAGGTTAAAACGTCTTAGTTTAAAGTTGTTCACATATAATTTGAATGTGTATTGTGTACTGTGTTTCGGGAAAATTAATTCATTTTGCGGATAATGCTTTCTCGCAACTGCTTGAAAGTAAGCGAATTTGATCATAGCATGATGCGTATTTTATTTATTTATTTTATTTATTTAAAGACAAAAAAAGTGAACACAATTTACACCATAATTTATAGACCAATAAATATGATTCACTCAGTGTCAGTTCATGTGCCTATGTCTCCTGAAAGAAGATCTATTTTTATAAAAAAGACTAATAGTGTATGTTTTTTTTTTGTTTTTTTGTTTTGTTTTTTTGTTTTGTTTTTTTTTCTTTTCATTTTATTTCTATCCGTATACTATAATATACTCGTATCTGTGTACATAATATGTATCCGTGACTGCACTCATATAAGGTTCCCACTGAAAACCAGCGCTGCAGCTTGCTGCAGCATGATGCTGAGTGGGGACCCTATTTGATTATATTACGCGAATATTTTTTTTATTTTTTTTTACTTGTTGATAATAATTGCTTTCTTTCTAATAGGGACCCAGTTTTATGTATGTGGGGCCGTTCAAGTATTAAGTAAGCACTATAGGGGGGGGGGGGGGTGTCTTTGCTTTGCTTATTTTAGATGACATGGGGGGTAGCGGAGTCTAGATGTTGATTACGTCATCGGTAGTTATTTACTTTTCATTACTCATACACGGAAAGTAGGTCTGAAGTTGCCTGAGAAGCGGGTTGAAAGTAATACTTTTCAGCCCTAGGGAGAATCGTTTTCAACTGACAGCTGTCAAATAATTAAAAAAACTAGTTGTCACATTTTTATTGGAATTCAAATGAAACACGACATACCCGAGTGCATCCATAGACAAGAAGAAAGATAGACTTTATTCATAAAGTAAAGACAACTGATTCATAGACATTCATAGACAATACTTGACTATTAAAAAGCTAAATGCATAGCCCGCCGGCTAGGCCAAAGAAAAAAAAAAGGCGGGAAAGTGGCAAGCGGCAATCCGATCTTCATTTGTTTTTCGAGTTGTAGAGTTTTGTTTAGGCTTCTGTTTAACAGTGATTTTTATTGACACAATGAGTTCATCTGATTCAGATATGGATTTAACGCCTGATTTTGTGAGAGAAGAGGCTTAAGCAGTAGTGGAAAACCTTTTACCACCTAAATCAAAACAAAGATACCTAAAATCATACGACGATTTTATGAAATGGCGCGCTGAGAAAAAAGTGAAATCGTTATCAGAAAACGTTTTGCTAATATATTAATTTCTATTTTTATTTTGACTTTCCTTATATTCGTAATGAAAAGCACAGTGTTTACCTCGGGATAAAGACTTATTTAGTCCCTCGAACTATAGGCCCCCTCGCTACGCTCGGGCGCCAAACCCCGTCTCGGGACTAAATAAGTTACTTTCATCCCTAAGGTAACAATGTACTATTACTTGACGATAATAATTGTATTGATCAAATAAAAACTATTTTCTTTCTTTCTTCATTCTTTCTAATAGGGACCCAGTTTTATGTATGTGGGGCCGTTCAAGTATTACGTAAGCACTATGGGGGAGTGGGGGGTCTTTGTTTTGCTTATTTTAGATGACATGGGGGGTAGCGGAGTCTAGACGATGATTACGTCATTGGTAGTTTTTTACTTTTTAACACTCTATTTTCTTATTTTAAAAATTATATAACATTGCAATTATAATATTAAAAAAAACTTTTTATAATTGAAAAATGTTTACGTAAGCATGGGGGGAGGGGTGAGCTTTGCTTACTTTTGCTGACAAGGGGGATGGGGGGGTAAATAATTGTAATAAATCTGCTTACGTAATATTTGTACGGCTCCTGTTAAGTAAGTTTTACCTATTACAATGAATGCCCAGAACAAAATAAAGTACCATCAGAATGTAAACAATATTATAAACTCAAAGAGGATATTTATTTTGCATCAGGTTTTGCATTTTTGGGTAATAAGATTATTTTTCCTAAGGCGCTTATGTAGATATGACTGGTCTGTCCAAATCTGGTTTTAGGCATTTTAGGTAAAACTGGTTTTACCTAAACACAAGCCACGTGTAGTCCGCCTTTATATCTATACTAGCTTTTGCACCCGCGACTTCGTCCGCATGGAATTAGATTTTGAGGTGGAATTTTCAAAAACTGTGGCACACGTACTTCTTTATTTTTAACTGAAAGCTCAAATACCAACTTTGATGGAAACAGCTTGAAAAATGACGGAGTTTCATATAAACTTCCATCCCCTATTTAAACCCCTTAGGGGTGGAATTTTCAATAATCCTTTCTTAGTGTGCGCCTACGTCATAAAAGGAACCAACTGCGAAAATTTCAAGTTTCTAACTTCAGTAGTTTAGGCTGTGCGTTGATATCTCAGTCAGTCAGTCAGTCAGGACTTTGAATTTTATATATATAGATTTTATCTATACTAATATTATAAAGCTGAAGAGTTTGTTTGTTTGAACGCGCTAATCACAGGAAGTACTGGTTCGAATTGCAAAATTCTTTTTGTGTTGGATAGTCCATTTATCGAGGAAGGCTTTAGGCTATATAACATCACGCTGCGACCAATAGGAGCGAAGCATCAGTGAAAAATGTTGCAAAAACGGGGAAAATTATCCATATTTAAAATATATTGTTTTAAAAACTTCTTAATCGCGATCATACTAACAGAAATTGACGCGGACGAAATCGCGGGTAGCAGCTAGCATATGAATAGCGGGCAAACGTGCTGGCGGGTCACATGATGTTAAGTGATTACCGCCGCCCATGAACACTTGTAGTACCAGAGGCACCACCAATGCGTTGCCGGCTGTTCAGGAACTTATTGGTTCGCCCCTTGAATTTAACCCCATTGTTATAGAATTTGTTTATGTTACTTATTGTTGAGCCTCATGAATGCCTTGACTGTGCGTTTTACTTTTGATATTGTGAATAGTTATTAGGTACCTATCAACGGGCCTTTGTTCATGCGACTCGCATAGCTACAGATTGTTTATTTTAAACGTTAGGGGATCTTATTAACAGTATGGAGCTTGATAAATAATAATTTCCTTTGTGACTATTTCGGCGTCGCCTTAGCTAACTTTTGTTCGTAGTAATTATAATATGATTAATTGATTATTGTTACTTGGGCCAGAGATTCTGTATTCCTAGGCCGGCACGAGCAGACCTTTTGTAAAACTCGACGAGAGTACACGCTTTGTGAAATTACATCCAGTTAAAGTGAAATACAAAGTTGTTCAATTATTTATTTGACCATCCTGACCCACCTTCTGTTACACTATATTGTAATTAAGTGGGAACACCATCGAAGGGAGATGATTCCACAATTTGGTAGTACGTGGCCATCCATTTGTGTGTGCATAATGTCAAGGAGCGACGATGTCGTAGTGGTTAAGACGTCAGCCTCTTTTTCGGGAGGTTCAAGGTTCACAATAGTAAGTTACCTATAATATCAATTCGGTATGAAAAATCGAACTTAACGTGAGTGAAGCCGCGCGCAAAAGCTAGTTTCAAATAAAATTATTTCAAATATATCCATTGACATATTATATTAATATAATTTTTTAAGATTACAATTCGTGTAGTAGGTATCTCTACCTATCTCTTCTTTACACGACTGCCCAAAACAAAGAAAATTAAAAAAAAAATTAGAGTTAGCCTATTCAATAGAAAAATTAATTACTTATTAAATCATATTAGTTATAGGGGTCGTTCTACTTTTCTACCGACAATGAAACGACGTTTTTCTGTTTTTTTGGTTTTTGAACTATCTATAATTGTGTTTTATGTGTGGGATTTAAAAAAAACTGCATCTGTGTTTTCATTAGTACTAATTAAAGTTTCCTTCCTAGCTAATATTGATTCTTTTTTAATGTTGGTTTTTGAAAAAATAATGTGACAAAGTGGCCTTTTTCTGTGGAGACAACATTTCAGTTTACCACTCTGTCACGGCATTATACGGAAAACGAACGTATAAAATATGCTGGTTAGAGAACATAAAAATGACATAATATTAATAGATAAGAAAAATATGGACGTTTATTCGAACCGAATAAAAAACCGTTTATTTTAATACTCCAACGAGATGCCATAATAAGAAGAAAGACAGACTATTGTCGGTAGAAAAGTAGAACGACCCATAGGCGTAAACACCAAAAAGTCGAAAACAGAACTAAATTGAAACCCATTTAAAACTTTGTATAAGGGAAAATATTATTTAAAAATGAATTTAAATATAAAATTAAACAAGTAAGTACTTACAAATAATACGATAACTTAAAATAATTATTCAGCACAACACTATTTGTCACAGAACTGCATTCGAAATTCGATTTGGGCTCTATGATTCGAATTTTAAACACTATTCCAATAATAAATCATAAAACTCTCCGGTTTGAATATCGAACACCAAACAACTGATAGGACGGCGCTTGGGATACCGTGACTACATTTGTACAATGATACAAAAAATAATGTAACTAAATATAAAAAGATGCCAATCAATTCTGATCTGTATCTTTTAAGCCATAAATATCATTATATTGAGGAATAAAATGTTGTGAAAAACAAACTATTATAGATAGAGGAAAATAGTAAATGAAGTTTGTACATTGTAATTTGAAACTTAACTTGACAGTTTTAAGGCTGGTTTTCAATTGCAACATTCAAGAGAGATTAAATGAGATGGCAGAGTACGGTTTAAATATGTGTATTTCGAATTGAGTTCTATAACTAGTGCGATAAAGTTCGGTTTTGGTTGCACAACATTTTGTGATTCTTGTGATTCAATCGGTTTCATTGATATTACGTAATGACCTAAAGGTTGGATCACATAAACGTGATAACAGATAACACCTGCTGCGTTATTGTCTAGAAATTATTGCACTAGTGTGACAATGCCAATCACATCTGATTGGCTGAATTTATGACGTTCTTGTTAGTACATATTTCCATATTTTTAATTATCAAGGGTTTTTAATAGATATATTAAAATAGATTAAGTAAAAAAATATTTTTGCACGCCAAACTTGGCAGGATATTGACAACAAAAAAATAAAAAAATAAAATAGCTGTTAATGATTAATTCTTTATTGTTATCTTCTGTGTATCTTTTTCTTTCTTGTGATTTCAAATGAATGAATCATTTGTTATTTATAAGTTGTGCATGTAGTTGATTTTTTTTTAAAGAATACTAGCCAACCTGAAGTTGACTAATATCCTTCTATCCCCTCCAAATAAGGGGAAAGCTTGTGCTAGGAGTGGGTACGACAACAGTGCAACGGTTGGGATTCGAATCTGCGACCTTACAGTTTTCAGTCCGCACCTTCAACCGTTGGGCTATTGAGGCTTCAAATTGTTTTGTTTTACGCTTGTAGTAGACAACCATACCCTTGTATATGTGTATCGTTGTTCATTTTATTTTATACTTATGTAGCCGTTCCTTCTCTATGGCTCCTTATTTTGAAATAGGAATTCGCAGCGCATTGAACTGCACGTCACTGTCATTGGAAATTTCACTTGTCAATTGTTATGATTCAAAATTGAAACAACTTTATTAAATCGGTATAAATTAATGCCTAATTTTGAATTTAAAATATTATTTCAAATGAAATAATATCTTTTTAAATACTTGTTTCTCTTTACAGGTAATTTTATAATTATATCTTTAAAATAGTTACGTACTTAGGCACGGTTGCTTCAGAAAAATTTAAAGGATACGTAACCGTTAAACATTGTGTTACAGAACAAAATGACAAAGAAAACCATTTTAACGAATGTATATGTAACGATAACAAACGGTTTGAAACAACCGAGCCCTAATCTTTTCTTGATAAAAGTTCTCTCTTTACAAAGCAACGCAAATTAGTTTTTATTTCAACAAGCGAAATAATACGAATGTGTTTTATAAATACATTGTAGTAAATGTAGTAGAATAAGTTGCCTTTTTTGTATGAAAGTTATTGGTGTAATAATAATAAAAAAATGTGAGGGATCGTCGTTAGTGTGGGGCGACCTTTATGTAATACATATTGTGAGTTCAAGGTCGCGAGATGTGGATATAATATTATGCATGGATATTTAGTTACTGTGGGAATACGGAATTAACAGCTAATGCACCGTCTCTAATTTTTTTTTTTCAAAATGTTTATTTTTTTGGTGTTTTTTATTAACTGGCACAGTGAATACAGAATTAACTAATGCACCGTCTCTAATTTAAAAAAAAAAATTTTTTTTTGGGGTTTTGGGCACGGTAAATTGACAGTTCTAAAATATATAGTGCGTCTTTTTTATAATATTCCTAGCATGAAAGGACAGGTTAGTTGTCGTTCTAAGAAATTCTACGCAGCGAAGACGATTGCCATTTCATTTATTATGGTCTACATGTTATTAATGAAATACCTTGATTTAAAAAAAAAAAATTTAAAAACATGTCAAGATTATAATACATTATTATAAATTACAAAAATGTGATTCTCGATATTCTAATCCTACAAACTATCATAAAATTAACACTTAACATTAATTTGTGATTAGTGTTAACATCCCCATTAATAAACATTATAATCAGCACTTTGCCAATAACGCGGTTTAAGTATATCGGTATTATGTTTATTTCACCATTTTGTGATCTTTTGTCATTAAAATATTGTGACTATAAAAAATATTTAGAAGAGTTTGAACTAGTAAGTATAAAAATCCAAATATGGACAGTCGTCCGTGTCTAATCAAGTAATCATGGAATATTCCATAATTAGGTTTTAAGATTTCGTATGATAGATACTTGCTATTATTAAATATATGTAACTAGCTTTAACCCGCGGCTTCGCTCACGTTAGGTTTGATTTTTTAACCCCCTATTTAACCCTCTTGGGGTTGAAATTTTCCAAAATCCTTTCTTAGCGGATGTCTACGTCCTAACAGCTACCTGTATACCAAATTTCAACTCGATCGGTCCAGTGGTTAGAGCTGTGCGTGGATAGATCAGTCAGTCAGTCAGTCAGTCATCTTTGCCTTTTATATATTTAGATGTTTGTTTTTAGAATGTCCTGTTCACAATCAACCAAACGAAAAACCTGGGATGAAGAAAAAATGGCACAAGCTATAAAACTCGTCCGGGAAAAGAAAATGGGGTATTTGAAAGCTGCACAACATTTTCAAGTGCCTAGGACAACTTTATTTCGTCTCTGCCAAAAAGATGAACTGTCTCCAGAAGTGGCAGCAGCAGAATGGCTCAGTGAAGATCCTTTTCCATGCCCAAGCACAATAAAGCGCAATTGGTATAAAAAATTAAGTGATGAAAATTCAGACAGCGATTGAGGCGTTTAAAAAAATGCTGCGATATTTGCGAAATTCCAAAGGAGATTTTGAACAAAATAGGTACCTACTATGGCAGCAATTTTTTGATTTTTTAATTAAAATCATTTTAAAACATCAGCTCTTTTTTTTTGAAAGAAATTTAGCTCTTTTTTAGATTTGATCTAGCTCTTTCCCCAAAATCAAGTTGGCAACACTGGATCTACAGTTATGACTTGCAGTGGCAGTATAATATTACTAGTTTTTGACGACCTCCCTGGCGCAGTGGTAAGCGCTGTGATCATATAACTGGGAGGTCTCGGGTTCGATTCCCGGCGGGGAAAATTTAGGAATTTATAATTTCTAAATTGTCTCTGGTCTGGTCTGGTGGGAGGCTTTGGTCGTGGCTAGTTACCACCCTGCGGTCAAAGACGTGCCGCCAAGCGATTTAGCGTTCCGGCACGATGGCGTGTAGAAACCAATTAGGGGTATGGGTTGAATTTACACTGCTACGTCCCTTCCAAGTTAGCCCGCTACCATCTTAGACTGCATCGTCACTTACCATCAGGTGAGATCGCAGTCAAGGTCTATCTTGTCATCGAATAAAATAAAAAAAAAGACGTATGATTTCCAATCCTATAAAAAGACTTACTCTGGAGCAAAAGAAGTTCGCTGTTCATGTAAGAAAAGATGCAGCGAAAAGTTCTCAGCAAAGGAAAAGTTTTTTCAACGCTTTTTACAAGCTTCACAGTCACGACTTGCAGTGGCAGTATATTACTAGACGTATGATTTCCAATCCTATAAAAAGACACTCTGGAGCGAAAGAATAATAGAACACAAACCCTTTGTTCCGTAAACCAAAGTGTATTTAAATCTGCAATTGGCAACATTGGGCCACTCCCACTGCACCGACCCCCGATTGGCCGCGCCGGCGAGATGACGCCGCCGCAAGCGCCAACCTAAAGAACTTTAGAATAAATCGGACGACTGTTCGTAACGGCCGTCTACGTGTCTGATCTCCTATATACCACATCTTGAGGTGCGGGTTGTTACGTTCCCTCAAATATGGTTGAGCGAAGCAATGGCTGGATCATGCGTCATGCTCGTGAACGGGTGCCACCAACGGGAATGGGTCTGCTTTGACTTCCCATGCTAACATGTGTTAGATGTATTGTATTTTTGAAGCTTCACTGTGGAAGCACTGTATACTTAGCTTACTTTTATTACTTATTGTAAAATTAGTTTATTTTATTTTTTGAAAAGAGCAACTGCTGAGTTTCTTGCCGGTTCTTCTCAGCAGAATCTGCATTCCGAACCGGTGGTAGATTTGTGACATATCATAAGTGCTACAGGGTAGCCTACATGAAATAAATAAATTTTGATTTTGATTTTTTTGAGACTCCACGCCGTGCGTTGAACCCTCAAAGCCGCAAAGTTCGTGTAATCCACCGGTGGACAGTAGGTTGTGCCGTGCTCATCACTGTGCCTTCGGGGAACCTGGACTCTGGATAGCGGTAAGTGGTCCCTATTTTGTCCGTTGACGATTTGGGTGCACTTTTGGAGCTGGACACACAAAAAAGAGGAATCGTATTCTTCACGGTCCTTCTACTTAACATTTCTGGCCTTCGAGCCGTATTAGCATATATTTTTCAAAAATAAACCAGTGTTAACCTTTAAAGTCCTATATATATTTATCGTATTTTCTTTATAACTCATAACTTATAAGTATTCGTATTTCTATCATTCAATCACATATTCTACATACATTATTACGACAATCGCTCGATTCTTTTGTGAGCGTAACGTGATCGCTGTGTAGTAGCTATATTGTTCGCAAACATGGCGGAACCTACGGCCCTCGAATTAAAGTTAAAAACTCTGATATTTAAAAGAGATTATCTATTTACTAAAGCTCAAAAACTTTATGATTCATCGAAATCTGTAAAGGAGGATTCAAACAAAATGCAAAATTTTCTAGCTCAATTTGCCGAATTAGATAGTGTTCGAACGAAATTCGAAAATACAATCATGGACATTTTAGAATTAGAAATGCAATTGCAATGCAATAAAATTAAATATAACTTTCCTTTGGATGGATGTGATATACCAGTGTGCAAGATATATTTCCTTAAGACATTGAAGATTCCAGATCAGAACAAGTGGTCTACACAGCCATAGAAAAAATGATTAAAGATCAGTTTAACCGATTTGGACATCGGACCTCCCCATACAACACAAAAATAGTTCCATATTTACGAAATGCTGGAACGACATTCCTCCACCTTTTCGAAATGTAAATTAACTTTCAAAAAATTATTCCGAAACTATTTATTAAATATACAAAAAAACGATTAATCAGATATACAGCCGTGGCACTAAAATTTAAGAAAAATTATATTAAAAATAAAAACCTGATGTACTTGCAGCCTTAATGTCTTTCAGAAGTGGTGTGACATTGGCAAGGAGCTTTTAAATTCTTTAACACGATTGGTTAACCTTATGTTAACGAGCGTCGTAACCCAAAGATACCTACTACACCTTGTAAAATTCATCACCCTTGAGCAATAAACTCTTGAATACAATATTGTATTATATATATTTATGATATTATTATATGTATATAGTTTGTATATTATTTGCACCACCTACCTCTTAGATTCTGTAGCTATGTCCTTTAAGACCATTGGTTGCCTGGAAGAGATCGCTATTGTTATAGAATTTGTTTATGTTACTTATTGTTGAGCCTCATGAATGCCCTGACTGTGCGTTTTACTTTTGATATTTTGAATAGTTATTAGGTACCTATCAACGGGCCTTTGTTCATGCGACTCGCATAGCTACAGATTGTTTATTTTAAACGTTAGGGGATCGTATTAACAGTATGGAGCTTGATAAATAATAATTTCCTTTGTGACTATTTCGGCGTCGCCTTAGCTAACTTTTGTTTGTATTAATTATAATATGATTAATTGATTATTGTTATTTGGGGCCAGAGATTCTGTATTCTTAGACGGCACCGGCAGACCTTTTGTAAAACTCGACGAGAGTACACGCTTTGTGAAATTACATCCAGTTAAAGTGAAATACAAAGTTGTTCAATTATTTATTTGACCATCCTGACCCACCTTCTGTTACACTATGTAGCGATAAGGCCGCCAAATTGTATGCTATTTATTAAGCTCTTTGTGTCTCTTCTTATGATATGTGTGGTGTACAATAAAAGTATATTCATTCATTCATTCATTCATTGTTCTACTAATAATATTGTTTGTTCATTTTCCTTTCCATTTTTCTCCTCTCCTTTTCGTCAAGTTCCGTTTCAACAGGTGCTTCCTGGAAGAACCACGGCCCAAGAACATTGGTCCACAGAAGCCAGGACGCCCTGAGTGGCAGGAACAATGACAAGTGTTCTGTTGAGTGGACGGAAACCCTCATTTTGGAAGGCAAAGTCAGTTGTATGTTTGTTGGATACAGGCTCAGATGTCAATTTAATTCCAAAATATGTTTTTAACAAGTTATGTGAGAATAAGAAACTAAATTTTTATGTACGTACTTTAATAATCAATTAATTGTTTGTAGTGTGTTTGCTCAACATTCAAGTAGTAGGTACTAAACTTTAAGCATGTTGTGGCAACCAGTAAGTAGGTGTACATTACTTCATAATAATTTTTTCAACTTGTAGTTTTTTTAATTTTTAATTTATTGTGACCTGTTGGTCGTCCTTAAATAAAAATAAATAAAATAAAAAAAAAAAAATTTAAAATGTTGCTAGTTTAAATTGCATGCCTACAATTAGACAAATATTAGAGTTTTTGGTAGTGTGTTATTAGAAGTATGTAATGTCAAAAGGTAGGCATTTTTCCATTGGTTTCGTAGCAACAGATACAGGTTTCCGGCCAACTCTTGGCAAAGATGCTTGTACTTTGTTAGGCCTCATTGAACGGAAAAAACAAATGAATAGTGTGGATTTGAAAAAATTAGATTCAGATAGCTCAGAAAAAAAGATTCTTGTAGATTGTTGTTGATTGTTGTGGTAAGTTCCACCACACCATGGACATCTCGCAAAGTCGCCGTCTATTATCGCTTTATAAGGAATTTAAATGTTTATGGGACCCAAAAGATGTTAATTATACCAATAGAGGTGTAAGTGAAGATGCGTGGCGTCAGATTTCTCGCGAAATGGAGAAAAAACCAATAGAAGACCTAAAGAAAGCGTAAAGTTGAGTCCCAGATTCCAAGCGGTTTTTGTATATTGTTTTTATCGTGAACCGTCTTTTTCTTTTTTGTGATTTTTTGCGCAAATATTTAAGCAAAATAAAAGTTGCTGCTGCCACGGCAATTCGACGCCGCCGCTGTACGTGTGACTCCATCTCGAGCAAGAGTTCGACTGAATCACGGATCGCGGGCCTATGGATCGCTTGGAGCGTAGTTTAGGATCGCAATTTAGACAAACTGTATCGGCCTAGTACGATCCACGCTTGTTAAGTATTGACAGTTTGTACTCTGTGGTGTCATTGTCTGTGGCTCTGGTACTCTGTGAAGAAATGTAATGTAAAGATGTCGGATAATAAAAGAGTGTGATTTCAAATATGGTTGAGCGAAGCAATGGCTGGATCATGCGTCATGCTCGTGAACGGGTGCCACCAACGGGAATGGGTCTGCTTTTGCCTGCCTGTGTTAACATGTATTGAATTGTATTTATTTGTATTTGTATTGTATTTATTTTTACTTGTATTGTACTCAGGAAAATTCATCGTGGAAGCACTGAATACATAGCATAGTTTCAATAACAATTGTAAAATTTTTATTTTTTTGAAAAGAGCAACCGCCGAGTTTCTTGCTGGCTCTTCTCGGCAGGAAAGGCATTCCGAACCAGTGGTAGATTCATTGACGATTCAAAAGTGCTTGTAAAAGTTTATTTGAATAAAAAATATTTCTATTCTATTCTATTCTATTCTGTGATTTAATATTAAAATGGTTGTTTTCCTATCACAAAGCTAGATACTCAACAGGTTTAAGAACAAAAAGCCTACCGATAAGAGGTTATGGGCCGATAAGAGGTTATGGGCTAGTTAAGAGCTAGTTCAGACATGGCGGATTCCGCGCGGATGCAAATCGCGCGGTTGAACCGCGCGGATCCTAATTACATTAGCGCCTTACAAATCGTTCATACCTGTCCGCACGGATTGACAATCCGCGCGGCTCAACCGAGAAAATGAATTCGCGCGGTCGCCGCTCGGTTTTATTTACTTGACGTACCTAGAGGGCGTTCAGTTGCTCCGCGGAAGCCGCGCGTATCGGACGGTGACAATGGATCGCTTCGACACCGAGCTATTCATCGATGAGGTGGAAAAAAGACCTGCTTTGTGGAACATCCAATGTGCAGAATATTCTAACAAAACGATTAAAAACGGAGCTTGGCAGGAGCTGGTGGAGATTTTTGGAGAAAATGAGGATTCTTTGGAAAAGAAGGTTCTTTTTGGTCAGTAGACATTTAATTATACATTTTACCAGGGTAGTTTACATGTTTTGTAATAGACAGTCCACCCCAAATAACTGAAATGTGTATAACGTTGTTTGGCGGTACGTAACGAGCGCGGGAAAACTATCACGTTACCACAGTAACGTATAGCTATTAACTGTAATATGTACAACCCACCAACGCGACGCGCCATCTTGAGTTTAGTTATTTGGCGCGAACTGTAACAATTTTAATTTCATATTTTCGTGTCTTGCCATTCTACACGACCCTCATTCACAAAGTAATTAGCATATTTGTCTCTAATGTTTAATGATGATGGTGTACCCCTTCCTGCATGTAATGTAATAAGATTACTCATTGGCGCAGTATGTAAAGTATCTTCATACTGTATACCATCTCTAGTTCTAACAAAATTGTGTAGCACGCAACAGGCCTTTATTATGTCTTCGGCAAAGTCTATATTCACGTTTATAGGCCTATGAAAAATGCGCCACTTGTTTGCCAGAATTCCGAAAGTGCATTCAATAAAACGTCGAGCTCTTGATAACCTGTAATTAAATATTTTTTTTTCATATGATAGCCCTTTACCTGCATAGGGTCGCATTACATTTTCGGATAAACCAAACGCTTCATCGCCAACTATGACGTATGGCAATGGTTTAGGATCTGTTTCAGATATTGGTTTAGGTTTTGGTATGTGTAATGACTTTTCTATTAACCTTTTATAAAATGCTGAATTTTTAAAAATTGCAGAATCACTACTTTTTCCGTAAGATCCGATATCTATGAAAGTAAAACAATAGTTACTATCACAAAGTGCCAACAGTACTATGGAAAAAAAAGTTTTGTAATTATAATACAAAGAACCCGAATCTTTGGGTTTTGTAATCCTTATATGCTTGCCATCTATGGCGCCTATGCAATTGGGAAAATTTGCATATTTTTCAAAATCTTTAGCTATTTTCTTCCATATATCTTCGCTGGGTTCAGGCATGACGTTTTTTGTGACTTTTTCCCACAGAGTTTCACATACTTCACGGACAATTCCTGTGATTGTAGATTTGCCAAGACGAAAGTTGTAATGTAGTTCTCCAAAGGAACAACCAGTACCCAGATATCTGAAAAATAAAATATTAATCTGTATCGTTTTGAAAGTCTGCCGGGTCCGCTAGTTAAAGCATAATGAGTGTCTTGAATTACCTAACCGCTACTGTATTTATATTTGTTAAAGATAGTGATTTCTGTTCCAGGTGTATCATTACAAAAAAAATGGAAGAACATCCGTGATGCTTATAATAAGGAATTCAAGAAAGGCAAATCAATTCCTTCTGGTTCTGGTGCATGTAAAGGTTCAAAATACATGTATTTCGACCGGCTTTCTTTTCTTCAGAAGACGATAGAAAACAAAGAAACTATCACAAACATAGATGAAGCCAAAAATGAAGAAATTCGGAACATTGACCAAAAGCTAGATAATTTTGTAAATGCACGTGAAATACAACCGGTACCCAATAAAAGGAAGAAAACTAAAATTACTTCAGAAGAGCGATTGGCTAACATATTAGAAAATAGTATTGAATCAAGAGATAAAATACAAAGACAAATACAAGAAAGTATGTCAAAGCAAGATGATGATGATAAACTTTTTTGCATGTCATTGTATAAAGAGTTAAAGAAAGTTCCAGAAAATAAACGATTGGCTACTAAAATTGAATTGCTCCAGGTAATACAGAAAGGGCAGAAATTACCATCGCCTATTCATATCACGAGCCAGCAAAACACGCCTAATGCAGTATTTTGGCAAAACCAACAATATTCAAACCCACAAGGATATTTCACTGGATATTCTACAATAGTACCAGGAGAGTCTCCATCGCCTTTATCATGCAATAGCACTGACGATTCACAGTCTTCTATAGTACAAAATATATATTCTGACGTATAAAATAAATATCTTACCTTAATGTGATCACGAGTTTTTCTTCTGGGGACACGCTTGACCTCATATGGGTATCATTAGATTCAATTTGTTTACTCATCATTTCTAATAATTCATCAAATGAATTTATCGACATTCTCAAATAATTGAAGAATTTTGGTTCAAAACTTCTTAATTTTGGATATAAAGTCTGAAACTGACCATGAGTAAACCGATCGCGTAATATTGGATGCACCCAATACTGCCGTTTCTTCTTTCTTTCTTTTTTACGGAGCAACAAGTACACACATATTGCTTCTTCGACTTCCATGATTGGACTGTCACCCTATGCGAATAACGGCACTCCGCATGTACATCCGCGCCTGTCTGAACACTTGCGTTTAGAACCGCGCGATTTGCATCCGCGCGGAATCCGCCATGTCTGAACTAGCTCTAAGTTGAGTACGTATAAAGTTTTGTGAAAAAGTTCGAGCTAAGTGAAAAAGCAATACAAATTAGTAATTTGAAGTCCGATAACTTTAACAATTGGTTGTTTAGAGTAAGAGCGGTGCTTGAAGAAAAAGGTGTGTTATATTGCATTGAAAGTTTGAAGAAACAAAAGATACTAAGTTCAGTGAGGATGACGCAACCGCCAAAAACATAATTATTTCATGTTTAAGTGATGCTCACTTGGGAATAATAAAAGAATGTATCACAAGTAAGTTGATGATTGAAAAATTAAAAAAATATTTTTCAAAGAAAGTCAGTGGTTTCCAAACTTTACTTGAGACGTCACCAATAAGAACGCTCTACGTATCACGATTTTGGATCGCGGATCGCGGGATCGCCGATCCATTTTGGATCGTCTGGTGTGGACCCGCCTAATCATTACACGCGCCTTGAGTGCGTGTAATGATGCGCGCGCAACTTTACACACGTTGTTTGTTGCATTTTACATTACCTATTTTTTCATATTCTTTTATAAATAAAACCTATCTTTCAGGAATGTCGTCGCGGAGAAAAAGAAAAACCGATCTCACAGTTTGTTCTGAAACGATTATGGTAGAGGTATGGTAGAGATAGAGAAACACAAAAAATCTGAGGTATTAAATAACTCACCGTATAAACATGAGCTAGAAAAAGAAAACGTACAGAAAAAGAAAAAGACAAATGAACAAGAAACAGCCAAAAAAGATAAATAGAAATTATTGTATGCAATGACGCATATTATATTAATATTGACTACACATAGGCATAGACTGTGGCGCTGCACTGTGGCTATGTGAAGCGGTGCATTTCACCCATAGAGAAGGATGTATATAGACTCATTCACCTGTATTCTCTGTGGTTTTCACTTCTTGCAAAATCAGTGTCTCAAGCGTATCAAAATTTTGTTAAAACTAGTATAAAAAAGCAAATTGTTACTGATAATGAAAAATAAAGACAAATAAAATCAAAGTGGCAATTTTAATCAAAAATCATCAACAATTATAAGAATACCACAAAGAAAATTTGGGTATGTGGAAGATGCCATGAAATATATAAAGACCCAATTCAAGAAGACTGGATAGAGTGTAGTTCATGTCAGCAGTGGTGGCATGAGGAATGTTCAGATTACGTCGGTTTAGGAGTTTTTTTTTTTTTTTTTTAAAAAAAGAATATCAACCAAGATGAAATAACCCTCCAAATAAGTGAAAACTTGTGTTAGGAGTGGGTACGACAATAGTGCAACGGGTGGGATTCGAACCTGCGACCTTTCAGTCTTCAGTCCGCACCTTTAACCGTTGGGCTAATGAGGCATTTTTTTATTTGTGATATTGCACCTTGAAAACAAAAGTGGCATTATACTGAAAAGGGCAATATTGAGTTCTAACGACATCTAGATTCCTTGAAAGCAAGCGCTTTTATTGCAAAAACTGACATTATCTTAGTTTCAATACTTTCCCTAGTTCCCTAGCTGCCTTTACACTAGACGCTCATTCGCTCGCGATTGGAGTGTGTTGGAAGTGTGCACGATGGAACGCGCGAAAGCTTGCACGCACAATCACGAGTGATTGTTAATAACCAATTTTTGGCTGTCGAATCATTCGCGCGCGATTGTCTGCGTGATTTTGCGTGAGTGCTCGTGTAAAGGCTAATCGCGCGCGATTCATTGCGGGATACTTTCGTGTCCTGGAGTGTGTGAAATTCACGCAGTTTTGTTAAGTCGTGTATGTTTTTAACCGATTTCCAAAAAAGGACGTTCTCGATTAGTCCATATCTAGGCACTATGATATACTTTGTATTGGCGTTTGAAGTCGGTTTTGTCAAAAGAATTTTTATATAAGTCGTGTTCTTATATAAGCCGTATTCTTACTTCGCTATCTTTTGTCCATTACTGTATACAGTAATGGACAAAAGATCTAAAAATATTACACAAGCAATTATGTTTGCCGGTTTAAGCACTATAAAAATAAGAAAAAAAAAAGATCTATATGGGTAATGGAGGATGCTGTGTTAAAACTAACTTCTTTGGTCACTCACCATTTAGATCAAAAAAAGAAAGTTATAGGTGTATTCCTAGATTTGCAAAAAGCTTTTGACACAGTTTCTGTACCAATCCTGTTGGCTCGCTTGGAGAACTGTGGGATAAGAGGACTAGCACATAATTGGTTTTCTGATTACCTCACTAAAAGAACCCAACAAGTAAGAGTTGAAGGGTGCTTAAGTGAGACTTATTCGTGCTCCTATGGAGTTCCCCAGGGAACACCTTAGGCCCCACACTCTTTTTGGCCTATATAAATGAACTTTGCAATACAAAAATCTGTAATGCTGATATTATAATGTTTGCTGACGATACAGTTCTTTTATTCCACGGTTCCTCCTGGGATGAGGTAAATAAACACACAGAAGCAGGTCTAGGTATTGTAATTTCATGGTTAGAACATAGTATTTTATCACTAAACACTAACAAAAGTGTGATGCTAGGCTAGGTGATTTTGTTATTAAGTAGGTAACTAAGTGTCAACTGTCAAGTGTGAATTTGTAATGTCAGTTTGGTGTGAAAATAAATGCTGTTAGAGAATTACGTGGCGTATTTATATTATTATTTATTAAAATATTTCAGTGGCGACGAAGATGTCGATTGGTAAAATCGCGGAATTTAAAGTCGAGAGTGATAACTGGCGGTTGTACGTGGAACGTTTAGAACAGTACTTCGTAGTAAATAAGATTCCAAGCGAATTGCAAGTGCCAACGTTAATTACGGTCGTAGGGGCGAATTGCTACGAGTTACTAGTGAATTTGTGTACGCCGGACAAGCCGATTACTAAATCATTTAAAGAGTTGACGGATATACTCGGTAACCGGTAAAGTTTCGGCGGCGTGTGCAGAAGGCGGGTGAGTCCGTATCACAGTACGTTGCCGACTTAAAGAAGATGTCAAAGACTTGCCAGTTTGGGTCCTGGCTGGAAGAAAGTCTTCGTGACCAGTTAGTTTGCGGCCTGGCGAGTGAAACTATACGGCAGCGTCTGTTCGCCGAAGTGGAGATAAATTTTGCTAAAGCGTATCGGATGGCGAGCAGCATGGAGGCGGCCGAGAAGGACGCCGCGCTGGTGGAGAACACGGCGATAGCCACAGCGGGTGGCAGCAGTGGTGCTACAGCGGATTGCCAGGCCATGGCGGGAGCATGGCGGGGCAAGGGCACCGATGATCAAGCGCAGTTGTCGAAGAAGCGGGAGCGGAAGCAGAGGTGGCGTACCGGCGGCGGTGACACGTCGGCATCTACAGAGGCGAAAGCTTCGTCAGCTGGTCGCGGAGAGATGCGGCGTCAGAGCAGCGCTTGCGGAGCGTGTGGAAGTGAATTACACCGGACAGCCGGGTGCCGCTATAGCCGGTTTGTCTGCCGGGTGTGTAACCGACAGGGTCACCTTGCCCGGGTCTGCTCGTACATGGCCCACTACAACGCAGTTACGACGGAGGTAACGGATGATAGGGAGCCGTACAGCGACGGAAGTGAAGAGGTAATAGTCAATTTGAATCAGATATCGATAGAACGGTATCTTTGCTTCAGTAAAACTGTTATTGGACAACCGCCATATAACTTTAAAATTAAGGCACACTGTTATCCATGTAATCAATTTGGTGGTTTCCCCAGAAATTGTAAATGTAGTTTTTTAATGCCAACAAAAACAGTTAAATATCTTGGTGTAACAATTGATGATAACTTGAATTGGACTCCACATATATCTAATACCAGTACTCGTATTAGAAGACGTATATATTTAAAACCTTACGCACTGTTTGTAGTGCTGATATGCTAGTAAAGTTGTATAAAACCCTTGGAGAATGTATAATCAGCTACTGCATCTGCGCATGGGGTGGAACATCTAAAACGCATAATTGTTGGAAGTTGAACGAGCCCAGCGGGCCTTGCTTAAAGTCATGAAGTGTTATCCCTTTGTATTTCCTACAACTCGACTATATGAAGAATGTGATTTACTTTCGGTTAGAAAACTGTTTATGTATTGTTTATTACAAAAAATGTTTAAGTACATAGATAAGAAAAATCACACGCTTCTACACTCACTCTGACATTCATACATACATACACACACACACAAACACACACACACACACACACAGCAATACACAAGTTAAAACAGATACCTAGCATAGTTTAGACTTTAGATAGTTACTAATTTTATTTGTCAAACGTGAAATTTTGTTCATAAATATAGGGAAGACACTGTCTCCTGTAACACAGTTTTTACTTCCACAGGAGACAGGGCTTCACATTATGTTATTATGTACGTTTATTGATAAATAAATAAAGATTTATTATTAAAGATTTATTATTAAAAACATATCGAGAAGAATTTGGTCATTTGCCTCTGATTAAAGAGTTACGTGAAAATTATCCAGATGATTTTAAAAATTACTTACGTATGGATAGCGTAGTCTTTAATTTATTATTGAATAGAGTCAAAGATAAAATTACTAAGCAAGATACTATTATGAGGCAGAGTATAAGCGCAGAAGCTCGATTGGCAGCCACTTTGAGATATCTAGCTACAGGACGCTCATCTAAATATATAAAAAGCAAAGGTGACTGACTGACTGACTGATCTATCAACGCACAGCTCAAACCACTGGATGGAACGGGCTGAAATTTTGCATACAGATAGCTATTATAATGTATGCATCCGCTAAGAAAGGATTTTTGAAAATTCAACCCCTAAGGGGTTAAATAGCGGTTGGAAAAATCTAATTTAACGTGAGTGAAGCCGCGGGAAAAAGCTAGTTTGAAATAAGATCTCTGCTCCATAATCTTATGTCTGTCATTTTTATGAGACTGAACAAAAACGGGCATCTAAATGGCGAACTGTCACGCAGACTTGCATGATGCATGAAGCACGAGTGGTTGCGCGAGCGGGCGGCGCGGAAGCGCATTCCCTTTTCCTTCGCTTGTCTTTGTGTGTGCGCTCTTTCTCGAACGAAAGCCGTTTTACGCGAATTAATTTTGGAGTGGAGTAGATTCTATGGCCTTAATGTTAATCCAATGAAATCTCAGGCTATAATTATAGGCAGTCGGAACCTAATCGCAAGAATTGACTGGTTTGCACTTCCACCTATCGAATTCAATGGTATGGTCATACCTTACTGTGATTCTGTTAAAAATCTGGGTATATTTATGGATTGCACTTTAGGTTGGACCGATCATTTAAAGCAGATTAGTAGGAAGACGTTTGCATCCCTGAGCTCTTTGCGCCGTTTAAGATCTTTTCTCCCCATTCCTACTAAAATTATGTTAGCACAGACTCTTCTTCTTCCTATCCTTGATTCAAAACACTAGCATTCGGTTCATATTTGGCTTATGCAAATATGACCATGCATCTCAATTTCGTTCTCGTCTCAAGTGGTTACCCATCCGACTTCGCCGGAACTTGCATGTCCTTTCTATTATGTACTGTGTGCTGTTTCACCCTTCATCTCGTCCTTGCTTAAAGGAGAAATTTGAATTTGTAGGTCGTCCGGGTGATGTTCTCCGTACAACAAAGATGGTGGCATTCGCCCGATCGCTGTGGGGTCCACTTTGAGACGCATTGTCTCGAAAGTCTGCTGTGAGTACATTTCAAAAATATTTAACCCCATATAGTTAGGCTTCGGGTGTAAGGGTGGCTGTGAGGTTGCTGTTCAAGCAGCCCGTACTTTTCTGGTAAACTCAGGAGGAGAGGTGTTGCTGAAGGTTGACATTAAAAACGCCTTCAATTCAATTGATCGTGGCGCCCTCCTCTCTCAGGTCAAAATTCATTTTCCCGAAATTTTTCTCTATCTTTGGCAGTGTTATGCAGAACCATCAAAATTGTACTACATACTCATACCTATATGTTGCTAGTGTGGGATGCCACGTGTGTAGACACACAAGCGACCTTCCCAGTGGCGGGGGCGGCGGCTACTAAAGCAGAAAAGGCTAAGCAGCGCAAATATGAAAACATAGAAAACATAGTTTCATTTTTGAGCCGTTTGGTGTTGAAACCTGTCACAGGGCGAGTGTATATTAGGCGTGTAAAACAACGAAGTGAAAGTTGAGTTACAAGTGCCATTATTAATAACTGTCGTGGGTGAAGCGACGTATACTTTGATGTGCGATTTATGTTCCCCGGCGCATCCTGAATCGAAAGGTTTCGATGAATTAGTCAAATTGGTCACGGAACATTTGGAGCTAAAACGTTCTGAGATAGCCGAACGCCATGTTTTTCGCTTACGTCGTCAACGACCGGGCGAGTCGTTTACGGAATACCTACATAATTTAAAACATCTGGCAACGACTTGCAATTTTGGAAGACATGGAAAAGAACATAGGCTACCTTTTATCCCGATTCCTTAAGTAGTTCCCGAGGGAAAATTGAAAATTGTTTTCGAGCTAAGCCGCGGGCAGACAGCTTTGAAATTTGGTATGCATGCCACCTATGCTATGGAAAAGGACATGTACTTTCTATACCGATCTCTCAAATAGTTTCTGTGGTAAGATTAAAAATTCTTAACGAGCGAAGCTTTATTTTTAATCCCGATCTCTCAAATTGTTCCCGTGGGAAAAGCATATTTGGAATCAGGTGCCTATGCATCTAAGCTGCTGCAAATCACAGCGGGTCGATTAGAAATAGACCTAGATAGTAAAATTGAATTTAGCAATGATTTTTGCCATCCAGACGACAGAGAATGAACTTATTTCGCAAGTTTTTCCGAAATTAGAGAACAATATAAGAAACGATGAGTGGTTATGTGAAAGGGCAGTGCTATCGCCGAAAAGTGAGTCCGTCAATAAAATTAACAATAAGATATTGGAAGCGTTAGTCAGCGAATCAAAAATATACACATCAATAGACACGGTGATGTGCAGTGACGACACTACAACTTACCCTGGAGAATTTCTTAACACCTTGAAATTAACAGGTGTTCGCGCCAAAACGCTGCAATGGCACCAGGTTGCGCGTCACAGAGCTGGGGTAGAATATCATAAGGGCCACTATTCTTACCGGAGCAGCTAAAGGAGAGAGCGTGTTAATTCCCCGAATACCAATTATCCCAAATAATTTGCCGTTTCAATTTAAGAGGCTGCAATTTCCCATAAAGTTGGCATTTACAATGGCCATTAACAAATCCCAGGGCCAAACGTCGAAAGTAGCAGGAATTCATTTGGGCACTCCTTGCTTCTCACTGTGATATACTCGTATTTGGGTAGGTAATTTTATCCTACTAATATTATAAATGCGAAAGTGTGGATGTTTGTTACTCAATCACGTCGCAACGACTGAACCGATTTGGCTGAAATTTGGCACAGAGATAGATTATAGTCTGGAATAGGACATAGGCTACTTTTTATCCCGGGAAATAAGAGAGTTCCCGCGGGAATAAAAAACCTCAATCCACGCGAACGAAGTCGCGGGTATCAGCTAGTTATTAATAAGTAGGTATGTGTCAAGTGTGATTTTGGAATGTCAGTTTGTTGTTAATTATTACATGCTGTGTTAAGAAATCAATAAAAAAATAATTTTGTCTGTGGAGTGAAAACCCCAACTCGGTCACAATGTCAAAGTCTGCTTTGTGGTTGATATCTAATATGTATGTGTAATAATGGACTCCAATGTGTAATATTTCAATAGTAGTTGTTGGGACTATCCCACGACTATCCTTGGGTATCTACCTATTTGCGTTATCTGTGGTGTTGTCGATGGCGGTCTATTAAAAATAAGTATTTATGATAGTCTATGTCTATTTGTCTATGGTTAACTTTATTAAAAGTTGTGATAAAAGGCGGATATATTTTATTTTATAAAATCCAATTAAAATATAGAACCAGTACCATTGTAGAAGAAAACGATAAATTATTCATGGCCCTGGACCGAACCGGATGCTTAATCGAAGTTGTTACATCGAAATTGGAAAACCGACAGGAATAAATCTGTCATCTCAATCAAGTATACCTAAATCCGATTCCGACATCTTGTGAACAGTGAAATCAAGAAGCCACAACAGTGTTGAGTGGAAGTTTCATTAAAAATCACTGTATTTCAGAGCAATCATAAACCCAATTACTCGTATTTAGGTTGTAAGTAGCTTTAAACTTTGTTTGAGAATAAGGTTAGTACCATATGGTCGTATTTGTTAACTTAATAATTGCATAATTGTCATCGTTGATTGTTGTATTTTAAGTAGCTATCTAAGTAGCGCCACTGTGAGCTAATCGATTAGCTCACAGTGGCGCTCAACGTTGGGCCATCGAACTAACTAAACTAACACTTCAAATCAATAACTAAGTATTTTATTTTTACTTTTACCCATCTTAATAATTGTACTGACTAATGAATAAATAATATTGTTAAGTGTATCTTAAGCCCCATGATCATTAGGCTCGGTTTTCCTTGTATAATTATTATTTACTAAGTTTCTTTTTTAACTATGACATTTAAATTGTATAACTTACATTTTGTATCATTTAATAACTTTTATAACTGACATTTTGTATCATGTTTCATATATTCATTTTATTGTATAATATTCCCACACCAGTACTGGTAAAATGTATTAGGGTCGTTTTTTTTATATTACATCATATTGTACCTGCATTTTGGTGAATAAATTATCTATCTATCTATCTATCTATCTATCTATCTACTATCTATCTAATTTTAGTGCTTTCGCTTTGTGCTAGAAGCGACGCCATTACGGCGAAACAGGATTTTTTTTTTAACTTTGAAAGTGCGTGATCGCGTGCGCAATCGCAATGGCAGAAGACAAATCCACTCCGCTCCGACGCCCCTACGCGTGGCGACGCGGAGCGCGGTACAACATCGGACAGCGATGCCGGCGTCCGACAACGGGTGCGACGAAGCATTGTAAAAATAATAATTATAAAGAGTAATCGATTAGCTCACAACTATTTAAAAGAATTAAAAATTATTTATTATATGGCATAGGCAAATGGATACAACACTAATATTGTCAATTGTCAATAATATAATAAAAAAACAAAAATTAAAGCGGATCAAAAAGGATCTATATTCTTCATCACCCGAAAAAATAAATAAATACAAATCCAGTTTAACTTATTTAGGACCAGTGTCCGAGCGTATTGCTAAGACACTTAAAGCACATGATATACATGTCGCATTTAGGATAAACAATACACTTAAAAATATTTGCAATGGTAAAGACAAATTAAACAACAAACATGAATCTATAAAGAAGGGAAGAACCTAGGAAGAAAAACCTTTCTTTATAGGTTCATGACAACAAACAAAAATCCGGTATTTATAAACTCGAATGCTCAGACTGCAAAGCCACGTATATTGGTCAAACAGGTCGAAAATCTGAAACACGCTACAAAGAACATATAGCCGCGGTTAGGAACAACCGACCACAAAAGTCACACTTTGCTGAACATCTCCTTGACAGTGGACACAAATTATCATCCAACCATACATATAAAATCCTACACACCTGCGATAAAGGTCTTCGACTGAGCATGTTAGAACAATTAGAAATAATAAAACATAATAAAAATACATAATCAGTTTGAATTACTAAATGAACAAGTCAATGTTTCAAATTCACCGTTACTTCGTTTATTTGAAGGGGCGAATCCGGGGGGGTCCAGGGGGAAACCGGGGGGTCCGAGGGGAGTTCGGGGGATAGTGGGCGGGGCAACAGTAGTGGGGATAATTTATATAATAACTGTTAATTTCATTAATGATGATTTTGATGACTAAACATACAATTTTTGTTGCTTTTAATTCAATAGCATTACTCGATCGAAGGAAAATTTTAACTGTTCTTTACAAATTATTTTGTGTAACATTCTTACTAGTAACGAAAAAAAATTTTCCTTTGTGTTACATACATCTTTTTTCAAAATGACTCACATATGCTAAATTTCTATTCGGCATTTCAATATTTTTTTTAAGGAGCAAATAATTATCTAGTGAATTGGTCCTATGAAACTACATTAAAAACTTTAATATAAAAAAAAAAATATTTTTAAAAAACCGACTTACGTGTACAAACTAAAATTATTTTATACTTTTAAGTGGTGGTTGAAGTAAATATTGTGTGCAATAAAGAATAATAAATTCTTTATTGCACACAATATTAATATATATATAGCTACTCGTGCTGATTCACTGATTCACTCACTCACTCACTCACTGACTCATTGATCACCTCTCCTGTAAAATTTTGTATGGAAAAAAATTTTTTCACTCACGGTTTCGTATAGAGGACAAAAATTCATTCGGAGGAAAAATATGGAGAGAGCTGATGATTGAGGATTTCGGAGACGGGTGAGGAGCACCGGCCAGGGTATCGAAGATAGGTGGGGGGTGTTCAACCAAATGTCACTCGAAACCTCATCCAATTGGCAGAGAGCCGAAAAAAAATTCCAAAATGGCGGATTCAAGATGGCGGCCATACAAATTTCGCCGGTGTCTATCTCGGAGACTATAAGAGATGGAAGAGTGGTTTCTTGGAAAAAGGTGATCAGGACCCGAAAGTCTACTTGATGTATTAAAAAAAAATTCAAGATGGCGGAATTTTTTTTTTTCCATACAAAATATATGCAAGACTTAAATTGATTCTTTTTCAAAATTTCTGATAGTTACGTATGGAGGACAAAAATTCATTTGGAGAAAAAATATGGAGAGACCTGATGGTTGAGGATTTCGGAGACGGGTGAGGAGCACGGCCAGGGTATCGAAGATAGGTGGACGGTGTTCAACCAAATGTCACTCGAAACTTCATCCAATTGGCAGAGAGCCGAAAAAAAACTCCAAAATGGCAGATTCAAGATGGCGGCCATACAAATTTCGTCGGTGTCTATCTCGGAAACTATAAAAGATGGAAGAGTGGTTTCTTGGAAAAAGATGATCAAGACTCGCAGGTCTACTTGATGAATAGAAAAAAAATCAAGATGGCGGATTTTTTTTTTTCATAAAAAATATATAATGCAAGACTACGATAGGGTTCCTTTTCAAAATTTCTGATGGTTTCGTATAGAGGACAAAAATTCATTTGGAGGAAAAATATGGAGAGAGCTGATGGTTGAGGATTTCGGAGACGGGTGAGGAGCACGGCCAAGATATTCAAACAAAAGTCACTCGAAACCTCATCCAATTGGCAGAAAGCCAGAAAAAAAATCCAAAATGGCGGATTCAAGATGGCGGCCATACAAATTTCGTCGGTGTCTATCTCGGAGACTATGAATGATGGAAGAGTGGTTTCTCGGAAAAAGATAATCAGGACCCGATGGTGTACGTGATGAATAGAAAAAAATTCAAGATGGTGGATTTTTTTTTTTCATATAAAATGTGTGCAAGACTTTGATACGTTCCTTTCCGCTGATGGTTTCGTACAGAGGACAAAAATTCATTTGGATGAAAAATATGGAGGGAGCTGATGATTGAGGATTTCGGAGACGGATGAGGAGCACGGTCAGGGTATTGAAGATAGGTGGGGGTGTTTAAACGTAAGCCACTCGAAACCTCATCCAATTGGCAGAGAGCTGAAAAAAATCTCCAAAATGGCGGATTCAAGACCTTCGGGTCTACTTGGTAGACAGAAAAACCGCGGTTCGCTTTAGCGAGCCGCGCACCCACGCGCCCTACTAGTTAAGATATATGTAAAAAATAGAAGCTTACCCTAATAGGTATGTCTCTCCCAGACAACCTTATATGTGTAGGTATGTTATTTAAAAAATAAAACAGTTCAGCATCTGTTTTGTCGTTTTATTTAAAAATCCTGGGAAGAATTTTCCATCTAATTTGGGGTAACAGGGGAGTGCAGTTATTGTGGCAACATTAAACTCAAACTTGTCATGTGACGTCATCGTTACGTCATGTTATCTCTATTTCAGTCGCGGTTACACAGTACCTTCGTCTATTGCCTTCTCTGTCTACGATTTTACCCCAAACTATCTGTCAGGCATTTGTCACAGATCTATGTGCGGCAACTGATTTTTATATTTATAAGTTTAAATTTATTATCTTTTTGTGGGCATTTTTTAAATCTCTGGTAACATTAAGATACGTCAGAATTCCATGCAATTAAAAATCAGACTTTAGATAGTTTTCTATATTGGCAACCCGTGCGCGCTCATGCAGCTATCGCCATTTTGTTTATCTTGTCATTCGGCTTCATTCTCCCAGTCTGACTGCACGAATATCCTGTTTCATTGCGAATCGATATTTTGTTATTTTGTTGGGTTTTTGTTAAAGTTTTTTGTTACGTTGTGTTTGTTGTTACGTTTATAGTTTTTTGTGAACTTTGAGTGAATCTATTTGTTTTGGTTTTCCATAAAAATGGATCCTCAGCCAAGTACATCACAAAAAGACTTGGATGTTTTCTTGTCCCCAAGAAAAAAACGTCCACGAAAAGCTTTCACTGTTACTGAAAAAGTAATGATCCGCAACGCCTACAAGTACGTGAAAAATGAAACTTCTGCGCAATAGGAGGCCTTTGAAGTTGTGGAAGAAAATGAATGTATGAGAAAAGTTGCTGACATTTTGGGAATAACCTCACGCTCTGTTTGTAACGTTTTGAAGGAAGTAAATAAAGGTGCGCCGCCAACTCCTCCTACAAAAACTGGACCAAAGCGAAGTTTCAAAGATAAAATTGATGAATTTACATTCTCCGCAATACGAAGAATTGTTCATCAGTTCTTTTACCGAAATGAACCTCCAACCATTGCAAAGGTTAGTCAATCAGTCAGACAGTATTATTTTATACCTACATCTTTTATATATAAGTAATGATTCCAAACTATTATAAAATTTACTATTTTAGATTTTACAAGTGATGAACGATGATCCAGAAATGCCCAAGGTTTCCAAAGACACCCTCAGAAAAATTTTGAAGCATCTTAATTTTAAATTTGTTGCACGGTCACGCAAGAGCACACTTATTGATCGAAATAATATAATAACATGGCGCCAGCGTTACTTGCGATCTATATGTCAGTTTCGACGAGAAAGGAGACATATATATTATCAAGATGAAACTTGGGTTAACGCAGGTAAAGCTAACATTTTGAATTTATATACATTGTACATTAAAAATAGTAATATTGAATGTTCATGTACTATATTTATTTTTAGGTCATACTGTAAAAAAAACTTGGGTGGACAAGAAAGTCACATCATCTCGGCAAGCGTTTTTGGAGGGACTGACCACTGGATTAAAAAATCCATCTGGAAAAGGCAAACATCTCATAATTAGCCATATAGGTAGTGAAGAAGGCTTCCTAGAAGAGGGGCTCATGATTTTTGAAGCAAAGAAAAATTGTGAAGATTACCATGATGAGATGAATGCAGTTTGTTTTGAGGAGTGGTTCGCTGGAGTCTTACCAAAATTAAGACCAAACTCAATTGTGGTGATGGATAATGCACCTTACCACTCCCGTAAATTGGAAACTGCACCAAAAATGAGCTGGAAAAAAGCTGCCATTCAAGACTGGCTTTTCAATAAAAATATTCATTACGAACCAGATATGGTTAAAGCTACGCTTTTAGAACTGATTCCACATAACGAGTCTTTTAATAAGTACGCTGTAGACGAAATGGCAGCACAACATGGGATCACGGTTTTAAGACTGCCCCCTTACCATTGTGAGCTGAACCCTATCGAATTGATATGGGCGCAGGTAAAGGGGCATGTAGCTCAAAATAATAAAACCTTCAAATTGACAGACGTGAGAAATTTATTTGAGGAAGGCATTAAAAAAATTACGGCTACCGAATGGTCTAAATGCGTATCCCATGTTGTCAAAGAAGAGGAAAAAATGAGTAGGCTAGATATGTTAATTGACAATATCACAGACACATTTATAATAAATGTTACAGAAAGTGACAGCGATAGCGATAGCGATAGCAATGACAGCGACGATTTATAAAATAAAATATTACAATAATACATCTATTTGTTTTATTTCTCATGTTCCTTCATGGTCACATTTTTTTATTTATTTCACACATAATTATTAAAGAAAACTCTCAAATCCTTAATAAATTTAATCGTCATAACTAAATTATCCGTTCAGAAATATTTAATTTCCTGATATACTTAGTTTCTATTAAAGTAGTAGTTGTTTAGATATACTACTATAAACGAGAGGAATCGATCCGGAAATATCTATTTCCGTATCGAATAATTTCGCAACGTCACTATTTAGTACTTGTCATAACGTTGCAACACTGAAATTGTCAAATCTGGAATCGAATTAAAATTCCGAGTATAGACAATATAGCATTGTAAAGTCGATATCTCCTGAGGATGCTCCGGTGTCGGGGCGAAACGTGCGTCGAGATTAGTATAAAAGTCTTGTGTGGTGGTGCATGTGAGTGGTGGTGGCATTGCTTGCTTGGGAACTTTGCTTTATTGCTTGGTTGGGGAGGTAAGCGGTGTTTAGCTTATAACTGCATGTTTGACCATACAGATTTTTTCTGTTGGCGGATTACAGCAAAATAATTCTAACATTTTTTTGTTGATTAAAGTTTTTCTGCATACTCGTTATTATCTTTCAATCAAACATGCTGTAAGAGAATACGTGGCGTATATTATTTATCCCCAATATTTCAGTGACGACGACAATCTTTTTGAAAAGGGTTACACGCGTGTGTTATTGATTATTGTGCAGCAAACAAACTGTCAACGATGTCGATTGGTAAAATCGCGGAGTTTAAATATTGGATGTCTAACACTCAAGGGGAGGATATTTATTGAAATACTCCCTTAAATCAACCATAGCCTGCCATAAGCCCTATCTGATAATGGCTGGAGAAACCGATGGCAGATGGTCATAATAGAAAAAAATCATTTGAATATCATAAATCAATCAATATCATTAAATGTACAGTCCACTTGCTTCAATTTATCAATCATTATCAATCAGTAGGGATAACATCATACAGAACCTGCTCTGAAAAGGAGAGAATCCAGACATAGATTCAGAAGAAAATACATATATTGATGCACCCTGGTTTACACGAAATGAAGAAATCCATGAATACATACCTTGAAGTGCCAACATCCAAAGCAGAAGTAACCAAGTATAGCAAGAGACTAGAGAAACATCCCAATATATTAGCACGGAAATTGCTAGACAAAGAAGGAAACACAAAACGCCTCAAGAGATGGCATATACTGGAGCTGGATGTTAGGTGAACTGTCCAACATAACACAAACGGGGAGGATAATTCTTGAAATACCCCCTTAAATCAACCATAGCCTGACATATCCCCTATCTGATAATGGCTGGAGAAGCCGATGACAGATGACAGGTGGACATAATAGAAAAAAAAAATCATGTGGTCAGTCCACTTAACTGGTCCACTTACTTCAATTTATCAATCAATATCAATCAGTAGGAATAACACCCAACAGGACCCTGCGGCGAAAAAGAGAATTCTCTCTTGAATGCAGGCATAGATTCCGAGGAAAATCTAGTATTAGCGGAATCTCTTATGTATTCTCTATTTAATTCATACTACCCACAATAATTTATGCGTTTTGAAAGGAAACTAGGTTGTGTCGTGAGTGCCGCATGTTTGTGTGGGCAGGCGGAGGAAGACCTCCACCGTGTCCTCTGGGAATGCGAGCTGTACGAGGATCTCCAGTGCAACCTGCTGGACGGGGTCGTTCGTGGGGAAGAGTTTACAGTTTACTACCAGGATCTCGTACCAGGGAAACTTCGGCAAGCTCCGAGAATTCGCGCACCGATCCTCGGTGGGTGAACCAAAACTCGTCTTCGGAAACTAAAGGCGAAATTACATGGTTCACTTTTGTCTTTCAATTTGGATGAAGCAACCAAATTGATCCATGTAAACTTATAAGTGAATCATTCAATGTCATTGAATGTTGTCGTTCTACGGCGTTGAAAGAATTAAACATGCTCAATATTTTCACTTTTAGCGTTCAATCTTCAACGCGGATGAATGAGAAATGAATGTGTAAACACAAGAATTGAACGATTCACTTTTACAGTCAGTGGTGCGCGCCGCAGTGTCGAGGAAGGGCGTATTTTTAGACAATACATACCTACGAAATGGTTTTCAAATGGAAGGAAGATCACACGCCTCTGTTCTTGGAACATTTTAAAAAGTATCCGTGTCTATGGAATTATAAAACGGAGGGTTATAAAAACCGAGATTGTCGTGGAAATGCTATTAAATCGCTAATTGAAGATTTGAACATTACGGGTGTAACCGAAGAAGACATAAAATTAAAAATTAAAAGTATACGTACCCGTTATACTTGTGAATTAGCGAAAATAAAACGATCGACCAAAAGCGGTTGTTCCACAGATGATATTTATGTTCCAAAGTTGTTTTGGTTTAAACAAGCGGATGAGTTTTTGAATGCTGTATGTGTTCCAAGGGAAGGCACATCTAACTTCGTGAGTACCTACTATTTAAATTAATATATTAAACCCATGCGAAGCTGGAGCGAACCGCTAGTCTAGGTACACTAATATTATAAAGAGGAAAGATTCGATTAGTTGATTGTTTGTATTGAATAGGCTCCGAAACTACTGGGCTGATTTCAAAAAAAAATTTACCTTTAGAATGCTACACTAGCCCTGAGTAACATAGGCTAGGTACTTTTTAACCGACTACGATGGAGTCCAACAGGAGGGTAATGTGTTCATACTTGTTGCGATAGCCGACATCGACGCGGGCGGAGCCGCGGTTTAAAGCTAGTATTTAAATAAAACACAATAGTTATTACAAGCTTTTAAACAATCTTACACATGTACATAAAACAGATTGAAAATTATTCTACTCTTCTTATCATTTGCAATTGCCACGGTACAATGTCAGTAGTGATGAATTTTTCTGCAAACATATTTCGCACTCTGCGTGCGTTTTCAGTATGATTTCCTAGCCTGGTTTGCGGTATGCCCACAATCGCTTCGGATGGTACTTGTCGCCATTCTCCTGGGATAATACATCCCTTTTCCCAATCCTCTCTCTCAAGTGAATGTTGTAAGTTAATATTTCGAGTTGTTTTTCTAAGCCAGTTATGAAGAGCGCACGTTGTTTTTACTAACTGTTCAACTTTTGACACACTGAGTGGGATGGGTTTTTCAAATATTCTAAATTTTGCTACTAATATGCCAAATGCATTTTCGACTACGCGTCTTGCTCTGGATAGCCGATAGTTGAAAACTTTGTGTTTTTCGTTGAATTCCCCTCTTGTATTATATGGTTTCAAAATATTTGTTTTCAGAGGAAATGCATCATCTGCTACGAAAACACCTTCATTTGGTATGTTTAATAGATTTGCGGTTATCGCTTCATTCAAAGTTGATTTTTCAAAAACGCAAGCATCATTTGCTCTTCCATTAGTTCCCACATCTATGTAAATGAAATTATAATTGGCGTCTACGACAGCGAATAAAATAATACTGAAATTTTTTTTGTAATCAAAATACTCAGAAGCACTATTTGGCGGGCATCTTATCTTTACTAGCTTTCCATCCATGGCTCCACAGCAGTTTGGAAAATTCCACATCTTGTAAAAACTATTCATTATCTTTCTCCACTCACTTTCGCTTTGTGGAACCTGAAACAAAATCATAATTTTATTTACAGAACATCCCAGAGCAGCAGTCACAGGTGACAGAATATGAAAACACAGAGAAGAGTCAGGAAACTCCTCAAGCAAAAGATAGCGGACATTCTCAGACGTCAAAAGATGAACAGCCTCTCGCGAATATATCTCATGCGCCGAGAAACCGGAAAAGATGCAGTGATACACCAATAGACAAGGCTATTAAGCAGTTGAAAATCATTAGCGATGATGCTAAAAATAACACCGAAGATGAATTTGACTTATTCTGTAGAAGTTTGGCTGTGCAATTAAAGCGAATGCCACTACATCGAGCTTTGATTTGTCAACAGAAATTACAAGACGTCATGGTGCAGGAACGGCTGCAGTTCATTAATACATCCCCTCATGATTCTACGCGTTCATCATCGTTGTCACATAGTTCTTATACCTATGTAATGTCTCCAGATACTTATCAACATGAGCAATATCCTTCGTCCATTTCTCAGTTCCAATCGGCACCTATTCAAACTTGTGATCATCATGAGGTCCAAACACCCATAAACACTCAACAAATTAGTGAGATACTGCCCACAACTCAAGAAAATAATATTTCGGACTTGCTCCAAACAGCTATGAGAAACATATTGTGAAATATTAAAGGAATAAGTACTCTAAATTTACTTAATTCATTTGTTTTATTTACTCTATATTTTACTGACCTTAATAAAATCTCGTAGCACTATCCATATCGCTTCACACACTGCTTCGAAAAAAGATGATATTGAGCATCTCGGTACTCTGTATAATGCTTCCAATGATCCAAAACAATCCCCAGTAGCAAGATGTCTGAGAACGATTTGCAATTTCACTCTTGCGGGCAAAGCATCCCTCATCATAGTATTTTCTTTCTGAATTAACGGTGTAACCATTGTAAGAAGTTCATCAAATTTTGCTTCATTCATGCGAAGATGATTGAGGTATGCATCTGGATCCTCTTCTGCCAATTCTCTCAATAGACGGTTTGACGCTCCTAAGGCTTGCCTTCTTAATACCCATGATCGCACCCACCAACGACGGCGTTTCCTTAGCTTCTTTTTCGATAATTCTTTTATTAAATGATCACATATTATTGCAACTCCTAAACGTACGACCTCATTCGACGACATCTTTCGAAGAATATGTGTTGAACAGTTCATTTTCCAGATACCGTGTAAACAGCATTCCTTTCATTTCTGCTCCATTCAACCAAAGTGATTCAATTCGGTTGAACCATGTAATTTCGCCTTAAGCCTTTCCGCTCCCGCCCGCAGTCGAAGGCGCACGCTTCGAGAGTGTTTTTACGGTCGCTCCGCGCATTTTTAATCTAAAAATTCCAAAAAGTGGGTTTTTCTAAACCAATCTGCACGTGCTATACGTCAAAAGATGCGGGCTTGAACGCCCTAGTGAGTGCCGCAAAGTGCTTTTCAATCGGATGAAAATTGGAAGTTTTATAAGTGAAAAACCAAAAATTTTCAAAATTTTAAAACTTTAAGCGCGTGCGCTGCAACGAAACGATCGACGACGTGCCCTTTTAATTGCACCGTCGAATGCGCCTTTCCGAGTGCTACAAGACGACACCTCAATGGGATTTTTCGGCCTAATATTCTCCGAGAAAAACAAGAAAAACTAAAGACCACGTGGCCACGTGCTCCGTGTTCCGGCCACCGGGGAACGCTACAAGTGGCCACAATCGACGGAGGATCGCAAACCCTGCAAGAGGACGTCTCGATCTCGAAAATCCGATAAGTACTTGCAGAGTTACTGCACCTCAAATATTTCTCAAAATTTCAAAATTCTTTTTCTAAATAAAAACTAGATCGGCAACCCCTTTTTATTATTTAGTCATTCTATAGAACCTATTTGGCCTTACATTTGTACAAAATTTCAGAATTTTCTGACCTGTAGTTTTTTCAATACGATTTTTCAAAATTTAGGGGTTGCCACGTGGTATTTAATTTAGGGGTGCAGTAACCCTGCAACATATCGCTAAAAATAGTATTAAGATAGATTAGCCCTATAAATTTTGTAAATAGAAATAATTTTAAACACATTTTTACAGCAAAATTAGTAGTTTTTCAACCCCCATAAATCGGGGGTTGCTTATTTTATTAGTTTAGTAGAATATTTAAATAGGTCTTCCCAAGACCTTTAAAACGAGCCCAAACACGGGCCAATTCAGTGGAATAGGGCCGAACTTCGAATTTTTTACCCAAGTGGCGGCCATATTGGCCGCCATTTGCAAAAAGTTCAAGCTTCCATAACTTTTTTCGGAAAAATAGTACAGGGCTGGGGTTTTTTGTGTTTGTATTGTCGTGGCGGGACCTATCGCGTGCATAGGCTTTAGACCCCGATTAGAGTCGACCCCACAACATTGAAATTGAGACCGGGAGCACATGCGCCTCGAAGAGACGAGTGAAACGAGCCGTCGCACAGTTTTCTGCACCCAGTAGTTTCCGAGTTATTAATTTTATAAAACCAGTCTAGACATAGACCGAAATTTAGACCGCCATCTTGAAAATATTCAGGTGGGGATATCTCGGAAACTAATTGGTCGCAGCGAGCTGCGGTTTTCACCACTGACCAGCTCGTGGCGAGGCCTACATTTTGGACCTGGTGGGGCGACTCTACTTTGAGTCGAGGTAGAACCGTAAAGTGGTGTTAGACCTGGACTGCCGGGCGGTCCTCGTTTGTTCTGTGGACGTCTGCCCCAGAAAGGGGAGAAAGACGACAGGGACATGGAGGATTAGAAAAATAACTTGTAGGGAGTCAAGAAGTCGCCCAGTTAATCACGCCAAGAGCAAGTACCGGGCGCTCTCCCATTGCTTCGGTCCATATAACCGTGAGGTTGGAGGGGCCATGAGAGGTGGCGGATCGTACCCACAATGTCGGTACTGAAATAAAATTACAACTATAAAAGCACTTGCTCAGCCGCGCATAAGGCATTCCTAGCTCACCCGTCGAACGGGAAACTTGTCGGTACCGTCACTATTATTGGCAGTAAGGTATCTCACTTTGTTTTTATAATTTTTGCAAAGTGTGAAATTGTTAACGGTTGTGTATGATGTAACCTTGAATTTGAGAGAAAAATTAAAAGTAAATAAGCTCTATGTGTTTGGATCCTGGCTTTTATTATCCTTTTCCACTTTTGTCTTGCTAAAATAGGATTAATTTAATAGTGGCCTTAATTCCAACTATATCCAATAAGTATATATAATATCCAATATGTATAATATGTATAAAATCCAATAAGTCGATGGCATTGTAGTCATCTGAATTGGGTGAACGACCTTAAGAGATGTTGCGCCTTATTATCTCATTTTCCACGAGGTACGAGATATGTGAAAATTTCACGTGAGTGCTCGATATTCTCGCCCTAACAGTGTTCCGTATACTAAATTTTTATTGCGATAAAATCATTATGCAGCTATTACAATTTAATAAGTATTGCTTATCTTGTAGGCTGAGTGGATTGCAAAGCCGATTCTTTTTTTTAAGCTATTGCATAGCTTCTGTCGCGGGCCAGCGTGGAGACCGAATCCAGAAATTCCGTAACGAAAATAACCTGACACAGGACTCCTCTACGGTGAGCCGCTAGATGGCGTTGATAAAAAATGCTATGCAATAGCTTTACCGCGGCAGTCCCCGAGTGCCACACGTCTTTTTTTTATTCGATGACAAGACAGTCCTTAACTGCGATCTCAGCTGATGGTAAGTGACGATGCAGTCTAAGATGGTAGCGGGCTTATATTCCGTTTTATACTTTTGAATAAATAGGTGCGGTATACCAAAAACCGTTATCCGCCGATCGTGTCTCGGATTGATATCGCTAATCTCAAGATTATTTTCAAGTACCCACTTCAACCAAGCTTGGTCCGATCCGACAAAGTCAAGACAAACTATTATCACCTAATAGGGTATTTAACTAAAAGGTTTTAAGCTATTGCGTAGTTTCTATCGCGGGCCTTGAGCGTGGAGACCGAATCCAGAAATTCCGTAACGAAAATAACCTGACACGGGACTCCTCTACGGTGAGCCGCTAGATAGCGTTGATAAAAAATGCTATGCAATAGCTTCACCGCGGCAGTCCCCGAGTGCCACACGTCTTTTTCTTAATACTACAACACGATAATGAATTTCTGGAAACTTGGGAGGCCCCCAAGTTTACCTGGACAAACGGAGTTCCGGGCTGTGGCAAGAAAACTTGGTCAGAGTCCGAATCTAGAACTCTCTAAAACAGGAGCCATACGTAGAGCATATAAGGAATTAAATAATAAATTAGAATGGGCAGTGAATCTAAAAAATAAAGATGGACATGTATTGTCCAAGAAGCCAGACATAATAAATGAAGCAACAGTATTTTATAAAAATCTTTATAAGGATAATCAGACTAATTCATCCCCAACACTAAAACCTATTTCGTATGTTTCGGATACTCTTGATATACCACCAATAACATACTCGGAAATTGAATATGCAATGATATATGAATACCCAAAAGAATGGCAAAACTTCCATCAATGGAAGCGACCAGATTTCTAACGAGATGCTGAAATGCTTTACGAAAACCGCTACATGCTCTATTTTGCAAGAGAAACTAACCCCAGAACAGTGTTCTGAATTTATCATAATACTTTTGCATAAAAAGTGCGACAGGGGTGAGTTGGGCAATTGTAGACCAATAAGCGTCATGTCTAATATATACAAAATATTTGCAAAAGTGTTACTAAATAGATTGTCAAAGATACTTGACGAACAGCAACCCCGTGAACAGTCTGGTTTCAGGAGATTAGATAATACAAGATGAACTAAAAAGATAACGGAATGGATTCCAAGAAGTAGAAAAAGGAAAAGAGGGAGACAAAGAAAGAGGTGGCGAGATATATTCCAGGAGAGATGTGGTCCGGACTGGATGCGACAAGCTCGAGACCGAAAGCTGTGGAATGATTTAGGGGAGGCCTACGCCGTAGAGGCGACTTTTACGAGGCATTTGATGGTTTAATTTAATTTAAGTAATAGGTAGTTTATTTTTCATCATACCTATTCGAAAAACGAATATTGGCTTCAGAAGATAGCGGGAGCAAAATTTAATTTTTAGTCCCATGGGAGTTTTCATTTCTCTCTTCTGATTGGTCCGCGTTCGTGCTTTAGTATGTGTTTATTACTACTGCGATCGTTGCAGAAATTCAAAAAACTCGAAATTCAAAAATGTTTGAGCAGCTGTTGTCTTCGATAAGTCACGTGATCATAGAAGGTTGATACTCCTAGCTTTTTCTCATAGGTAGGGGGAAGGGGGGCAGATTCATACAAGGGGCACCGTCATACACTAGATATATCTGATGTTAGGCGCACATCAACAGAATGACTTATGCGTGTATGCGTAGCTTACATAAGTGTGTGGTCGCTGACGGAGTTTGACAGCAGTCGGTGCGAAGCGCGCGTCGGTGTGACACGGAACGTGATTCGGCCAGGCGTAAGTAATTTAATAACCTCACTTTTAACGTCTTTTAAAAAAAACCTGCGCTCTAGATTATTCAATTCTATTTCATTTAAAAGATAATAGGGTCAAGTTTGTGAATTGATCTGTGAATAATTCTCTAGATGGTTGCCTTTTTTGTAGCAATACTTTGATTTAATTTTCTTGTGATGGGGTAGGTTCATACAGAAGTGTACGGGGCACATTCATACTGTATGAACGTGCCCCGTCGTACACGTTAGTTTTTATTTTAGTAGAAGTGATATCATAATTTTGTTTTGCAGAACGATTATGGTCAGAAATTACAAGAAAAAGGGAACTAGGAGTGGAGAGGTGGACGAACAGGCAATGTTAAAAGCTATCGATGAAGTTTTGAAAAACAAACTCTCTTTTCGAAAATCAGCAGCCAAATATGGAGTTAATGCACAAACATTACAAAGCCGTATCAAAAAATTACGCAAAACACAAGATCTTGGTAGCGAAACTCGTGAATTTGAATCAAAATTTGCATCGCAGCAAGTTTTTACTAAAACAGAAGAGGATCTTTTGAATAAATATATTTTAGAGTGTTCTAAGATGCACTACGGACTGACATGTATTCAAGTTAAAAAACTTGCTTATGAATTTGCTAAAGCTAATGAGATTAAATATCCTGCAAGTTGGAATAATAATAAAATGGCGGGAACAGACTGGTTAGCAGGTTTCCGAAAACGCCATAAAAATTTAAGTTTGCGTAAACCTGAAAATACCAGTGCTGCCAGATCATTCGGTTTCAACAAAACGGCAGTTAATGATTTCTTCCAGAACCTGGAGAATATATACCGCAAATACAATTTTACTGCCGATCGGATTTTCAACTACGACGAATCTGGTATCTCAACTGTACTGAGCACACCCAAAATTTTTGCAGAAAAGAGTCAAAAACAGGTTGGTCAAATAGTGTCTGCCGAAAGAGGAGAGCTGGTCACATTTGGTGGTATAATATCAGCAAGTGGAAACACCATACCGCCCTTATTCGTCTTCCCTCGAGTACATTTTAAGGACCATTTTATGGAAGGTGCTCCAGAAGGCTCTTTGGGCGTAGCCACGAGAAGTGGTTGGATAAACTCGAGCATTTTTGTTGATGTTCTAAAGCACATCCAGAAACACACCTTATGTTCGAAAGAAAATCCAATATTGCTTTTATGTGACAATCATGAAAGTCACATTTCTATTAATGCATTCCACTACTGTCGTGACAATGGCATTGTATGCCTTTCATTTCCACCACACACGACTCACCGTCTTCAACCCTTAGATGTTGGCGTTTTTGGACCATTAAAGTCGAAATTAAAAACGGCATTTAATGACTGGCACGTTTCCAACCCAGGAAAGACATTAAATATTTATAATATCCCAAAACTTACAAAGATACCTTATTTGGAATCATTCAGTGGTAGGAATATTACCAGTGCTTATGAAAAAACCGGAATATGGCCTTTAAACAAGTTGATATTCAATGATGATGATTTTGCGCCGGTTCAGGTGTATCATTCAAATCTTGTAACAAATCTCAATGACAGCACAGATGGTGAAGAGCTTGCAATAGCTGGTGATGAGCTTGCAATAGCTGGTGATGAGCTTGCTATAGTTGTTGCAGAACCTGGTGATGTTTCTGCTCGAACACCTCCGACGACTTTGTCCAGAGATGTATCGCCTTCATTGCTTTCACAACATATCGCATCAACAGTGATAGATCTTGATAACCCTGCACCATCTACTTCCAAAGTATTGAAGACGCCTGAAATGATAAGGCCTTTCCCGAAAATTCAAAGACGCACACAAACAAAAAAAGATCGATCACTAGGAAAATCGAGAATTTACACGGACACGCCCGAGAAGAATAGAATTGAAGAATTGGAAAAAATCAAAGAGCTGAAAAGATTAGAAAAAGAACGAAAAAGTAAAGCAAGAGAAATAAAGAGAGCATTGAGTTTATTAAATGAAGATTATGTTAAATCAAGTAAACCAAAAAGGAATAAAATCAAAGAGATTGAAATAAATTCTAGTGACAGTGAAACAAATATCAGTCTAAGAGAAAGTTCTGCTTCACCTTTCGACATGCTTGAAGAAAACGAAGAAGAAGATGATCATGAAGTGCCTGTTGACCCAGATAATGTCAAAGATGGTGCCTTTGTGCTTGTAAAATTTGAAAAAAAGAAGTCTGTTATTTACTATGTTGGACAAATCATCAAACACTACAGTTTGACAGAAGTAATGGTTTCATTTTTGAGGAAGAAACCAGGATCTTCTATGAATTTTGTCTTTCCAGACGTCAAAGACGAAGGATCAGTAGATCTATCAGATGTAGTTTTGATATTACCGGATCCTAAATCAGCTAAGACAGCTAGGACCGCCAAAATTTTAAGTTTCAACAAAGATCTCACTTTTTATAACGTACATTAATATTATTTTTGTGAAGATAATTCTCTTCAAGTTAATTAGTTCTTTACATTTAAGATTCCTCATGTTGATTGTGATATTTTTTAAATTGTTGATTTTTGATAGTACTACTAATTAGAACTAAGCAATAGAGGCGTAGATATTTAAATAGTTATGTGACTGATCAGAAAGACTGTTAGGTTAACTTAGTTCCCTCGGTGCCATAAAAAGAAAAACTACCCATATTTATGTTATTCTCTTTTATAATATGATTAAGTTAGTATTATTTGGTCATAGAGACTATCATTGCTTTTGTTTTCATGAAAATTGTGTTTCAAAACTTTTATTTTGATAAATAAATAAACATTTCATGCACAACTTGTGTATTTTTTCCAATGTATGAATCTGCCCCTTAGCCTGTATGAAAGTACCCCGCATGTGGGGTACATTCATACATTATTAATTTTTTTTTTAAAGAGTTACAAAAAGTCGTACAAGTGTATTTACACAAATTTCTAGTTTTTTATATAAAGTCAGATAGTAAGACTATTGATTTTTGACGAATCGATATAGATATCGATGCCCGAGCGAATTCTATAAGACGAAATATAAAAACTGTATGAAGCTGCCCCACCTTCCCCTAATGATGAAATATAGTGTGTGTCACTCGGGGCAAAATTTTTTGTTCTCGGGCGGCGTATATTGAATTCCTCGCTACGCTCAGGATTCTACTTGAGAAACCCTCGCTGTGCTCGGGATTCTACTATAGAATCCTTCACTTCGCTCTGAATTCAAAATAGCGCCAAAACGGGGAACAAAAATTTTCTTTGGCCCCATATAACACAAATAACTATTAATATACTTATGACTTTTATATACTTTTGACTAATATACTTTTGATCAATATGCTTCTGACAATGTTTGTAATCGTAATAAAAATAAAGGCTTATTTATTTATTTATATTTGTGTCTTGTTTTAACTCTATCTTAAGTGAGAGCGTGATCCATATCTCAGCATTAGACCCGCTAGATCAGAGACCCAATAGAAAAAAAAAATAACATTAAAAAGATTTATTAAATAGTAATTTTAACAATATCAAGCTTATTAATAGTACAAGTGTGCAACTATCAGGTACCTAATACTTAACAAGTTATTTACTTAAATCTCAACATTCTTTCAATATTATACAGGTAAGTTATAACTTCATAACTAATAATACAAGTTAACATGGACAATTATTTTCTCAATAGACCATATGAGTGTAAGAGACTTCACAAAATTGTAAGTGATACTGAAACTGCATCATCTGGTGAAAAGATGTTTTTAAATAATATATTTTTTTTTAATAAGCTGATAAAATTGGCATGAAGGTTTCCAAAGTTTTCAGAGTGCTATTCCATCCACATGACCCATCTAGACCACTGATCTCTGTAATTAATCTATGATTAACACTGGATGGATTTACCTGTCCAAATTTACGCAAAGAAGCTATTATCAAACATAACCAAGGAAGTTGAAAAAGCGTTAAATGATTCATTGCAGTTTCAAAGCGCGAAGTTAAACGAGGTCGTGGAGTGTATAGATGCCTTCAAACAAACAATAAAATTGCTTGAAAAGAAGAATATTGAGCTGACGAATAAGAATAGTAACTTGGAAACCCGTGTCGGGTCCCTGGAACAACGCCTACAAGAAATTGAACAAGAAAAACTCAAAAAGTATGTAGAAATTTCTAATATACCTTACCAAACTACAGAAATAGTTAGTAAACTAGTGGAAAATATTGCCGTTAAACTCAAGCAACATCTTGACGTAATTAAAAATACAAGAAGATTACAAGGGGAAAAAGACCAAACAGCTAATATCCAGGTGGAGATAATTTCTGGATGGAGATTTTAAATTTAATTACCTGCCTTAACCCAGTCTATGGACTATGAGACAACATGGTCCACATGGTAACCCAAATCAATCGGTAACCCTTTCGAGAGATTAACCCATAATCGGGGTTGTACGGTCCCTGGTTCCAGAGACACTCGTATCGGCTTAAAGCGCCAAAATGGCGGCAATCAAATCCAAAATGGCGTTAATCAAATAGGTCCAAAAAAGAAATCACAGCAGCCAGTCCAGTTAATCATAGATTAATAATACAGGTCAATGAACCAGACCAATAGTGGATCACAGTGAACTATTCCATCCACTGGTGGATCCACTCAGTGGATCATAGTGGATTGAGGGATAGACTACCCTGTCTACAAAAGTGCAACATATTTTTGAAATAACTCTAAACAGTTCTCCTTTGATCCAGTCAGTTTGAACACTTGCAAGTCGCCTTCCTTCGTCAGCAAAGCCTGTGAACAAAAAATTTTATGGGACCATTTCGCAAGCTTATTTTGTCAGTTAAAAAAAATCCCGTGAATCAGTCCAGAAACCCCGGAGTAGGGGAGCGGGGGGTTATGAGAGCTAGCGGGTAATGGGAGCGGTGCGACTAGAGACAAAACTATAGTTCGTATTCACTTGGTTGCCACTCGGGCGTCTTCGACACACTGCGCTCGTGTTCTCTTCAGTGTTGCCAAGTTAGCTCTTTTAGAGCTAAATTTAGCTCTATTTCCACGTTACTAGCTCTAAAAAATTGTGTTTAGTCTTCAGCTCTTTTTTACGCGTTCTAATCACACACCTGAAATTTAATTTTTATTTACTTTTTGAAGAATCATCTTCTTCAGACGTGTCAGTTAAGAATCTTTGCGACGATGAGTCAGAATATTCAGAAGAAGAGACATTGTGTGCATTTGCTGTGACACAGGAAAATGTAACGAAATGTGGTACCTTTGCAGAGGTTGCCGTAAATGGGCTCATAAAGAATGTTCTGGTTCTGACAGCCCGGTTGATTACATTTGCGTTTTTGGCTTGGATCCTTAAATTTATTTATTTTTATACGGTTTCGTTCATATTTATATGATAAGTGAGATTTCAGACTGACTTGTAGATTTTTTGAGACTGACTTAATAATTAAGTAGCTCCCATTACACATATGGGAATTTATAGGCTCTCATTTCCCGCAAAGTCGGGTAATGGGAGCGATTCTGTTTTTTTTTTTTGAAAAAGTTTAATTGTGGCCAAATGCCTAATAATGTAACGTTGACGCTGTGATTCAATGATAGTCAAATAATTAAGAATTTAGTTTCTAATAAAACGTTCCTAAAATATCCGTGAATTTGCTTTTTATTGAACTTTTTCCTTAGTAGGCTCCATTTCCCCCCTGCTCTCCTACATTGATAACCTCCTCCTTTTTGGAAGTCGCTGTGCCCTTGCTCAACGGGTGGATAAAACTACGCGAGGGGATAAACATTTTATCCTTTCCTCGTGGATAAAATGCCCGCTGCCCATGCTCACCCTGCTGAGGTTTGCTTTTTTTTTTTTAATCTATTTTTTTTTGGGTTTTTTACCCGCAGGCACGCCAACCCCAAGCACGCTCAACATTTCTTAGGATTGTCTAGCGGCTAGCCCGCAACTTATCAACTTACCAAAGATCGTTCGTTAGCCGCACAAGCAACTCCATCGCTATTGCATTTGGCTCTGATGTCGCTATGTGTCAGTTCCCATACAACGACACTGGTTTCCAAGGTTGCCATGATGCAGAACGGGTTTGGATGTAACCAGGTTACGGTTGTTATCGGTTGCTGAAAAAGAAAAAGTAGTGGAATTAAAAAATGTGAATTCTTGGAATTCCTTCTCGTAAGACTTCCTGCTACTCTAAATTCTTTTTCATATAAGCTGTTGAGTTTTTAGAAGAACTCTCATTCTCTCTTTATGTTTGTCGATATTTACAGCAATCCTGATTCAAATATTGCAACTAAAATTTTCATTGAAGCTATATCAGTCCACTATCAAGATGGCACAGATGGTAATTCTAGAGGTAAACATTTGGAAATAAAACGAGCATTTGTAAAAGAAAATCTTGAAAAGGGAATAATAAATTTAAGGTAAGTATATAAATACTAGTGACCAGCTGGCCGACACACTTACTAAAGCGTTAGAGGGGCCAGCATTTAAAAGATTGAGGCAGAAACTGTTTTGATATTCATTTGGCTATTTAAAATATTTTATTGATTGATGTGAACTGTAAAAGTGCAATAGAATATTTTGAAGGGTGACAACACAGTTGTCTATGGATATAGTCTATTCTGTCTATTAATAAAGTAGAATTAGGTAACTGTCATGGCGCCTGTAATGTTGTGTTATGCGATGTACTTAGAGCGGAATAATTAAAACAAGCTTCCAAACTCTGTCTTTGTCGTTCTTCAAATTCCTAACACCTTTATGTCGTAAACGTTGCCCATAACACCTTGGTAACTCCCGGCTCACTAAAATACAAACGTCACTACGAAGATCGCCGACGTTGCAAACCCTACCATCACGTAATACTGTTTATTTGGGACAAGCCGACGTATCGTTATTAGTTAAGATCTAGATTTAGTAATTCTTAGCCTAACATCGCATCGGTTTGTACACGTATCACTATTTGAAAAATATTTAACGCCGCTTTTAGAAAGTAAATTAAATAAAACTCAGAATAATGAGTTAAGCTTACGACTTAGTAATTTCAAGACCTTTCGTATAGTTTTGATGAGTTACAATCAAAAATTGAATCGTTCGATAGGGATGAAGATTACGAAATGCGTGAAAGAGAGGAAATAGAAAATCGGTTCTTCAGTTTGATCGCTCGGTCGCAGGAAGTTTTGCAATTATACGAAAATACCACAAAAAATGACTCGGCTTCACTGTCCATACCTCCGACCGGGTGAAACATCATCCGTTAAAATTACCACTACTCAAAATTCCTCCTTTTAACGGCAATGCTAGCAAATGGATTGAGTTTAGAGACATGTACTTGTCATTAATTCACAACAATGATGCAATCGAAAACATCAATTTTCATTATTTAAAATCTTTTTAGATTCACCATATAAGAGCAACTGTTCAGTTTCTTGCCGGCTCGTTTTCTGTCTTTTATCTTCGTTTGTGGAGACTGAAGCGTTCTCATATTGTGTTCTTGCTGTTTTAACTTTTCCCTTATAATTATAAAATCAAGGAATATTGTAACGCGATAAAGCACTTTGTAAAAATAAAATTAAAGAGTATCGTATAGCTCACAGTGGCGCTCAACTTTGGGCCATCGAACTTAAAAAACAAATTTTAGTGTTTTGTGCTGAACAAGCGACGCCATTACGGCGAAACAGGCATTTTTTTTAACTGCGTGATCGCGTGCGCAATGGCAGATAACTCCACTCCACTCTAACGTCGCCTAGCCCCTGCGCATGGTGAAGCGGATTGTGACACGCTATTCGACAGCGACGTAAGCAAGGGTGAGAACGTGACAGTGCGGAAAGGGCGTCCTGCGCCCATCCAGCTACCAGAACATCAATTGTCCAGCATGTTATCCACTTGGTGATCCGGGAGACATTGAGCTTGTGACAAGCTACGTACCCAACACACAACCCCTCCAGTACGTTGGGCAGCAGAGACTACCCCAACAGTGGTGACCCGGCCTAGCAACTCCAGTTTCCAGCACGCATAAATATTCAGAGGTAAAGACCACCTAAGAAAAACACGTGGCGTACCTATAGAAAACATGGCGCAACCTACAACCGGGACCTCATGTGACCTGGCAGCCATCGGCCTGTCGTCTAGAATGCCACAGTTCTGGACGGACATGCCCAAAATGTGTTTTTTACAATTCGAAGAAGTCATGGGACCGCAACACCAAAGCGAGCAGGTAAAATATGGCATGGTCCTTAGCAAACTAGGGAAAGAATAACTGAGCCAGCCCTGAGACTTATTTACATGTGCCTTCACAGCCCCAGCAGAATGGGCGATGGCCAAAGAAGTAAGGAGCAATGTGATCCGGCGCATGGCCAATACTGAAACTGGTTAGATTTCGGCAACCTATTTGGGGAAATTGAGAGGTTTGTATGTGCAATTATGGATAAAGTTATCAAGACTAATAACTACCAGAGACAAATTATTCGTCAGTGGACCTCAAACAGTCCGGAGCCAAAGTGGATCGAGTCAGGAAGGGTAGGAACCAGAAGGTTATACTGAGCTGCAACTCGAAGGCAGATTTGGAGATAATACAGGAGAGTACACAAAGGGACAAATCTCTAAAGGTTGAAATAGCTAGGACAAACAACCCACTAGCCAAAGTTAGGGATGTCCTGGCGCATCACTCCGACGCTGAAATGGTGGCTTATATAAGATCACAAAAGGGCCACCTTAAGACATAATAATCAAGGTACGCTACAGAAAAATAGCCCGTAATCCACTAGAATGCCATCCGATATTGGAACTCTCGCCAGAAGTGCATAAGCGTTTCTTAGAAGCGGGAAGAATTCACATAGACCTACAGTAAAGGCCAATTGTGGACTAGTCTCCTCTCTTGCAATGCACCAAATGCCTCGGCTTTGGGCACACGAAAGCAATTTACAGGGAGGAAGCATGCCTATGCAGCCACTGCGGAGCAGTGTCCAGAACACTGTCGACATAATGTCGAGCGTGCCATCATCCTGGGGAGTTCCTCAGGCATATTGTCTCCCGTAGTTCTCATTTTGCTAACGGCGAGTGCTTGCACAGGCATCAAGTAGCCAGAATAATCCATAAAAATAAAAAGAATACCTCAATCTAAATCTTTGTAAAGTTTTTGTAAAAATTGGGCTAAAAAAAGTTATATCAGCAGTCCATCAGCAAACCAGGTGTTTTTTGTAAGATGTAGATAAAAATAAAGTTTTGTGCATCATTGATTGAAAAACTATGCAAGGCCTATCCAGTGAAGGTAAGGAAGGCGATCCTATTAAGTACTAGATAAGTTTTAATAGGTACCAATCAATTCATTTATTTGATTTTATGGAACGTGCAGCAAAAGTGTGGAAATATTATAAAAAAAAACCGAATTAACCGCACAATGATTTGGCATCTCAAGAGAGTTTAATGTCCACATCTAAGACCGGATTTGGACGAAGAATGTCTCAAACCAACTTTTGTGTAAAATTTAACGAAAACCGTGTCATTTTAAAAACACTAATTCGGACGAAGACGCCATCAAAAACCAATATTGTAAGGTGACGCCCCGAGTAGCGTTAGTTAGCGGTGCGGCAACGTCGCGGATGATGCAATATTCCCCGCGTCTTACGCAATCCGCGGCGTCGCAATTTACCCCGCGCAGGCGACACAGTGCTTACACATTCCTACTGACGGTGCGAGCGAGTGCACACCACGCAATACCTAAATTACCTAAATATGACATTATAGTGTTAATATAGTGTTATAATATTTAATATTAATATACCTTGGAATGGACGTTTACTGAATCATTAGCCTTGACTGCAACGCTGCCCAAATATCTGCCCTTGTGATCTGACTGACACTTTTCTATTACCGATGATGGGCCATTACTGAAAAAAAAAAATACACCACGACTTGAGATCCTCCTATACTTGGTCTTTTAAAAATAGATAGTATAAACTGTATCTATTAATCAAAAGAAATTATAATACACTTTCAAAAGAATTTTTAGATTTGCCATTTCCACTGCAAAAGGCAATCAGTATTTAAAAGATTTCAATCATACCCTCACATTATCTTCGCAAACTTGATCTTTGTCTCTAGCACAAGTAATTGAACGTATACTTGAATAATGGGAAGCTAAATACTTTTCTTCAATGGTAAGATAAAGAGGGCAAAAGATAAAATTAATAATAGAAAATTTAGAATGTGGGTAAACTTATTACACCAATTTTACCGCGTTTAAATTGTTGTTGTTTTTGTTGTGTTGAAATCGAAAAAACAGCCTAATTTGAAATAAACTATTTGCATCTTTTAATCTATTGTAATAATAGGTATGTTGTACCTGCAGTCCAATATAAGTAGGACCCTGTAATCAAGTAATGAGCACATATTGACGGTCCCACAGTCGGTGGTCGCCAAGAAGTATGGCAGACCGTGCGGCGATACTTCTATAAATGTTACTGATGATGCGGCACCTTAAATGATTTTAAAAAGTTATCAATTATTTCTCATACTGGAAAGTGAAAATATATAAACAGATAATTTATAAAACAGACTTCTCCATTTTCACATTTACAGTTACAATGAGGATATATTAGAATCGCGGCAGTCAAATATGTTTGCACCAGAAAGCCAAGTTACTTACTAGCAACTTACTTCTCGATAACACGAACATTAAAATAAAAGGAGACTTAAAAGAACTTTCCGTTCGAGTTAGTGTTTAAAAGTGCATAAGTGCAGAGTCAGTATATTAGTGCTTGTGTTACTTAACTAGGTCACAAGACCTCATTAGAATAAACTAAGGACAGTTATTGGACTGTAAATTAGATATATAAATTAATAATGCGCGGTCACTCAGCAAACTTAATTGAGGGTAGTTTAGATTTCTTTTTTTAGTTCAGATATTATTTATTGTTGAACTTACGGGGGTGACATTGTCAATATTGATAAAACACCAGGGAAATAAAGGAATTTAAAAAAGTTAATAATAAGTAGAAGTTTTAGTTAAAATAATATTACTTATTAGCGCATAGGCTAGATGGAAGTATGTAACAAGTATCCGAACTCGCGCCCGTTTCCCGCCTCTCCGATTGGTCGGACGGTCATCGGCCATTTTGTCTTGGTTGGGAAAAAGCGCTCTTGTCTTTCTGTGATTAATTTTAATTTATAAAAAGTAAAGTTAATTCAATTGTGATTTTGAGACGCGACGAAGCATTGTAAAAATAATAATTATAAAGAGTAATCGATTAGCTCACAAGTATATAATAAAGCTACCGTTAAGTAATGGTGCTTTATAGTAGGAAATAAAACTTACTAGCAACACAAAACGTTTTGACTTTGAAGCTGCCAACATCCCTCCTGCAGCATAGCACTTCGCCGCCATTTTTAGCAACCAAATAATTTTCGACACCGTTCAAATACATAATTTTCAAATGGTTACATACAACACCATTGTCCCAAATATTACTATCGTCTAACATGTTTCTTTTACTGGCAACGTTCAAACTATCATCTTGACATTTGATATTGATATTCAAAATGGCGGACTTTGGGCGGGAAAGCCCCTTTTTCACCCTGTTCCTCTCATTTCGTTTAAGCAACATCCGTTTCTTGGCTGAATTCAAATTGAAAGTTGCGTTTATCATTTTCAAATCAATAGGTAAGTCTATGTGTTGTAGTAAATTAATTGTTTGATTCCTCTCTAATTTCATTTTAGACCAGTATGCCTTTCCTATGTCGGGTTTTAAATTTTTCGTTTTCTCTTGAATGATCGACCATATTGTCAGTATCCCAATACTTTGTAATGCACATAACTGTAATGAAAATTTAAAAATCCTGTTAACTATTGTGTTACGCGCAATGAGTACGAGAGGTGTCGCTGCGGAGCGATATCACGTGGGGTGCGGAAGGCGGGGCGCGCGGCGCCTGTTGGTCTGTACCGCCATGACGGTGTTCTGCGCGTGCTTCGTTAGTAAATAAGAGGACTAACCTAAAAGTGATTTTCTGTGTTCTGTAATCTGTTATATACTGTAAGTGATGTGAAATTAATCTGGACAAAATAACTATTAAATGTGATTAATAACTGCTACAGAGTTTGAGTTTAAAAATTGTTAATGAAATCCAAAATATTTTATTAAATGATCAAGCTGATGAATATTTTTGACAGTTTTGAGGAATTTGATTAAGATTTGAAGCAAGCAGTATAAGATCCCTTACTTATTAATTGTTTTAATATTATCGTACAAGGATCGAACAAAAAGTCCTAGTAGGGAATCATTCAGTGGTTCAAGAAAAAAGACACAAAAATTGTTAAAATGTCATTTCAACATGAAATTACTTGTTTTGACTCCACCGGAAACAACGACCAGAGTGGGGTGGATTTCCCCCGACCAATTACGGACTTGTGGTGGGGATGTCGGGCCGGCCCGCTCTGGCAGTTGTTTGTTGCTTTTCAATCGAGAAGGTCGATGCCTAAGTGTATCAGTGAGTAAATGTATCAGTGTTTAAGTGCATAAGAGTGGACAATATACAATCAGTGCTGAGTAAGTTACGTTTTATTTCACTACCATTAATTAATAACGTAGTCAACTTAGGGGTCTAAGACCGACGTTTCGGAGATTTGTCGGAACAGTCTGAGCTGACGCCGACACCTTGTCGAATATTCAAAAGGAATTTTATAGAACAATCACCTGAGCAAGTATTTTACGTTCATAGTCCAACGTTGTATGCTGCCCCATGAACTCCAGACCAACGATATTATCCGACTGTTCGCTGTTGCATAAATTCATACCGCTGCTCGTGTAGGCACACGCTTGGAGTATGTGCTGCTGTAGACGTTTAAGGGACAGGAAAGAAGATTAAACCAAACCAACCTCAAAAATAAACAGCACAAGTATAAACTTTTAAAAAGTGCTTTGAATCGTCAAGTGTATCTGTACGATCTATGTCGAAACCGTACAATTCGCCCAGTCATCATTTACGCATTATTATAAATACGCTTTTCATTTATTCATACATCAGTGCACATAACATCTCATCGCGCTCACATTACTGCAATTAGGTTACTATTAGCCTAAGTAGAGGCCAATAAACTTACGACTTCTACTCAAGCAGTTTCATTACTGTGCGGTCCTGAACCGTACAGTATCTACCACCGGTTTGATATGCCGTTTAACCAATCCTTTTACTCGAGCGGTCTGTGGGTCAGTTATTCGAAAAAAGCTCTGAACACAAACAGAGTAATATAATAACGCTTTCAGGATGCTGTTGGGGCTGCAGAGGGAATGTAGTGCGAGTGGGATGTTTACTAAGGCCCGGACTGATGGCTTTCATGCCATCATCCGCAAAAAATCAGCCTCACTCCTGCAGCGCCTACCCGGCAGCAACAATAGCATCCTGAGAGCTATAAGTGGTAACATAGGGTGCCACTTTGTAAAACATTAGGTGGCAGTGGCGACGGGCAATGTTCCCTAAATAAGTCTAAATACCTAATTATGTACTACTAACAATACTAACATAGAATTACGAAATTTTGTTACTAACACACTAACTTAGATACTAATTAAATTTAAATTATTTTTATTGTAATGCTATGGAATTTATTCTTGTAACACCGACTAATTTCCTAACCGACAACTAGATGGCGCCAACGGTCTGTTGCCTCGCGGTAAGGTGGTCACCGTGAAAAATACTTATATAGGCCGACCACCCGATGTAAAATATGTTCTCCAAAATGTAGTCACTCGGTGATACAATCTACTCGCACTACTGCGACGTCGTGGCATACGTAGCTTCCATCTTGATGGGACTACGTTGAAAGCGACCCAGCAGTACACGCAAAATACTTGTGGTAAAGATTCCGATTCCACCCTTGCTGGGACGGACATTTTGAAAGCAAGTACTTTGTCCTAGCACTTAACTAGTCTAACACGTATTCTGTGTATATTGTGCAATAAACCCGTACCAACGACGTCACGCGTTTTCTTTGAATCTTCGCCCCTACATTCTGAATTAAATGATTATTTATTTTATTTATTTATTTAACCGAGATCACACATTATCACCGCAACACGCTTTATACTTCAACGGGATCATCGTTCAAATCTGTTGAAGCATCGTGCGTAACTTTGTGGATAATAAACGATTTATTTATTTATTGACTGTTATTTTCAGAATTATCTTGTATAGCTTGCATGTTTTATTTGGTGTACTCAAACCTATTGTTATAAATACTTATAAAATCATATACATATTTTGTTACCTTGAAATTTTTAACGTCGCAATATTCAACTTCCTTTTCAGTATTAATTTCACATTCAGTTTCTACCATTTTAGAAGTTTTTTCAACGTGGGCAACATCGTTACACCAAGTTGGTTCTTCTGTGAGATCCCAAAGTAATATACTTCTAGAATTACAAAAAAAAAAAAATATTAGAACTAAGATTTGAACGAATGACATATACTGATGATTTGCATGCCCTTTGTTTGGCGGATTGCAGAATGTTTTTGAACCCTAATGTTCCCTTTTATCTACCATGCAAATAAATGATTTGATTTGATACAGCGTTAAGTATTTTTTCACTCACCCATCATTCAATGCCCCAACAATAAAACCATCTGTACTTCCCTTAAATCTCACAATTTTGACATTATCTGTAGCAATTAATATCTTCAAAGGCTTCAGTGTGGCTACACTTAAATTCCAGAGACATAAAATACATTTTTTAAACATATTTGAAGATTTGTTATGTACTGTTATTATCAAATTAGTTTTTATATCGGAAAATATGGCAGTGATAATTTGAGACTTGTGCAAAAAAGATGTTTTATCATCATTTATATCTCTTGTTGTAATCAACAAATACTCTTTACTGAAAGGAAACTTTGACGTTTTAACTAAATTCGTCATAGCGTTACCAGAGTTGTTACTTAGAACATTACTAATTTTACTTTCGAACTTTTTAAGAAACTTCCTTAGTTTTTTAACATCGTATTCATCGTTTTTTAATTTCGATTTATAATTCTCATACGGTAATATCTCGTTAGTACCGGCTTCATCTTTTTGTTCGAAATATATTCTTAATGGATTACTTTTGTAGTTATCATCAATGATATTGTTTGTGTCATTTTGAATATTATCAATAAGAAATGCAAAGTTATCAACGCTTTCTTTCTTTTTTATTTCTTTTCTTTCAAAATGATGATTAGAGAATTCTATAGGATTTTGAGTCCATTTATCGTTTACCGATATTTCATCAGTCTGCACCTCTACATTCATACCATCGTCAAAGGTCTGTACAGCAGTTTGTGTATAATTAAATCTACCAAACGTTGCCATATACAAATCGTATGGTATCGGTTTCATCTCATATAGATCATAGGACATTTCGTGCAGTGTTACCATACTGAGTATATCCTCTGCTCTTTGTTTTAGCCTCTCAAATATTTTCCTCTTACGTCGGTTCTCTTTGGATTTAGTAAAATCTATGAATAGTGGCCTGTAAAATATTTTGTTTCATAAATAATATATAACGAATAATATAACGACCTTATATAGACTAGCGCTAGACTGCAATCTCACCTAATGCTAAGTGAAGATGCGACTTAAGATGGAGCACACTTGCCTAGAAGATTGCCTATTCACTCTTGATTCAAATATGCCTATATTGTGCAGCACCAAGACAAATCGAAAAAGTTCAAAGGTGCAAAAATTTTTGGCTCTATCTCACCTATCCAGAATATCTATATGTACAGTTTTCATGCTGGATAGACCACTAGAGCTTGACATTTCTTGAAAACCTTCATCAGTCAAAGAAATCTTCTTATCAGTCTCCTGGGAATCCTCCAAAATATGGCTCAATGGTTTTGATTTGCCCGTTGAACGAGAATCACGTAGCTCGAAGTTACCTGGTAAAAAAAACATGGTGAGTTTTGAATTATTATTATTATTTTTTTGTAGATTCATTGACGATTCAAAAGCGCTTGTAAAAGTTTATTTGAATCAAAAATATTTCTATTCTATTCTATTATTTATTTTTCTCCACATGAATAATGCGTGCACCCTCAATTTCAATCCTATCATCGTATCCACCATGCATCATGGTTAGCTGGAAGAGATCGCTTCTTAGCGTTAGGGCCGCCATATGTATAATTTATTTTCAGTTTATTTTATTTTTTATGTTTATAATGTGGTGTACAATAAAGTGCATTCATTTCATTTCCTATAATTCAATTGAATTAGCCTGGGCCTCCTTCAAACGCTTCGTAAGAGAATATAACATGAGCGATTAGTGTTTGACAAAACTTAAAGAGGTAACAACGAATTCATTTTCGACAGTCACGGCAGAAACCTGGGAAAATTTCGAAACACATGTTCAGAAACTCGAGAACACAGAAATCGGAGAAACTAGTGACGAAGATTCCTTAGGTGATTGTAGCGATGTTAGTATAAGTTCATTTGATTTTGATTGTGTTGATTAAAATATAATACTTTACTCTCATTTTGTTGCGTATCAAAAAAGTATCAGTATCGACTACCCGTGCTTTGTTATCGTTTCGACAGATTTTTTTTGCGCTCGCATTTACATGTTGTGAATTACCTACTAGTATATGCGAATCAACTCACTGTTGTACGCCATAAAAAGGTATGATCAGACCGGCCTGTACACGAGGAGACCAGGAAGTGGCGAAATCAGCTGAACCTCAGCGCAGTACGATCGATTTATCACTGTCGCAATTTTAAGAAATCGGTTCCTTACTGCGGTAGAAATACTAGAAGTAGTATACTAGTCACATCACTAGAAAATTGGCATGTCAACATGTCGCGTACTATACATTGTTATCTTTGATTAAAAGTTCTAGTTCAAAGAAAAAAATAACTCCAAAATGACACGAAAATGTGAATAAAATAATCAACAGCATCAGCATTTACAAAGCATCATCACTAACTTTTTTTTTAGTTTATTTACTAACCAGAATCAAGCATCCTTTCCTCTTTCGAATGAACTTCATCATTTTCCCGTGAATTCGCAATATCATTAGAATCATCGCTTCCGCAATCATGATCATCGTCATTAAATTGACAATCACGAGCGTCATCAGAGCTTATTTTACCTTCACTTTGATACGATTCGAAATCTGACTCGTAACTTTCAAAGTCATCTTCGTAACTGACGTCTTCATCGCTTTCCTTTGTTTTTTCATCTACTAATGGTTTCGGCTGTAAAATTATTATAAAATATGTAAAGAAATTATTATTTCTTCAACTTAAATATTGCCGCGCTTCAAGCGCGTCTGTAGCGGCCATATTGGTCAGAGAGCTCTCTGATTGGTCTATGGGTGTTCATAAAAATATTGTCTACAAGGTGGCAACACTGTGATCTGTCACCACTACTTTTTTCTCTCTCTCGCTTATGGATCCAACATGTACTGATAAATCTAGTTATAGAAGAAGAGGATTTGGAGAAAGGCAACCCCAGCCTTTTGAAAAGAAGGCATATGCTTCGTCAAATAACGCAGCACTTTTGGAAGCGTTGGCAGACTGAGTATCTCCATACGTTGCAACAACGCCCTAAATGGCAGAGCAAGGTCCCTAATTTCCAAGTTTGAGATCTGGTATTGATCAAAGACCCAAATTTACCACCGCTTCAATGGAAAAAGACTCGTATTTTGCGTGTTTGCCCTGGCTCTGACGGTACAGTTCGGGTTGTAGAATTAAAATCTTCTACCGGCATTCTGATGCCTGTTGTTAAGACATGCCCTCTGCTGCCTATTTCGGATTAGGAAGCGTGGCGTATTTTAAACAGCTATTCTTAAACCTTTTTTATTTTTATCTTATCATAATAATTATCACTTTTTTTTCTCTTTAACGTTTTTTTTATTTTTTAACTATCTTTAACTAATTATGATGTCATTTTAGTATTCTTTATCAAAGAGCTTAGGCGCTGTTTGGGGGGCGGTATGATAAATCTAGTTATAATTTGAATGCACCAGTACTAAAATATTTCCGAACGCATCCCTTCCTTTTGACTTTTTTGACTTTGTTGACTTTTTGAAAGACATAAGGATTTGATAAATTTGATGATGGCAGGAAAAGTTAACCCGGTTATAACGGGTATTCTCTATGGCGCAAATATATGTGCTTTAAAAAAAAAAGGACGGTGGAATACGACCTATAGCGGTAGGATGCACATTACAACGCCTTGCTTCGAAAATTTGTTGCAAATATATTAGACCAAAATTGAGTTCACTGTTCTCTTCACGCCAATTGGGATTTGGATGCAGAGGGGGTTGTGAGGCTGCTGTCCACGGAACCCGTACTTTTTTGGCCAATAACAAAATTTATATCCTTTTAAAATTAGACATCAAAATTCCTTTCATTCGGTGGACAGGGTCGCTATGCTTCAACAAGTTAAAGAACATACCCCGTCAATATATAACTACTTGTTACAGTGCTATAGTGGGCCTTCACAACTAAATTATAGAAATAAAACCTTAATATCTGCTGTGGGTTGCCATCAAGGTGACCCACTTCGTCCGGCCATTTTTAGTCTATAGTCGTTATATGATTTATTTATTCTTTCCTTTCCGGCATCGGAACAGGCAAAAATGCTGTACAGACTGTTGGGTACTGTTCTTTTGTAATCTGCGCTCGAGTTATTCAAGGCTTGCCGCAACTCACGGAAAAAACTAATTACGAAAATTGGTAGAGTTTGTGCCCCAAATAGTGATTGTTGGGGTTCTGGATCTGACTATTGTTATTCTGATGCAACAATAGATTGGGTTAGTGAGAAATCATTTCAATATTTGAATATGTGGTGGACAACTGAATGGCGTGAAACCTGTACAATGGATTGGGAATGCAAAACAATTAAAAAGAAACTTCCTTTACATTTCAATTCTGACGGTGTGTGTATCTTTCGTTGTATTGGATGATGATAAAATTGATGTAAGTCTAGGTGCAGATGATCAAATTGTTCATAGAAAATCATATATAGTATTCATCCCCAAAGTGCCAAAGGAAAATTCAATGACCATATACATGAAATGCTTCAAACATAAGAAGGATTTGTTGTGTGAAGGTGGAAATGAAGAGATGATAAAATTTGAAGAAGGCACCAGATGCACTGTTATTGGACCCACCAAATACTGTTTAAATGAAGGGGAATTTAATAAAATAAGAGATTTTGGAGCAAATCTTTATGCTAGTGTTTCAGATTTAAATCAAGTGCGAGACGCATTTGTTGTAAATCAAGAACGGGACAATTATAATAATTTTGTGCTTTTGTTAAAAATTAAAAGGATCCAAAAAACATTGTTGGACATAATAGCTGCATTGTCTACTAGCAATCCACAGATTCTTGATGAATTATTCAAAGGAAAATTCTTTTCTAGACATTTAACAGATAGTATTTATGAGGTTTGTTCATGTAAGGAGGAGGAAACATGTGAATTAAGAGAGTTTCATGCAGATGGGGTAAAATTTTGCGGCAACAAAGTAAATTATAAACGATTCCAATTGTTTGATGTCAATAAAACAATTGACTATGTTATAGATGATATATTTAAATTTTTAGACAAACCAACAAAGAGCTTATGGACACAAGCTAAGAGAGTTCTCAGATATTTAAAAGATACCATAGATATTGGATTACAATTTAATAAAAGTAAAGAGAATAATTCCATCATGTGCTACTCAGATGCTGATTGGGCTGGTTGTAATGTGGACAGAAAAAGTGTTACCGGTTCAGTGACTTTGTACAATAACAATGTAGTTGCATGGTTGACACGAAAACAGAACTGTGTTGCCTTATCAACGGCAGAGGCCGAGTATATTGCTGCAGCTACTAGTGCTTGTGATTTGTTATACATAAAAGGACTTTGTATGGACTTAAAGTGTGTGAACAATGATAGTGATATAAAGTGTACTTTGTTAATGGACAATAGAGGTGCAATTGAATTAACTAAGTCGTATGAAAATTCCAAGCGAGCTAAACACATTGACATTAAAATGCATTTTATAAAAGATTTAGTAAATAAAAAGATTTTGAACATTTCATATGTGTCTACAGAAAATAATTTATCCGACTTATTCACTAAAGTAATGTCAGGTGAAAAGCTAACTTCAATAAGAAGTTCATTAAATATTGTTTGAAAATTTGATTAATGTATGTAAAATTTTTATATTAAATGTATGTATGTATGTTACGATTTCATTTCATAGATATGAAATCGAGGGGTGGTGTTGGGTACTGTTCTTTTGTAATCTGTGGTCGAGTATTCATTGTAATCTGTGGACGAGTATCCATTGCATATCTGTAGGTTGTTGTCTGTGTTATTCTGTAACTATTATGTGGTCACGATAAATAAGAGTAAAATGTATTTAATATTAATAATAAAGTGATAATGATAATATGAGTATAATATGGTGTATCATTTAAATAAATCAAGACAGGATTCTACACAAAACAAAACAGACTAGTAATTGTTGGTTTAAGACGTAGATTGTAAGATATCTCATTGGGGTGACATGCTCACTAGGTGACCAAATCCCTTTAAATAAATTAGATTTTAAAAAAAGTCCCTTCACAAATCAGTAGCAAGGCATGCTCGACATAAACCCAGTAGGAAATAAGGAAGTCGACCGTTTAGCAAAAGAGGCATCGTATTCGGATCTATCATTTGACGGACTACCCTACTTTAGTGATTTAATTTATATAATCAAAGATAGGTGTTTTGATATGTGGAAGGAGCATTTTGATCAAAGGAGGAGGATAAAGGGCATATGGTACAAAACCATTCAGCCATCTCTTCCTCGGTCGCCGTGGTTTGCTGGTGAAAAATTAAGAAGATGCGACATTGTAGTAGCTCTAAAACTGCGTTGCGGACACGTTCCCTTGAACGGATTTGCATACCTTGTAGGTAAAACGAGCTCACCAAAATGTACAGAATGCGATGTGATTGAGGATGTGTATCACGTTTTAGTGGAATGTGTCCGCAACGAAAGGGAAAGATTTAGATTAGGTTTAATGTTGATTTACGGGAGTTGGGCGCTTGTAACAGTGTTCTGGCCTGCCCGTTATTGAAGGAGGCTAGAACACTGTACGAGATATACAAATTGAATGTGAAAAGTAGGCAGTAAGTCCTACAGATGAGGTCCGATGAGGGTGGCATGTTACTTGGACAAACCCTCGATAAATATTTAAGATTAAAAAAAAAACCCAGTAAAGCAGAGTTGTTACCTTAGAATTTTCTTCATTGAATCCAACAAAAAATGATTTCGGTTGCGCGCTTAGTTGTTTGGTCAAATTCAAAATCTCAAAGTTGTTATCCACTACATCGGGTGTCAGAATTTTAATTTCCTCGTCTTCCAGAGTTCTCGTTTTAGTGCGTTTACGTTGCGGCAACACAAGTTTTTTATCCATTATTTCTCTCCTTTTAATCACATCTTTAGTCAGCTCTTTTGTTTTTTCCTTCTCTTTGGCCTTCACATCGTCTCTATCAACAACAAAACTTTTGGTTCTTGCTAATACATCAACTCCTTTATTTTCTTTTGTCTTAACTTGTTCATTATCCCCAATCAGTTTCTTTTTAGTAACAGGTGAGTTGACTGTTACATTAGTGAAAGGTAACTTTTTAGCGACACCCGTTTTTCTGGACAACTTTTCATTATACCTTGCGGAACTAGTTTTTGAATCATTGATAGATTTATTTGTAGAATCATTGATAGATTTATTTGTCCTATAACTCTTTGTACTTATTAGGCTAACGTTTGAGGGTGACGATTTAAGCAAATCTTTCATTGGGGATGTACTAATACTTGGTTTGATAGTTGCTGAAGATTTCTTGGGAGCCTTGACGCTTTGTACATTATCCTTTCTGGCATAAATATCGGCAGCTGTAGATTTTTGTATAAAATTGCGTGGTGTTGAAACACTGTAGATGCTTTTTTTCAACTTTTCGTCCGGCCTTTTCCCTATTATATCGTCTTTTGACGGCTCACGTTTGATCTTCTTGTCTACTGATTTTTTCATAGACATCGTGAGTTTATTTTATCTGAAAAGTTTAAAATATCTTTTAATTTAAGTTCCCAATACCTACACGTACCTTTTTTTTTATGACAAGATAGCCCTTGACTGCGATCTCACCTGATGGTAAGAGACGAGCAGTCTAAGATGGTAGCGGGCTAACTTGGAAGGGGTATAGCCGTGTAAATTCAACCCATACCCCTAATCGGTTTCTACACGCCATCGTGCCGGAACGCTAAATCGCTTGGCGGCACGTCTTTGTCGGTAGGGTGGTAACTAGCCCCGGCCAAAGCCTCGCACCAGACCAGACCAGAGATAATTTAGAAATAATAAATTACTAAATTGCCCCCGCAGGGAATCGAACCCGAGACCTCCCAGTTATAAGACCACAGCGCTCACCACTGCGCCAGGGAGGTCGTCGTATCTAGGATTGAGGGTGAATATTAAGCCGTCAGCGCCTAACACTGGCATTTCAGGGTGCGTGATGTTACATACCGCACCCTGAAATAAATAAATATACCAAAGAATGCAAAGGCATATTTGAGAAGGCATCATATTTGAGCCAATTTTTAGATAAACCAACAAAGAGGTTATGGACGCAAGCGAAGAGAGTTCTCAGATATTTAAAAGATACCTTAGATATTGGATTACAATTTAATAAAAGCACAAATGAAATGAAATGCACATAGGTACCTAGTACTAAGTAGGCATCAAGGTAAGAATGTTTGTATGATGTAACTTGGTTTTTTTTTAATGAATAGCAGACAAATGAGCAGGCGGATCACCTGAAGTTAAGTGATTACCACCGCCCATGAACACCTGTAGTGCCGGAGGCACCACCAATGTATTGTCAGCTTTTCAGGAATTTATTGGTCCACCCCTTGAATAACCCCATATTGTAATTAAGTGGGAACACAGTTGAAGGTAGATGATTCCAAAATTTGGTAGTATGTGGAAAAAAATTTCTAGGCACCCAGGATTATTATTAAATTCTTTTGTGTTCTGTTCAGGGCTCATGCTTGGGGCAAATATTGTTGCCCAAATGAAAGCTGGACTGCAGAATCTCTGCATAAACTCCATTCTATGGGTAAAGTTTTGTGTGGAAGGCACTTTAGTTCATCACAGTTTTACGACAATAAAAGAAAAAAATTGAGCAGGTTTGCTGTGCCTGGATCAGCTGAAGTTACTTTGATACTAAATGCGAGAGAAAATATATTTAACCAGGTATAAAACTACATTAGAGAATTATAAAAATGTTGTTTTTTTTTTATTTGTATTAAATAATAATCATTATTTACAGAGTGGAGAACAAGAAATTACACAAAATATGTCATTAGATAGAGGGCCATTAATAGAAATAAAAAATATGCAGAATGTACCTGTAGAGTTAAAAGTTTAAGTTTTCCTAAACCTCACCCTGAAATGGGTTCTTGTCGAAAAATTCACTTGATGTCAGCCATCAAGTAACATATAATATTTTAGCAAGCTAGTTATTCTGTCACAGCTGGTATATTAGCGAAAATTACCTCAAGTGAGTTCATTTATTAAATTAAAGGAGAACGGTCATCTGTGACCCAGGCCCGACAGAAACGAGACATATCTCATTTTTTTTGGTATATTGTGTATTGTTAAATTACATATATTTTATATTCTAAATCAATGGCTAACACCAAAAAATATTGCCGTATGTTTTTGTTCAGGCGACACACAAAAAAATACAAAATGTCTATATTATCTATAAAATTCGCATATTTATTTAATTAAATGACAATACAATAGCTATAGGATGTATCTAGATACAGTTAACTTATATAATTAATTAAAATCGTGGCATTTGATGATTTATTGCATAATATTAAGTTAAATGTACAAAAACGGTCACATACTTCCTGTCTACATGCTATCATAACGGCTCAGGTAGCCTGGCGGTGACAGAAACCAATCATGCTGTCTCTCTCTTTCATTAAAACACAGTGGCGGAGCGGAGGGGGTAGGGTAGGGGTGGGCCGCGGGGTGCACCGACGCAGCGCAGATGCAGGCGCAGTTCTTCGCTTTCTGTGTTGAGATCTGTGCGTTTTTGTATTCAAGGCTACATTTTTTCGACGTTTTTTGGCTTTCTCTTTACTGGACTTGATTTTTGTATTGTGAGTGGTTCGTTGATATGGCTGACAATATTAATAATTGTGCTGCGTGTGAACGTACACTTCGCCGTCGTCGTCCATACGTTCTCAATGAACGATTACTGGAAACACGAAGAGATTTCGTAGAGCAACTATTACGCATCGTTGGTGGTGAGGTATGTATCATTTTTATATTTGTAATTAAAGCCTTTCCCAATACAAAAGCGTGTCAAAAATGTAAAGTCAAGTGTTGATAGTTAGATACCTTTGTTAGTTAGGGTAAATAGACTACATCACTCATTATACAGTCCGTACACTCGTAGAAAACTGGTTATCGGCGCGGCGCCGATCTGCCAGCGCTTATCGAAACCGGTCCATGCAGGACGCAGGTAATCGGCGCTCTGGCAGTCTCAATTAGATTTAGTTTGATTTCACCATACCTACCTATATGATGGGATTAAGTCGTTGTGTATTTATATTAATGTTGTGTATTTATATTTTGTGACAGATAACTTTTGATGGGACTCGGTCGATTTGCCACTCGTGTCGGCATAGAATCGACGCTGCAATTAATCAAGAGCGACAAGTCCCAGCAGCTCCTGTCCTACCAGCTGCTGTTGTAAATGTACAAGGCGTTCGACGTGCACCTAATACGGCTCGGCGATGTTTAATTGACAACTGCAACAACAGTTCTCTGCTTCAAGTGCCTAATTCGGTGAAGGTACAACTCCTTAGCTATTATCACTTTTACGTACCAAATCTTGCCCGCATTTGCCAACGGCATTTACTACACATGGCGATAGAAGAGATACCGGAAAATATAACAAATCAAATGACCGACTTGAATGCGGAGAGTGTTGGCGACATCATCAACATGTATACACAAGCTTTGGAACAAAGGTCACAGTTCAATGTAGATGACGTTTCTGACGACGAGTTAAGCTTTTGGACTGGAAGAAACAGAGCCACGTTCAACGATTTGCTGAGTCAAATACCAAGCCTTAATCGGTCCTCAAGTACTCCACGAAATGATTTGGCTATCTACTTGTGCAAAATTCGATCAGGGGAGCCGAATAATAGAATCGCTTCACTTTTTAATATAACCGAGCGAACTATTGGAAGAAAAATACATAAAGTCAGGCAGTGTCTCATTACTGACTTTGTTCCATTGCACCTAGGTTTAGACCATATAACCAGGGACGAAGTAATAGCCCGCAACCGGGTTTTACCAAATGTTTTGTTTGGTAACGAAGAGTCACCAAAAGCAATAGTTACATTCGATGGAACCTACATATACATAGAAAAAAGTTCTAACTTTTTATTTCAACGCCGCAGTTACAGCCTTCATAAGTTCAGAAACTTAATAAAACCATTCATGATCGTGTGCGCGGATGGATATATTTTGGATGTAACAGGTCCGTACTCTGCACGGACTACCGATGCTGATATAATGAAAATGATATTGCAAAACCATGATGGACCCATTGAAGACGGACCGTTCCACTTTTTTTTCCATGAAGGAGACTCATTTATTTTGGACCGAGGCTTTCGGGATTCAATACCTTTAATAGAAACATATGGTTATGTTGCTCACATGCCGCCAACCAAACAACCACAAGACACGCAATTAAGCACCGAACAAGCTAATAAATCACGACTCATTACAATGGTGCGATGGGTCGTGGAAACTATAAACGGGAGATTCAAGCGCGACTTCAAGATCTTTAAAAACAGAGTATTCAACAAACATGTGCCGCATATATTTGAAGATTTTAAAATTGCTGCAGCTTTAATTAATTATTTTCAAGAACCTTACGGAGACAGTCCATACACAGAAGATTTCATTGAAATAATTAATCAAAATATACAACGCCCCAATCGATTATTTGAGTATGTGGAGGAAAATAATCTAAACCGACAAAGAGTGTCGTTTCACAGGATGACTGGAAATGATCCGGATATTGAACATTTTCCACAATTAACAATTGAAGAGTTAATTAAATTCTCAATCGGCACCTATCACGTGAAGTTAGCACGGTCGTATTGCAGTGAGCATTTGAAAGCCGCGGGAGTATATAATATGGAATTATATAGACATCCAACGGCAATAGAGGGCAGAAACAATAATACTTTAATCAGGTGCAGAATCCATTCGCGACACGTTACGACAAAAATATATTATACTTATATTATGTTTGATGAGAATGTAAATGGAAGAAACGCAATAACGGAATATTATTGCACATGCTATCATGGTAAAAGGACATTGGGAAGTTGCGCACACGTCATTAGTGTTGTATATTACCTAGGGTGGGCTAGACATCGAGATCACTTTGACCACCCAGCAATGGGTATGGATTATGTTTTAAGAGATATAGAAATTCAATAAAACTTTATATCGAGATACCTATTAGTTTTATTTTTATTTGTTTCAATCCTGAAACCCAATGATTGGTTTCTGTCACCGCCAGGCTACCTGAGCCGTTATGATAGCATGTAGACAGTAAGTATGTGACCATTTTTGTACATTTAACTTAATATTATGCAATAAATCATCAAATGCCACGATTTTAATTAATCATATAAGTTAACTGTATTTAGATACATCCTATAGCTATTGTATTGTCATTTAATTAAAAATAAATATGCGAATTTTATAGATAATAGACACTTTGTATTTTTTTGTGTATCGCCTGAACAAAAACATACGGCAATATTTTTTGGCGTTAGCCATTGATTTAGAATATAAAATATATGTAATTTAACAATACACGATATACCAAAAAAAATGAGATATGTCTCGTTTCTGTCGGGCCTGGGTTTTTTTTGTATGGGGCGTGACCGTTCTCCTTTATGCTGCTACTGGCTATAAATGATAAAACTAGGCAAGCAAAATGAGTGACAAACAATGGAAACAACCAGTTACATATATAGCAGATCTTACTTGAGCTACTAATTTACTTTTAAACTAGAATAACCATTTGTGGACATTGCATTACTTTTTTTTGTGCACTCCTGTGAAAACATTGCAATCTAATGATGCTTTATATTTTGCTTAAAATATCCTTTTTGATAAACTTCCAATCGAAGCCCGTGCGACAGCAACCTTGACTCAAAAATTTGATGAACTGTTTAATGCAGTCAATGCAGAGAGTCCAGACCTATGTAAAGGGAAAAAATATTCCACAAACCGGACTGCACGAAGCGAGCGACTGCACGATCGTCTCTGCGATTCTACAGACTGTTAGCTCTTGGCGAAATAATACACCCAGCATCAGTAAGCTTCAATAATTAAGTTATTGATATGTGTTATATAAGTACCTAAAAATGTGAATAAAATAAAAGCCATAATATGTTCATGTGGTGTAATCATTTGATATCATCTTATTTCCAAGCTGTTTTAGTATCATCTACCCAAATGCTATTTTGGCTTGCTTAATAATTTCTATAAACATCTTATAGAGCTTACTGAGGTATCTGTATTGTATCATTTAGGTAAATATAGGACAGATTCTCCAAGTTCCTTGCATGATTATGATATGAACTTGGAGAAGCTGTACTTAATTTATATTATACAGATTCCTCAGTAAGCTTTATAAGATGTTTCTAGAAATTATTTTGCAAGAAAAAAATCTGGCATTTTGAAAATTCCCGCTCAAATTTTGTTTGCTAGGGATTCCGCAATGGCGCTAGTGTATACATGAGTTTGCACTCTTTTATTGGAGAGTACCTACAACAGATTATAATATTTATGGCGTACATACACTATCCAACAAAACAATAGTGGAAATGGGCGGGCCATCTACAAAGAATGAAAGACGACAGATAGACAATAGTAGCAACGAACTGGTAAAAACTTGGAAAAAAAGAGAAAAATAGAACCATCTAGCAATAACATTATTAATTGATACAGGTTTACCAAAAATGTTGTGGGGTGAAGGTTATATGTGCAGTTTATCAAATTAACCAGTATCCAGCAGTAAACTTTCAGACACCAGCACTGGCAGCATGGGCAGGAGATAAACATTTTATCCCCCGATTTTATCCACTGACAGGGGATACAATTGCCTTCTCCCTATGCTAGAGCATGGCGACAGGGGAAAGGAAAAGTATATCCCTATTTGACATTACAAGTGGAGCAACTTCCCCCGGCTAGAGCATGGGAACAAATGAAAGAGATAAACTTGTCCTTTTTTGACTTTTGAAAGGGTCAAACGAAAACAAAAACCACAAACAAAAACCACCTACGAATCACCTATTAACTGTAATGACTTTTTGAGATCGAATTGATATAAATTTTGAAGTATTGTGATATTTGTCCTAATTCCATGATTTTCTTATAATGGCAATAATTGCGGGGATAAATTTTCTCCCATTTTATCCACTGTCAATATTCTTCCACCGCTGTGCCTATGCTCGATGGGTGGATAAAACTAAGCGAGGGGATAAACATTTTATCCTTTTCCCGGGGATACAATTTCTCCCGCCCATGCTACCAGTGCAGTAGAGAAAATGTATGGAAACAAAAATCTGTCTCTACCCACCTGCTTACCTTGACATTCTAGGTTCAAACTGTTCCAAAAGTTAACTCCATCGCATTTTTATTTAATAAAAACAGAAATTTCTTGTTTATTTATTCACTATTATTAAACAATTCTAAACTAAAAACAAGTTTCCACTCACGTTTTTGTGGTTTCCGATTTAGTTTACACAGATGGTCGCCATAGCAACGCGTTGTCAAATCAAATAAAAACTCATATTTTTTCTTTTTTAATAGCGGATTTACACATTTGAAAGTGTTGCGAGACACTACTATAATGATTAATTAGGTATTAAATTATCTTATTATAATATTTTTTAATAATAATAATAATTTTAAAATAAAAACACGACGCACGTTCTCCTTCACGTTAGTGGATTTAGTTTATACAAATGGTCGCCATGGCAACGTTTTGTCAAGTCAAATAAGTCATAAAGTGGCTTCCACGCGATACAATTTGACTAGATTGACAATCGAATTGTGTAGTGGCAATATGAAATCCAAGGTTATTGGTTGGTCTGGACCGCTCGACACGATTGTGTCCAATCAAATCGGGTGATGTGGACGCTATTTGGTTAATTTTTTGACGTAGTTATCACAGCACAGTACATACACAGCGGCGTGCAGATTGGTGTGTGCAGTGCGTTGTGTATTTTGTGATTTATTTATGGTTTTAATAGAATAAGATGGACGTCGAGAATAACGGCAAAGATATACCTATTCGTACCGAACTCCAAATGGTGGAGGAGATTTTAGATCTTTACAAAGATTAGACGCTCCTCAGAAGTAACAGCTTCTCGCATCAAAATGTTTTGTTTAGTGATGTATGGACTTACTAAATTCAATAATTCTTGAATGGTTTCGCGATACATCCTCATAAAATTTCTGAAATCGTCACTAACTAGCTCTTTAACTATATTAACGTGACCCAGTTGTTTCCTTTTTAACAACTATTGTTTTTTCTATAGTCTTCAACTTCACTTTTTTCATCTATATTTGTAGATAAAGCAAACCAAATTTTTGCTTCTTGTTAAGAGGCATCTTACTTGACACAAGTCCGTTCAGCAGAAACAAAATAAAACTAAAATTGGTACAATCTTCTTTTGTACGCGTGGACGGACAATTAGATCGTATCGTGTGGAAGCCATTTAACAGTTTTTACTGTAAATTACTGAGCACGCATTTGTATAACAAATGGTCGCCATGGTAACGCGTTGCCGAGTCGAGCGCTAACTTTTTTTTTATTATATTATTGTGCATACCAACAACGAAATCCACGGATCCCATAACAGTATGTCAGGGAATAGTGACACATCCACAAACATATAAGAGTAAGCAGACCTAACATAATTTTCACAACTACATCTAAACGAATAAATAATATCTTCGCTTGCTTCTCTCCAACAAAAAATATATGATTCTATCTCTTTTACTTCTGTTGTTGCAACACTTACGCACTCATAGACATAATAGATCTTGAGGCAATTCGCTATCTTGTTAAGCTCCAAATAAGAACAGTATGGTGCAATATGTCAAAAACAACAACATAACCTGCGAGTTGTTTATTCTTTTAAATTTGCTTTAAAATCGAGTCTAAAGAACCAAGAATTCTAAAATGTTACTCTTATATGTTTGTGGACACATCGAAGGACACATCGAATAAAATCGAAGACACCTCACCAACCGGAGAAAATTAAAAAAAAGAATTTCAAAAATTTTTCACAAATTTTTTATTTTTATTTTGTAAAGTACTTATGTCAGAAAAAACCTTTTATTTAATTTTTCTCAAAAAATAATTTTTTTGACTTAGGTAGGTTTACGATCCTAATAGAACCACAGTGCGCCTAAAGCACGCCTTGTGAACATAAAATATTTCTTTGACGAAATTAAAAAAAATTCCAGCCACGGGCCCCTCGGTTGTGATTAGCAGGATTTAAGACAACTACTACTACTACTACTACTACTACTAGCTACTACTAGCTACAACTATTAGCGGCGGCTACTAGCGCCGAACAGGCCAAGAGGCGCAAATATGAAAATCTTGATATTAGTTTGGCCATTCAAAGGGACAATGCTGCCAGCATCTTGGGTACTATGCCGCGCTGCGGTGATATCGATGAGGTTTTAGGTTTATATTAGTTTTAATTTTAGAAATAATCATTATTAATAGTTTTAATTTTAGAAATAGTTATGTTTTTGTATTTGTAATAATTAATTTTTAATCTGTCTTATTAAAGTATAATAAAATTAAAAACTATTAGAAGGAGAAAAACAAACTGGACTTAAAGCTAAATTTAAATGTGTTTAAGTCAGTTTAAGTTGCCAATCAAAAACTCTGGCCTCAAATAAAAAAATAATATTGGTTCAAAAGAAGAAACTTCGCACACGTCACACACAAGTCACTCCAGTCAAAATTTTCGCGTGTCACGATGTAAAAATATGATAAATCTTTAGTGGAAACATTGCAAAATCTTTAGTGGAAATATTGCAACATCTTTAGTGGAAACATTGCAAAATTTTTAGTGGATACATTGCAAAATCTTTAGTGCAAAATTATATGTATTCTTCCGTGCGAAGGCTAGACCAAGTGCAAAGTCCCCGCGCACCTTCTAGACCTTTCGAAGAGATACAAGTTTTTCTTTAGGCTGGTCTCTGTAGAACTGCGCGTATACGGAGTAGACTTGGGTTATGGAAGCTCTGGTTGTGGCCATTGTGGACTTTGTGCGGGTGAGACAGCTGAATATAGCGGTGGGTTCCTTTTTCTCTTTCCGCGAGAAGTTATGTCCTCTATCTCCGATAATATTTAGTAGATCTTCACCAAAATCGGACTAAATATGTTTAATAGTACTTACATAATTTATAATAAAACAAAAATTATCAAATTCGGTTTAGATTTGACGAAGTTATGGAGCAAAATCAACAAAAACTTTCATCCCGGATAAACCTTATTATTTATCGGGATAAAAAGTATCCTATATATTGACCCGGAGTATCGACTACCACTGTACCAAATTTCATTCAAATCCGTTCAGTAGTTTTCGCGTGATGCGCGCACAGACAGACAGACAAACAAAAAATCCAAAATTTGTTTTGGGCTCAGTATCGATAATAAAGCATCCTCCGACTAAAATTTTCAAAAATTTATTAATTAATGTACAGAATTCGTCCCGTTATAATTTTATTATAAGTACTAGCTGATTCCCGCGACTTCGCCCGCGTTGAAAAAGTTTATGACTTGCTACTATCCGCGAGAAGTTATGTCCTCTATCTCCGATAATATTTAGTAGATCTTCACTAAAATTGAACAAAATATTTCTATCTTAGAATACTTGCGCTAGGTATTCTAATGTATTTCTTTTATTTGTATACTTTCTTGCGTCGTACTCGTGAACGGGTGCCACCAATGGGAATGGGTCTGCTTTGTGTCTACCCATCTTAACATGTGTTAGGTTGTGGTAGGTGTGCATTTTTGAAACTTCTTTGTGGAAACACTGTGTGCATAGCATAGTTTTGTTAACCATTGTAAAAATTTTTTGAAAAGAGCAACTGCTGAGTTTCTTGCCGGCTGTTCTCAGCAGAATCCGCATTTCGAACCGGTGGTAGATTTATGACCTGTCATAAGAGATACAAGTTGGCCTACATGCAATAAATAAATTTTGAATTTATAACGTATGTATGATTTGATGTATTGTAGGAAGATAGTGTATCTAATAGTTTTACGTAAAAGCATAATTAACGTTAAAATCTTTCAATCAGTTCTTATATCCTCTGGTTATACCTCTGGTGATACCCTAGCGGTTAGTGGTAGACTTCGGCCCTCTTTTCGGAGGTCCAAGGTTCATACACACACACTCTACATGCGTTTTTTTAGGATTTTTTTTTTAAAAGAATATCAGCCAAGCTTAACTTGACAGATGTTCTCCTCTCCCCTCCAAATAAGTGAAAACTTGTGTTAGGAGTGGGTACGACAATAGTGCAACGGGTGGGATTCGAACTTACGACCTTTCAGTTTTCAGTCCGCAACTTTAACCGTTGGGCTATTGAGGCTTATAAATAATAATAATGTTCTCTCGGTCGAATCCGGCCATGGCGGCCAATCTCCACAGAGATATTATAGTGCACTAATACAGGTGCACTCTCTATTCCCTCACTCTCATAATCCGATGGGACGGAAATCGCAGGGGTCTTGGGACGTAGGACCGCGACAGCTTTGCGTGCTCTTCGAGGCACGGGGGTGACTTCCCATACTCTATGACATATTTGTTTGGCCCGACCCGGGAATCGAACCCGAGACCTCGCATCTCCCAACACCTATCACCCAGCTCAGTGACGACTAAAATTATTCAAGTCTACTGTTAACGCTGTCACGTTGCTTTCGCAATCTGACCTACCCCTGCGTTCCTTGAATGTTTGTCTGTTCGCAGGTAGCGGCGCTGCTGACGCTGGCGTACCTCATGTACCAGTACCGGGAGATCCTGTTCAAGGGTCAGGACGACGCGGACGAGGTGCTCGAGGTGCCCCGGAGGCGCTCCACCGCCAGGCTGTCGCGCTCGCGCTCCAGGTATCCTACGTTAAGTGTTAGTATAATTTAGGAATTAATAAATACGCGAGAGGATTAATCAAAGACCGCGTCGGTGACATAACTTTAATTATTATTTTTTTTCCTAGACTAGCTTTTGCCCCCGCGACTTCGTCCGCGTGGAATTAGGTTTTGGGGTAGGTAGAATTTTCAAAAATTGTGACACACGTACTTCTTTATTTTTAACTGAAAGCTCAAATACCCAACTTTGATGGAAACAGCTTGAAAAATGACGGAGTTTCATATAAACTTCCATCCCCTATTTAAACCCCTTAGGGGTGGAATTTCCAATAATCCTTTCTTAGTGTGCGCCTACGTCATAAAAGGAACCAACTGCAAAAATTTCAAGTTTCTAACTTCAGTAGTTTAGGCTGTGCGTTGATATCTCAGTCAGTCAGTCAGTCAGGACTTTGAATTTTATATATATAGATTATCTATACTAATATTATAAAGCTGAAGAGTTTGTTTGTTTGAACGCGCTAATCTCAGGAACTACTGGTTCGAATTGCAAAATTCTTTTTGTGTTGGATAGTCCATTTATCATTTCAAGTTTCTCACTTCAGTAGTTTAGGCTGTGCGTTAATATCTCAGTCAGTCAGGACTTAGAATTTTATATATATAGATTACCCACATATTCTACAACACAGATTAAAGACACACGTCAATGTGATGACGATAATGATGATGATGATGATGATTATCGTGAATCGGTGACTAGCTGATTCCCGCGACTTCGTCCGCTTGGAAAAAGTTTAGTGACTTGCTACTATCCGCGAGAAGTTATGTCCTTAGATCTCCGATAATATTTAGTAGATCTTCACCAAAATTATAATATTAAAAAAAATATATCAAATTCGGTTAAGATTTGATATATTTAATGCACAGAATTCGTCCCGTTACAGTTTTATTATAAGTATAGATGATGATGATGACATTGGTGATGATGATGATGGTATTGGTGATGATGATGACATTTTTGATGAAGATTTGATATATTTAATGCACAGAATTCGTCCCGTTATAGTTTTATTATAAGTATAGATGATGATGATGACATTGGTGATGATGATGATGGTATTGGTGATGATGATGACATTTTTGATGATGGTGATGGTGTTGGTGATGGCGTTGGTGATGATATTGGTGATGAATGATAATGATTATATTGGTGATGATGATGCAGATGAAGACATTGGTGATGAATGATGATGATATTGGTGATGAATGATAATGATTATATTGGTGATGATGATGATGACATTGGTGATGGTGATGATTGTGTCACTTCTCTGACAGGTCCTGTTCAAGAGACAGATCAAAGAACTACGACTACAAGATCCGGCGAGGGAAGCGACCTCGCCGCTGTCACAACTGCAACTCCTACAGCTACGACGACTAGCGCCCGACGCACACCGGCGGAGCCGAGGCGCAACCTCTTTTAACGATAACTTAAACTTAACGTAAGGGAGGCCATATGAGGAGTGAGCAAACAAAAGGTCACATTCTACGAATAAATAATAAGTAAGGAAGTCCAACTGCGTTAAAACAATGACCCCAACAAACATTGTGTCAAAGTGGGTGGAGATTAAAATTGAGCCGTTGGAGGCGGGGATTAAAAACAAAAATAGCACGTCATGCACGTCAAATTTTCATAACATCGTCCAATGACTCAGCTGCCATAGCAAACATAGCAGCACGCGCGCGAACCAATCCCTGCTTTCGTTCTGAATTTGAAGCAATCACCAAGCATGTCTATCTGTAACCTCGGAAGTGATTCGTATTTTGAATACGTCGTTTTTGTTTGAAGTGGGGCCATTTTTTGAGTGAATTTTGTACCTAATTAGACTTCCTTACTTATTATTTATTCGTAGGTCATAATTCCATTTTAGAAAACTTAAGAGAAATCAACAAAAACAAATATAAACTTTAATATGGACTTCTTTAATATTTTTTCTTCAAAACTGTATGCAATATAGCTCAGGTTATCGATTGCCGAATTTATTATACTTTATGTGTGTTTGTTATTAAATTATTTACATTCAAAATTTGGAAAAGTAACGTTTTGTTGGAAGTTTCTAGAATTGTAATCTTTTGTTGGCATTAGTTTTGAAATGTTATGGTGGCACCACACATGGCTATTTGTGTTTGCGTATTTGTTATATTTGTCAAATAACTTCCATGTGTGGAGAGTATATTTGCCAAAATTATTGCCATTTTTGCCTATTTGGCAAATACAGCCAATAACAAATACGGTTTACCGAACGGCTGTCGGTTTTTTGAAGACACATCAAAGGAGGCAAATAGGCAAACACGCAAATATACTGGCCACACATGGTCAGCTTCATAAGCGCGCGAATTGTCGACCAGTACGGGCGGACCGCCTTAATAACCTAAAAAAGAACGTAAATAAGCAGAGACTTCTAGAAGTCACTGTAAATAAGTGTTAATTATTGTTTTTATTAGCCATTCGTTGTGTCCCACAGCTGGGCAAAGGTTTTCCTTTTCTTTAAGTGATTTTAAGTAGGTATTTAAAAAATGAACTGGGACAAGGAAACGGTTCTAAGATTTCTAGAACTTAATCAAATGAACCCATGCATTTGGGACCCTGGAAACGAGGGGCATAAAAACAGACAACGCGTGAACGATGCGTGGAATAACATAAAAGATAATTTGGGTGTGCCAAGTACCTTGCAAGAATTAAAAAAAAAGAAAGAATCGCTTGTCTGCTTATAGAGGATACAAAACAAAAATAAAGAAAAGTGAGAAATCTGGATCTGGTGTAGAGGATGTGTACCAACCAAGTTGGTTTGCATATTCATTAATGGATAGTTTTTTGCATTCTATTTATACCTGCAACAGTACTATAAACACTGTGGTAAGTATTAAAACATTTTTTTTTATTAAATTTGTTATTTATTTTCAATTAATAAACATATAGGTTTACAGTTTTATGTATTATAAAAGTAATTCGCAAACTCGTCTCTGATTTCAACTGGATTCCTTGGAGATCTTCTAGGAATGTTACTTATATCACGCAGTGTTGGGTTCTGTGAAATATCGCCCCTCCATGACCCAGGTATAATTAACTCATCTCCATCATACAGGTCGAATGTACCAGGTGGATTATATATACATCTAGACATTTTACTTCTTCTCAAAAAGTTATGTAGAACTACACACGCCATGACTACTTGGCTTGCTGATTCTGGTTCAAGTAGCAAAGGAGAACGTAGTACTCTAAATACAGCAGACATAACACCAAATACATTTTCAACAACAACACGGGCCGATGAAAGTTTCTTGTTGAAAATTCTTTCCTTGGTGCCTTCTCGATGATTTCCTGGATATGGTTTCATTATATTTTTATGTAAAGCAAATGCTCCATCGCCCAAGAATACATATGGTAGGTCAGCATTACCGTTTTGTAGAGGATTTGGTGCTGGTAGGCTTAACATATTATTATTAATTTTATTCCACAGAACGGAGTTTTTCAAAACACCTCCATCACTTATCCTCCCTTGACATCCCACGTCAGCATACATAAAGCAGTAATTACTATCAACCAGCGCTAATAAAACGATGCTAAAAGATTTTTTGTAGTTATAATATTCTGAGCCACTGTTAACTGGACACTGTATCACTACGTGTTTTCCATCTATCGCACCTATGCAGTGTGGGAAGCACTGATGAAAGCCACCTTCTATGGCCAGCCAGTCTCGTTCTACCACGGGAATCTGTAACAAAAATATTAATGTTATTTTCTACTTGCAGGATGAAGAACCTACGATCAATGAATATCAAAACTTAGAACAAGGAACTACGGATCAAAATACCAGAAGCCAAGTTGAACAACAGGATTCATATGAACAACAACATTCAAATGAACAACAGGGTTCAACACCAAGACCAATATTGAACAGGAGAAGACAAAATAATCCACCTGAACTTATACAAGCAAAAAAACGAATGGATGAAGCATATAGTTTTATGCAGCATCATTCCCAACGGCATCAACAGCTACAGGATGACAATGATGAATGCTCTACCTTTGGGGTACTTGTGGCTAAAAAACTAAGAAAACTTTCAGAAGAACGTCGAGACATAATGATGGCTAAAATACATCAGTTATTTATCGATGAACATGGTTACCATTTAAATTTGTCAAATAATAGTTCGAGTCGCCCAAATTCTGCTGCATCAATGTTACCATACGGTGTATACACACCATCTCCACCGCAAATCAATATCACATCTCCGCCACCGGTTGCATTTTCGACTGATGTGACAACTCTAAATTCCCGTGCAACAATGTTACCGTATACACCATCACCACCGCAAATCAACATCGCATCTCCTCCAGCATTTGCATTTACAACAGATGTGGCGTCTCTTAATTGTGCTGACAAACATCCAAGTTCTAAAACAAAGGTTTCGTATACGCCATCTTCACCGGATGCTCCTTCTCCTGCATATTATGTTGAATATCCTACTATTGATACACCACCGCAAACACCTCAGGGAAATCATACAATAACATCACCGACATCACTGTCTTATCAAAGCCCTTACACTATAACGAGGAATACTGTTTCTGAGGGTACACCTGGAGTACTCAAAGATTTTATTATAATGAGACGGAAATAATAAATGGTAAATTTATACTCAATAAACTAATGTTTAATACCTAATTCAAAATAATTTGATTTTTATGAATAAAAGTTAATGAAAATATATTTGGTGTTTACCTTGATTTGACCCTTTAGAACCTGATATAAAGCAGCACACACTTCCATTATTATTCTTGAGATTAGTTGACTTGATATCTTGAAGGTATAGTGAAGGCTTCTATAACTGTCTCCTGTTGCAAGGAACCGCAAAGTAATCGCTAATCTAACTTTTGCAGGTATAGCTTCTCTCCCTTTTGTATCCTTTTTAGAAATGATGGGATGGACTTTTTGTAACAAAAAATTAGGTTGAAATTTAGAATCGTGCGGCACGAATTAGGGGGGGGGGAGTGGGGGGAAGGGTGGGGGGAGGTCCCCCCTATCCCCCAACACAACTTTTGTAATAAGGAAATACACCGTTATTTTTTTATGAATTTTTAAAAATCTCATTTTGAGGTTATGTTTTCATACATTTACATAGAACCTAAGTATGGTAGAGTGGAGGGGGGGAGGGGGAGGACGGATAGTACCTTATTATATCACTCTGGAGTGGGAGGAAGGGAAAATACCTCTTGCCCGATGATCCACTATGCAACGGGGCCCGGTCGACGGAGCCCCGCTTCGCGGGGCTCCTTTTTCTGGGTGGTTTAAAAAGAAATAACCACGAAGAGGGATGGCGGGGTCTTACAGACCCCGCCATCCCTCTTCTAACCTAACCTATCCGCGTCGGAGTGCCCTCAAGTCCCGAGCTCGCTTCGCTCGCTCTTGGACCCTAAGGTCTCTGTGACAAGTGTACAAAGTGTTCTCTGTGACAAGACTGTAATTTTAATGTCCTATCGTTCCATTATACGCTTGTTATGTACGAAAACATAACCTCAAAATGAGATTTTTAAAAATTCATAAAAAAAGGTGTATTTCCTTATTAAAAAAGTTGTGTTGGGGGATAGGGGGGACCTCCCCCCACCCTTACCCCCCACTCTCCCCCCCCAATTCGTGCCGCACGATTCTAAATCCAACCCAAAAATTAAAATCTGCATAAGACATTCGGCAAAAATTATCAAATTCGCAAGATGGTTCAGCTAACATTTCTTGAAACATTGTCTCCATAGATTCCCTGCAAAAAAAAAATAATAATAATGTAACTTATTAAATTTAGGTTCACACACAGGTCGAATTTTCGTTAATAAGTTGAGAATCGTCATGCAGAAGTCGTTACTTACTTGGTTCGATTTTTATGCATAGTCATCATCCACCATCGCTTTGGTCTTGGTCGTTTCTTGATCACTTTGTATTTTTTTACGCATAACATATAGTAGTAACATGCATTCATATAATAAAATCCAGCTGCCAGTGCAACGTCCATTTTGTACAGCTAATTTACTTTCTGGTGGCAAATATCTTATTTTTTTGTTGTATTTGGCTCCATGTGTGGACGGTTGTATCGCCTATTTGCCCATATGTCAATAATTTTGGCAACTACGCCAACATCATATCACAACTACAAATAGCCATGTGTGGTGCCACCATTAAACTTAACTTTTGTCCCACTGTTTTTGGGTATCTACTCTAGAAAATTTCATTCCGCTACTACAAACACAAATATAAAACGGCCATATTCCAAATAGTGCTCAAAGTCATCTACTGACGTGAAGTTCGTAATGCAAAACACGTGAGCCGTTAAGAGCGCCGTCATTTGTTAGTTGTTGCGACCGTTGATTCAAAGTAGTCGTTTCGCGAGGTCATTGTGTCTCTCACCTGGCAAGTCATAAAAGTTATATTATTCATTCAATTTATTTGCATTTACTGGTCTAATTAAATAATGATGGACTAGTGAAAGTGTGATACATAATGTACCGAAAAACTTCTTATGTCAATTAAAACAATACAATTTATCATGAAAACGTCTCTCACCTGCCATATTTCACCTGGCAAGATAAATGTCAGGAGAGAAACTAGTTGACCAGGGGAGATAAGGTTAGTGCAAACAAACAAAGTAAAAAAAGTCAACAAAGTCAAAAAAAGTCAAAAAAGTCAAAAAAGTCAAAAAAGTCAAAAAAATCAAAAACCGTCAAAAATGTCAAAAAAGTCTTTTTCTCTCATCGTAGAGATTCTCTTATCGTAGAATCACCCATATATAGATTATGGACCTTGGGTGTAATGCAAAATTCACGAAAAGTGTCCCGAGAAAACCGACCCCGACACCCGAGTGTCGAGTGTATATACGAGTGTATTTTTATAGACAAACTAATACATTGTAATTAATGTCTTAGACCATTACTATACAGCCTAATTTTGCTTGCAATAATTTGTTTTCATTTGCTCACGCGGCAGCCCGAGCGTGCCCGAGCTAAATGCGATCAGTTTGATAAAAATATTGTACTCCCTCTGTCTTATACGCGCGTAGCGTGTTAAAAAAGGACAGCTAGATACTTTTTGTCTGATGACAAACACGAGACTGAAGTGCGATTGGTAACCTTTTTCGCGTTTTGGTTTTCTTTCGGTTCGGACAATTTTTAGCGCTGACCCGAAGTCTATAGTATTATTATATGTCAATGCCACACGCAGTCAAGTCTGCCGCGGACGTGACCCAACTTCCTATAGACTTGATGGCAAACTTGATGGTAGGTGGCCTCCCTAACACTCGTTTGCTACAACACAGTTTTATCTCGAACCTCCCCATTTTTCAAAATTGGCATATCCATATTATGATATAATGCGAAATTGCACCGTCTATTCCGATCATTGAGTCAATTTATAATAAAAAAGTATCAAATTCGGTTTAGATTTGACGAAGTTATGGAGCAAAATCAACAAAAACTTTTGTCCCGTATCCCGGATAAACCTTAATGTTTATCAGGATAAAAAGTATCCTATATTATATTGACCCGAAGAATCATCTATCAATACACTAAATTTCATTCAAATATGTTCAGTAGTTTTCGCGTCATGCGCGCACAGACAGACAGACAAAAATTTTAAAAAAATGTTTTGGGCTCAATATAGATAATAAAGCATCCTCCGACTAAAATTTTCAAAATACAGAATAATTTTATGTACAGAATTCGTCTCGTTACAGTTTTATTATAAGTATAAATTTTATTATATATTTTATTATTCATAAGTTTTTTAATGTACTTTTTTTTATATTGTTATTAAATTATTATTAAATTATTTATTATATTGATATTAAATTTTCTTTTTCTAACAGTTTTTTACTTATAACGATTGTTTCATTTTGAATAAATCAAAAAAAATCAAAATCAAAATTTATTTATTTCATGTAGGCCAACTTGTAGCTCTTATGACACGTCATAAATCTGTGGTAGATTTCTGCAGTTCGGAATGCAGATTCTGCTGAGAAGAGCCGGCAAGAAACTCAGCAATTGCTCTTTTCAAAAAAAATTTTACAATGGTTAACAAAACTATGCACAGTGTTTCCACAAAGAAGTTTCAAAAATGCACACGGTCCGGTTGTGTGAGTGAAGCCTGCGCGCATTGGACTTCTGTCCCACTAATAACCTGCGACGAATATGTTTGAACAGATGTGCATTGAGATATATCATTCGCGTATTCACCTTGCACTGGTGCTAGGGGTAGTGCCACTTGACCTTCAGCTCATTCTATGGCGTTCTCATCCCGAAGCTCCGTTAGAAATTTATAGGTTAAATACGGTAACGTATGGAACGGCATCAGCGCCTTTCCTTAGCGTGCGATGCTTACGACAGTTGGCTGCCGAGTGTAACGATGCAGACGTAAAACGATTTCTATGTTGACGATATGATAACCGGTTCGGACAGCAAAAGCTAGTTGCTAAATTTATGCGAAAAAACAGCGGACGTTTTAGCAACAGGTTGTTTTCCCCTTTGGAAGTGGCTCTTTAATTTCGATCACGATGACAAGTCCATGTCGCCTCACACCGCACACCTACCACAACCTAACACATGTTAAGATGGGTAGACACAAAGCAGACCCATTCCCGTTGGTGGCACCCGTTCATGAGCACGACGCATGATCCAGCCATTGCTTCGCTCAATAGAAATAGAAAGATAAAATAATAGATTCAGACCATTCGATTTAGAAGCAGCTATTTCTCATCTTATGCAATTCATTAAAAGCTTTTTAAGTCTTAGCCAGACCAACGAACAGTAATCCTAATCCTAAATTGATTTAACAATGTTTCAACTTAGTCTATTAGTAGAACTTCGTTCATTCATTCGTTCATTTAAAACTTATCGAAAGTCGATAATCGATAGTGTCGCAGCCCAAAATTGCTTACATAAATGACATGATTGTTTCGTGTAAGGATAGAACGGCCCTGTGTGTGAATGTGGTTGTGTGCGTATACTTTAAGGTAGTGTTTGGTAGTTCTGTCGTGCATAGCGACGTGATCGAAAAATGCATCTGTAGTAAGAAATTGTTTATGTGTGCTACCCACTGTAATTGACAGACTTTGTGCAAAGAAATTAGACGTTGTAGGGGCGTTGACGTGATGACTGAAATGGCAGACAAGATTATCGAGAACATGCGAAATGGACAAATTGCAGTCGCTGATGCCACGTCAGCCCAGGGTTTCACAGCCACTCCAACACAAGACCTCAACGCAGAACTGCTGGTTCAGATGAGGAGCATGGCATTGGAAATCAAGAGTTAACGACAGCTGGCAGCCTCTGGGATACTTCTCCAAGAAGTTATCCGATACTCAACAAAAATACAGTACGTATGATAGAGTTACTCACTATATACATGTCGGTCATGCACTTCAAAGATATGATAGAAGGTCGGGATAAAGGTCAGGACTAACTATAGACTAACTATAGAGGTCTAACTATATATACCTACAGATCATAAACCTCTAACGTGACCTGATTATAGTGAACTCTTAATCTTTTCTTCTCTTTTCTTTACCTAAACCACCACTTCTTATGAGAGGGGCTCCGCCTGGTACAATCCACGCGTGCCATCCATCAGGGTGGATTCAAACCAATCCATTCACACAATGGTTCAAACACTTCTTAAAACATGTCAAGCCTTCTGCTGCTTCTCCTGTACTTTTGATATTAGATGGACACGCTACGCATACGCGAAATATTGAACTTATCGGTTTGGCACGAGAAAACCACGTTCAACTATTATCATTGCCTCCACATTCAAGCCACAAGATTCAACCACTCGATCGCACATTCATGGGTCCTTTAAAAAAATATTTTATTGAAGAAACTCGTCAATTTGTACGAAATAAAACTCAAGCTGCTACGCATTATGATATTGATTATGGCAATAGCTAACAAGTGCCTAACTTTACCGTACTTCCCTAAGTAATGGAAAGTAGCTCATGTTGTCATACTCCAGAAACCAGGAAAAGAGGACTACACCCATCCGAAATCCTACAGACCGATTGGTCTGCTCTCTATCATGGGCAAAATCGTTGAGAAAATGATGATTGCCAGAGTTCAATGGCGGATCCTTCCTTTAAATAAAGTCCAGTATGGGTTCTTACCGCAACGTGGAACCGAGGAGGCCCTTTATGACCAAATGAGATGTGAGATCAGAAATCAAGAAAAAAAGATAGTACTGATTCACTGGACATAGAGGGGGCCTTCGATAACGCGTGGTGGTCTGCCCTTAAACAACAACTACATTTGAAGAAGTGTCCCAGAAATCTATACGCCATGACAGGTTAATACATCGAGGATCGTAAGATCATAGTGAACTACGCCAGAGCACAACATGAGAGGAACACCACGAAGGGTTGTGTCCAGGGCTCCATTGGTGGACCAACCTTTTGGAATATTGTCCTCGACTCACTGCTGAACCAACTCACTGACCAAGAGGTGTACTGTCAGGCGTTCGCGGACGATGTAGTTCTGGTTTTCTCGGGCCACAGGATGGATATATTACTAACTTATGAACGAAAAAAAATATTAAATGAATAAAAAATAACATTTATCTTTTAAATTTTAATTATTAGTAACTACGGAACCTTGCAAGTTCCTCGCGGCCAGGCGGCGTCTAAGACATTGCGAAAATACCTACAAGCGCCCGCGCGGAATATAGCAAGGGAACCGGTTTGGCGAGTGCGGCGGTCAGCGGCTGCCTACGTGCGACGCTGTAGGCATGGCATTGCGAGCTCTGCGCTTGACCCTATAGGTCCGTGTCTTCGAGCCTTGGGCTGGACACGTGCAGGTGCTAATAATAATTAAAGTGCTACCGGCTCAAACCCGCTGGGGTGAGTTGCCATAATATATCTATATAGTATTTAAAAAAATTCTTGTAGACTGTTCTGTGCTGCTGTAGTGCTTGTCACGGTCGCTGGGCTTGGGCAAGTGCTGCAGCGGACGTTGGCTTCACCACGTCCCTCGTGCCTGCCCCTCTGGGGTTCCAGGTTTCTTTCATACGGTCTCGGCTTTCTACCGGCAGAACTCAACTTGTTCAGCGGACTTCACTTCGTAGCCGCTACCGCCACGAAGGCACTGGTGCTGCGCTGTGCTGGAGGGAGGCGCCTGGACCCTGGCTGTCTCCAGACCTCGGTGGCGTGAAGAGCGCCTTGCTCAGGCCAGTGCCACTATTTCTGTTTTCCGGTGCCTACTGCAGGGTGGATAGGTGGAGGAACATTAAATTATTAGAACCCCGACCCGGATTTCTATCATTTCACTCATCTCTGCAAAGGGAGCGATCGGCGAACTTTAATAGTGCTGAGGTCCAATTACTTGTTAGTTTAATCGAAAAATATAAACAAATAATAGAAAATAAAAAGACACAAACAAGGATAAAGACTCTGCATGGAAAACAATTGAAAACTCCTTCAATTCATGCGGAATTTCTACCGTTGAGCGCTCTTGGAAAACTTTAAAGTTAAAAACTTTAAAGGCGCGCGCGGCCGCTGCATCGGTAACCTGTTTCCATGTACGAGATAGTCAAGATAATGCACACAGTCCTGGAATTCTATGCGTATGGCATACGCATACAATTTCAGGACGTGACCGAAACAATATTAGTTCATAATTAATAACATAATTTCCTTATTATTTAATCAGCAATTTCTGCACGTAGAATTAAATCAACAATAGTTATCCCCACTACTTTAGATGTAATTTCTAAATTATTTCGCAATTACGACAGGAGCTGAACGAGCTGTTACATCCCTAACTCACTTACTGCTGAGACGCTAATATTGGAAAAGGTGCAACTCAGCAATATACTCCAATGCATGTATCGCTGAGATGCTATTATTTCAGAAAGTGATATTCAGCAATACATGTATCTATAAAAACATTTAATCGAGGGAAATCTAACCAGTCGTTCTGGTAATTGGCCTAATTGCTGCTCAGCTACGGACCTGGTACTCTTGCCCACCGGTCTGACCAGCAAGGAAGCTAAGAGCCCCTGGAATAGTCGCCGTAAGACCCTATCTGAGGTCCCGCGAGTCGCGTATTTTAAAAAAACTATAAGTGATTTAAGTAGTGTAACCCCTATTGTCAGAACAGTGCGAAATAAACTAAGTTCAAAGTACGGCCCCGTGTTTCTCTTATAACACCGCCGAACCGACGGACTAACAGAGCGCGAGCAAGAAAATTTGCTTAATGACGTTGAAATCGCTGGGCTGGATGAGAAAAATGATGACAATCCCACTAAGCTTACTTTACTAGTTGCGAAGAAACTTGGGCTGAGTTTGGAAGAGCGTGATATCGTAAGTGCAGAGCGTTCGGGTCCCCGTCGCATCATTGCTGACAACGCAACGGGACAGCGGCGGCCGCCGCGACCTATTGTCGTGCGACTGGTGCGGCGCGCTGTTCGGGACGACCTATATTTAGGTTCCATTTTAGGTCCTCTTATATTTATTTTATACTGTACCGATGTTACTAACACAATCAGACATTGTCATTACCATATGTATGCGGATGATATTCAACTTTATATATCTTTCCCCCCAAATGAGGTTCACAAAGCTGTAGATAAGGTTAACGAAGACCTTAATAACATAGCCAGTTGGTCAGATTCAAACTGTCTTGTACTTAATCCAGGAAAAACTAAGTACATGATTTTGGGCACAAAAAGTCAGATACAAAAGATTTCTAGCAAAAAACCATTAGTAAGAATTCAAGGCGTAGATATTGAACGTGTCACAGTAGCACGTAATCTTGGCGTGGTGATGGATGGAAACCTTAGATTTGAAAAGCATGTTTCAAATACAATACAAAACTGTTTCTATCGCCTCAAGGTACTATACCGTATCAGACCATTTATAAAACCTGAAGTACGCATTCGGCTCTGTGAATCCTAAATCCCCCCCCCCGCGGAAGCCCCGTTCCGCGCATAGTACAACGCGCATCCGTAGGTTAGACTCTGCCGCCCGTAGGCTCGAAGTGTTATATCATTATTATGTAAGTTATTTATTGTGTTGTAAATAAACCAATAAAGGATTAGTCGTGTTATCCTGTGTTTCCTTCTGTTTCCGTTCCGATTATGAACGTGGGGAGGTCCCTCTGACCTGCCACGTTACAGTCTTGTCCAAACTTAATTATGCAGACATTGTTATTGGTCCAAGACTTTTGGCTCGTACTAGTAAACTTATACAAAAAGTTCGAAATGCTTGTGCTCGGTGTTCAGAAATGTTTTGTTTTGATAGTTCTAGACAATCTGGGCAAACTGCGGGTCACCGTCAATTCTGTGGGTTCGATTTTATCGATCCACCCTCTTTTCGTTGTTCGTTCGCGTCCGTCATCGCAAGCGGCGGACAGTTAGTTGTTCGAAAACCGCCTCGGGTGCCACGCCCGCTCGCTATCGAGTGCTGTCCAAAAGGGTGCAAAAATCTGGACACTATATATCGTCTTTTCGTCGAAACATCAGGACACGGCTGATTCCACCTTCGGCCAGGCAGACCGACGACTTCAAAAGGGTAAGTGGATTCCTTAATTTCGTTCCCGCCGATTGATGGTGAAGGTTTGCCCAGACATAGAAACTATCGAAGTCAAAACATCCAGAATATACAGTCCATTAGCTAGCCAACTAACTCGGGACTTACAACCCCGGGTTTCGGGTGGAATAAAACCCACCAGGGACTGTAGAGGTTTGTATTCTATCAATTGTATGTAACCTGTCTAAGAATGTGAATTCCGTGAAGTCCACCCCATAATCAAAACTAGTCTCACACCTTCAACAGGGACTTACAGAACGTTTTGATAATACATACTTAAAGAATCGTGTTTTATTTTATTTTGAAAAAAATGTGTAACGTTTCTAAAAAATCTTAGTTATCGATTTTATACTAAAAAAATCATCTATAACTTTCAACTAATGGTCTTTTCAACAAGCTTTAATTTAAAAAAAGTTAAACCGACTTCAATATACCGAAATAAAGAATAACTGAAAAGGGAAAACTACTGAACCGATTTTGATGAAAACTTTTTTGTTTCCCATAGTAAATGTAAGCAAATAAAAAGCATGATCTCAATACGATTAAGAGTTTCGGAGAAATGCGTGGACAAACATACATATTTACACCTATAATATTTTGTATATTTGTTTCGAAGCCCAATAAAGTAGTCCCAATAACATTAGATACATACGTGTTGAATTGATAATCCTTTTCTTTCGAAGTCGGTTAAAAAATAGGGGTTTTTTCTCATTAGGTACTGTATCTTTTTTTAGATAAAATGCAATAAGTTCAGTTTTATTTCGGTATTCAGTATTATAAAACAATGCTTTTGGTTGCGCCAAGTTATGTTATGCTATTACATAAATTAAAATTATTATTTTATTTTTGGTACCTTTCTCCTAATTCCATTACCTACTCCCTACCCAAATGACAGCAGAAAAAACGCTGGAACGCAAAGCCGTCCGGTTTGACGTGCAAGTCGAAGAAATTATCTATGGCCTCTTCGCCAAGAAACTCCGTCGGACAAGGCAGGAGCCGAGCCGCTCGTTTAAATAATATTTTAAAAATGTGAATAATTTAACGTAACGTAACAAAATTAACATCAATGTGATATTTTGAGAACAACTTTACCGTGAAATTTAAGTTTGTGCCAAAATAAACTGCAGTGCTCGTGATTTTGAAGAGAATCCAGGTCCGGCGCTCACCGGCCGGCGTGATCGTGACCACAGCATGGCGTCGAAAAGTTAGTGCTGTCTCCTTTAATTTTCCTTCCCTCATATTTTTCGGCACCGTAGTTATATTTTTTCAGATTACAGTCCACTCTCTCTAATATTTATTAAATTTTAAAGTAATACATAACGTAAACTTGGCGCAAACAGCTTTATTACATATCAGTATTTAGATGGAAGTCAAGTGTCATGATTTTATAAAAACAACGATATAAACTAGATTCTGAATTGATTTATAGAATCGGTAAATTATGAAAAATAGTATTATAGATACAATTATTGTAATGATTAGCATGGCAACTGTTGAAGATTGTTGCCTACGTGGTTGTCTTGAGAGATCGGGTCCTTAGTTGTTTTTTCTGTCCAAACATTTATTCTATGTTTGCAAAATTATTTACTGTTTTTTATTTGACGTTTAAATACATATAATGTGCCATACGCCAAGCGATATAACCTGGCTATATAAATAGAACTTATACATACCTGTTAAGTGATTGTTTAATGTCTGAAATACAAGATTTATCTTATAATGCAAATTTAACATAAGAACCTATATTACCTATAGAAATATTGCGATATTAATTACGTCCTTGTTTTATAGTTATAAATAATTTTAAGATAGTAAATAATTCATAGTTATGTATTTTATTACCCTTTAGCGGTAAGTTGATTTATTTTTACGTAATTTATGTGTACCTAATAATAACTAGTGGTTCGCCCCGAACTGAGACCTCGCGATATCCCATAATTCCCTAAAGTTTTAATTATATATTGTAATAATTAACTTTTAACATTAGACGCAATAAAAAAAATAATAGTTGACATAAAACTGTTTTACTGACACAGCGCCATCTATTCTTCATCTATCAGTGAAGCTATTAGCTTCACAATAATGCTAATAGATGGCGCATTAAAATTAAATAATTTCGTTTCTTTATAACATTTATCTAATTTTAGTATTTGTTGTTCAAGTACAGGATATAACTGAATTTTCAACCAAGTTTCACGTTCTAATATTCAGTAATTCAGAAGTTATAGGGCTCTGACAGACATTTAGACGGACACACTTCTCTGTCTAGTAGGCAAGCGCCCTAGTTGACTCAGAGAACTCGCTTCGCTCGTTCAATAATAATAATAGTTCTAAATAATAATAAGCAAATACCAATTGGCTGCGTCCTATTGGTCCGCACGAAACTATTAGCTCGTCAATAAACAAAGCGACTTGCGCGCGCCTCTGAATTGAATAAATAGCGGCCTCCCCAGGCCAGTTCACGACCCCCCCGCTCATACGTCCCAACCAACCACCCGCCTTTGAGGATATCGATAAGGCCGAATGCTTAGCCGATAGCTTGGAAGCTCAATGCTCCCCAAGCACCACATCAATTGATAGGTCCCACGTAGAGCTAGTCGATAAAGGCTTAGCTTCCCTCCTCTCTTCTGCCCCTGGAGGCGACCCAATCACCCCCACGACCTGTGGCGAAGTTCGTCAGATCATCAAGGACCTACACGCTAAGAAAGCTCCCGGTCCCGACTCGATTAACAATAAAACTCTTAAGTTACTCCCCGCTCAAATAATAAACCTCCTGGTTGTTATTTTCAACACTCTTATGATGGGATGCTCCTTCCCCGACCAGTGGAAGGAAGCAACAGTTATAGGTATCCCGAAACCGGGCAAACCTAGAAACCTCCCTACTAGTTATCGTCCCATTAGTTTGCTCAACACCCTTGGCAAGGTGTATGAGAAAGTAATACTCAATCGCCTTAGGGCCGCCGTTGAGGAGAAGAAACTCCTCAACGACGAACAGTTTGGCTTTAGAGCCAAACACTCTTGTATTCACCAAGCGCACCGCCTCACGGAGCACATATATAGTAATTTCAATCGCTTTCAAACGAAAGGCATCCCTACAGGAGCCCTCTTTTTCGACGTAGCGAAAGCCTTCGACAAGGTATGGCACGCCGGCTTGTTATACAAGTTACACCACCTAGGCGTGCCAGAGAGGCTCGTACGCCTGCTACGAGACTATCTCACAAACCGTACTTTCCGCTATCGGCTAGACGGGACCTTGTCCTCCCCCAGACCTATCAGATCAGGAGTCCCTCAGGGCTCGGTTCTCTCCCCCCTTCTGTACACGCTGTACACAAGCGACATACCCAAGTCCCCCAATGTTAGTATAGCCCAGTTTGCGGACGACACCGCTCTCTATACATCCGATAAGAACCCAATCGTAGTCAGAGCCCGACTCCAGAAAGCGGTAATCAGCCTAGGCCGTTGGTTCCGCCAATGGAGGATAGAGGTCAATCCGGAGAAAAGAGCAGCAGTGCTTTTTTCTAGGAAAGGCCAAAAATCCATGCCCAAGCATAAACGCGACATGCTCGTGATCACCCTCTATGGGCGTCATATTCCGTGGCAAGATAAAGCCAAATACTTAGGTGTAACCTTTGATAGAACGATGAGCTTCGCCGCACACATACGCAGAGTCCGTAACAAGGCTCGGTACGTGCTCGGTCGTCTCTACACGATGATCTGCGCTAAGAGCAAGCTGTTCCTCAGACACAAGGTCACATTATATAAGACATGCATTCGTCCAATCATGTCTTACGCGTGTGTAGTCTTTGCACACCTCCCCCCCTCCGCTTATAACAGCCTCCAGGTAGTCCAAAACAAGTTTATGCGCATGGCCACGGACGCTCCGTGGTTCATGCGTAATGTCGACCTCCATAGGGACCTCCAACTCCCCACAATAGCTCAACATTTTAAGCAGCTTTCCAAATCCTATTTTGAGAAAGCTGCCAAACACCCCAACCCACTAGTGGTTGAGGCCTCAAACTACTTAACCGATCGTAACGACCCTCCAGACAAAAGGCGCCCTAAGCACGTCCTTAACGACCCTAACGACCAGATTACGACAGACAACGCACCCTATCAGGTAGGGCCACACACATCGTCAACCTCTGCACAGCGTCTTCGCCGGCGAAGACGAGGTCCCCGTTTTCTAACGTCTCCCGGGCGTGGATCCTTACCACGATCACGGGGGCGTACGGGCTAACTTAGCCCAGCCACTCCCCCCCATACGTCCCAACGTCATCCTAAGCCGAGGTCCGAGCCTCACAGGAGGCGCCCTTAGGAAGACGTTACGCCCCCGATGTCATCGAGCCCTAGGGCTCACCCCCCCGGCGACGCTTCGCGCTCGCCCTCAAGTCCGGTGACGCTGTAACGGCCAGTAGGGCCAGCAGCTTACACAATCCGAAAAAAAAAAAAAAAAAAAAGCCACTTCACGCACTTCACAACGAGACTTCGAGGCGAGCGCATCTCTGCGCTCTACCACTACAACCAGTGTTTTATTTATAAAACCCTCTGTGGCTTGGACCTTCCTCAATCCACCACACCAACATTTCAAAGTGGGCCACACCGAACTCGGTACGGTAGGGATAATTAGTTCAGGTGGGGTTCGCTTGTGATTACGGCTCTGAATTAATGTCGACGAAACCGGGCTATCTATCGTGCAGAGTAAAATGGTTAAAGTAATTGGTCTGCGAGGGAAAAGACAAGTAGGTAGCATTACTGCGGCTGAACGTGGATCATTGGTGACAGTGGTATCAGCGATGAGCGCAAGTGGCATATTTATTCCACCGCTGCTGATATTCCCACGCAAAAACATGACGCAAACGTTGATGAAAGGAGCTCCGCCAGGTTCTATCGGAAGATGCCATCCATCAGGATGGATTCAGGCCAATCTGTTTACGGACTGGTTCCATCATTTTATTGAAAAGACCCACCCAACAGAAGCATCACCTGTTCTGTTAATTCTTGATGGGCATTATTCACACACACGCAATTTGGATATTTTGATGGCAGCTAGAGCTAATAATGTCACAATTATTAGTTTACCTCCACATTCAACACACAAGATGCAACCTCTTGACCGTTCTTTTATGGGTCCCTTGAAAACTTATTACAGCGAAGAAATTAGACAGTGGTTACTCAATTCTAACCGGATGTTGACTCCATACGAAATAGCTGAATTGCTGGGACGTGCTTATCTCAGATGCCAAACTGGAGCTATTGCTGTGAATGGGTTCAGAGTAACTGGTATTTACCCGATGAACAGAAACGTATTTACTGAAGCCGACTACATAGCAAGCTCAAGTGGGATCACTCCTCAAGCTACTGATGATGACCCTCATCTACCGTCTACCAGTACACCTGTTGCTGTTCAAATGCCACAGGCACAACCTCGACCAGGCACTAGTGGACAGGCAAATCGAGCTTCCCAGCAAGTGATCAGCAACCCTGTTGTTTTCCCTGAAGATATCTTACCGGTACCGACACCAAAGAATAAAAAATCTAACAGAGGCCGCAAGTCATCTGCTGCTACTTTATTGACCGGATCTCCCTATAAACAGCAACTCGAGGAGTCAATCAAGTCTATAGCGCAGAGAGGAAGAGGCCGGGGAAGAGCTCGTGGACGTAGTGGTGGGCAGAGAACAGCAAACTCTTCTAGAACTCCTCCGAGCAGACAGGAATCTACATCATCGGATTCTCAATCATCAGTTTCTTCAGGTGACACTGTAGTGTCAGAAAATGCTACTGCACATGCCCAGCCCACAAACGAAGATGACGCTTCTTGCATTTTTTGCTCTGAAAATTACTCCAATGATCGACGTGGTGAAACTTGGATTCAGTGCCAATCATGTGGGTTGTGGGCACATATTGAATGCTCAGGATGCGACGCAGAATATTATATTTGTGATTTTTGTAAATAAATTTATTCCATACTTGTAATTTGGAACCCGGGTTCCATAATACCAGCACCAGAGCTCCGAACACATTTTTTTCAATTTTTCAATAAAGCAAATTATTTCCCTTAATGAGTGGTTTTATTTCGTTAATTCGTTCCTAATATAAAAGTTAATAAGTTTTTTAGTATATAAAATATTTTTTCGAAATGATTAGTTAAATAGTTTTTCTAAAATACTTAAGAAACAAAGTAGGGTTCCAAATTACCACCCTTTCCTCTATTGTTAGGCGAAAAATTTTAAAATTCGAAACCGAGGTTACTTGGTGGGTACAATTTCCCATACAATTTGATCGATCTCAAAGCAAAAACGCGACTTTAGTCGCCTTGCATTCCCGGTTTTCGTGCACACAGCAACAGAAAACAATACATAAATTAGGCATTTTCTAAATTTTTTTTCTAAAGTGAATCATTTTGAGTTTGTTATTGGCTTTTTGCATTATTATTATTGTTTATTTTATTTAGTTTGTCATTAGTTTTTGTTTATACCTAGTGGAAATGCATACTCTTCGATTATTGTGGGCAGCACATAATGAAAGTGTTTGGCTTAGACGCCAAAGAAGATATCGTTCCCGACAACAATTAGAATGTATTAATGAGATGCCAGATTTACTGTTCATAAAACGTTTTAGGCTTAACAAATGTCGTGAATTACGAGCTGTAACCGTCGATCACAGAAATTTTTTTCTTCTGTGATTGAAGGCTCTAACCGCTTTAAAAGGGTCACGAGAGATACCTTTGGAAGTAAAGGTAAGAAATCACTGAGAGTTGGATTATATGTATATAGTGTATATTGTAATTACTAGCTTACTACCTATACCTATATGTTTTGTTGTCTTATTTAATTTTCAGCATTCATTTCAAACTTTTATTTTCCATATTTTAGGTGCTTTGTGCTCTTAGCTTTTTCGCGACAGGGTCTGATCAAAGAATTGTGGGAATTAGTCAACATTGGACGCAAAGCACATCAAGCCATTGCATCAGAGAGGTTGTTGATGCCCTCAACCCCAATGCCATGATAAAAAAATGGATGTAACAAGTATCCGAACTCGCGCCGGTCTCCCGCCTCTCCGATTGGCCGGACGGCCATCGGCCATTTTGTCTTTGGTTTGATAATAGCGCTCTTGTCTTTCTGTGATTAATTTTAATTTATAAAAAGTAAAGTTTATTAAATCGTGATTTTGTGACGCGACGTAGCATTTGTAGAAACAATAATTATAAAGAGTAATCGATTAGCTCACATGGATAGTTTTTAATCAAACTGAGGAGTTTCAAGCACACTCACAAATCAAAGGAAAGTGGATGTGGGCTGCATTTATTGCACCCACATATCAATATTGAAACCACCCAGAAATGAACATCTCTATTTTAATAGAAAAGGATATCACTTCTTAAATGTTCAGATGGTGAGTAAAAAAACCTATCAAATCAAATTTTTCTTTTACAGTAGGTACCTATAACTTGTAAATATACCCTTACTTGTAAATACACCATGTCTGACCCGCCTTCGTTAAATGATTTCATAAAGTTTTTAAGTAACCGAGCTGACCTGTTAGAAACACTTAATAAACTGGAACTTGTTCAGGGTGGAGCAAGGCGATAATAAGAATGGACTGTAAATTAGTTTGCATTTAATTTTAAGATTAAGATAATAAGATTTCAAAATACAAGGCGAATGACGCGACGCCGAGAGCGTATAATGCCCGCCTTCCACTGCGAACGGAGCGGACTCCGTACGGACTCCGTTGAGCTCGTTTTGGTAAATTTCATAGAAGTGCATCCACTGCAAAAGAGGGAGCGGAGCGGAGTGAAAGAGTGAAAGAGTTACAAAATTGGTCGCAGAGTCGAGCGGATTCTCAACGGATTCCGTACGGACTCCGTTCGACTCGCAACACTAATTTTCATAGAAGTGCTTCCACCGCAAACTAGTGAGCGGTGCGGCCTGAGCGAGTCAAAAGGAGTCCGTTGTGTCAAGGCATCGAGAACTAGTTTTGAACGGACCCCGCTCGCAACCCCACCCCTCCCTACCGTCTCTGCCGCTCGATAGATTGGCATTCCGTCGGTAGTCTCCGCTGCAACTCAGTGTGCGCACGAGTCATGGAGCGCTTTATCGAAGCCGTGCGACAGTACCCTTGTATATGGAACATAAACGACAAGGATTATCGCCATGGGGATAAAAAAGAAACAGCTTGGAACGAAATTGTGGGTTTAAATATACCTGAAATAAAAGACAGTAAGTACCTAAACAATCAATATTTTTTATTATAAATGTTTGATTATTGAGGTTGCAGCCCTTGGACCGCACCAGTAGTATTAAAGTAATTACAAAATACATTGCGAACATTGAAAGCCTCTCTTGTGGCTCGTAATCTGTCATTGTTTATCGGAGAAAAAATATTGAAATTGTCTTCCTCTTCTTGATGATAAGTTGATGTAGATGGCGACGACATTAAATAGTTGTGCAATAAACATGTCGCTTTTATTATTTTGTCAACTAATTCAAGTTTACAATCAAATGGTCGACGGTAAGCACGCCATCTACTGGACAATATACCAAAAGCGTTTTCAACGACATTGCGTGCTCTGCAGAGACGATAGTTAAAATGTCTTTTCGCTTGATCTTCGACGGTAGTGTTTGTCGGATACTGTCGAAGTAAGTTCTTACGTAGTGCGAAGGCTTGATCTCCTATAAATACATACGGCACGCTTGGGCCATTATCATCTAAAGACCGATCAGTGGGTAAATCTAATTCATTGTTATCCAACTTCCTACCAAACACACTGTCATTAAGTATACCACCATCACTAAAACGGCCCATAGACCCAACATCAATTACTATAAATTTTTTGTAAGCATCAACAACTGCCAGTAATACGACAGAATAGAATTTTTTATAATTAAAATAGGAACTCCCTGAATGCGGGGGACATTTGATTGCAACATGTTTCCCATCAATGGCTCCGACGCAATTTTTAAATTGCCACCTCAAATTAAAATCATCCGCTATTTTTTCCCAATCTTTCCTTGTTGGTGTTTTCATATACGTGGGTTGCATTTTATCCCATAAAGCAGTGCATGTATCATTTACTGCCCTTGAAACAGTGACTTCACTAATTCGATAATTGTACCCTAGTGTTCTAAATGAATCGCCCGTTGCCAAATACCTGAAAAAAAGAAAGAAAGATTAATATTAAATAATCGACTAATTACTTAGTAACATAGTAACGAACTATTTTTATAATTAAATAAGTTTCTTTGTTTTAGCTAAAACAGCGAAATCCGAGTGGAAAAAATTAAGAGACAATCACAGAGATAGTCTCAAAAGACAAAAGAGCGGCAAAACAGGCCAGGCTGCTGCTTCTGTGAATACTTGGAAATATGCACAAATTATGGAATTTTTGATTCCTTATATGAAAAATCGAGAAAGATCTAGTAATTTAACAAACTCACAGCCTACTCAGAATACCAACAATACTGAACAATCCACACAAGACTCCGGCAATGAACCATCCGGCCATCACACTACACAAGTTTCTTCATATGAAGAACAATCGACTACGTCGATTGTAGCAGATAATGCATCAGAAGAAGTAGAAAGTACACCACAACGAACACCAACACGAAAGAGAAAGAACGACGACATTGTTGATATTATTAGAGAAATAGAAAACAATCATATAAGACGTCAAGAAGATAGAGATATTAGAAGAAAAGAGACAAAACATCCTATCGAAACATTTTTCCAAAGTATGGCACAAACAACAAAATCAATGCCAATGTATCTGCAAAATAGAATCAAGAAAAAGGTTTTAGAAATTGTATGTGAGGCGGAAGAAGAATTCGAAACTTATAACATAGCTTCAAGTTACGGTTATTCTACATCATCAGAATCCACGCCCACACTAGCACAACCAAATCAGTCTCCATCAACCTATCAACACTTATAATAATAAACGATTAAAATTACATTAATGCACGATTTTGTGTTAAAGCATAATAAAACTGAATACCCACTCATTAACATCATGAGGTTTTATTTCTTACCTTAGAGTTACCGCAAGTTTTTCTAGTGGTGAAAAAGCTTTTCTAAAGTTCGTGTCTTGTTTCTTTATATCTTCTTTTATAAGTGACAGTATTTCATCAAACTGTTCTCTGCTGACTCGAAAATAATTTTTGAAATACTCATCTTGTAAATCGTAAAACATTCGTAGTAAATCGCCCTTGATAGGTCTCTCTCTGATATGGTTGCTTATCCAAAATCTTGGTTTGCGACGCTTCTTTTTCTTATTATAACTGTAGAGTAGCAAACATTTACTTATTGTATTCAGAAAATCATCTTCACTAGAATCGTCCGACATTATCACTTTTGAAGAATACAACAAACACGTCTCGGTCCCGCCACGAGTCCTCTGACACTGGCCCGCTCCGCATCGCATGGCGCACGCACAGATGGAAGCACACAAACTCGCTCATCTGACCCATTTCATTTTCTACCTAGCTCACTCCGCTAAACTTGGTGGTAATGGAAGGCAAAAATCAGTTTTCTGTGAAACTATTTCTTAGTGGAAGGCAAGATTATATTGCTCCGTTCCGCTCATCTATTTACCGCTCATTACCCTTTGGCAGTGGAAGGCGGGCAAGAGTGAGTGCTTGAGGCGCGCGCGCGCCGCCGCCAGTCGCCCGGCCGCCGACCCCGCGCGTCTCGCCCCGCGCCTCCGTGGCAATCGCCGCTAGCGCGGACATATCTAATGTTCACAGGTATGTAACCACAACTTAGAAATAATCAATGTTAATTCCAAATTTGGTGGAGCCTCACACGATTCGTATATATGGTCTGCCAGTGAAGTGGAATCATACATGCGCACACTTCATCAAAGCGGGGAACATGTGTGGCTATTAGGTAACAAATAATAACCTATACATTTTTATTACTATGTAGATAGTTCTAGGAAACACTTTTTTACATGAAAAAAAAAACTTCAATAATAACTTGCAACTTTCAGTAGTAAAACTATAATTATGTGCCTATAGAGATTATTGGTAGAGATAATTAGTGTGGGGGCTGACTCAGCACCGGGAAGCGTGCACGGGGCTCACACCGGACGCGGAGTCAGTCTCTGCCGCGCCGACCTCAATAACGCACTGTTACATCCCTAACTCACTTACTGCTGAGGCGCTAATATTGGAAAAGGTACAACTCTGCAATATACTCCAATGCATGTATTGCTGAGATGCTATTATTTCAGAAAGTGATATTCAGCAATACATGTATCTATATAAACGTTTAATCGAGGGAAATCTAACCAGTCGTTCTGGTAATTGGCCTAATTGCTGCTCAGCTACGGACCTGGTTTCTGCCCGCCGGTCTGACCAGCAAGGAAGCTAAGAGCCCCTGGAATAGTCGCCGTAAGACCCTATCTGAGGTCCCGCGAGTCGCGTATTTTAAAAAACTATAAGTGATTTAAGTAGTGTAACCCCTATTGTCAGAACAGTGCGAAATAAACTAAGTTCAAAGTACGGCCCCGTGTTTTTCTTATAACACCGCCGAACCGACGGACTAACAGCACGCTGTTTGATTTATTTAAAGCCATCAGTACCCCCCACCCCTCTAGTACGTCGGGTAGCAGAGACCCACCAACATTAGTAAATATCAATAACGTGGTTTTTAGGTGATTCTGGATATCCACAGCGGCCTTGGCTGATGACACCCATATTAGATGCTTTGCCTGGGTCTCGAGAAGAGATGCATACATCACACCATGTGCAAGCCCGGAACTGCTTTGAGCGTTGCTTTGGATTGCTGAAGGCACGTTGGAGGTGTTTACTCGACCGAGTTCTGCAGTGCCATCCATAAATGAACTTTACTTTCACACTTAAGAAAAACCACTTAAACACAACATTCAAAATTATATATCAAAAAGTTTTTAATCAAACTGAGGAATTTCAAGCACGCTCACAAATCAAAGAAGAGTAAGTGAAAGTGTTCATGATTATCCTATTAATTACTGAGCAAGTGATGAGAGCTTATATTTTTACTGAAGACAGATCACAATGTTTACTTTGCATGTGATTTTTTGTAGGTTTCAAAGGAAATATGGTTTGCCAGGGGTTGTGGGCTGCGTTGATTACACCCACATATCAATATTGAAACCACCCAAAAATGAACATCTCTATTTTAATAGAAAAGGATATCACTCCTTAAATGTTCAGATGGTGAGTAAAAAAACCTATTTAATCAAATTTTTCTTTTACAGTAGGTACCTACAACTTGTAAATATATATCTAATGTTCACAGGTATGTAACCACAACTTAGAAATAATTAATGTTAATTCCAAATTTGGTGGAGCCTCACACGATTCATATATATGGTCTGCCAGTGAAGTGGAATCATACATGCGCACACTTCATCAAAGCGGGGAACATGTGTGGCTATTAGGTAACAAATAATAACCTATACATTTTATATTACTATGTAGATATATGTAGATAGTTGTAGGAAACACTTTTTTACGTGAAAAAAAAAACTCCAATAATAACTTGCAACTTTCAGTAGTAAAACTATAATTATGTGCCTATAGAGATTATTGGTAGAGATAATTAGTGTGGGGGCTGACTCAGCACCGGGAAGCGTGCACGGGGCTCACACCGGACGCGGAGTCAGTCTCTGCCGCGCCGACCTCAATAACGAGGCGCTAATATTGGAAAAGGTGCAACTCTGCGATATACTCCAATGCATGTATTGCTGAGATGCTATTATTTCAGAAAGTGATATTCAGCAATACATGTATCTATATAAACGTTTAATCGAGGGAAATCTAACCAGTCGTTCTGGTAATTGGCCTAATTGCTGCTCAGCTACGGACCTGGTTTCTGCCCGCCGGTCTGACCAGCAAGGAAGCTAAGAGCCCCTGGAATAGTCGCCGTAAGACCCTATCTGAGGTCCCGCGAGTCGCGTATTTTAAAAAACTATAAGTGATTTAAGTAGTGTAACCCCTATTGTCAGAACAGTGCGAAATAAACTAAGTTCAAAGTACGGCCCCGTGTTTTTCTTATAACACCGCCGAACCGACGGACTAACAGCACGCTGTTTGATTTATTTAAAGCCATCAGTACCCCCCACCCCTCTAGTACGTCGGGTAGCAGAGACCCACCAACATTAGTAAATATCAATAACGTGGTTTTTAGGTGATTCTGGATATCCACAGCGGCCTTGGCTGATGACACCCATATTAGATGCTTTGCCTGGGTCTCGAGAAGAGATGTATACATCACGCCATGTGCAAGCCCGGAACTGCTTTGAGCGTTGCTTTGGATTGCTGAAGGCACGTTGGAGGTGTTTACTCAACCAAGTTCTTCAGTGCCATCCATAAATAAACTTTACTTTCACACTTAAACACAACATTCAAAATTATATATCAAAAAATGTTATTTTTACACAAAGAATATAGGTAGTGTGGTTGACACTGAAACAGCAGTACAGAGTGAATCAAGCAAATAACTCGGAAATGCGACGTAGCCGCTTGGTCCAAACTACATTACGGAAGCGTCTCTATGGAGCTTAAGGACAAAAACGAAAATCCTAATTACATAACTGTTGATCAAAATGAAGTCATGTCTGTTAATGAGAAGGAAGTTGTTATGAAAGAACCACAAAATAGTCGGATTGTAAAATGTAAGATTATTCCAAAAATTCCATCTTGCCCGTTTAAGCTTTCCATTTTGCCTTCCGGGTAAGGGCAAGATGGAATTTTACATTCAATGTAGAACGTCTTCACCCTCTCTACTTTCTAACAATTTTGACCAAAATACGACTGAACTTAGAAACTTATTTACACCGTCCCTCGAATGTCTTTAGCAACCATGAAAGATCGAATTGAGTTTGAAAATGCTCCTTCTTTATCCCAAAAAGTTTTTTGTGAATTCAGAAGCTCTTTGTCACCAGTTTCTTTTCAGTCTATGAAGGCAGTTAATGAGGGTGAATTCAAATTACCTGGTTTAGCTTATAAAGACAAGCTGCCTATATCAACACCAAAATATCTAGTTGTGCATGGAGCTATGTATTTGTCAATAAATGACACAGCAGTGCGCGACTACCGGTCATCGGTGAAAATTTTATGCAATATACCACGAATCTACCCACAAAATGTCATATTTTAAAAATATTATTTTAGAATTGTAAGCTTTTTATGTAATATCTTTTCATATTTTCATTAGTTAATCTTATTGTGCGCTCTAAGATGTTATTTTTGTGTAAGCAACTTAGCCTGTAAGTTTCATTTAAGTGATTATGTAATTCTTACCGAAACCCGAAAATATAACGACCTGCAGTTCCTGAGAAAGTTCTGTAGGCCTGAAACTAGACAACTAAACATTATTACAATGAACTTCCTCATGCTGCAAACATTAAAGAATCAGAAGTTAATTAAAACAGTCATTTTGACACCTATCACTATTGACTGCCAACGCAATGTGGACAGTGATCATCATAGTCCAGATTTTTAACCGACCTCCAAAAAGGAGGAGGTTATCAATTCGGCCGGTATCTTGTTTAAAGACTCACATGTTATGTAATGGACAAACTGTTGAAATTGAATAGTCTGTTCGCGGTTTAAATTATTAAGTTCCGTCTGTACGAGGTATAAACCAAAGCCAATATGCACTCTCTCTCATCATGGCCACCGAACCGTAAAGACGTGTCTCTCTGTACATTATTATTTTGTTAATTGTCACAGTTCCATATTCAGTAATTAAATCCCTAAAATAAACTTCGTCATTCATCATTTCATTTAAAACCTCTAAAACCCATCACAAACTGTTAGAAGATTTAAGGAAAATAAAAGGAGAAAAGGTCTGTGAATTTCAAAAGGCATTATATGGTTTGAAACAATCCGGAAGACAATGGTTCAAAAAGTTGGACACAGAACTAAAAACTTTTGGATTGGAACCATCACCAGCAGACCCTAAGAAGAAATTTAACATAATTTTTAATTGGTTTATAATGATTAAGAATTAAGAATGATTATTTTCATGTTATTTAACTTTAATAAACAACATTTTACTATCTTTTGCTCTGTAGCAGTCAGGCCGCCTTTGCATGCGTAGTTTTAAGATGTATTAAATTTTGTTTCTTTCTTGTGTACAATAAAGTTTTTTATCTATCTATCTATTTTAATAAAAATTAATTATTTTAATTTTTATTATTAGGAGTCACCATTTTTGTTTTTCATGATTTTACTTTTTATATTAATTTTATAGTCTTAAGTTCTCTGTAAGTGAGCAAATTGTTCTTTGAGAATAAATTGTTTATTCGCAAATTGTGGCAGTCACTAAGTGGGTTTACAATAAACATTAATATGTTTTATCATTTTTTGTTTAGTTTTATAAGAGTTATTGTAACCTGTTGATTGTCCATTAAAATAAATAAATAAATTCTTTAAACCTATCTTAAAATTTTACTATCAAGACAAGAGACCCTAACCCGATCTGCGTTAAAATATATAATAAAATCCCTAGTAAAATAAAAGAAACTAAGAATGATACGGCGTTTATCAATTCCCTAAAAAAATTTCTTATAGATAAAGCCTATTATAAAATTAAAGACTTCCTTAATGAGTAACTTAGCCAATATTTAGCTGTGCCCCAAGGGGGTTCTGATGTAAAGGGTGGTCTCTAGTTTTAAGAATCAATGTACCTATGACATTGGAATGCAAAAAATAAATGAATATGAATATGAGACATATCATTATTTCAGTGGACCCTTCATATCGACCGTAGCAATTAACATAGTCGCATGTGAAAAACCACTACTCCAGGGCACGGCCGCTCAAAGCTTCAAATATGTGAAAAGTGAAAAACAGTCAACATATCCAACCCTTGCACTTGCAAAAACCAAAGATGGTTGGTTGATTCCAAAAGTTTCACAATTGGTGGGGGCATTGCTATCCCCATTCTAAGACCCTTAATGCAACAAAACGAAAATCGCCAAAATGTAGATCCGACACTGTTAATTGCTACGGTCGATATGATATCAGAATATGCAGAATTATTTTTCTAAGGATATTAGCCAAGTTCAACTTGACTTATATTTTCCTTTCCAAATAAGCGGAAACCTTGCTTTAGGAGTGGGTACGACAATAGTGGGTAGTTAGGGAATAAACCTGCGACCTTTCAGTCCACACCTGTAACCGTTGGGCTATTGACGCTTTTACTCGATAAATGATTTAGTTCTTGTTTATCAACCTGTAAACGATAAATTGAAATAGAATATTTAAAATCTTCTATTTTAATTTAGGAATTATTATTTACTAACACAAAGGACATAACCAGAGGGACCAGAAAAATGGAGTAAAACGGTAATGTACACAGATCATCACAAGAGAAAATGCCAGAATGTGGTATTCTGGCAAATAAATTATATTCTATTCTACTCTATTCTAACACTATATAGAAACCGACTTGAATTGGAACCAGACTTTAGGATGAAACCTGTTATTGTCATTTTCCGTGAACTTGTGGAGTCTAGCGGTAAATTTAACTTCGCAAATTTATCTCCATCCCCCGCTTCTGACCACAATAGTAGGAAGATATTTCATATCCCAAAGGATTTAGCTTCGTCGGAATATGTTTTCGTTCGTAGAGGTCCGTTTCAAAAAGCCTTAGAGCAACCCTACGTAGGCCCTTTCAAGGTTCTAAGTAGGGAAGGGAAACATTATAAGATAGAAATGAAAGGCAAAGAGGAAAATATTTCAATCGACAGGTTGAAACCAGCCTATGTTTTAGGTCCGGAAGAATTGGATGAGCTGGGTAAACCTGTTGTTAGGACGCGTTCAGGGCGTAGAGTTCATTTTAATGTTACATAGTTAATTAATCATTGTTTTTCTTTTTCCTTACTTTTCATGTCTTCCTGGGGGAGTGATGTGGAGTCTAGCGGTCTCCACGGAGAGCTTACTGCTGCTGGCTGGTTTATGAGTTCTGGCCACTTTTATTTTCATATTCGAAGGCATTCAAACTTGGAATGCAATTTGAATATTGTTTGGAATGTAAGTTTGAACAGGCGTCGTAATGCATTATTCTTTTATACACCGCCCGGGCCGGTGATCTAAATTTCAGTAATATTCTCGACTTTCGTCCATGCCAGACGTACACAACGCCTGTTCATTCAGTTTTAAGTTTATGTTATATTCTTTTATTCTTTAATTACAAATGTACAATAACTGGTGTGACACGGTTTTCATTTGAATAGGGCTCAATTCCCCTATAAACTTGGATTCTTTGGCAAAAAATAAACAGTAGCTCCTAGGCAATACCAAAATATTTAGTAGTAATAAAACATTTTTACTGTAATAAATGTGTATTATTTTACCAAATGGGACCAGCTTGGGTTTAAAATTATTATGTGGGTCACAAAGGGGCTATGTGAAAATTACTGGGCCATAGCACAACAATGTTTGGGAAACTGTGATAATGCATTTAAGCTTCTATCAAAGCTAAGACTTGACATTATTTTTTTATTCGATGACAAGATAGTCCTTGACTGCGATCTCACCTGATGGTAAGTCGATGCAGTCTAAGATGGAAGCGGGCTAACTTGGAAGGGGTGTGGCAGTGTAGATTCAACCCATACCCCTAATCGGTTTCTACACGCCATCGTGCCGGAATCGCTTGGCGGCACGTATTTGCCGGTAGGGTGGTAACTAGCCACGGCTAAGCCTCAGTTATAGATTAGAACTTAGAATAATGTCAAAAAATCAAACCTCATAGGAAGTTGTAAGTGGAAGAGTTCCATTATCACTGAGTACCGACAATGCATCAACAAAATTATAACATAACCTTCCAGACGAAGATCAAATCGAACTTATCAAAACTTTTTCCATACCTAATTAGCAAAAAATCGTTGAAGACACCAATCTGAGAAACACGTTGATTTGGAACTTGGAATAGCAATACTTTTAACCATTGGGAACAAGATAAATTGAGAAAATCGGGAAAGAGAATTCAGTTCAACAAAATGTATAGTGTAAAACACGTGTAAAACGCGCACATTATTTAATATTTTTTCTAGTCTTGGCACATGCACATTGCACAGGAAATGGCGACTAGTGATGGTCGACTCGAGACTCGAGTAACTAACTCGAGTTAACTCGAGTTGGGCCTAACTCGAACCCACTCGAGTTGAATTCTCTCTGTATTTGTAAAATATACATCGATGCATCGGATTCACTCGATGTTTATAGTACGTTGCATCGAATCGATCCGACGTTTTGAAAAATTGTTGATTTGCTCGATGTATCGATGTATTTTCATAAAATATCGAATCAATGGTAATTTGATGATTATACCTATTTAATTAATACTGTTTCGGTTGATCTTGAACAACCAGGAGACTGATGTGTCATCAGATGCAGTGTTAAAGAAGTACTCGATGACTAGTTGTGACGTTTTTTTTCCCCCGCTAGCAACCATGAGACTGATGTGTCATCAGATAGATATACTATTACAAAAGTACTCGATGTTGAAAAAACATCGATGTTTTTAAGCGATGCATCGGAGAATATCGATGCATAGTCTCGATGCATTGCATCGAAAAAAAATATCGATGTATTTTCTAGGTGGACACCCCTACCACAGATTACAGATGACCACGGTGTGACGACGGTGACAGTGCGGTGACACTTGCATGGTATGGTCCACAGACCTACGTATGGTCCCTTGTATGGTCTATGCTTTCATAGATTAACTAGGTACTATATAGAGATCATTGCACTAAACTTGCTGACACGGGACAAATTATAAAAACTCAATACCCAGGCACCTAGGTGCCTATTACCTACCTGGGGCCCAAGTCTGCTATTGCAATTGTAGTTACATTGGCTATCAATGACATCCCAATTGCTACTTTTAGCAATTTGACTTGGGGCCCAGGGTTTCAATTGTCTATCAATGACATGACAATTGCTAAAAATAACAATTGTCATGTCATTGATAGACAATTGAACTACAATTGCAATAGCAGACTTGGGCCCCTGGTACCTAGGTACTTTCTAAAGTACTCTGTAATACCTAATCTGTGGTACTCTGTGGAGAGGTAGTTAACAAAACGCTGCAGCATGTAGCGTGTTATTTAAAACAAAACATTTTAAAGTTTAAATGAATTATTGCTTATAATATTATAAAAATCGATAACTACATAATTAATTCAAGAATTTTGTTGTGTAAAATTATATATTTTACATATACATTCGAAAATGGTATACGACGAAATAACTCCATAGCCATAGCAAAAACAAAACGTTGCGGTGTTCCACATGACAGGTACCTACCTACCTATCGCCAACTTGATTTTTGAAGAAATTCCGAACAAGAGCAGTGAACACCCCATGTTGAAATTAATGTAGATCTTGGGGCCTCATATTCTCAAGCAAGCAGCGTATCAATAAAAGTGAAGTACCAGTTTGTTCTTACTGTGCTAGTTATTAAGTTGTCGACACATTAAAATCGATTTTAATCCCGATTTTCACGGTGTACCCAGGGTCATGAGAGTTGCTCTTATGTAACATTTCTACCCGAAAATAGCATATCGGTTAGTGTTAGGATTTGTTTACCACAAATAAAGGTAAGAATGCACATTTATCTGCAGCTATCTAACACTTGAAGTACGAAATATCACATTGGCTAACCTTGAAAATTAGTTCACATATGTCCGACAGAAAAAATATTTTATCGGGTTTGTTGTAATGTATTATCTCGTAATGCCAGTTTTATTTGTTTTCAGCGGCTATCGTCTTTGTTTTGGGTCATAGTTAAGTTAACAATTCTATAGAACTCAAAAAAATTTAGTCTTACTGACAGATGTGGTATTGGGCATGTTCTATTTTCGAAATTCTAGATTATTAAGGTCAATTTAATATAAGTTCGTGAATTTATCAACTTCTAGATTAATACGAAAGTTGTTTTTAAACGACAGCTGTGCTTTTTTTAAATTTGTACATTGCTAATGCTTTGCATATAATTGTTAAACATCACATTCACTAATTCTTTGTAAATTATAACCTGATTTATTTTGAAGTTATTTTTAGTTATCTTACTTATGTTATCAATGTGAAAGTGTGTTTGTTTGTAAGTTTGTCCTTCAATCACGCTGCAACAGATTTGTGGATCAATGGATAGAAAGACTAGAAAATTGCATGTAAAGTTTAAGTATGTGAAGAGCAGAGGCGTAACTATAGGGTGGCATGACGGCAAAATGCCACGGGCCCCCAGCCGGCAGGGGCCCTTGGTCAAAGAGGGCCGGAAGCTCAAGATGATCATAACATTTATAGCCATTCCTGTGACTACGGCTAGTGCCGAGCGATCATTTTCAAAATAAAATTGATATAAACTAAACTCTTTGGGACAAGAAAGGTTACGCACAGTGGTAAATTTACCAAATGGCTGATTTGACTGGAGCCTAGGGCAGCAGATTTTAGGGGCGGCGAATTTGGGGCCAAAATTTTTATTTATGTCTTACAGAAATTAAAAAGATACATATTTGTTTGTAATACCTAAATGTCATTAGCTCCACAAACACATTTTAAAATAACCCCAATAACAATAACTAAATAGTCATGCTCTCTTTAAACATTTCTGTGGTGGTGTCGTGTGATGCGGGTTGTTACGTTCCCTCAAATATGGTTGAGCGAAGCAATGGCTGGATCATGCGTCATGCTCGTGAACGGGTGCCACCAACGGGAATGGGTCTGCTTTTGCCTGCCTGTTTTGACATGTATTGAATTGTATTTATTTGTATTTGTATTGTATTTATTTTTACTTGTATTGTACTCGGGAAAATTAATCGTGGAAGCACTGTATACATAGCATAGTTTCATTAACTATTGTAAAATTTATTTTTTATTTTTGAAAAGAGCAACCGCCGAGTTTTTGCTGGTTCTTCTCGGCAGGAAAGGCATTCCGAACCAGTGGTAGATTCGTTGACGATTCAAAAGTGCTTGTAAAAGTTTATTTGAATAAAAAATATTTCTATTCTATTCTATTCTATTCTAGTTGGTAGGGCCGACTTTACCTACGATGCCGAGTGTGCGGCGCATACAAGCGTAGGGTCTCAAGCGCCAAAAGTACAGGACTAGATATGGTGTAGTGCAGAATAAAAAATTTCGCGCTCACTTCGTTCGTGAAAATGTCGCTTTTACGTTGCTATTGTAGGTGCCAAGAATGAACTACTAAGTGCCGTAATGTATTTATAAAAAATTTCGCGCTCGCTTCGCTCGCGAAAATGTCACTTTTATGTTGCTATTGTAGGTGCCAAGAATAGACTACTAAGTGCCGTAATGTAATCACAAAAAATTTCGTCGCTTTTACGTAGCTATTGTAGGTGCCAAGAATGGACTACTAAGTACAGTAATGCAATCATAAAAAATTTCACGCTCGCTTCGCTCGCGAAAATGTCGCTTTTACGTTGCTATTGTAGGTACCAAGAATGAACTACTAAGTGCCGTAATGTATTCATAAAAAATTTCGCGCTCGTTTCGCTCGCGAAAATGTCACTTTTATGTTGCTATTGTAGGTGCCAAGAATAGACTACTAAGTGCCGTAATGTAATCACAAAAAATTTCGTCGCTTTTACGTTGCTATTGTAGGTGCCAAGAATGGACTACTAAGTACCGTAATGCAATCATAAAAAATTTCACGCTCGCTTCGCTCGCGAAAATGTCATTTTTATGTTGCTATTGTAAATGCCAAGAATGGACTACTAAGTGCCGTAATGCAATCATAAAAAATTTAGCGCTCGCTTCGCTCGCGAAAATGTCGCTTTTACGTTGCTATTGTAGGTGCTAAGAACGGACTACTAAGTGCCGTAATATTACTTTACGGCACTTAGTATAAATACAATACGCTCCGACTTAAAGGTTATTAGAAAATCAAGTAATTGTAATTGCGTTTGTATGTACCTACTTCACGTAGTGATTTATGAAAAAATAAAAAATACTTTCTCATTGGGTGAGCTTCTTTATATTGGGGGAGGGAGGGCCCCATCCGATGAATTTGCCACGGGCCTCAAACGGTATAGTTACGCCTCTGGTGAAGAGTGACATAGGTTAGGATTTGTCTGGTGGGTGGCATTTTTTATTTTCAAAAGAATATTAGCCAAGCTGAAGTTGACTTAGCTTTCCGCTTATTTGGAGGGGATAGGAGGATATCCTATCCCCTCCAAATAAGCGGAAAGCTATTGCTAGGAGTGGGTACGACAACTGGTGGGATTTGAACCTGCAACCATTCAGTTTTCAGTCTGCACCTTTTTAACCGTTGGGCTATTGAGGCTTTGGCTGTGGCTAGTTACCATCCTACAGTTAAAGACGTGCCTCCAAGCGGTTTAGCGTTTCAGCACGGTGGTGTATAGAAACCAATTACAGGTATGGTTTTGTACACTGTCATACCCCCACAGACATACATTCCAAGTTAGCCCGCTACCATCTTAGACTGCATCGTCACTTACCATCAGAAAACCTTCATCAGGTGACCTTCAATAAAAATCTATATAATTTTTATTTGAATGTTTGTTAGCTAAAATTATTACTAGTCTAAACCAGTATAGACCAGTGAGTTGCTAAATTATTAGAGCAACAATGTCCCACAAACTAAGTCAAATTGACATAATGTACCACTTGTGTTCGGCTCTTCATGTGTGATGAATTTTTTTCATGACATTTTTGAATTGATAGTTAAACATTAGACAAACAAAATAAGCCTGGTATACTTTAATTTAAAAAGACGAAAAAATGTTTAAAAAAAAAATTAACACTACAAAAAATGTTTAACTGTCATCGCGATTATTTATTAGCCGATGCCGACGACTTTGTCCGCTTGGATTTAGTTTTTAAAATCCCGCGGGAACGCTGATTTTCCGGGATAAAAAGTAGCCCATGTCACTCTCCCGGTCCTCAACTATACCCATGCAAAAAATCACATCGATCCATTGCTTTGTGGCGGCGTGATCGAAGGACAAATCAACAAACAAGCAAACTGTCGTATTTATATGTATAAAGTATATTAGTTTATATAATGTATATTAGTAAGATATAATTGACAAATCATGATAGTTTAAGCATGTAATATTTATGTAAGTAGGCATATTGAGCTTTCTTATTAGAATGGGTGTGAGATATGTGATTTTTCTGTCATAACAGGTAGGTACGTTGTATAATAATTTCTGTTTTTTTTTATTTGATGGCAAGGTAGCCCTGGACTGCGATCTCACCTGATGGTAAGTGAAGCAGTCTAAGATGGTAGCGGGCTAACTTGGAAGGGGTATAGCAGTGTAAATTCAACCATACCCCGAATCGGTTTCTACACACCATCGTGCCGGAACGCTAAATCGCTTGGCGGAACGTCTGGCGGTAGGGTGGTAACTAGTCATGGCCAAAGCCTCCCACCAGACTAAACCAATTCAGAAATTATAAATTCCCAAATTGCCCCCGCCGAGAATCGAACCCGTGACCTCCCAGTTACAGCGCTCACCACTGACCCATACCCCTAATCGGTTTCTACACGCCATCGTGCCGGAACGCTACATCGCTTGGCGGCACGTCTTTGACGGTAGGGTGGTAACTAGCCACAGCCCAAGCCTCCCACCAAGCCAGACCAGGGACAATTCAGAAATTATAAATTCCTAAATTGCCCCCACTGAGGCCTCCCAGTTACAGCGCTCACCACTGCGCCAGGGAGGTCGTCTGTGTTGGCCCAATGCGAATTGGCAGGCTTCACACACCTTGGAGAATATTATGGAGAACTCAGGCGTGCAGGGTTCCTCACGATGTTTTTCTTCTCCGTTAAATCATGTGATATTCAACCACTAACGCGATAAATCTATACTAATATTATAAAGCTGAAGAGTTTGTTTGTTTGAACGCACTAATCTCAGGAGCTACTGGTTCGAATTGAAAAATTTTGTTTGTGTTGGATAGTCCATTTATCGAGGAAGGCTTTAGGCTATATAACATCACGCTGCGGCCAATAGGAGCGAAGCATCAGTGAAAAATGTTGCAAAAACGGGGAAAATTATCCGTATTTAAAATATATTCTTTTAAAAACTTCTTAATCGCGATCATAATAACAGAAACTGACGCGAACGAAGTCGCGCGCAACAGCTTGTAAAAATATATAATCAACAACAACATCTCAATTCCAGGGTGAACAGAGAAAGCACAGCCCAAGATGTTAAGACGCTGCTCCAAACACCTCCAGACCATATACCGGAGGCAGGGCTTCCGGTTCAGGTCCTCAGAGGTGCCCAAGATCTGCGGGGTGTACTCGGCCAACCACCTGGTGAAGCCCCGGACCTTGGCTCCCAAGCAGGTGGCATCCATCCACCTGACAGTGCCACGGTATGCCGAGCAGGACGTCATGACACCGAGTTTCCCTGACTCCGTATCTGAAGGTATGCTGTGTGCATTCATCTTATTTATCAACTGCATTGACCTCTATTTTTAATCTATGATTAACACTGGACTTGCTGATGTGATTTTATTTTGGACCTACTTGATTGACGCCATTTTGGATTTCAAATTCAAATTTCAAAATCCATTTATTTCATGTAGGCCAAATTGTAGCTCTTATGACACGTCATAAATCTACCACCGGTTCGGAATGCAGATTCTGCTGAGAAGAGCTGGCAAGAAACTCAGAAGTTGCTCTTTTCAAAAAAAAAAAAAAATATTTTTTACAAAGCTATGCTATGTATACAGTGCTTCCACAACAAAGCTTCAAAAATGCAAAAATGCATACGTAGGTACACCAATCCAACGCATGTCAAGACAGGCAGTCAAAGCAGACCTATTCCCGTTGGTGGCACCCGTTCACGAGCATGACGCATGATCCAGCCGTTGCTTCGCTCAACCATATTTGATCCATTCGTCCTCTTTATCAACTGCATTGACCTCTATTTTTAATCTATGATTATCATAGACAAAGAATCGGAATGCCATTCCAACCGAGAAGAACCTGTAAGAAACTCGGCAGTTGCTCTTTTAAAAATAAAATAACACGTAATAACAATATTATGTTGTGTACAATTTAAGAGTTAGGTAATTATGCTGCAGCGAGATATGTCCACGCTTTTTTATCATTATGTAATACCCGCGACTTCGTTCGCGTGAATTGAGGTTTTTTGTCCCCACGGGAACTCTCTTATTTCCCGAAAAAAGTAGCCTATGTCCTATTCCAGACTACAAGCTATCTCTGTGTTAAATATCAGCCAAATCGGTTCAGTCATTGCGACGTGATCGAGTAACATACAAACTTCCACATTTATAATATTAATAATAGGATTTATTGTATAGTATGCCTTCTTTACAGGTGACGTGAAGCTCGACAAAAAAGTCGGAGACGCGGTCGCGGCGGACGAAGTCGTCCTTGAAATCGAGACGGACAAGACCGCTATCCCTGTCATGGCCCCGGACAATGGCATCATCAAGGAGATCTACGTCAAGGACGGGGAGACGGTCAAAGCTGGACAGAAGCTGTTCAGGCTTGAGATAACCGGGGCTGCCCCGAAGAAGGAAGCCGCTGCTCCTTCCCCGCCGCCTCCTAAAGCGGAAGCTCCACCACCGCCAGCCGCCGCAGCACCACCCCCAGCCGCCGCAGCACCACCCCCACCTCCCCCACCCCCACCACCACCAAAACCAGCACCCGCACCACCGAAACCTGCCGCCCCAGCTTCTTCCATCCCAGTCGCAGCCATCCGTCACGCACAAGCAATAGAAACGGCCTCAGTACGAGTCCCTCCATCAGATTACAGCAAGGAAATCGTCGGCACCCGGAGCGAGCAACGAGTCAAAATGAATCGGATGAGACAACGTATAGCCGAGCGACTCAAGCAAGCTCAAGACACCAACGCGTTACTTACAACATTCAACGAGCTGGACATGTCCCACATAATGGCATTCCGCAAGAAATACTTGGACGCCTTCACGAAGAAACACGGTGTGAAGCTCGGGCTCATGTCCCCGTTCGTTAAAGCTGCGGCCAACGCTCTGATGGACCAACCCGTTGTTAACGCTGTCATAGAAGGCAACGAGATCATCTACCGTGACTATGTGGACATATCCGTTGCTGTTGCAACTCCGAAGGGCTTAGTTGTCCCAGTCGTTAGAAACGTGCAATCGATGAGTTATGCGGACATCGAGTTGACCATTGCGGATTTGGCTGAAAAGGCCAGGAAAGGGAAGCTAACGATTGAGGAAATGGACGGGGGTACATTCACAATAAGTAACGGTGGTGTCTTCGGTTCGTTGTTAGGCACTCCAATAGTGAACCCTCCGCAGTCAGCCATTCTGGGCATGCACGGAATCTTTGAACGACCCATTGCGTTGAACGGGCAAGTCGTTATACGACCGATGATGTACATAGCCCTGACCTACGACCACAGATTGATCGATGGTCGTGAAGCGGTGATGTTCCTGAGGAAGATCAAGGAGGGTGTGGAAGACCCCGCAACGATTATAGCGGGGTTGTAATGTAATGTTACGTAGTGTTATATAACCCTTCAGCAGAAATTCGAAATTGTATTTTGTAACCTCAGTTACCATTCGCTTTTAAGTCTAAAATTGATACATTTGCCGTCTCGTGAGTCGATACTAGAATAGAATAGAATAGAAATACCTTTATTGGTCGCACTATTCTATATAATATTTGGATGTAGTGTGCACTTTGTAGTAGACCTATTTATAGCATGCTATTTCATTTCGTTGACTAACTTAAGAGAGAGATGCAAGATGTTTCGTTAACATACATCAATATATTATATTCTTGAAGGATTATGTATTACATAAGCACTGTGGTCTTATAACTGGGAGGTCTCGGGTTCGATTCCCGGCGGGGCAATTTGGGAATTTATAATTTCTGATTTGTCCCTGGTCTGGTCTGGTGGGAGGCTTTGGCCGTGGCTAGTTACCACCCTACCGTCAAAGAGGTGCCGCCAAGCGATTTAGCGTTCCGGCACGATGGCGTGTAGAAACCGATTAGGGGTATGGGTTGAATGTACACTGCCATACCCCTTCCAAGTTAGCCCGCTACCATCTTAAACTGCATCGTCACTTACCATCAGATGAGATCGCAGTCAAAGGCTATCTTGTCATCGAACAAAAAAAAACATGCCTTCACGTTGTTAGTTTTGCAATGTAAATAGTTTTTATTTATTTTTTAAGTACAAAATTGTCTCAAAATAGGAGATTTTTGAATGTATACTTTTAAATTTCGAAGCTTCAATAGCCCAACGGTTAAAGGTGCGGACTGAAAACTGAAAGGTCGCAGGTTCGAGCCCCACCCGTTGCACTATTGTCGTACCCACTCCTAGCACAAGCTTTCCGCTTATTTGGAGGGGAGAGGAGAATATAAGTCAAGTTCAGCTTGGCTAATATTCTTTAAAAAAATACATATTTACTAATCTAATTTAACAATTACAAATCGATATCAGATCCAATTTTAAAAACATAGAAAGTAGAATAAATACATTTGTATGGAGGCGCGGGTGAAGTATGTTTTGAAAAAATTGTTTGTATCGACTTACGTGACGCCACTTGTCTCGCATTTTGAGATTCGTTATAAATCTGATTTTTATCTGGAGGGTAGTTGAACAATCTTCAAATCATGTAAATTATTATTATTAACTACTAATAGTAGTGAAACTATTGTGTATGGATGCGTTTTGTTTTTTTAAAGTCCTGGTCATACACGACGCGATACGGCAGCGATTTTGCAATCCAACGAGCTAGAAAAATTGCTTTGGTATGAAGTATGCATCGCTTGCTCTCCCTGCGTTAGAAATGCAAGCAAGGAACACACATTGCAGACACCTTAATAGAATAGAATAGAAATATTTTTTATTCAAATAAACTTTTACAAGCGCTTTTGAATCGTCAATGAATCTACCAATGGTAGTAATAACTTAGGTACCTTTAAATCAAGAGTGAATAGACATCCTCTAGGCAAGCGCGCTCCTTCTTCGGCTCCATTTTCACATACCATCAGGTGAAATTGCAGTAAAGTGCTAGTCTGTATATTTAAAAAAAGAACACAAAATGCACAATCACAAAATCATCTAGATTCTAGACAATGATTGTGATTTGTAGAGTCAATATCTCCTGAAAATATCTCATGGGCGGCGGTAATCACTTAATATCAGGTGACCCGCTTGCTCGTTTGCTCGCTAAAAATATATATTTAATGTGTTTGTGTGTTGCGTATTCCTTGCTCGGTGGCTGGTTCTTGATGCGTTTCTAGTGGAGGTTAATAGACATTGGTAGTTGATACCATACAGATTTTTACTTAGATATTTAGATTAAAAATATGTTTGTATTACGCGACAGACGCTAAGAATGTTGAATATTGAAATAAAAATATAAGTTAGTAAAAGTTGCTTCACCGTGTTCGATTGTAAGATTTTATTTTTTTATTTTTAAGTAAACATAGTGTTATAAATAAAATATTAAAGTTAATACAAAAGATTACGCGAAACGTGTGGAATCGCTCACGCGTCGCGTTTGACCAGGTCTTGAGTCGCGTCTGTATTTTGTTTGTATTTATTGAATACGTCCGAACGCTCGTATTGTATTATTTATCCAGTTTTTAAGTAATAAATAATTATGATAATAAACTTACATTTTCCTCTATTTTTCGACCCTTGGTTTGTTTTTATTCTATTATTTTATTAGTCGACTTTAACTGGCTTCGCATGTCAATAACGTGGGTGTCTTTAAATCAAGAGTGAATAGGCATCTTATAGGCAAGCGCGCACCATCTTAGGCTGCATCTTCTGAAATAGAAATTGAATATTTTTTATACAAATAAACTTTTACAAGCACTTTTGAATTGTCAATGAATCTACCACTGGTTCGGAATGCCTTTCCTGCCGAGAAGAGCCAGCAATAAACTCGGCGGTTGCTCTTTTCAAAAAAAATAAAATTTTTACAATCGTTAATGAAACTATGCTATGCATACAGTGCTTCCACGATGAAGTTTCCTAAGTCCAATACAATACAAATAAATACAATCCAATGCATGTTAAGGCGAGTAGACACAAAGCAAACCCATTCCCGTTGGCGGCACCCGTTCACGAGCATGACGCATGATCCAGCCATTGCTTCGCTCAAAGCGCGTAAAGCGCTAGTCTATATGTTAAAAAAACCTATTACGATTGATCCTATTACATTTTTTTTATTCGATGACAAGATAGTCTTTGACGGCGATCTCACCTGATGGTAAGTGACGATGCAGTCTAAGATGGTAGCGGGCTAACTTGCAAGGCTCTATGGCAGTGAACATTCAACCCATACACCTAATCTGTTTCTACACGCCATCGTGCCGGAACGCTAAATCACTTGGCGGCACGTCTTTGACGGTAGGGTGGTAACTAGCCACGGCCAAAGCCTTATCAAAAACAAATTAACAAGTCTTCGACAATCGTACCTCCATGGCAAAGGTTGTGTCTTGACAGTGAAAAATTTTTTTTTTGTTTTATTTAATTTTAAAGAAGGTACCTATTTTTAGTCAATCGCTTTTGTGCAACTGATTCTAATAATAGGTCCATTTTCATTTACAAGATTTATATACACACCTTGCAGAAATAATTTAATTAGATTTTATTGATAAAAGAAACAAATTCAATTATGCGTTTTGAATTTTTCAAAGCTTTCAGTTCCATCTGTCGCCGAGGTGCGGTAACAAGGTAGTTGAAATAATGTAGCTTCTCAACAAAAGACAGAGCAATACAATATGTATTCCTACTTAACAATAGATGGCGCTGTTGACCAAACATTACATTTTACAACTGATTCGGTTCAGATAGAAAAATCTCATAAAAGTTATTGTGTGCCACCAAGTCCCTGCTATTTTTTAATTAAGTATTAATTTATTTTTGTACAAAAAAAACAGCATTAAATATAATATTAAATGAAGATGTCTGTTTTTTTATGCTAGGTTTTTAGCTTAGCTTGTAGCTTCATCTGTTTTTGAGATAGTATAGCTACTTAACAATAGATGGCGCTGTTGAATGAATTTTCTCTTCCTGAGTGATAGGTAAGTCAGTGAGTGAACTGAGTGAGCGGGTAGTCTTGAGGCTTCTAATCATGAGAAAAATATCAACGTTTGGTTGGCTTTTAAACCTTATTAAGCTCATCAGCGGCGCTACGGCCCCTTATGGGCCCGGGCCTACTCCAAAATCTTTCTTCATTCCTGTCATTCGCTTTCGCCTTCCAGTTTTTCACACCAAGACGCTTTGCATCTTGACTAACGCCATCCAACCAAAAAAGTTTTAGCCGACCAATATTTCTTTTTTTTTTTTATTAAACCTCCATTGTTCCAAAACAAATAACGTAAGGCATCCTTTGACTCAACAATTATTTCAAATGTCACTGTTTAGTTTTAAATTATTATCTAAGTTCATAAAATTCGTTTAGCAAAAAATAATGTAACAATATTACTTCTAACAAACGCTGATTTGCGCGGTCAAAAGTCACATAACGTTACTTATCACTTTAATTTTATAATCTATTGTATTGTATTGTTTATATTAGAAATAATTATTATTACTTAATGGTTTTAATTTTAGAAATAGTTATGTATTTGTATATAGATAATTTAGAATTTAGTTTTATATTACATCTATTGTAAGTATCATAATATTATTTGCATACTATTAATTTAGTTGAATGTTCTGGTTGATTTATAGTATACTAGCTGATTCCCGCGACTTCGTCCGCGTGGAAAAAGTTCAGTGACTTGCTACTATCCGCGAGAAGTTATGTCCTCTATCTCCGATAATATTTAGTAGATCTTCACCAAAATTTGACAAAATATTTCTAATACTAGTACACAATTTATAATAAGAAAAGAATAATCAAATTTGGTTTAGATTTTATGATGACGTTGTTGATTTTGCTCGAAGTTATCGAGCAAAATCTCTTACAACTTAGAATTTACACTGCTTTACCCGTTCTAAGTTAGTCCGCTACCATCTTAGACCGCATCGTCACATACCATCAGGGGCCCAAGTCTGCTATTGCAATTGTAGTTTTATTGTCCATCAATGACAACCCAATTGCTACTTTTAGCAATTATGGTAGTCTACTAATTCAATGGCGTCACAATTGTTTTCCGATGGTTTGCCACTGACACATCTAGCTTTGAATCTAGCTTAAATAAACGTTTTTAATATGTAGTTTTTTTTGAAACTCATTTCGGCAAACGCTTTTTAAGCTAATGGCAATACCGAGGTAGGTATCATTGAATTACAATCCAATTATAAGAAATCGAACGACCATTGTGAATTTAGTAGACTACGAAATTTTGGACCAATGATAATTGATTGTAAATTGTATTGCGGTTCAATGACAATGACATGTAAAATAGCAGACTTGGACCCCAGGTGAGATCGCAGCCAAAGGCTATCTTGTCATCGAATAAAAAAAAAATAAAAAAAACTGGACACTTTTAATGCTTTTACTCTAAAGCTAGGTCAAAGTAGGTTATTCCCATTGTTGAAATGAAAATGGGAATATTTCCAATATTGTATTATTTACGCGGCCCACAAACGGCATCGGCAGTCAAGTGGCGGGTTGCACCTCGCGCCGCGCAGTCGGTAAACCTGACAGACGCAGCTGCGCTGACGGTGACGTCACCGGGAGCCGCGCAGGGCTGGCGCGCACGACTTTTTAATTTTTTTAGACCCTAAGAAGTGTGATTTTTTTTCTATGAATAGCGGATAAACGAGCGGAAACGAGCTGGCGGGTCACCTGATGTAAAGTGATTACCGCCGCACAGGTGTACTCTCTATTCCCTCACTCTCATAGCCCGATGGGACAGAGAATCCGACACGACCGGAAAGAGATCAAGCTCAGGACCGACGGCTTTACGTGCTCTCCGAGACACCTAACTCCGGGTTCTTACTGAAAATTTCTTAACAGAAAACCCAATACATTTTTGGCCCGACCCGAGAATCGAACCCGGGACCTCGCAATCCGTAGTCGAACTTGTTAACCACTACACCAACGAGGCAGTTGTACTACACTTGTAGTACCAGAGGCACCACCAATGCGTTGCCGGCTTTTCAGGAACTTATTGGTTCGCTCCTTGAATAACCCCATATTGTAATTAAGTGGGAACACTGTCGAAGGGAGATGATTCCACAATTTAGTAGTACGTGGAAAAAAAGATCTGGAGCTACGGATGGTCGAAGTGCTCCAGGCATATTTTTGGAAAATGCCTAAATTCATGGATATTTGAAATCAAATTGTGAACAGAATGGTTGATTTGAGCCGTACAGAAAAATACAGAATGAAAGTTAAAGGTTCAATAAATGTTTCTACTGCAACAAAATTCTATTTTTGACAACCTCTATAAAAAAATCCATTTGTAAATGTTCTCCAAAACGGCACAAGCTTTTTAATTAGTTCTTGCACACGAAAAAGGTCTTAAAAATATTAATATTTTTACTTGAAAGATTTATTTTTATTCCATATTACATTATATTCTTCTACTAGCTTTTGCCCGCGGTTTCGCTCACGTTAAATTTCGATTAACCCATTTGGGATAAAATTTTCAAAAATCCTTAGCGGATGCCTACATCATAATAGCTACCTGTATGCCAAATTTCAGCCCAATCCATCCAGTAGTTAGAGCTGTACGTTGATAGATCAGTCAGCCAGTCAGTCAGTCATCTTTGCCTTTTATATATTTAGATTATTCTATTCTTGCGTACGTTGTTAACAAAATAAATAAAATAAACATAAGCGAGTCGAGGCAGCCCTGGTGAATCGCCGACTTTTTCGGTGATTTGGCACCTTCGCTGCAGTACTTTCGAGGTTTGGGCCAAGAATAAGAATTAAGAATACGAAATATTTAAAACCACAAGATTGTTATCGATATGAGGAGATGTTCGGAGTATCCCTGCGAGATCAGATCAGAAATGAGGAGATCCGTAGGAGAACCAAAGTCACCGACATAGCTCAGCGAGTCGCGAAACTGAAGTGGAAATGTGCGGGGCACGTAGTTCGAAGAGCTGATGGTCGATGGGGTCCCAAGGTGCTGGAGTGGCGACCCCGCACCGGGAAGCGCAGTGTTGGCAGACCCCCCACTAGGTGGACCGACGACATCAAACGAGTCGCAGGGAGAGGGATTCAGGCGGCGCAAGACCGAAGCCTGTGGATGTCTATCGGTTCATAAAGAAGAAGATGATGAATAGAATAGAGTAGACCAGAGTAGAAGAGAGTAGGACAACTTCTAACTTCTTAGTTGTGTACTTCTTATTAGGTTAGTCGTTATTAAAAAAAAATCATTAATTTTTCAACCGACTTCAAAAAAGGAGAAGTCAATTCGTCGGAATCTTTTTTTAAAATTATGTTTATATGTTCCCTGATTACTCGAAGACGCCTGAACCGATTTGGAAAATTCTTTTTTTGTTTGAAAGCGTATACTTCCCAGGTGGTGAAATTGTCATCAGGTCAGGATCTGATGATGGGATCCTGGAGGAATCGAGGGAGCTCTTCAAACAAAGTAACTTAAGTTACTTATTTAACCTAATAGATTTATAAATACATATCAAAAATTCCAATTGTGGCATCTATAAAAAAAAAAAGTAGATCGACAACTGTAATGTGTCGCTACTAGATGTCGCTAACAGTTGCTATAAAACTGATTGAAAAAGTAGATAAATATCACTAATTTGGTGGCTGACGTGTGGTTCGGCCGTGGTGTAACGGGTTAACACATTCGGGCGCGATTCCCAGAGAGACGTGGGTTCGAATCCCGCCGGCCTCGGAATTTTTGATATGTATTTATAAATCTATTAGGTTATTTCCTTTAAGTGTAGGTTAACACTTCAATAAAAAATAAAAAATTACTTATTTAACTTATTCTCGTCTCTCGCGCCCGCCTGTGGCTCGGGCCGCGTCGTCGCTTGCAGTGACGTGAAATATGATTTTCTTGTAAGTGGTGCTACAGATAGCGTATTATTTGTAGGGTCTATCGAGCATTGACAACAGCCTTCTAGCTCTTTTATCTATGACAGATTAGCGCTCCAAAACCTGTAGGTATTTTCTTTCTATCTACTATATACTAATCTATACTTTATAACATTATAAAGTAAGTAAGTAAGTAAGAGTTTGTTTGTTTGAACGCGCTAATCTCAGGAAATACTGGTTCGAATTGAAAAATTCTTTTTGTGTTGGATAGTCCATTTATCGAGGAAGGCTTTAGGCTATATAACATCACGCTGCGACCAATAGGAGCGAAGCATCAGTGAAAAATGTTGCAAAAACGGGGAAAATTATTCATATTTAACAGCTAGTTATAATAAAAAACTGTAACGGGACAAATTCTGTACATTAAATACATTTTGAAATTTTTAATCGGAGGATGCATTATTATCGATACTGAGCCCAAAATATTTTTTTTTGATTTTTTTTGTCTGTCTGTTTGTCTGTGCGCGCATCACGCGAAAACTACCGAACGGATTTGAATGAAATTTTGTACAGTGGTAACTGATACTCCGGATCAATATAAAGGATACTTTTTATCCTGATAAACAGTAAGGTTTATACGGGATAGAAGATGAAAATTTATATTGATTTTGCTCCATAACTTTGTCAAATCTAAACCGAATTTGATAATTCTTTTTTTATTATAAATTGTGTACTATTAGAAACATTTTGTCCAATTTAGGTGAAGATCTACTAAATATTATCGGAGATAGAGGACATAACTTCTCGCGGACAGTAGCAAGTCACTCTAAACTTTTATTTTAGCGAAGTCGCGTGAATCAGCTAGTCAATATTAAATGTTATCAAAATTAACTTTAGGTACACCGGTTCCGGTTGACATTTAACCACTCCCCATCTGACGCACTGCGCGGGTCGCGTGCGGGTCGCGAGATTAGGTAATTAGTCAAAACATCTGCAATATTGCAGAACGTTATCTCTCGTTGATTGTGGGTGTTTCTGTCTACGGCGACGATACAATTCCGATACGATATATCGCTCATTTGCGACAAGAGTGACATAATTAAAAATCGACGACGAGAATTCTCTCTCGTTAGAGAGTAATGTTTTGTGGGTGCTGCGGTCTCGAAACAACACAGCGGCCAACAAAGCGACAGAGCACTAAGTCACAATCTCTCTCGCTCTTATTTTTTTGTGCTTAGCGTAATGTTGTTTTTTTAGCAAGAAGTATAAATTTTCGACACTAAAATTGGTGAATTTTGAATTATGCACCCTTGTCGCAAATGAGCGATATGTCGTCATCAATATCAACAGTTATTTTGTGATAACAGTTGAGGGAGTTATTTTGTGAAATATTACACTTAAAATATAAAATGATAAGTAATAGGTACCTAAAGTTACAATTAATAACTTAAAAAAAAATACACTTTATGTAGTTTCCTTTGATCCATAATGTCGTATATTGTAAAAAACGTAGGTATATAAGTACCTAAGCGACATGTAAAAGAAGCTCTATGTAAATATGAAATAATCATATTGTACAATCATAGTACTGTATTGTCGGACAACGGATTATTATATTTAGAGTATTTTGTACAAAATGTAATTAATTTTAATGAATAAATGATTAGCAATACAAGCGAGCTTTTTGTTTTATATTTCGCAGTATGAGGAAAAGATAACAAAATTATTAAGCTATTGCATAGCTTCTATCGCGGGCCAGCGTGGAGACCGAATCCAAAAATTCCGTAATGAAAATAACCTGACACGGGAGTCCTCTACGGTGAGCCGCTAGATGGCGTTGATAAAAAATGCTAGGCAATAGCTTTACCGCGGCAGTCCCCGAGTGCCACACGTCTTTTTTTATTATGAAACTCAGTGGTTGAAAGTTTAGAATGTGAACTAGGATCTAGAGTCGGAAAAAGTTTTAAGGTCGGAAGAAGTTTAAGTTTTAATAGCCCAACGGTTAAAGGTGCGGACTGAAAACTGAAAGGTCGCAAGTTCGAGCCTCACCCGTTGCACTATTGTCGTACCCACTCCTAGCACAAGCTTTTCGCTTATTTGGAGGGGAGAGGAGAATATAAGTCAAGTTCAGCTTGGCTAATATTCTTAAAAAAAGTGAGATACATAGTATACCTACTACATATTGTATTATTAATTTAGTAGTGACTGACAATTTTTCTATACTACATATAATAAAATTGTAGAAAAGTGGTGCCTGTACAATGGAAATATATAAAAAAAAAGTAGCAGGGGTTGTTATTATATCGATGCCGAACCCGAAATTGTTATTAATTTTTTTTTTGTCTGTTTGTCTGTTTGTCTGTGTGTTTGTGCACGCTAATATCAAAAACGGCTTATTCGATTTAGATACGGTTTTCACTAATATATTGTAGTAAGCTTCACTTAACATTTAGTGTTTATTTCATGTCAATCGGTTCATAAATAAAAAAGTTATGTCAATTTAAAGAATCACGGCGAACATTTTTAACGTACAGTACTCTGTAAGTTAAAAATGTTCTACACGCCTCGCGCCTGAGCGTCGACGGTATATGTAATTCAAAATATGCTGCCTGAAAAGTCACTATACCACGCGAACGAAGTCGCGGGCACAGCTAGTTGAAAATAAATCTATATAAAAATACAGCAATCCGCCATATTGGATTGAACACCAATCAGAGCGACACGTCACACCTATCTTCAAACTTTGACAAACTACTGTGAAAAAACATAGAAGTGACGTCATGAACGACGCCATGACACCGTCGAGCGTTTTTGCGCGACTTTTGAAACTTAAAATTGAAATGGCAATTTTATCTACCAAACTTAGAGAAGAAACTTAGAATGCATTCTCAAAATACTTATGTCTAGGAATTAGTCTTTTTATTATCAGGAGTCGCCATTTTTGTTTTTATTTTTTCATATGATTGTACTTTTATATTAATTTAGTCTTAAGTTCTCTGTAGGTAACTGTAAGTGAGCAAACTGTTGTTTGAGAATAAATTCTTTAAACCTTAAACTTTTTTTTTTTTTGCTGAAATCAGATATTTTTTTCTAAATATGTAGTCTGAACCTCTGAACATTATCCCACAGTTTTTCAAAATCGGTCATCATGTCCATTGTGTACTTATTAATGGGTATTATTCAGTAAACGAAACCGGGTGACAGTACTTAAGATTATTTGTTTAGGGCAGCGCAGGGCAAATAGGAAAGTAGGCTACCTGGGCGGCCCTTTGTGTGTACAGGGTGCTTAGACTTTTTATTATTAATAAGAGTATTATTTAAAATAATAAATCATTTATTTCAAGTAACTCAGACTGAAATCTATAGATCACTCCAGGTTGGTGAAATCGGCACTATAATCATACCTACTACGATTATTTTTGACTATTATTATTTATTGTATTTTTTTTGAGAATAGAAAATGATGGAAAATCGAGTCCACCGGGGATCCAAGAGCTGGCAGCTACCTTGGCCAAAGAATTAGTTTGGCCATTCAAAGGGGCAATGCTGCATCTTGGGTACTATGCCGCGCTGCGGTGATATCGATGAGGTTTTAGGTTTATATTAGTTTTAATTTTAGAAATAATTATTATTAATAGTTTTAATTTTAGAAATAGTTATGTATTTGTATTAGTTATAGATAATTTAGAATTTAGTTTTATATTATATTAAGTTTGTTTTTACAAAATGAAATATTCCCGGATGGAAAATTGTATTTTGTTAATATATTAACAAAAATGATAGAGTTCTCGCGGAAATTACAAAAACCCTAATCCACGCGGACGAAGCCGCGGGCGTTCACTAGTAAAGCAATAAACAAAACACCAGACACCCTGTGTATAATAGAACAGTAATATTTCCCGCCAGTCATTTCGCCACCCCACACAAAGGGCTCGAAAGGTGTCAATTGTGCGATGATGTGTGCGCCGCTTTACATGTCTTCACGACCACAGACAAAAAACTCGCGGCAAGAGTGTGCGAGCGGGCTTAGGTTCCGTACTAAGGTCTGATTTTTAATTGCGTGGAATTCTGACGTATCTTAATGTGTGTAGAGATTAAAAAGATAATAAATAATAATAGATAATAATAAATTTAAACTTATAAAAATAAAAATCAATTGCCGCACATAGATATATGACAAATGCCTGACAGATAGTTTAGGATAAAATCGAACTACAGGTGGTAATACTGTTGTTCATACAAATAACTCGCTCTATTTATAAAATGACAACTGTCAGAATTCCACCGAATTAAAAATCAGACCTTAGTATAGTACGCGTAGACAGAGAAGTACTATAAGAAATAGAAATAGAAATATTTTTAAGCTATTGCATAGCTTCTATCGCGGGCCAGCGTGGAAACCGAATCCAGAAATTCCGTAACGAAAATAACCTGACACGAGACTCTTCTACGGTGAGCCGCTAGATGGCACATTTTTATCAACGCCATCTAGCGGTGAGGCGCTAGATGGCGTTGATAAAAAATGCTATGCAATAGCTTTACCGCGGCAGTCCCCGAGTGCCACACGTCTTTTTATATATTTAGATTTTAGACAATAGACAAATGGTTATTGAATTTCGTTACGGATCCCAAATAGAGAGACGGTCCGTTTGTAAAGACGCGGCGGTGAAATGTGAATTAAAAAGAAAAAAAAAAAACAAAACAAAATGGCGGGCGCAGTCAAGTGGAATGCCATTGATTCCGTTCCCAAAGAGATCGTAGATCTTTTGCATGGGCGACTCTTGTTATTTCTTGTTTTTTTTTTTTTTTGTTATTTATTTATTGTTCGACGTTATTATTAACTGTTAACTGTCAATTATTGTGCAATGGGAATCGGTAACTGTGCTTTTATATTGGTGAAATAAGCTGATGGTTTCTTGATATAGTTCTTTCGTTTCACGAGGGCTCGTGGCTCATAGTTGTGTGCGTGTCGTATGTGTGTAAGTGTGAGCGAGAGGTTGCTCGCGCCTGCTCGTTCCCACCTAGACTCCTGACAGGCACGCACACTTACGCAATGTGCATGTACACGACGTAACCACAAGTAAAGCGCCCGTATCTTCATGGGATAAACGTACCTACTATAAACAAGTTTATTTATTTATTAATTTATTGCACCACATACACAGAAATAAAATATTAAATTTAAAAAAATCAAAAACCCGACTGCGTGAATTAAAAATTGAAAAGGAAAAAGCAAGTCCAGTAATATCTATAATTCTGTTTAAATGAAACCCTTCGCTTGTTACAACGCTGTTATAATTCTAAAATCAGGATTTTTCAAAAAATGTTTCTAAGGTTCATAAATTTTCAAAATCTAAATTTTTGATTTTAAACTCAGAAGATAATCTTTCTGTGAGTTTGCTTTTAAATTAAATCGATTGAAAAGTAAAAAATCGCCATATCATATTTCATGGTCTATGAAAACTATAATTTATTTTCCATAGAGCATGAAATTGGCAATTCTTTTTACACCACTACCTGTCTACTTATCACTTTTTAACCGACTTCAACAAAAGGAGGTTCTCAATTCGACGCATTTTTTTTTTTTTGGCCATGTCGAATCTGCAGGGCGATTCAGATCTGTTCGATAACATACCGTGTCGATACGGTTAGATATCGATCTCGTATAAAAATTTTTTGTCGTGTGATTCAGAGCGTTTGGTTTGAGGATACGATTCGGTATCGACTACGTTATCGACATCGACAAGATACATTCGATTACAAGAGCATTTACGAATTGAAAATATATGTTATCGTACGGTAACAAACCGAATCGATCGACAAATAAGTTATCGGAAGGGTCTGAATCGGGGGTCTGGACCGATTCAATATTTTTTTATTTGAAAGGACTCCTAGCACAAGGTTTCCGCTTATTTGGAGGGGATAGGAGGATATTAGTCAACTTCAGCTTGGCTAATATTCTTTTTAAACAAAAAATATATACATGGTATGACAAAAGGGTGGGTCAACCCTGAAGGAGGTGAATGTGCTCATGAAACTGAACAACTTTCCTCAAGGAACATAGGTCGAAATATATATAAATATAAATATTAAAAAAATGTGGACCTCCCATACAAAATTGACGATCCGCTGATTGATTTACTATGGGAGGTAAAAATTTTTTTTTTTCATATTTCGACCTATGTTCCTTGGGGAAAGTTGTTCAGTTTCATGAGCACATTCACCTCCTTCAGGGTTGACCCACCCTTTTGTTACATCTTGTATAAACATTATACAGGGTGTAAGCACCCTGTATATTTTAGTAAGCATAGATTATTTGCTAAGTTAGTAATAAGTTGGAGCAACAAATCGCATGTCAACCGACCGAGTTAGCTCACTGCATAGCACGCTTAGTATAAGACTAGCTGTGCCCGCGACTTCGTTCGCGTGGAATAGTGACTTTTCGGGGCGCGGCTCTCAGCGCGCTTTATATAGCCACGGACGCACAGGCGCGAGGCGTGTAGTACGTACTCTGTACGTTAAAAATGTTCGCCGTGATTCTTTAAATTGACATAACTTTTTTATTTATGAACCGATTGACATGAAATAAACACTAAATGTTAAGTGAAGCTTACTACAATATATTAGTGAAAACCGTATCTAAATCGAATAAGCCGTTTCTGATATTAGCGTGCACAAACACACAGACAAACAGACAAACAGACAAAAATGTCAACCGACCGAGTTAGCTCACTGCATAGTACGCTTAGTATAAGATTTAATTCGACTGATATTTATTAAGCTATTGCATAGCTTCCATCGCGGGCCTTGAGCGTGGAGACCGAATCCAGAAATTCCGTAACGAAAACAACCTGACACGGGACTCCTCTCACCGCTAGATGGCGTTGATAAAAATGCTATGCAATAGCTTTGCCGCGGCAGTCCCCGAGTGCCACACGTCTTTTTTCATGTAGGCCAACTTATAGCTCTTATGACATGTCATGACTCTACCACCGGTTCGGAATGCAGTTTCTGCTGAGAACTCAATCAAATAGTCAATTTTTTGTCTAGTTTCATAAGAATTATTGTAACCTGTTGATTGTCCATTAAATAAATCTATATATTTAAAATTCAAAGTCCTTACTGACTGACTGACTGACTGACTGACTGACTGAGATATCAAGGCACAGCCTAAACTACTGAAGTGAGAAACTTTTTTACAGTTGGTTCCTTTTATGACGTAGGCGCACACTAAGAAAGGATTATTGGAAATTCCACCCCTAAGGGGTTTAAATAAGGGATGGAAGTTTATATGAAACTCCGTCATTTTTCAAGCTGTTTCCATCAAAGTTGGTATTTGAGCTTTCAGTTAAAAATAAAGAATACGTGTGTCACAGTTTTTGAAAATTCCACCCCAAAATCTAATTCCACGCGGACGAAGTCGCGGGGGTAAAAGCTAGTAAATAAATAAAATCCGAGCAGGCCGAGACGCTAACGTCATCGAAAACGAATACGATAAATCGAATTAAATCTTATACTAAGCCTACAGGTTTGCGTGGGGACACCGTCCTTTTCAATAGATACTTACCTAAATACATATAATAACAATGTCCTCTGAATCTGGTTACTGTGGCCAATCTCCACAGAGATTAGCCATCTGCGCGGGAGATATTATAGTGCACTGTGTGTGCGCAAACACAGGTGCACTCTCTATTCCCTCACTCTCATTGTCAGTAAGTCAGGAGAGAGATCAGGCGCAGGACCGATGGCTTTACATGCTCTCCGAGGCACGGGGGTGACTCAATGCCAATATGTACTTCCTAACTCGCTAGTTAGTAGCTACCTTACCTTACCTGCCTTAGTAGAATTTCTTGACAGAAAAACCCCAATATATTTTCTGTCCCGACCCGGGATTGTGTATTATTGGAAATATTATATTCAATTTTGGTGAAGATCTACTAAAATATTATCGGAGATAGAGGACATAACTAGGGAATGCAATCTCGATCTCGCGAGATCTCGTTTTCGCGAGATCTCGGCCTTTTTTAGCGAGATTGATCTCGCCCGAAAAAAGGGCGAGATCTCGCGAGATTAACGAGATTGCACTCGAGCATAAAAAAGTCTTATTCGAAGCGCGGACTGACACTGACGGAGTTGCGACCTGTCGGTTTCGTTCGGTGCGCGAATTAATTTTTAAATTACTAAAAGATTTGCGTTTGATATTAGAAGAGAAGACTGGTTGTTTTTTTCATTTGTTATTTCAAATTTAAAATTTATTTATTTCATGTAGGCCAACTTGTAGCTCTTATAAATCTACCACCGGTTCGGAATGCAGATTCTGCTGAGAAGAACCGGCAAGAAACTCAGCAGTTGCTTTTCAAAAAATAAAAAATATTTTTTTTTACAATAGGTAACCAAACTGTGCTATGTATACACTGCCCTCGTAATTGAAAACACAGTAACTTAAAGATAACTTCTATTTAACTTACTTTCTTTTCAATTACGAGGGCAGTACAGTGCTTCCACAGTGATTTGATTGAAACGTACGTCATAGTTTACTACTTAGAAGTTTATTAAAAAATTATAGACAATTTGATTCATAAAAGTCTATTGAAAAAATTCGTGAAAATAAATGTTATCTTATAATACTTATAATTTTTATTATTCTTTTTCTAATTTATTCAAATATTGTGATTATTTGCAAAAAAAAAAAACACACAAAACTGCCAATCTCGCGAGATCTCGAAATTGGCGAGATCTCGCAGTATTGTTATTTACAATCTCGCGAGATCTCGCTTGAGCCCCAATCTCGCGAGATTTGCATTCCCTAGACATAACTTCTCGCGGATAGTAATTAGTAGCAACTTGCTACTAGCAAGTCACTCTAAACTTTTTCCATGCGGTCGAAGTCGCGGTAATCAGCTAGTAAGTTAAGAATAGTAGGTAAGTATGTACTTAATAATTATAAAAAACACAGGGATGCTAAGTTAAATATTTTATGCCTATATTATATTGAATCCCTTTTTTTCTTTACTTTAATTTTTAACAGATTGTAATACTAAAATAGTGCTTTCGTGTTTTCGTGTTTACTTTAATATGATTTTACATACCTACTAAGTAAATATTTTAAAAATTGTATGTTATGTATATATGTAATATGTATTACTAGCTTTTGCCCCCGCGACTTCGTCCGCGTGGAATTAGGTATTGGGGTGGAGTTTTCAAAAACTGTGACACACGTACTTCTTTATTTTTAACTGAAAGCTCTAATAACAACTTTGATGGAAACAGCTTGAAAAATGACGGAGTTTCATATAAACTTCCATCCCCTATTTAAACCCCTTAGGGGTGGAATTTCCAATAATCCTTTCTTAGTGTGCGCCTACGTCATAAAAGGAACCAACTGTAAAAATTTCAAGTTTCTAACTTCTGTAGTTTAGGCTGTGCGTTGATATCTCAGTCAGTCAGTCAGTCAGGACTTTGAATTTTATATATATAGATGTAAAAATCGCCAGTAAACCAATAAAAAAATATATAAAATTACAAGCTTAAATTAGAGTATATATAATATGGTATGTATAATACGGTGAGCTTCCATCCCTACGTTGTTGATATTCCACCTACGCGCACCAAGCGCTTTAAGTCTTCATTCCTGATTCGCACGGCTAGGGTCTGGAATGCTCTTCCAATATCTGTTTCCTAACACGTACAATTTGGGTATCTTTAAAACAAGGGTGAATACGTATCTTCAAGGCAAACGCGTTACACCTTAGACCGCATCATCACTTTCCATCAGGTGTGGTAGTGGTCAAGCGTGTGCCTATAATGTATAAAAAAAAAAAAAAAAAATCAACAAAACCTCGGCTGGCAAAAAATTCTCCAACATTCGCGACTAAGTAATGTCCAGTCAGTGAAAACATGTCAAATAAATCCAACGCATTACGAACCGGACTATAATAACTGTTGCACTCAAGCTTATTAACGATACCGGCAGGGTTATTACGTATCTCGCGACAGGTTCGCGACAGGCGTAAATTGCGCAATCGTTGCTGTCAAACGTCACTTCTGCTGTCAAACGTCACTTCTCAAACGTCAAATTTCAAAAGTGACAGCAGTAGCAACACGACAGCAATCACTACGCGATCGGTTGCAAAATGTCACTAAAATTCGTATTACGCAAGCCAATCGCGCGCCTATCGCAAAATGTACTTTTCTTCTTTAGAGATGCTTGATGGAGAAGAAAAGAAGTCAAATACTTCGAGAGGGTTTTACCACAGACCACAACACAAAACAAATAAAAATTATAACAATTCATCCACTGACGACGATAAAAACTGTGTATTTTGTTTACATCTATTGCCGTCCTATCGCGAGTGGCGCTAGTATCGACACGTGAGCAATAGACGTGCGATTGGCTTCCGTAATACGATTTTTAGTGACATTTTGCGACCGATCGCTGTCGCGTTGCTATTGCTGTTGCTGTTGCAAATTTTTACGTAATAACCCTGCCGATTAAAATCTTCGAGCGATACGTAGTACCCGTTCACGTCAAGTTGGCCGCTACCTTGCGAGGCGCTTCCCCGCACCGCACCTCAAGTCTCACCAGCTTAGTACAGATAGCAACATACCGCTCGTGATTGTCACTACCAAATTTTTTCAAAGTTTTTTAAGCTATTGCATAGCTTCTATCGCGGGCCAGCGTGGAGACCGAATCCAGAAATTCCGTAACGAAAATAACCTGACACGGGACTCCTCTACGGTGAGCCGCTAGATGGCGCATTTTTTATCAACGCCATCTAGCGGCTCACCGCTAGATGGCATTGATAAAAAATGCTATGCAATAGCTTTACCGCGGCAGTCCCCGAGTGCCACACGTCTTTTTTTATTATGACTTGTGCTTGACGACAATCAATGATGGAAATCATTAATTGTGATCTAGGTTGGAGCGCGCTTGCATGCCTATTCACTTGTCTTGAAGGTATTCAGATTATACGTGGCCGGAAACACAGAAGCTGGAAGTGCGTTCCATACCTTAGCCGTTCGTTTCAGAAACGTTGAACTGAAGCGTTTTGTGAGAGTAGGTTCAATTTCAACCACGTATGGGTGCCATCGCTCACGATTTCTCGAAGTTCTGTGGTAAAATGGTGAGGGGTTGTGAAGCTACGTTATTGTTACGTTTTGAATGTTTTTGTTAGCTTTAAATTAGTTATTTCCTTTTGTTTGGTTACTAAAGTGTTGTTTTCTACGACGAGTAAAAAAAAAAGTTTTGCCAGAGAGTAGAGACAATATAGTATATTCTTTTATCTCTGGTTTTGCATAGCGCAGACTATTTATTACTTACTTTTAATAAATTACTTTCTTTCAAGCAGAAAAAAATAAAAAAAAGACGTGTGGCACTCGGGGACTGCCGCGGTAAAGCTATTGCATAGCATTTTTTATCAACGCCATCTAGCGGCTCACCGTAGAGGAGTCCCGTGTCAGGTTATTTTCGTTACGGAATTTCTGGATTCGGTCTCCACGCTGGCCCGCGATAGAAGCTATGCAATAACTTAAAAATATTTCTATTTCTATTTCTTATAGTACTTCTCTGTCTACGCGTACTATACTAAGGTCTGATTTTTAATTCGGTGGAATTCTGATAGTTGTCATTTTATATAGCTTAAAAAATCAGGCTTTCCGATATTCAAGACGTCATTGCCATGAAAAGCAATTCCGGAAAAGAAAATTTCTGTCCCAGTGGTGGTTACAGTAAGACATACAAGTAGGTATTAGGAATTTGTCCGGTACCACCCTACCGTGAGTCATGCCTCCAAGCGACTTAGCGTTCCGGCACGATAGCGTGTATATACCGATCAGCGATATGGGTTAATGGTACCTACTCTGTAATACCCCTTCCAAGTTAGCCCACTACCATCTTAGACTGCATCGTCACTTATCATCAGGTGAGACTATCTTGTCAAGGAATTAAAAAAAAAACTTACCAATTAGTTCAGTTTTAAAGCCCGGTTTCCACCACAAAAAGGGTAATGAGCGGGAAATGGCTAAGCGGAACGGACTTTTTGAAGACAAAATAGGTTTACACTTACACCAACAAAGAGTTTTGAAAGTTGCCGTAACGCCACTTCCGAACGAGCTCATTTTGACTCTTTTTGACCTCTTTTTGCTCGCTCAGTCCTTTCCGCTAGACTCTTTTCGGTGGAAGTGCTTGTATGCAATTTTTCTCTGGGAGTTGAGCGGAGTCCGTACGGAGTCCGCTCCGCTCGCGGTGGAAACCTGGTTTAATTGTTTTTAACTTTGCAGCAGGTATTGCTTCAAAATCTCCATTTTCTTCATTATTATTTTTTTGGTCCAACGGTTCATAAGGTGAGATCGCAGTAAAGGGCTATATTGACATCGCGTAAAAAATTTTTCGTGTCAACGGTACGGTATGACGTCATTGCGTAACGGTCACCGACGGTCAACTTGAAGTGAAAGGGCAGTACGTAACTTTTTTCGCCGGTCGCCCTCGGAACAGGTAAAGAGGCGAAAGCGCCTTTTTTTTTTTAATCAAGATCATACGATGTGACGATCGACGTGGCACCATGCACTTGAGTTACAGGTTAGATAAGTTATTTCATTTAGTGTTGGCGAAACGCCCGTAGAGGCAGGACGTGTTGCTTGTTGCCGCGAGACCGCGCCAAAATTACGCACGAAAACTTTTATTACATAAAATTCACGATACTAACCAGTGATGTTAAATAAAAAACGTTAAAAAGCTGCAAGAAGTCGATGTATTTGGTGCAATTATTTGATACAGTTTGAGTGGGAAGTGAGTTTATGTGAAATGTCGAATGTGTAAGAGTTCAGGAGTTTGCACTTTACCAACAAATCGACAGGTGGGTGGCTTTTTTGCAATACAAAAAAAGTTGAGGCTGATTTTATTGGCTGACCTATTAAATTCGAGATTCAAAATTATTTATTTGATTTAGTACAACTTGCTCTCTTTATCACACGTCAAGAATCTACCGGAAAGTAGATTCTGCTGAGAAGAGCCGGCAAGAAACTCAGCAGTTGCTCTTTTCAAAACAAAATGTAGGTACCTATATTATATAGTTACTTATTTACTTAGCTGTTACATTGTAACAAGTTACTTACCACATTATCTTGATGCAAAGTCGAAGCCATGCAACTTCGAAGTTTTAAAAAATTAATCTTAAAGTGTTTTAGGTTTTATTTGAGTAAATTCTAGCGAGTTAAAAGTTAAACAGTGCGTGTTTTTTTTTTATCAATGTTTTTTATTTAATTTTAAAAAGCTTATTAAGTACCTACCTAACTAAAATAATTTAAAATGTTTAAATGTAGGTAGGTAGGTATTTTCTCTTGAGGTTAATAGAAATTCTTATCATTACTAATCCTTACTCCTCACTAATCTATATATATAAAATTCAAAGTCCTGACTGACTGACTGACTGAGATATCAACGCACAGCCTAAACTACTGAAGTTAGAAACTTGAAATTTTTACAGTTGGTTCCTTTTATGACGTAGGCGCACACTAAGAAAGGATTATTGGAAATTCGACGCCTAAGGGGTTTAAATAGGGGATGGAAGTTTATATGAAACTCCGTCATTTTTCAAGCTGTTTCCATCAAAGTTGGTATTTGAGTTTTCAGTTAAAAAAATAAAAAAGTACGTGTGTTACAGTTATTGAAAATTCCACCCCAAAATCTAATTCCACGCGGACGAAGTCGCGGGGGCAAAAGCTCTAGTATAATAAATGCGAAAGAGTGTTTGTTTGTTGGTTTGTCCTTCAATCACTCCGCAACAAAGCAACGGATCGACGTTATTTTTTACATGGGTATAGTTGAGGACCGGGAGAGTGACATAGGTTACTTTTTATTCCGGTAAATTAAAGAGTTTCCGCGGCATTTAAAGAACTAAATCCACGCGAGCGAAGCCGTGGGCATCAACTAGTAGGTAGGTAGGTAGGTAGGTACCTACTTAAATAAATGGAGCGTTGTTTGTTTAAATTGTTTAAGTAGGTAATTATTTATAATTAAGTAAGTACCTACTTAGGTAGGTATGTTTAACATATAATAAATAATTATTATTTAAACAGAAGACTACCTGGTTAAAATAAATTATATCTGAAGAATGAAGCGACGAAATATAATAATAATTACAGAAGTGTGTCACTTACATAATAATTTATTCATTACTAGGTAGGTACCTATATAGTATTTTTTTTATTTATTCGATGACAAGATAGCCCTTGACTGCGATCTCACCTGATGGTAAGTGACGATGCAGTCTAAGATGGTAGCGGGCTAACTTAGAAGGGGTATAGCAGTATAAATTCAACCCATACCCCTAATCGGTTTCTACACGCCATCGTGCCGGAACGCTAAATCGCTTGGCGGCACGTCTTTGACGGTAGGGTGGTAACTAGCCACGGCCAAAGCTTCCCACCAGACAAAGTTATTAAGAGTTATTCCCCAAATCCCCAAATGGCTGGATCATGCGTCATGCTCGTGAACGGGTGCCACCAACGGGAATGGGTCTGCTTTAGCTGCCCGTCTTGACATGCGTTGGATTGGTGTACCTACGTATGCATTTTTGCATTTTTGAAGCTTTATTGTGGAAGCACTGTATACATAGCATAGCTTTGTAAAAAAAAAATTTTTTTTGAAAAGAGCAACTGCTGAGTTTCTTACCGGCTCTTCTCAGCAGAATCTGCATTCCGAACCGGTGGTAGATTTATGACGTGTCATAAGAGCTACAAGTTAGCCTACATGGAATAAATTAATTTTGAATTTGAATTTGAATCACAGAGAGACAGACAGACTTCATTTATTTATTTGCACATGAATATTTACAAGTATGTATGAGTATATTTCACCACTTGACCGCGCGTGCGGCTGTCACGCCTCTCGACCAAAGGACGTAGATTCAATTCATTAATTTAATTATATTTTGTACTAGCTGATTCCCGCAACTTCGCGCGGAAAAAGTTTAGAGTGACTTGCTACTGTCCGCGAGAATTTATGTCCTCTATCTCTGATAATATTTAGTAGGTAGATCTTCACCAAAATTAGAGAAAATATTTGTTATAGTATACAATTTATAATAAAAAAAGAATGATCAAATTCGGTTTAGATTTGACGAAGTTATGGAGCAAAATCAACAAAAACTTCATCCCCTATGAAATCGTATGAGTCCACTCTATTATCTTAAGAAAATCTCAACAAAAATTCTCATCCCCTATCCCGGATAAACCTTATTGCTTATCAGGATAAAAAGTATGTTATCCGGGTCAATACCCGGAGTATCAAATACCACTACTTATACCAAATTTCATTCAAATCCGTTCAGTAGTTTTTGCGTGATGCACACAGACAGAGAGACAGACAAAAAATTAAAAAAAAAAATTGTTTTGGACTCAGTATCGATAATAAAGCATCCTCCGTTTAAAATTTTCAAAATGTATTTAATGTACAGAATTCGTCCCGTTACAGTTTTATTATAAGTATAGATAGACATAGATAGATGACCGAGAGATAAATCTTGTAGGCAAGCGCGTCCCACCTTCAGGCCACGGCGTCACTTTCCGTCAGATGTGATAGTGGTTGAAAACATGTGCCTATAATGTATGGGTACTAGAGGGCGCCCGCGACTTCTTGGGGCGGAATTTTCAAAAGCTGCATTAATAGAAAGGCAAAATACCGATTTTCATAGACTATATGACTTGAAAAATGACGGACTTTAATACAAACATTCATCTCCTATTTATCCCCTTTGGAGGTGGAATTTTCGAAAACTGTGAAATACGTATTTCTTCATTTTTAATTGAAAGACCAAATACGGAGTTTCATGGATACAACTTGAAAAATGACGTACTTTCATATAAATCCTCGGAGAATTAACCTTTGACTTTAACCTTCCTTAAATAAAAGTTAATTGAACATAACCTTGCGAACCTACTTTTTACTGCTTTTAATTAAATTGTTTATTCGCTAATTAACCATAAGTAAATAACAGATTTTTGCCCGCGTCTTCATGTAGATCTGTGATGAAACTTCAAAATCATTTATTTCATGTAGGCAAACTTGTGGCTTTTATTATTTACTTTTTTTTAAGCTATTGTATAGCTTCTATCGCGGGCCTTGAGCGTGGAGACCGAATCCAGAAATTCCGTAACGAAAATAACCTGACACGGGACTCCTCTCACCGCTAGATGGCGTTGATAAAAAATGCTTTACCGCGCCAGTCCCCGAGTGCCACACGTCTTTTTTTTTATTCGATGACAAGATAAAGTCCTTGACTGCAATCTCGGCATATAAGCATCATGCAAACTTGACCCCAAACTTTATCGTATGCGTGAACAGCGTTAATGAGTAACAAATATACACACACACGCATACACACGCACATACAAACAAACTTTTGCCTTTTTTAAAAATTCATTTATTCACCAATCGAGCCTTATCCATTTTACCAGGACTGGTGTGTGAATATTATACAATAATATATTTAACAAAATGTCATTATTTAAATAAATTAAAAGTTGATAATTTTTATAATATCGACGGGTGAAAGGCTAATTGATCTAAGCGACATTTTGTAAAACTTGCAGGAAGACTGATCAAAGTAATTTTTTTTTTTTTGGAAAAAAAATCATAAAAAATAACATATATAATAGTTGACATAAAACTGTTTTACTGACACAGCGCCATCTATTAGCATTATTGTGAAGCTATTAGCATTTAAAATTAAATAAATTCGTTTCTTTATAACATTTATCTAATTTTAGTATTTGTTCTTCAAGTACAGGATATAACTGAATTTTCAACCAAGTTTCACGTTCTAATATTCAGTAATTCTGAAGTTATAGGGCTCTGACAGACATTTGGACGTACACACTTCTCTGTCTAGTAGGCAAGCGCATTAGTTGACTCAGAGAACTAAATAAAAATAAAATAAAATAAAATAAATAAAAGACTATCCAATAGTTGTTTTTTTTAATGTATATTATACAAATATTACTATGCTTCAGTACCTACTATGATTCAGTATTTTCTATGAATCAAAATTCGAACTACTACAACCGCAAATACGCACTTGATAAATCTAAACGCGCGAATTCTGTGAAAATCATATTTTTTTACGTCATAGAGGTTTTCCTGTACCCTGTTAATCCTATTAATATAAAATTCAAAGTCCTGACTGACTGACTGACTGAGATATCAACGCACAGCCTAAACTACTGAAGTTAGAAACTTGAAATTTTTACAGTTGGTTCCTTTTATGACGTAGGCGCACACTAAGAAAGGATTATTAGAAATTCCACCCCTAAGGGGTTTAAATAGGGGATGGAAGTTTATATGAAACTCTGCCATTTTTCAAGCTGTTTCCATCAAAGTTGGTATTTGAGCTTTCAGTTAAAAATAAAGAAGTACGTGTGTCACAGTTTTTGAAAATTCCACCCCAAAACCTAATTCCACGCGGACGAAGTCGCGGGGGCAAAAGCTAGTTAATATTATAAATGCGAAATTCTTGACGACCTCCCTGGCACAGTGGTGAGCGCTGTGGTCTAATATAACTGGGAAGGCTCGGGTTCGATTCCCGACGGGGGCAATTTGTGAATTTATAATTTTTGAATTTTCTCTGGTCGGGTCGGGTGGGAGGCTTTGGCCGTGGCTAGTTACCACGTTACCGTCAAAGACGTGACGCCAAGCGATTGAGCGTTCCGGCACGATGGCATAACTGTGTTAACTGTGTTTTCAACTGTAACTGCGAAAAATTGGATGTAACATCCGTTACATTGATTTTGTTCGTATAAAAATGTCATCATCACAACGAATCGATTGGTTTCTCAATCAGGACAATCGGCTCTGTAGTTTATTCGCTACGACGGAACATTCGTAAATAGTTAAATACTTATAATAGAACGCATTAATTTTAATTAAATTGAATTAAAATATATATATATATTTTTTTTTTAATTTAAATAATTAAATTGAATTAAGATTACTTCAATTGAATAAAAATTAATTAAATTGAATTTAAATTAATTGAATTTAATAACAATTAATTAAATTGAATTAAATTCTTATTAAATGTCAATGACAAATGTCCGCGCAGATATGCCTTTCTAATCATTAACCGACTTCCAAAAAGGAGGAGGTTATCAATTCGGCCGGTATCTTTTTTTTAAGCTATTGCATAGCTTCTATCGTGAGCTAGCGTGGAGACTGAATCCAGAAATTCCGTAACGAAAATAACCTGACACGGGACTCCTCTACGGTGAGCCGCTAGATGGCGTTGATAAAAAATGCTATGCAATAGCTTTACCGCGGCAGTCCCCGTCGTGGTTGTTCTAAGCCGCCATATTTGTAAGTAATTAAAGTAATTTGAGTGGATCTCGTAGAGACAACGTCTCTTTAACTAGAAAATGTGAAAATCGGCCCGGAAGAGACCTTATTTGATTAACGCTTCCACGTAGTGTCTTTATATTCGACGATATTTTGCTTATCTGCTGCAAGATGTCGTTAACTACTTTAATTAGTTTATAGTAGATTTAGTTTTTAAAATCCCGCGGGAACTTTTTGATTTTCCGGGATAAAAAGTAGCCTATGTTTTAATCCAAGGTATGATCTATCTTCATTTTAAATTTCAGCCAAATCGGTCCAGTAGTTTATTCATTACAAACATACACACAAAAGTACAAATCTTTCCTCTTTATAATAGTAGTGTGATTTGCGATAAGGGTGGCATAATTTAAAATTCACCAATGTTAGCGTCGAAAAATACTTTTCGAAATAAAAACAACATTACGCTAAGTACAAAAAATAAGAGCGAGAGAGGTTGTGACTTTATGCTCTGTCGCACTCTGGCCGCTGCGTTGTTTCGAGACCGCGGCATCCACAGAACGTTACTCTCTAACGAGAGAATTTTCTTTTCGAATTTGAATTATGTCACAAATGAACGATATGTCAAGGGTGTTTTTTTTTTTTCATATTACACGTGTTTTTTTATTAATGAACTAGCTTTTGTCCCCGCGACTTCGTCCGCGTGGAATTAGGTATTGGGGTGGAATTTTCAAAAACTGTGACACACGTACTTCTTTATTTTTAACTGAAAGCTCTAATACCAACTTTGATGGAAACAGCTTGAAAAATGACGGAGTTTCATATAAACTTCCATCCCCTATTTAAACCCCTTAGGGGTGTAATTTTCAATAATCCTTTCTTAGTGTGCGCCTACATCATAAAAGGAACCTACTGTAAAAATTTCAAGTTTCTAACTTCAGTAGTTTAGGCTGTGCGTTGATATCTCAGTCAGTCAGTCAGTCAGGACTTTGAATTTTATATATATAGATTCGTGTCATTTTATTTATTTTTTATTTATTTATTTATTTATCAATTCTTACATGAGCTTTACAGGACAAATCCCAATTCGCTCGTGTATACCTTAAAAACTATTACAATGTTCATATAAATTAAAAATAACCTAATCTAAACAGTAGCATATTGCCCACATTGCGACCCTTGTGAGTTCACTCAGAGTGCAACAGAACAGGTCGATCCTCTCGGCCACGACGTTCAGGGTGCGAAGCGCACGCACCAGCGGCGCCTTCTTTAGTAAGTTGGTGCGCCCTCGCGGCAGCGCCAGCAGCGGCGGCCTGCGCCTCCATGTCGTAGCGCCGTCGTGTCGTGAGGTATAAATGGCTGTCTCCGCCACCGTTAACGTACGAATCACGCCATATCACGTCACCGAGCGCGGCGTAACTGCCGTCGACGTGTCACGTCACGTCACTACGTTCTGCCAACTCATCCTATCCTACTAGCGATCCTACTGTCCTAGTAATATTTCCTACTATCCCATAACCTAGGTCACTCTCTAGGTCTTCAATTATACGCATGCATGCATTGTATGAGCATAGTTGAGGACCGGGAGAGTGACATAGACTACTTTTTATCCCGAAAAATCTATGCGAGCGAAGCCGCGGGTATCAACTATTATTTTATCTAATCTTCTTCTATTTATATAAAATTCAAAATCCTGACTGACTGACTGACTGAGATATCAACGCACAGCCTAAACCACTGAAGTTAGAAACTTGAAATTTTTACAGTTGGTTCCTTTTATGACATAGGCGCACACTAAGGAAGGATTTTTGAAAATTCAACCCCTAAGGGGGTAAAATAGGGGTTTGAAAAATCGAACGTAACGTGAGCAAAGCCGCGAGCAAAAGCTAGTAATATAATAAAAATTCTTTTTAAAAAACCGACTTCAGACGCCAGCTAAAAGTATCAAATAATTTTAATTTGTAAGTAGGTGGTACACGTAATATGTTGAAGTCGGGCCAGCGTCGCGCATCGGTTTCATCGTTCTATTTAGGCCCACCCGACTTCAAAATACGTGTACAAACTATTATTTTACACTTTGCAGTGGCGTTTGAAGGCGGTTTTTAAAAAGATTTTTTTTTATATTTTATTTGGTGACAAGATAGTCCATGATGATGATGGTAAGTGACTGCATCGTCACTTACCACCTCACCTGATGGTAATTGACGATGCAGTCTAAGATAGAATACCCCTAATCGGTTTCTACACGCCACCGTGCCGGAACGCTGAATCGCTTGGCGGCACGTCTTTGACGGCAGGGTGGTAACTAGCCACGGCCAAAGCCTCCCGCCAGATATTATTATGAGAGATTATGAGATACTAGCTTTTGCCCCCGCGACTTCATCCGCGTGGAATTAGATTTTGGGGTGGAATTTTCAAAAACTGTGACACACGTACTTCTTTATTTTTAACTGAAAGCTCAAATACTAACTTAGGCTGTGCGTTGATATCTCAGTCAGTCAGTCAGTCAGTCAGGACTTTGAATTTTATATATATATAGATTATTATGAAATGACAATTCGAACTTTAAAAATGGCCTTTACACTCTCGAAATAAGGTGGGCGTAAACGACCTTGTAGCCTTGCAGCGAGAGTGTAAAATATGCCCATAATTAATTGTGCCTTGCATATGAGACGGCAGAATGTGAGGTGACGCGTCGCCTCGAACATACTTACGTCCTTATGACGTCACACTACTAGTATAGGCTCAGTTCTACTAGCCACACCAAGAGATAAGTAGATAATTCAGCACTGTTTTAACTTGTACTAGCTGACTTAGTCAAAAAAGTTTAGACTGACTTGTAGGGTTGCCAGATTTTTTTTTCAGCCTATAAGGGACAAATGGTTAAATGGCCAAAAAATACGGGATTTAAGTTTTTTACCCGGGACAAATAAAAAACAAAATTATTTAGTGTCATTTTTTTTTTGATACTTTTCCGAGGATCGAGTCAGTTTTCACATATTTTTTATTCGTTCCAACATTTCTGTAAAAATCAATACAATTATAATTGTAATTAAAAACGGTCATCAACTCTCTTTTTTACGAACGTTGCGTGTGTGAATACTTGGATCGATTTCATAATGAAAAACGAAGTACGGTTCAAATACGGGACAGAGTCAGTCCCGCCGGGACATTCTAAACTATGCCTAAAATACGGGAGTTCCCGGGAAATACGGGACGTCTGGCAAGTGGCAATGCTAGACGTCACACAGCACACTACTAGTGTAGGCTTGGTTCTACTGGCCACACCAAGAGATAAGTAGATAATTCAACACTGTTTTAACTTGTACTAGCTGACTTGTACTAGCTGACTTAGTCAAAAAAGTTTAGACTGACTTGCTACCATCCGCGAGAAGTTATGTCCTCTATCTCCGATAATATTGAGTAGATCTTCACCAAAATTGGACAAAATATTTCTAATAGTACACAATTTATAATAAAAAAAAATTATCAAATTCGGTTTAGATTTGACAAAGTTATGGAGCAAAATCAACACGAACTTTCATCCCCTATCCCGGATAGACCTTATTGTTCATCAGGATAAAAAGTATCCTATGTATTGGCCCAGAGTATCAGCTACCACTACACGAAATTTCATTCAAATCTGTTCGGTAGTTTTCGCGTGATGCGCGCACAGACAGACCGACCAAAAAATTCAAAAAAATTGTTTTGGACTCAGTATCGATAATAAAACATCCTTCGATTAAAATTTTCAAAATATATTTAACATACAGAATTCGTCCCGTTACAGTTTTATTATAAGTATAGAAGACAAGCTTGTACCTACCATATGAGTAAATACAGTTTTCTGTTGACAGAATATCAAAAGAAATAAAACGCCTACATAGCGAAATACGATATCTATACTTGTGTGGTAAATTCTTGTATCGTGTAATATAAAACCTTTCGGTTGCTATAATACAATATTAGCGCCATAGACAACACTTTTTAATTTTTTCTTTACATATAACTTTTGTGCAAAGGTCGAATATCGTGCAGCCTATTTAGGTTAAGTACTTATATACCTACGAGTATATAGATGATGCAAATTATTAGAGTGGGATAATAAGTGAAAATCTCTACCAATTATTATAAAAAAATACGAAAAGTGAGTTTGTGAAACAAAATATTCATCTTCATTAACAAAGAGGCGACCTGGCGAACACCATACGGAAAATCAAAAGTACCCGCGAGATTTTTATAAATTAACTAGCGGACGCCCGCGACTTCGTCCGCGTTCTTAAATTGTTGAAAAATTTCAACAATTATATTATATAATTATTTATCTGTGAGGTTTATAAACCCGAGACCTTTCCAAAGAATGCAACACCGTGGAAATCGGTTCGTGCGTTCTGGAGTTATAGCGTCAGGAAGGAAAACCCAACTTATTTTTATATAGTAGATCAGTATAAATTAATCAATCTTAGTTTATCGCGATATCATAACATCACTCTTCTAGATACATAATTATCTTATCTTTGACTGGTTTTTAGTTCTCGTCAGATTTGAGTAAAGCAATAACGCTGGAAAAACCGCCATCAAAAAATTCAGTATGGTTATTCAACATTACTGAACTTTTATAATAATACTAGTTAATTCCCGCGACTTCGTTCGCGTGGATTAAGGTTTTTTATACCCGGGTTAAAAAGAAGCCTACGTGTTGTTCCAGACTATAATCTATCTCTGTGCCTTTCAGCCAAATCGGTTCAGTCGTTGCGGCGTGATTGAGTAACAAACATCCATACATTAAAACTTTCGCATTTATAAAATTAAAGGGGGGGGTAAGGTATTAAAATTTATTTTTTCGATTTTTTTTTAATTTTTCTAATTGAATGCATAATATCTCAAGAAGATTGTGTTAAAATTTCAAGTCGATCGGGGCAAAATTGACGAAGTTATGAGTATTTCAGCGTCCGTTGCCAGCCTGAGGTTTTACAGCACCACCCGCCCCAAACGGGTCTGTTCAGGTAAAGTCGAGTATATTCGAGGCATGATCTATGCATCAGTTAAACGCTGTATGCTGTGCTGAGCAGTAACAAGTGACGGACCTGGCATCGACGACTCTGTGTGAGTATAAAAAAATTGTCGAATTTTATCTTGAATACTTCAGTACGCGAACTTTAAAGCGTTTTTCTGAGACTTGTCATTTTTGAAGTCCGTGTCCACCATAACTAAAAATCTACTGGACCAATCGTTTTGAAATTTTGCACAGTGTTTCTTCACATAATTCCCCAGGTATTGTCGAGAGCTTTTTTTTTTTGCAATAATTATCAATTTTTTTACAACAGCTAATTAGCCGTTTTTTTTAGCGAAAATCTGTTTTTGGCTTTTGGCTTCCAAGTGCTACGAAAAATCGAAAAATCGAAAAAAAAAAAATCCTCTCGTGAATACCTCAACAAACATCTCCTTTAACGAATGCATTTTGATTTTTTTGTTTCAGATGATTTGGTTGCGAGTTATGATGGACACCGCAAAACAACTTTTTCTCGAGGCGCCTCCGGAAATTCACTGTCACTCGCTCAATTTTTGATATTTTGCAATGAAAATTTAGGAGAATATTGTTCTAATGTTACATTATCATGTATGGATCGACTGAATAAACTAACACCATCTGTATTGCCAAAAAAAAAATCTTGAAAACATGACTTTTTTTTACCGAATTAACCTTACCCCCCCCCCCCTTAAATAGGATTATTAAAAATTTTAGAAATAATTGTTTAATCTCTATGTATTAAATAAATTTATTCACAGAAAGAAAACTATTTGTATTTGACCAATTATTTCTTTGTTCCAGATTTTAAAATGGAGCTAAAATCACCAAAAGCGAAGAAAAAGCTGCCAACAGTGGTGACGTGGAAGAAAATGCTGCGCACTCCTGTACTACTGTTGCTGCTGCTTGGCTCGATAAACTGCGACAGTGACAGTGACATTGACAGTGACATTGACGTCGAAACGTCAAACTCTACCCATAGACTAAACAGTGTCAAACTGAGGCACAGGCATGGACCTATTCAGCCTGTCAAGTCAAATGTTACTTTAGGGGACAGTAAACACGTTTTAAGCGAGATTAGGTATTTAAGGCGGCATTTAAATAGGGAAATGGTGAATTTTGTGATGACTGACGTTCTGGTGGACGGTGAGGTCGAGAATCGTATACATTTCAACGGAGTCACTGCGAAGGAGACCTTTGTTGGTGTTGATGGGTGAGCAATTTTGAAAATTTACTGTTTTTAAGTATATTTTTACCAGACTATGACAGAGCCAATAGGAAGGGTCATGATTTGAGCGGTAAGATTTTTGACGACCTCCCTGGCGCAGTGTTGAGCGCTGTGGTCTTATAACTGGGACTTGGGAGGTCTCGGGTTCGATTCCCGGCGTGGGGACTTTGGGAATTTATAATTTCGGAATTGTCTCTGGTCTGGTCTGGTGGGAGGCTTTGGCCGTGGCTAGTTACCACCCTACCGTGAAAGACGTGCCGCCAAGCGATTTAATGTTCCGGCACTACGGCGTGTAGAAACCGAATAGGGGGTATGGGTTGAATCCACACTGCCATACCCGTTCCAAGTCTAGTGCCAAAGATATTCAACAATATAGACTGGCTTAGAGAGGAGAGGAAGGTCAGTGAAGGAGCCCTTAAAAATAAACTAAAAGAGATTTTTATTAAGGACTCTTTCACTGATTGACTATTGATTATTGTGAATTGTTAGTTTAGTTTACTTGTTTAGTTTTATTTTTGTTTACAGTTCTTGTTCTAAAAATGTAATTAGGTGCATTAGGTTTTAATTTTATTTATAAGAGCGCCAGCTCGCCATCAAACTGGCTGTCCAGTTTGGCGAGATATTATTTTTAATCTTTTTTATGTACCTAAATCTAAAAATAAATTAAAAAAAAAAAAAAAAAAAAAAAAAAAAAGTTAGCCTGCTACCATCTTAGACTGCATCGTCACTTACCATCAGGTGAGATCGCAATCAAGGACTATCTTGTTAACGAATAAAAAAATAAAAAATAGTACTACGTAGCAAATAGTTAGCATGATAAATAATAAAAAATAAAAATAGTAGTGCGTAGAAAATAGTTAATATAATTCGGAATTCCGCTCACACGTGGCATCTGTTCGTCATCACGTTCCCTCGTATCTTGTAAACATCGGTCACCGTTGCTCAAACGTATTTAAAAAAAACTTCTAATGAAATCGGAATCTTTTACACTTATAAATTGTACGTGTACCTATAGGTACCTTCGCTCACGGGAATTGACTCAATTCAATCATAGTATAGAATAAACGTAAAAATTCTTTTTACAAAACCGACTTCAATCGCCACTACAAAGTATATCAATTGTGCCTATAAAATTTGAAAAGTTCCGTCGATTTCTCTAGGATCCCATCATCAGATCCTGACTTGATGACAATGGAACCTGGGAAGTATACCTTTTCAAACAAAAAAAGAATTTTCCAAATCGGTCCAGGCGTCTTCGAGTAATCGGGGAACATATTACATAAAAAATTAAAAAAAAAAAAGATTCCGACGAAATGAGAACCTCCTTTTCCTTTTTTGGAAGATGGTTAAAAACTCTTCTGAATTTGATGACTTATTAACTAACTAGCTTTACCCCGCGGCTTCGCTCACGTTGAGTTCGATTATTCCAACCCCTATTTTTATCCCTTTAGGGGTTGAACTTTCAAAAATCCTTTCTTAGCGGACACCTACGTTATAATAGCTATCTACATGCAAAATTTCAGCCCGATCCATCCAGTGGTTTCAGCTGTGCGTTGATAGATCAGTCAATCAGTCAGTCAGTCAGTCAGTCAGTCACCTTTGCCTTTTATATATTTAGATGATCCACTTCACACTAATTCACACTGATCCTACTAAATGCGAAATCTTAGTAAATGCGAAAGTTTGGACGTATGGATGGATGGATGGATGGATGTTTGTTAATCAATCAACACCACAGCCCTTATTTAACCCCGATGGGGGTGGATTTTCAAGAACCTACTGTCAAAATTTCAAGCTTCTAACTCCAGTGGTTTAGGCTGTGCGTTGATATACATATAAGTCAATCAGTCAGTCAGTAAGTACTTTGAATTTTATTTATTAAGATACTTCATTTCATCAGTTCAATAGTTATTTACGATTTTCTATGAATAACTAACTCAGGCCGGTGCGGTGTAGTAATCGACCTATTTTTTTTTACATGTAAACACTTCTTACGCATCGGTTTACACAATCTCATTGTGCGGCCGACCTTATGACAGTTGCCTTTTTGACATATTGCAATCCTGATGATGTAGCTGATACTTTTTTTTAAATATATTATAGACTAGCGCTTGACTGCAATCTCACCTGATGGTAAGTGACGATGCAGTCTAAGATGGTAGTGGGCTAACTTGGAAGGGGTATAGCAGTGTAAATTCAACCCATACCCCTTATCGGTTTCTACACGCCATCGTGCTGGAACGCTAAATCACTTGGCGGCACGTCTTTGATGGTAGGGTGGTAACTAGCCACGGCCAAAGCCTCCCACCAGACCAGAACAGAGACAATTTAGAAATTATAAATACTAAAATTGCCTCTGCTGGGAATCGAACCCAAACTTTCCAGTTGTAAGACAGCGCTCACCACTGCGCCAGGGAGGTCATCAAGAAATCCACATTTTGTAGCAATAAGATGTCCTTTCTATATTATTTAAGTTTAGTTTTAATTTATTTATGTACAGTATAAATAAATAAATAAAATAAATACTTGGCAGCGGCCCCGCCATTGACATTGGCTCTATCGATACTGATATAACTCTTATATTGTAATGTCGTTAAGTGTTATTTACGTTCTGAACAACGTCTACGGCGTGTTTACAACTGCTTGACCTATCTGAACTTAGATATTATGTTGGTAGGTATTTACTATTTTTAACCCCCCCGACGCAAAAACGATGGGGGGGGGGGGGGTTATAAGTTTGACATGAGTGTGTGTGTGTGTGCGTGCGTGTGTGAGTTGCTGTGTTCTTAAAAAAGTTTCTATTACAAAAAAGATCGTGTTCAATATAACAAATAAATTAATGTACCTATTGCTTGCTCATTTCATGCAACTTCGTATTTAAATAAATGATTTCAACTTGTACCTACGTGTTTCATAAATTAAACTTTCATTCAAATACATATAACTTTTGTTTCTTCTGTAAGTAATAAAGAATATTTTAAATTCCCCATTTTGTAACGCTATCCGCGAAAAGCCAAAGAAAGAAACCTCACTCTTTTAATCTATGGCCGATCGCCATTGAAAGATGCGCGCGCATTCCGGAAAAATGATTAATTTTCCCGCCATTACGAAAAAATTTTCACAACTCGTTTTCACTGTTTTGTACCATAATGTACTATTTTAGTATTATTTTCTTCACAAGTGTGTTGAAAAACGTCGTATGATACACGTGTGTATTGATGATTACCACTTGTACCATAATGTATTATAATCCACGCATATTATAATAATATGTGATTTTTGTAGTAACTATACACTACAACTATTACTAAGTATATAAATAGTTTTATACTATTTTAATAATAGTATAAAACTATAGTGTTAAAAAAATAAATTATATTTACCGCAGATCATATTATTTTAAAGTAAAAAAAAATATGCAATCGTTAACCGAATTCCGAAGGACTCATAATTATACCAATTCTTATTCCGAAAAAGCATGCAATTATAAACTTTATCTCGTTATAATAAGAACTAACCACTTGACAGATATAATTTATTAAAATAATACAATATGAAAAGTACACATCACGCCACTTCGTCTCGTTGGCAATACGCTGTAATTATTTTTAGACATTTACAAACTTCAATAGCACATTTGCTTTTCTAAAAACAACTTTAATCCTTTGTAATAAAGTATATTTAAACTGCAATATTAATTTTGCGTGTCAGGTTTTCTTTACATATTTTTACGGGTCATTGGTTAAACGAAAATGAATCTTACTGCATTGGATTAAGGAAGGTGTGAAATGCATACGACGTTGTGTTGACAAGACGCTAATAGCTGTTGAAGGAAGTCCAGCGAAAGTTAAAAGAGGACAACTGCATGGGGTTTTTATAGGTCACGACACGACGATACGACATTTTTACCTACCAAGGAAAGGACAAAAGGTTTATGATCTTGACAGAGCATGTATGTATGTATGTGACTACATATTTAGAAATATTCAACCGTCGCGAATAATCTACTTGAGCCGATTTTGTTGAATAGGTCTTTCGATTCGTTATCCATGGTCCAGGTGACATAGGCTATATTTTATACGAACAAATCATTTTACATCCAATTTTAAGTAATCGGGTTACTGTTTTTAATTTTTTTTCTTATTATTATTACGTTAGTCCGATTCATGTTATGAAATTAATTAATTAATGAAGTTTTTTTATGTGAAAACGGATTAATAGGGGAAAATATTCTACAACATCCAAAACTACAGAAATTTAGAAAACAAAATTATAAATCGAAACGAAAAACGTAAAAAACAAATCAAACCGAAACGATGCCACCGTAAGTAGGTATACCCAGGTATACCAATTTTTTTAATCTTTTAACGGAGACATTCTTGTGATGCGATATACAATAGTGTAATAAACAAACAAACAGGGATTTTGGTCTTCCACTTCAGTCATTTCATGAAATCATATCTGTTTGTCATAATGACGTAATTTTATCGCATGGTATAAACCGGCTGCAATCGGAAGTTACGAATATCTATTTAATCTGTGCCGTGTATAATTAACGTGATATCAATTCGAACTGCACTAGCGCGTTCCAAATTTAAATTTTCAACATGGCGCGTGAATTTCTTTTTTTTTTATTACGCTAGTTACGCACGCAACGGTCAAGACTTTGATCTTTAAATATAATTTTATGCGGATAGGTGATTAAATTTTGAGTTAAGACAGTTTATGGTAGACGTATGTGCTTCACGTAGACCCTATAACGGCAAAGTTAATTCAATACGGTACATTCATACACTGTAGAACTTTGGTGGTTGTATTCCCGAAGCGAAATAATTTAATCATGGGTATTACAATCGATTTTTAAATTAAAAAAATGATTTTAATAAAAAATGGCAATTTTACAATTGAGAAAAACAAAACTCGAAAAAGCAACGAACCAATAGTAATAGGTCAGTCTGAGATTGTAGCGGACTAACTTGAAAGGAGTATGTATTTAACCCATACCCCTAATCTGTTTCTACACGCCATCGTGCCGGAACGCTAAATCGTTTGACGGCACGTCTTTGATGTTAGGGTGGTAACTAGCCAAGGCCAAAGACTCCTACCAGACCAGCCAGACCAAAGAAAATTAAGAAATTATGAATTCCCAAATTGCCTCCGTTGGGAACCCGAGACCTCCCAGATATAAGACCACAGGGCTCACCACTGCGCCAGGGAGGTCGTCAAAATTCTTCGGTAATCGCGATCGTGCCGGAACGCTAAATCGCTTGGCGGCACGTCTTTGACGGTAGGGTGGTAACTAGCCACGGCCAAAGCCCACCAGACAAACTGTAAAAAAGAACTATAGCTAAAAATTGTTATTCTTTGTTTTCCCGCCAAAACAAAATGGCGGCCGCACAAGTTTACTGCCTGTTTATAATTATTATTTATATTTTGTCGCTATGTCAATGTTTGTCACGAATAAAAACATAAGCCCGGCCAGTTGGCATCGCTTCCGTTCACACGGGATAAAAGTGCAACTCTACAAAGTTGGTTAGCTGTTTTTTTTTATTAAGTTTCGCTCTGGACTCTGGTTGGAGTAAAAAAGTTTCGGTGAAAAGTTTTTAGTTTGACCAACGTTTGACCCATGTTTGACCTATATTTATTTTGTTTGATATTACGAGTGGGTTTGGTTTAAACAGTGTTTTTTCTGTAAAGAATAATCTTTTTTCACTTACAAAAGCATTTATATAGCTAATGTACGCGACTTCGTCCGCGTGGATTTACCTAATTTTTTAAAATCCCGCGGGAACTCTTTGATTTTCCGGGATAAAAAGTAGCCTATGTCATTTTCATGGTCCTCAACTATATTCATGCAAAAAATCACGCAATCAATGTAATATTCTTTAAAAAAAAAAGACTTGTGGCACTCGGGGACTGCCGCGGTAAAGCTATTGCATAGCATTTTTTATCAACGCCATCTAGCGGTGAGAGGGGTCCCGTGTCAGGTTATTTTCGTTACGGAATTTTGTGGATTTGGTCTCCACGCTGGCCCGCGAAAGAAGCTTAAAAAGTTTTCTATTGTTTTGTGGAAATAAAAAAAAATTGAGAATAAGTCATAATCCGGCATCAAAATGGTTACCTCTTAGGTATTTTGAAGGCGATCGCGATTGCTTTGCGCAATTAGCCCCATACGCTGAAAGTGAAAATGCAAAGGGTGACGCGGGAAGTGCAGCTTAGCTTAATAGCTCGCGCTTAGCTCGAGCTGCGAATTCTTTCATACGGACAGCTTTGTATGGACATTACCACGAAAAATCCTATAGTACGTTTATCTCACGAAGTTACGGACGCTTTACTTGTGGTTACGTCGTGTATACGCACATTGCGTAAGTGTGCGTGCTTATCAGGAGCGTACCCACACTTATATAGATACACACACACACACAACCATGAGCCACGTGTCCTCGTGAATTGAAAGAACTATACTAATATTATAAATGCGAAAGTTTGGATGTATGGATGGATGGATGTTTGTTACTCAATCACGCCACAATGACTGAACCGATTTGGCTGAAAGTTACAAGTTCACAGAGATAGTTTATAGTCTGGAATAACACATAGGCTACTTTTTATCCCGGAAAATAAGAGCATTTCCGCGTTCGTAGTAGGATTATATTATATTACCTATTAATGCGAACTCGCCATCCTTAACATAAACGTTAAGTTTCTCAGAGGATGGCAGAGAAAATAATGTAATTAAAAAATGTATATCGACGGGTAAAAAGCTAAGGATCTAAGCGACATTTTGTAAAACTTGCAGGAAGGCTGATCAAATATTTTTTTTTGGAAAAAAAATCATAAAAATCATAAAAAGACAACTATTGGATAGTCTTTTATTTATTTAGTACAGTATAAATACAGTATAAATACAGTATTTATACTGTACTAAATAAATAAAAGACTGTCCAAAAAAAAATCATATTTTTTTTTAATGATTTTTTCCCCTGTCTTCCTGCAAGTTTTACAAAATGTCGCTTAGATCAGTTAGCCTTTCACCCGTCGATATGTACTAGATCTTGGTCAATAAATTAAAAAAAAAAAAATTAAAGTAGGTATGTCCACAAGTAGTTAACGTAGGAACTACACAGATGAGCAAAGCGGTCAAAAGGTCTCAGCGGCGACCGCGCCACAGAGTAATGAATGCCGCGAACATCACGGGACATCGCTATATTTATTGAGATTAATCGTTTATCCCCAGGTTACGGAGGTCAGGTGCCGATTGAGACGTACATACAGACTTGAGGGTATATTGCAGCCCGTTTGTCACTACAAAGTCATTAAAGGCTTATCTATCTACTAGCTGGCGACTTCGTCCGCGTCAATTTCTGTTATTATGATCGCGATTAAGAAGTTTTTAAAAGAATATATTTTAAATATGGATAATTTTCCCCGTTTTTGCAACATTTTTCACTGATGCTTCGCTCCTATTGGTCGCAGCGTGATGTTATTTAGCCTAAAGCCTTCCTCGATAAATGGACTATCCAACACAAAAATAATTTTTCAATTCGAACCAGTAGTTCCTGAGATTGGCACATTCAAACAAACAAACTCTTCAGCTTTATAACATTAGTATAGATCACTAGAAACAAGTGTAAATTAAAAATTAATAATAATCTTTAAAAAATACTATGGGTGTACCTAATTATATGGATGGGACGGATATTTTGAACCTCGCACGATGAGTACGAACGAACGAACGAAAAAAAAAACCAAAATTAAAAACAACAATGTAGGTAAAATAGCTATGCTGAACTTGACTACTATGCCCCTTTTTCCTGTAAAGATTTGACCTTAATTTTTTTTTTTGGAAGTCAAATTTTTCCATAATGGGAACTGTGAAAGATTTTCAGACTGACCTATATTTATTTTTAACCGACTTCCAAAAAAGGAGGAGGTTCTCAATTCGTCGATTTTGTTCCCCGATTATTTGTTTGGCGGATTGCGGAATGATTTTTACCGAAGGTCACACCTTTTTATGTACCTGCGATCATGCAAATAAATGATTTGATTTGATTTGAGTAACACTATGAACGTCTAGTTTACGTGACCGTTACATTACACTACTAGCAATTACCATTTTATTTTCCGGGAACAGCGATATATACTGAGTGAAAAAAAAAAAAAGTGACCCCATGACATTACACACTTTTTTTTAATTTCTATGTATGTTATCACCTGTGCGCAATCCACTCCGCTGTCAAACGCGCGCTCACTTCGCTCCGCCGGGCCGGAACAATGCGAGAGCGAGCGCGGGACAAACGAGAATTGTGAAGACACTGTCCTCATGACTGCGAGCATACAATAAATAATACCTGAATTTTTCAATTTAATCTTCATTTAAAAAAAAAGACGTGTGGCACGCGGGGACTGCCGCGGTAAAGCTATTGCAAAGCATTTTTTATCAACGCCATCTAGCGGTGAGAGGAGTCCCGTGTCAGGTTGTTTTCGTTACGGAATTTCTGGATTCGGTCTCCACGCTGGCCCCGCGATAGAAGCTATGCAATAGCTTAAAAATAAGCCTCGAAATGGAAATTGTAAAAGATTTTCTTGGTCGGTCTAAAATCAAAGTCTAAAAAGCTGTAACTTTCAGTGTTTGTGTGTGTGTGGTTTGCATGTCTATTGACGCAACTAGGGAGTAAGCCTAAATCATATGCTGGGACGTAATTAACGGCATGACACTCTCCTATGCCGTTATTCTCTCTATATGATAGCCACACACTTTTTTTTTGGAACGAAGTTCCTTATCGCGCGTTGTGAAAGGGGACTAGACGGAAAAAATTCTTACGAAAAGTTGTCACGACACTTTTTGCTATAGTAAGCTATTGTAAGCTGTGCGGCGTCGCATGTTTCTCTGTCTGTCTCTCTCTCTCTTATAGAAAGCAAGCCAGATATTTTCATTTCTATTTCGCATTGAACTTCGTTCCATCCGGGTGTCCCTTGACACCTCTCAAGTTTTTTTTTTTTTAAATTCTATGTATGTTATCACCTGTGCGCAATCCACTCCGCTGTCAAACGCGCGCTCACTTCGCTCCGCCGGGCCGGAACAATGCGAGAGCGAGCGCGGGACAAGCGAGAATTGTGAAGACACTGTCCTTATGACTGCGAGCATACAATAATACCTGACTTATTAAATTTTTTTTAAGTCAAATTTTTTAATAATTTTTTAATGTGGGAAACGGCATGACGCTCTGCTATGCCGCCATGCTCCCTCTACCGCCGAGCATCCCGTGGTAGCCTATGATATTCTACTAAAGATGAGTTATGTACTAACAAAACAAGCGAAAAACTTGTTCCGAACGACGAAGAGTATATAATAGATTACTTCATTGTTAAATTACGACAAATATCTGCCATAACGCGCCTCATTTACCGCACGCTTGTAACATATCCACCTCTTTTTATACATATACTATATAATAAGTTGTAGCCACACACTTTTTTTAAATTCTATGTATGTTATCACCTGTGCGCAATCCACTCCGCTGTCAAACGCGCGCTCACTTCGCTTCGCCGGGCCGGAACAATGCGAGAGCGAGCGCGGGACAAACGAGAATTGTGAAGACACTGTCCTTATGACTGCGATACAACAATGTGTTGAATATTTCAATCTGGCACTAATCTAAGTCCTACTAAAATCCTACTAATCTTTTAATATATAAAACAATTTAGATTTTGGTATAACATTGTAATACATATTCTATTCTATACTAATATATAAAGCTGAAGAGTTTGTTTGTTTGAACGCGCTAATCTCAGGAACTACTGGTTCGAATTGAAAAATTATTTTTGTGTTGGATAGTCCACTTATCGAGGAAGGCTTTAGGCTATATAACATCACGCTGCGACCAATAGGAGCGAAGCATCAGTGAAAAATCTTGCAAAAACGGGGAAAATTAGCCATATATTTAAAATATATTCTTTTAAAAACTTTTTAATCGCGATCATAATAACAGATATTGACGCGGACGAAGTCGCGCTCGACAGCTAGTATTTAAATATTAGCATGTAAGTTTACCTTTTATTATTGCAACACCTCCTGCTGTATTATTATTTTTTTGTCTTTCTGAGCCATAAGGTTGTCTGGAAGAGATCGCTTTTTAGCGATAAGACCGCCTTTTTGTCCAATCTTTTTTATCTATTTATCTAGGTATACAGATGAATAATATACTATATCATAGTCTAGATATCACTGCTATGCTCATACAAGTAGGTATTTTTATAAACTGTGTATACCGAAAGTAGGTAGTTAGAGAAGGTTTCTACATGCATTAGCTGGGTGTTAATTATAAATTAATACTGACACGATTTGATTCGGTTCGAGATACTGTGAAATGCATAGGGTTTTCAGCTTTATTTCACCTTTTTAATTTTAAGCTTCTATCGCAGGCCTTGAGCGTGGAGACCGAATCCAGAAATTCCGTAACGAAAATAACCTGACACGAGACTCCTTTCACCGCTAGATGGCATTGATAAAAAATGCTATGCAATAGCTTTACCGCGGCAGTCCCCGAGTGCCACACGTCTTTTTTTTAATTCTCTTTTAAAGAGCTCACTGGAGTGACTATGCAGCTCTCGTAGGTAGGTACACAATGCAACATAAATTCAATTTAGATTACTTATAACTAGTTAGGTATTAGGTCTATTTTTTAAATTATTTCTAACTATCCTATACAATTTCTTCGCTCCTTCTCACATTGGGTTTGCCAGGGTTACATTTACATCGCAGAATGTTCTGTTTTGGACTTCGCTTCGGACACATTCCATTAATATGCGATACACATCCTCTAGCATAGACATCTAGCGGCTCACCGCTAGATGTCTATGACATGAAATAAATAAATTTGAATTTGAATATACTTGTGTCGAGTTGGCAACCCTGTGGATAGTCTTATTATTCCCACAATAAGCTCCGACGAAAAAAACCGTAGCTAGCCCGTAGATACCGAAGCGAAAGCGGTGACTCAGCTAAATGTTATATTTGTTCTGCAAAGTCTATAAGTGTAGCCGTTGAAAAACTAAAATCTCACCATCAAAATCTAACAGCCACCTATTTATACAACGTGTAACAAAAGTGTGAAATAACCCTGAAGGAGGTGAATGTGCTCATGAAACTGAACAACTTTCCCCAAGGAACATAGGTCGAAATGTGAAAACAAAATGTGGACCTAACATACAATATTGACGATCAGCTGATTGATTTTCCTACTATGGGAGGTAAAAATTATTTTTTCACATTTCGACCTATGTTCCTTGGGGAAAGTTGTTCAGTTTCATGAGCACATTCAGCTCCTTCAGGGTTATTTCACACTTTTGTTACACGTTGTATATACAAAAAGCAATATCGTTAGTCTAGCTAAAACTCAAAAACAGCTTGGCCGATTTGAATACGTATATCTTTTTTTGTTTTGGATGGTTTATAAACAAAAAAAAAGGTAGACAAAACCCAAAAGTCCAGCTGAAAAACGAAAAAATTCAAAATTGGTAAGTAATTTTTTTAGAAATCAAATGTACTTTTAATAGATGGCGGGAGTGAAGCCGTGGATAAAAGCTAGTAAAACTTAATTTTGGATTTCGCTGTTGCTGGCGATTTCTTTCGCATGGAGTTAAGATTTTGAAAATTCGGTGGAAACTGGAAACCCTCTGTTTTTGCAATAAAAATGTAGCCTATGTCACTCTCTAAGTCCAAAACTGTAGCCATGCAAAATATCACATCAATCCGTTGCTTCGTTTCTGCGTGATTGAAGGACCAACCAATCAACAAACAAACACTTTCGCATTTATAATATTCGTAATGGACAGTTCTCTACCAGAATCGAACCCGTATCCATAAAAGGAGTAGCAATATAGCTAACTGTCATATTAAACTTAATTAATGGCGGAGTGGTCACACCGGAAGTGTCAGTTCGAACTCGTTCTAACTTCGAAATTCAAAAATGATTGACAGCTTCGATAAAAAGGGCAAGATGGCTGCCCCGAAAAATTTTATTTTATTATTTTCTGTAAATATAACTACTTAAATAGACTACTAGTAATTTTAATTTAGTTAACTTGTGCAATTACGTACGTAATTTTTTTTAATTCCTCGCGGGAACTCTTTAATTTTCCGGGATAAAATGTAGACTTTGTGTTACTCCTGTGCATGAGCTATCTCCATTCCAAATTTCGGCTCAATCGGTTAAGTCGTTGTGGTGTTAAATATGGCGTTAATTAGTATCAAACATACACACACACACACACACACACGGACACACACATACAAACTTTCGCCTTTATAATGTTAGTGTGATGTGATATTACTATATTTCATCATTATCTATCTATATCGGATTGTGATTAACTTTGGAGAACATTAAAGATTTCTCAAAATCGGTTCAGTACCTGATTTCCAAGATACAACGTGGCTGGAAGGAACTATGGACATTTTTCCCTTTTCAGTTATTCTTTATTTCTGTACTAGCTTTTGCCCCCGCGACTTCGTCCGCGTGGAATTAGATTTTGGGGTGGAATTTTCAAAAACTGTGACACACGTACTTTTTTATTTTTAACTGAAAGCTCAAATACCAACTTTGATGGAAACAGCTTGAAAAATGACGGAGTTTCATATAAACTTCCATCCGCTATTTACACCCCTTAGGGGTGGAATTTCCAAAAATCCTTTCTTAGTGTGCGCCTACGTCATAAAAGGAACCAACTGTAAAAATTTCAAGTTTCTAACTTCAGTAGTTTAGGCTGTGCGTTGATATCTCAGTCAGTCAATCAGTCAGTCAGGACTTTGATTTTATATATATAGATTAGTACCTACCTATTGAAGTCGGTTTAATTTCACTTAAATGACAGCTTGTTTTGAGTTTTATTATTGGCTTCATTGGCTTCTTTCTAAGCCATGCCCGTATATTGCAATGAAATAAGATATGCGGATAAAAATGATTAGCTTCTCCTATTCAAAGCCAAAATGCTGATTAGTTTGTTTAGAAATCGTACTTCGGACCGAAACATGATGCGTAAGTATGCGTTTTGTTTTTTAAAAAAAGCAACGCATCAAATACCTTTTACTTGGGGCCAAACAAAGGTACGATTCTGATAAGTTTATTTTTTAACCGAGTTTCAAAAAAGAAGGAGGAGGTACTCGCTTGGACCGATTTGGAAAATCCTTTTTTTTGTTTGAAAGGGTATACTTCCCAGGTGGTCCCATGGTCATCAGGTCGGGATCTGATGAAAGGATCCTGGAGAAATCGAGGGAACTCTTCAAATTTTATAGGCACAATTGATATAAGTACTTTGTAGTTGGAATATGTATGGAAGGAGGGATGGATGGATGTTTGTTACTGAATCGATATGGCACATAGATAGATTATATCCTGGAATAATACATAGGCTTTTTTAACCCGGAAAATAAGAAAGTTCCCGTTTGTTACTTCTTCACGCCACAACGAATGAACCGATTTGGCTGAAATTTAAAAAGGAAGATAGCTCTCACCCAGGATTGACACATAAACTACTTTCTATCCCAAAAAATAAGAGAGTTCCTGCGGGAATAATAAAACCTCAATTCACACGAACGAAGTCGCGGGCATCAGCTGGTATCGCATACGATTTCTTTGCTCCCAAGAGTAGTAATGGGAACTAACGCTGAAGAGCGTTATATATTTTAAATATCGATAATTTTCCCCGTTTTTGCAACATTTTTCACTGACGCTTCGCTCCTATTGGTCGCAGCGTGATGTTATATAGCCTAAAGCCTTCCTCGATAAATGGACTATCCAACACAAAAAGAATTTTTCAATTCGAACCAGTAGTTCCTGAGATTAGCGCGTTCAAACAAACAAACTCTTCAGCTTTATATATTAGTATAGATTTTAATTTTAAGTTTAGAATGAGTACTACGAGTAGGTTTCATGAGGATGGCTTAAATTGTTTGGTTGTTTGTTTTTGTAATGTCTTGAACAATAATAATGAAAAAAAAAACTCAGTCTTGAGTCTTCAGCGTAAGAACCTAGTACCTACTCGAAACTGAAATGTCTAAGACGCATTTCTATTTATTTATCAACACGCAAACCTCTCAATTAAAATCAATTCATCTCTTAACGCTTGATTTAAAACAAACGCCGACACATTTATTTCCTAAGCCATAAGGTTGAAAATGTGTGGAAGGAAATTGGCGGTCAGACATTTGACTGTTTTTATTAATAGCATGTTTAGTGCATGCATGAGCAGTGGTTAGAACTGGGGTTTCCTATACGCGGATTGCAGGTTCGACCCCGGGCATGGTAAATCTTCAGGTGCAAATTTGATTTTTACAGCAGTATATCAAATTTTAGCTATCAGAAAAAAAAAACAGACAAAAATTACATCATACTAGTTGATGCCCCTAACTTCGTTCGCTCGGATTAAGGTTTTGTAATTCCCGCGGGAACTCTCTTATTTACCGGGATAAAAAGTAGCTTACCTGTTATTCCACACTATAATCTATCTCTATGCCAAATTTCAGCCAAAGCGGTTCAGTAGTTTTTACGTGAAAGAGTAACAAACATCCATCCATCCATCCATCCATACTTCGTTTATAATATTAATAGTAGGATTTTCAAGAGACGATACAGTAGGAACATAAAATAATGAAACTTCGACAAAACAAAAGGGGATTTTTTTCTGGAATATGAAAAAAAAAAAAACAAAAAATGGTGACTCCTAACAATAAAAGACTAAACACAAGTATTTTGAATATGCACTCTAAGTTTTTTTTTAAAGTTACAAATGACTTTTGAGCTACTACTATTTAAGTTTTATTTTGTTGTACTTATGTTCTTATACATTTCACCCCTGTATTTATGTATGCCAGAGTAGCTATGCCAGAGTTTTAAACGTCACAATGCCATTTCGAAAGCTGCGGTCGAGGTTCGCGAGCGGCGTCGCCCGCCGGGAATCCATTTTGTAAGTTTGACGTTTGTGCCAAAATGGCCGCCGCAAATGGCGGCCGCCCGCTAATCTTGTTGACGAGTTGTTGGCGAGTTAGAAACAGCGCTTTACACGTTGGGGGCTTAGATTTTGAGTAGTTTTGAGAGTCGGAAAAGAAATAAGTATGCCCATTGACTAACAGTCATCCGAAACCTTTGGATCCACGGAAGACCAGCGCTATGCCTTTGCTTTCTCCACAGGGATAGCATATGCTGAATGGAGTCCATTTTGGGACCACACATATTTATTTTTTGTTTTTTATCTCTTTCTATCATTAACTGTGTTATGTGTCTCAAATAAATGCTTTTTCTTTTCTTTTTATTTTCTTTTCATTGTCCATCCATTTTCAAAAACCATTTTAATAAATATGAATAGATAAACCATTTTATCCTTTTCCCGGGGTTACAATTTCTCCCGCCCATGCTACCAGCGCTGGTAGAGATTGCTCTGTAGCAATAAGGCCGCCTTTCATGCGTAGTTTTAATTTTTTTTTTATATTTTTAGCGAGCAAACGAGCAGGCGGGTCACCTGATGTTAAGTGATTACCGCCGCCCATGAACACTTGTAGCACCAGAGGCACCACCAGTGCGTTGCCGGCCTTTCAGGAATTTGTTGGTCCGCCCCTTGAATAACCCCATGTTGTAATTCAGTGGAAACACCGTTGCAGGAAGTTGGTTCCACAGTTTCAAAGTGCGTGGAAAAAAAGATCTGGAACATCGGATGGTCGAAGTGCTCCAGGCGCCCAGGTGGTGAGGGTGAAATTGTGTTCGGTGGCGAGCGGTGCGGTTGTAAAAGAGAGACGGTGGAATAAGATCAAAAAGCTCTTCAGAACACTCCCCATTATATAGCCGATAGAAGACGCAAAGAGAGCTAACATCTCTGCGGTGCTCCAGGCTTTCCAGCGGGTTGGTTAATTTGGGATTGCCCACAAGCCGAACTGCCCGTTTTTGAATCCGGTCAAATGGAAGGAGTTGGTATTGGGGTGCTCCAGCCCAAAGGTGAGGTGAGGTGAAAGTGAAGGTGAAAGGTGAGGTGAAAGGTGAAGGAGTTGTATTAATTTTTGTTTCTTTCTTGTGTGCAATAAAGTTTTTATTTATCTATCTATCTAAGTAACTGAAGATCGTTCAACCGGTTCGAAAAAGATTAGCAAAAAATACTATTGCGTGACTTACCACTTCGAACTCCTAAAATACTGCTTAGTTTATTCTATTTTGAAGCTTCCATAGCCCAATCGTTAAAGGTGCGGACTGAAAACTGAAAGGTCGCAGGTTCGAGCCTCACCCGTTGCACTATTGTCGTACCCACTCCTAGCACAAGCTTTCTGCTTATTTGGAGGGAATACGAGGATATTAATCCACTTCAGCTTGACTAATATTCTTTAAAAAAAAGACGTGTGGCACTCGGGGACTGCCGCGGTAAAGCTAGTGCATAGCATTTTTTATCAACGCCATCTAGCGGCTCACCGCTAGGCTAGGAGTCCCGTGTCAGGTTATTTTCGTTACGGAATTTCTGGATTCGGTCTCCACGCTCAAGGCCCGCAATAGAAGCTATGCAATAGCTTAAAAAAAACTAGCTTTTGCCCGCTGTTTCCCTCACGTTAAATTCGATTTTTTAAACCCCTATTTCACCTCCTTGGGAGTTGTTTCCAAAAATTCTTTCTCAGCAGATGTCTACGTTATAATAACTATCTGTGTGCTCAGCTTTTCTCCTCCTAAATTTCAGGAGGCTTTGGCCGTGGCTAGTTACCACCCTACCGTCAAAGACGTGCCGCTAAGCGATTTAGCGTTCCGGCACGATGGCGAGTAGAAACCTATTAGAGGTTTAAATGTACACTGCCATAACCAAGTTAGCCCGCTACCATCTTAGACTGTATCATCACTTAACATCAGGAGAGATCGCAGTCATCGAATAAAAAAAATGTAGGCTCTTCCTGTGCGTCATTTTATCGGCCCTGCGATGAGAGACCGATTTTTTATCTGACGGTCGATTCACCGTCGATTATTGGGTACCGTAAGAAAAACAATGGCTCTTATAATTCCAATATCTTCCAATATGCGATCTAATCGCAAAAAAAAAAACATCTTTTTTCCCGTCGAAGTATAACGCTTAGAACAGAAGTTTTTTTTTATTCGATGACAAGATAGCCCATGACTGCGATCTCATCGGATGGTAAGTGACGATGCAGTCACAGATGGTAGCGGGCTAACTTGGAAGGGGTATAGCAGTGTAAATTCAACCCATACCTCTAATCGGTTTCTACACGCCATCGTGACGGAACGCTTAATCGCTTGGCGGCACGTCTTTGACGGTAGGGTGGTAACTAGCCACGGCCAAAGCCTCCCACCAGACCAGACCAGAGACAATTTAGAAATTATAAATTCCCAAATTGCCCCCGCCGGGAATCGGACCCGAGACCTCCCAGTTATAAGACCACAGCGCTCACCACTGCGCCAGGGAGGTCGTCAAAACAGGGACGCCAGGGAGTTTCGTACGTAAACGTAAATTCAAAACAACCAATGAATTTGTGATTAGAAGAAAGAAGAGGAAAGAAAAAGCATTTATTTAAGAAATTGTGCCACACATCACGATTCACGACAGGTACCCTAAGGTACCTACATTTTTTTTTCAGTCAAGTCAAGGACTAACTTGTCACCAAATAAAAAAAAACTTATATAACAAAACCGCATGGAGACGACAGACCTATAATCTTCGACCATTTAGCCGGGACGTGGCGAGCGCACGCATTCCCCTCTGCCGAAGTACATGTACAAACGTACGTGTCAGCTTGTAAGCGTGACAGCTTTTGAGTTAGTGTGCGTTCATAGAGACATTAAGTATTTACAAGAGTGTGCGCAAGTGAGTAAATGTGTGCTGTACGTGATTACCTCACCTCCCGCAGAAAGTGGCAGAATATATTCAGTACTAAATCTGCGTAAAGGCAAGTCCTTTCTGAATAGTTCAAGCCTATAACACACGTTCTGCGAAGTGTGAAATCTACCCGTGCGAAGCCGGGGCGGGTCCACTAGTGCACGCCAAAGTGAAGAAACTGGAGTAACCAGCTCTCCATTTAAATCCATTAGCGAGGAATGCCTGTCTTAGACTGTATGTCCGCACGCAACCTCACACCTCCCACAGAGATTCGTTAAACAAGTACAGAGTGCTAGAGTGAATCGGCTTGGCATCCAGCTGCCCACAAGATAGTGTAATAATTAATCTATATATATAAAATTCAAAGTCCTGACTGAATGACTGAGATATCAACGCACAGCCTAAACTACTGAAGTTAGAAACTTGAAATTTTTACAGTTGGTTCCTTTTATGACGTAGGCGCGCACTAAGAAAGGATTATTGGAAATTCCCCCCCTAAGGGGTTTAAATAGGTGATGGAAGTTTATATGAAACTCCGTCATTTTTCAAGCTGTGTTTCCATCAAAGTTGGTATTTGAGCTTTCAGTTAAAAATAAAGAAGTACGTGTGTCACAGTTTTTGGAAATTCCACCCCGAAACCTAATTCCACGCGGACGAAGTCGCGGGGGCAAAAGCTAGTATATTATACTAGTTGATTCCCGCGACTACGTCTGCGTGACTTGCTATTATCCGCGAGAAGTTATGTCCTCTATCTCCGAAAATATTTAGTAGATTTTCATCAAAATTGGACAAAATATTTCTAATAGTACACAATTTATAATAACGTAATAATTATCAAATTCAGTTTAGACATGACCGAGTTATAGAGGAAAATGGACAGAAACTTTTAGCCCATATTCCGCGGGAAGCTTATTGTTTCTAAGGATAGAAACTATCCTATATATTGACCCGCAGGGTTATTACGTATCTCGCGACAGGTTCGCGACAGGCGTAAATTGCGCAATCGTTGCTGTCAAACGTCACTTCTGCTGTCAAACGTCACTTCTCAAACGTCAAATTTCAATAGTGACAGCAGTAGCAACACGACAGCAATCACTACGCGATCGGTTGCAAAATGTCACTAAAATTCGTATTACGCAAGCCAATCGCGCGCCTATCGCAAAATGTACTTTTCTTCTTTAGAGATGCTTGATGGAGAAGAAAGGAAGTCAAATACTTCGGGAGGGTTTTACTACAGACCACAACACAAAATAAATAAAAAATATAACAATTCAACCGCTGACGACGATAAAAACTGTGTATTTTGTTTACATCTATTGCCGTCCTATCGCGAGTGGCGCTAGTATCGACGCGTGAACAATAGACGTGCGATTGGCTTCCGTAATACGATTTTTAGTGACATTTTGCGACCGATCGCTGTCGCGTTGCTATTGCTGTTGCTGTTGCAAATTTTTACGTAATCAGGGTGCCGAACTATCAGCTACCACTATACCAAATTGTATTTAATCCCGTGCAGTAGTTTTCGCGTGATGCGCGCACAGACAGACAGACAAAAAATTCAAAATTTGTTTTGGACTCAGTATCGATGATAAAGCATCCTCCGATTAAAATTTTCAAAATATATTTAACTAGCTTTAACCCGCGGCTTCGCTCACGTTAGGTTCGATTTTTTAACCCCCTATTTAACCCTCTTGGGGTTGAAATTTTCCAAAATCCTTTCTTAGCGGATGTCTACGTCCTAACAGCTACCTGTATGCCAAATTTCAGCTCTATCGGTCCAGTGGTTAGAGCTGTGCGTTGATAGATCAGTCAGTCAGTCAGTCAGTCAGTCAGTCAGTCAGTCACCTTTGCCTTTTATATATTTAGATGTACAGAATTTGTTCCGTTACAGTTAAATTATAGTTTAGACTAGCCATCTATTTCTTCTTACTAATCTTTGCCTCTGTAATGATATAGCACTCAATGAAAGTGCTACACCTACGTATCTAAGATTAAGTCAAGAAATATGTTAATTTTAAATCTTACCCGACTACAGGTAAAGCCAAAAGTTGATATAATTTTAGCATATTTTATTTATTTATGTATGTTTGTATTTACGTTGGGATGTTCCACTGTAGCGTTCAAACTACTGAACCGATTTTGATTGACAGTTTTAAATAAAGTACCAGGCTAACAGAGGCAGGGAGGAGGCGAGAGGAGCTCAGTAGTGAGGCGTTGATGACTTGCTAATGATGATGATATATATTTTTAGAATCATAGGAAACTGTGGGGCAGATAAATGTATCGATATACCTACCTATTATGCATATAAGTGTTCAACGAACTTAATCCCTACCATAAAAGTCTTGACTATAAAAAGATCCCACGATGGGTGTATTACATCATTTATAACAATATAACAGCAGTCAATACAATCATCTTTTATATTCGTTAAAAATTCTTTAAGATTTATTACTAAATTCATTTACCCTAAACAACCATCGTAACTTTGCCATCGAAATAAACGATAACTGTCGATTTTAAACTTTATTTCTATAAGCATAAAGTGCTGTAAAATTAAAACAATAGCAAACATAATTTGGTGCGACGTCCACCGATGTATCATTTCATTTTATTTCAAAATTTGAATCACATAACTCTGCCGTCACAAGTGGCGCTAGTGTCTTCGTAATAAAAAATAAACCGCGCAATTTTGAACTTTATTTACTCTAATAAAATTAGTTCGCAAAATTGCCACCAGCAGAGTTACTCTTGTCGTTAGAAAGGTTCTTTTATATGTATAGAGAATAACTTTCTTTATGGCAGCGATGATGTTCCTATTTCAAATTGATTTTACGTGTAATGAGTGTTACGGCGGCTCGATAAAGAACCCAGACAGGCGATATAATAAATCATCCAACTGTAAAATAAGTTATTAAAAAAAAAAACTATTGTCTATGCCACAAGAGGAAAGAGTCTCTCAGAGAAGGGTTACAAATAGGTCATATAATAATACTGGTCCAATGCGAATTGGCGGACTTCTCACAACTTCGAGAACATTATGGAGAACATTATGGAGAACTCTTAGTGCAGGTTTCTTCACGATATTTTCCTTCTTTATTTAATTGCTTAAACGCACATAACTCTGATCGAACCTGTACATACGCAAATAGTCTTATCTTTATTTATCCCGGAAATTAAAGAGTCTCCGCAGGATTTAAAAAGCTAAATCCACGCGCACGAAGTCACAGGCATCAGTTAGTTATTTATTATGAATGCGAAAGTGTGTTTGTTTGTTGGTTTGTCCTTCGATCACGCTGCAACAGAGCTAACGTGATCGACGTGATTTTTTGCATCTGTTTAGTTGAGGACTTGGCTATTTAGATAAGGTTGAAGTCGCAAAATAAATAGTAAAATTTTGAAGAAATTAAATTAATCAATAAAAGAATTAAAGAAATAAATTTTGAATTTGGATAAGAAGACCTTTGCGCTCGAGAGATTTGCCTTAAGTTTAGTAATTCAAATTAGATGTATGTATGGAAGCGTGAATTTAAAATGAGAACATGGGCGGCCACAATCCGTCTACAGTCTACACCGCGGCCCGCGCGAGTGTGCAGTGCAGCAATAAAGATTATCCCGACTCTATGGTCAGGGTCACTCTACTGTCTATGCTCAACTTTATTTACGGCAGTTCTGTTCCATTTGTATTTGAATTAAGTAAAATGGCGCACTTAGAATTTAGAATTGAACGAAGTTCTACCTATGTCAAGATTTTATTTTTATAATTTTTATTTATAATCAAAAGAATATTAGCCAAGTTAACTAACTACGTCACTCTCCACGTCCTCTCTTTACCACTATGAAAAACTGACGTCGATCCGTTCCGATTGAAGACAAACTAACAAACACACTTTCGCATTTTATAATATTTTTTAGTAAGGATTTTGCGCAGTATAATAGTAATATACAAACTAACTACCTAACGAAATCCTTCCAGTTAATATTTTTTGTTAAATATCTCTCACCAAACGATTTGTTCTGAGACTCAGAGACTGAAATTAATACAATATACTTTATCTATCTAAATCAATAGACAAAACTTAATTTTTTGAGCAAAACAAAGAATGTTAAATTCAAGAGTATTTAAGTATCTATTTCATGAAGGCCAACATCGTGGTTTTTATGACAAGTCGAGATTCTACCACTTGCTCTACCACTTGCTCTACCACGCCGAGTTCGGAAAGCAGATTCTGCGGAAAAGAGCTTTCCGCGCACTATTAACATTTAAAACGAATTTAACACTTATTATATGGGAATAAAATCATTGCTTCAATTATTAATTATTTTTCAAACTTTCGCCTTTATAATATTAGTGTGATTTATTATTTTGAAAGCAGCTGTATTGAAGACTACAATATTTTAATTTACTCGTCTGAACCTAGATGGCGCTGCACGGTTTTGCATGGCGCTATAATTCGTCGCCTCACAGAATATAACATGCTACTACGAAGTGTATTTGGTAAATCGGTTCAGTAGTTTTTGAGTATTTTTGGATTCTATTTCAGCGTAAGTTATTTTATGCTTAGAAATAGTTTGTTATTACATTGCAATTGCAGTAAGCAATTAATCTCTAAAGGTGGCCAAAAAGTCCAAAATCTACCTTCTTTTTAAGTTAGATCATTTGCAATTGTAACTCTCGGAATCGTATCTGCGACCTCCCGCATAAGAGAGCGTAGTCCTAAACACACACAGGGCTTCCTGGACATGTCAGTATACAAAATATTGCTAAAGTTACACCCAAATCGGTACAGTAAATGGTGATGGTTAAATGAGCCGTGATTGGGTGACCGGAGGGTTGTAGCAAATAGGGTGAGGGTGCGACTTGTAATTTAATTGTGTCGGTAAGTGATGCTGCGCTATCTCTAAAAGCCCCATTTGAACATTTGTCTGGTGGGAGGCTTTGGCCGTGGCTAGTTACCACCCTACCGTCAAAGACGTGCCGCCAAGCGATTTAGCGTTCCGGCATGATTTTTTTTATTAAGGGAAGCTGGAAGAAATTTTTTTTTTTTTTTTTTATTCTATGACAAGATAGCCCTTGACTGCGATCTCACCTGATGGTAAGTGACGATGCAGTCTAAGATGGTAGCGGGCTAACTTGGAAGGGGTATGGCAGTGTATATTCAACCCATACCCCTAATCTGTTTCACACGCCATCGCTTGGCGGCACGTCCTTGACGGTAGGGTGGTAACTAGCCACGGCCAAAGCCTCCCACCAGACCAGACCAGAGATAATTCAGAAGTTATAAATTCCCTTTCCTCCGTCGGGAATCGAACCCGAGACCACCCAGTTACAAGACAGTGCTCACCACTGCGCCAGAAAGGTCGTTACGGTTAAGAAGATATAGATTAACATTTCTACATGCCATAAAAATGATTGTTTGATGTGTTTTTAAACGATAATCAAATTAACTTGTTCTGTGGGGACATTATAACAACTCCTAAGGGAATTAGGGTGAAAGGTCGGCTTTATGTAATATCGACTTCCCAAAAAAATCTTTTATTATAATTTACAGCGTCGATTTAGTTTTGTATTTCGACGATCTCCCTGGCGCAGTGGTGAGCGCTGTGTTCTTATAACTGGGAGGTCTTGGGTTCGATTCCCGGCGGGGGCAATTAAGGAATTTATAATTTCTAAATTGTCTCTGGTCTGGTCTGATGGGAGGCTTTGGCCGTGGCTGGTTACCACCCTACCGTCAAAGACGTGCCGCTAAGCGATTTAGCGTTCCGGCACGGTCGGTGGCGTGTAGAAACCGATTAGGGGTATGGGTTGAAATTACACTCCTATATCCCTTCCAAGTTAGCCCGCTACCATCTTAGACTAAGCGTCACTTACCATCAGGTGAGATCGCAGTCAAGGGCTATCTTGTCATCGAATAAAAAAAAAATTGTATACGACTGCCTGAAAAAAGGAGTATATTGTTTTCAGGGTTCATGTATGTATGTATGTGAGTTTCTATATTCCACCATAAGTTCTATACGCCTGAACCGATTTTGATGAATGTATCGCTAGAATCCTTAGCTTATTCCGGGTGACATAGTCTAGTAAAATTAAAAAAAATCGAAAATAAGATTAATTACATAATCATCATCTAGAAAATGATGAGTAGATTCCAAAAATATATATAACACTATAGTTCAATATCCAGTGATTCACAAAAAATATAGTTTAAAAATGTGAATAAGATTTCAAAGGTACATAATGACTAAAGTATTCAAATTTTTAATTCGTTTTTGGCTGGGCAGTCGTGTTTTTAAATTTCTGTAATTATAGCTTGTTTCAAATTCCGTGGGATTTCTTTGTTTTTTCGAGTTAAATAGTTATTTGTGTAATATGGGGATAAAGAAATTTTTTGTTCCCCGAGGGCGTTATTTTGAATTCAGAGCGAAGTGAAGGATTCTAAAGTAGAATCCTGAGCGTAGCGAGGAATTCAATATACGCCGCCCGAGAACAAAAAATTTTGGCCCCGAGTGACACACACAATTTTTCATCATTATATGAGAAAAAGCTAGGAGTATCAACCTACTATGTATAGACATTACCTATACGTATATTGAAAGGTTAAATAAAACATTAATAAATTGTTATGAAATAAATGTATGGGCGTATACAAAGGATATGATGACTGACTGACTGACTGATCTATCAACGCACAGCACAAACCACTAGACGGATCGGGTTGAAATTTGGTATACAGATAGCTATTATGACGTAGGCATCCGCTAAGAAAGTATTTTTGAAAATTCAACCAATGTAAGGGGTTTGAAAAATCAAACTTAACGTAAGCGAAGACGCGGGCAAAAGCTAGTAAATACATAAAATAATAAAAAAAAAGACGTGTGGCACTCGGGGACTGCCGCGGTAAAGCTATTGCATAGCATTTTTTATTAACGCCATCTAGCGGCTCACCGTAGAGGAGTCCCGTGTCAGGTAATTTTCCTTAAGGAATTTCTGGATTCGGTCTCCACGCCGACCCGCGATAGAAGCTATGCAATAGCTTAAAAACTGCCCTAAGTCGGGTTTAAATTGTGTTTTCCTGCATAAGATGTAACACGAAATCAGACCGATATACATATCAATAATACAAGAGGGTAGTTCGTAAAAGATAATGTTTATTGCCTTTCTATTTTGTTACTCGGCGAGTGTCGGTTTACTCTTAGCCATAAGGGGATGAAATTAAATTACTTACACATACAAAATAATATTTTGGCGGGTACTATTTCATTCGAGTTTACATTCATCTATATATATAAAATTCAAAGTCCTGACTGACTGAGTCACTGACTGAGATATCAACGCACAGCCTAAACTACTGAACTTAGAAACTTGAAATTTTTACAGTTGGTTCCTTTTATGACGTAGGCGCACACTAAGAAAGGATTATTGGAACTTCCACCCCTAAGGGGTTTAAATAGGGGATGGAAGTTTATATGAAACTCCGTCATTTTGCAAGCTGTTTCCATCAAAGTTGGTATTTGAGCTTTCAGTTAAAAATAAAGAAGTACGTGTGTCACAGTTTTTGAAAATTCCACCCCAAAACCTAATTCCACGCGGACGAAGTCGCGGGGGCAAAAGCTAGTTATTAATACGATATTGAGTATCGTATTTGTTTTATTCGATGACAAGATAGTCCTTGACTGCGATCTCACCTGATGGTAAGTGATGATGCAGTCTAAGATAGTAGCGGGCTAACTTAGAAGGGGTATGGCAGTGTACATTCAACCCTAGTCGGTTTCTAGATGCCATCGTGCCGGAACGCTAAATCGCTGGGCGTCACGTCTTTGACGGTAGGGTGGTAACTAGCCACGGCCAAAGCCTCCCACCAGCGCGTTCTGACTCAGCTCAGACTCAAGGCAGGGATAAAACGAGACTTCATCCGCGTGGATAAAAGTTTTGTGATCCCGCGGGAACTCTCTAATTTTTCGGGATATCTCTGGACTAAATTTCAGCCAAATCGGTTCAGTCGTTGCGACGTGATTGAGTAACAAACATCCAAACATTCGTATATACACTACTATTATAGTATATATATACACTACTATTATACTATAATAGGAAAGATTTGTATTTTTGTGTGTATGTTTGTGATGAATAAACTCAAAAACTACTGTGCCGATTTCAAAAATTCTTTCACCATTGGAAAGCTACATTCATCCTGAGTAACATAGGCTATATTATGTCCACCCGTGCGAAGCCGGGACGGGCCGCTAGTTTATATCCCACAATCCTATAGTCCTATAATCATTCATCACAGTAAAAGTCCAGCATAAGTACAGAAAATAACATAAACACCTTGTTATAAGTATATGTATGTATATGTATGTTAAAATAAAATAACTTTCACTTTAGTCAATATGCAATAATTCAAATTGGTAAATTACTTAATCACATTCACGTAAAACGGAACGCCCGAATCATGTAGGTTTTTGAATTTTTGATTATTTATTTCCTCCATTTCTTTGTTCCAGAAACGGCCTTAAACTCCGTCAGCTAACAGACGGGCGCCATCTTGTTCAAGTCATATACACACCAAATGGCGCCCTTCAAGACTGCGAATACATAACAGAGCCAAAATCTGCAAGAAACTTCATTAAAACACTAAGAAAAGAACTAAAACTAGCTTTAGACGAAGAGAGTTACAGGATACTAGAAAAAAAACCGCGAAACGCCGAAGAGGAGAGATATTACCGCCATTTTGAAAATGTGACGTTTCGGATTTTAAAAAATGGCGAGAACCTACCAACAGATGTCGCCAGTTGGTTCAACTATGACAGATTAAAAGCGGAATGCTTTCAAAGGCACGAAGAGTTGACGTTTATGATGGAAAATAGAAACAAAGTCAGCGAAAACAGTTTGCAAAGGTTAGTTTTTTAAATATTACCCTTTCTATCGATAAAGTAATATGGGGTGTAAGGGACACGTAACGAAAACTGAAACCAGGGATCAAATAAAATCTATAGATATATATTTTGAATTTTTTTTTCATTTTTTTAATTAATTGCAAAATGAGATTGCGTATGTCAACTTGATTGTTATGATCAATAAATGACAATATTTTAAAACAAGAAACAGCAACGTAATGCGCGCGCCTAATGCTGAATTTCAGGAGTTCAGGACATTAATTTCATCAACAAAGTTCACTCATGAAATTAGAAGTTTACACGTGAAATTGTTAATTTAAAATTAATGTCATGAAACAAACTTCATGCCACTAATTTCGCAGTGTAAACTGCCGCTTGCGACGCGCCGTACCTACACCGAGTGTAGGTAACGGCGTTCGTTGTTCGCGATACATTGCGTGCTCAAAAATTACAATATTGGTAACTAATCATTTCTGATATGAGTGGTATTTGTAAATTCATTATAGGCATTAAGTGTAACCTATTACAAAGTTTTCGTTATGAAGCCCTTACACCCTGTAATAATAAAAAAGTTCTATAGTTGTTGCAATTCACGAGGGCTCGTGGCTCATGGTTGTGTGTGTGTCGTATCTGTATAAGTGTGAGCGAGAGCTTGCCCGCGCCTGCCCGCTCCCACCTAGGCTCCTGACAGGCACGCACACTTACGCAATGTGCATGTACTACACGACGTAACCACAAGTAAAGTTCACGCGCCCTCGTGAATTTCAAGAACTATACTTTTATATTTATTAGTAATAAGTAATTACCATTTGAAGGAAATCTCGGAATATATTTTTAAATACATATAAAAAATTGTAGAGCTGGCTTGTACTAAACCAGGGTTGGCGTGATTAAAACAAGTTGTTTTAAAACAAGTGTTTAAAACAGTTTGAATTTATACCGTGTTTTTATTACATGCCATTTTATTAAAAGTCGAATTAATTTGAAATAATGCTTTAAGCTAAAAAGAACAAAAATATAATATTAATAATAAAAAACACTTGTTTAAATCAATTTGAACTGTTTTTTATTCGATGACAAGATAGCCATTGACTGCGATCTCATCTGATGGTAAGTGACGATGCAGTCTAAGATGATAGTGGGTTAACTTGTCTTAAAAAATAACTAAAAAAAACTGTTTTTTTTCCCAACCCTGTATTACACTGGCATCTGTCAGAATCGTCTGCCGCCTACTTCACACTTTTAGACACAAATGTATTTAAGAATGTATTCCTAAAAGGTTCTTGTAATTTTTCTTGAAATAACACGTCTTTCCACAAAATGCACTAATTATGTATATGTGTGCTTTTTAATTATGTATCGTACACTATTCACACGTCTGTATGTGTTTTCTGCACAGACTAAAGGAACGCAATCGACGGAGTCTTTGCGAATCGTGTTCAATAAAGTGAAGCCGCTTGTTTATGAAACTGGCTTCATATTCCTTCCTTTAGCCTGCACTGGTAGCATAGGCGGGAGAAATTTTATCCCCGGGAAAAAGGATAAAATGTTTATCCCCTTATCCACCCGTCGAGGATGGGCTCAGCGGTGGAAGAATATTGACAGTGGATAAAATGGGAGAAAATTTATCCCCGCAATTATTGCCATTATAAGAAAATCATGGAAGTAGGAGGTACAAACACCACAATACTTCAATATTTATGTCAATTCGATCTCAAAAAGTCATTATTTTTATCTATACTCGTGATTTTGACAGTTAATAGGAGATTCGTAGGTGGTTTTTGTTTTCGTTTGACCCTTTCAAAAGTCAAAAAAGGATAAGTTTATCCCTTTCATTTATTCCCATGCTCTAGCCGGGGGAAGTTGCTCCACTTGTAATGTCAAATAGGGATATACTTCTCCTTTCCCCTGTCGCCATGCTCTGGCATAGCGAAAAGGCAATTGTATCCCCTGATAGTGGATAAAATCGGGGGATAAAATGTTTATCTCCTGCCCATGCTACCAGTGCTGATGATGCGTCACGAGTCACGACCGATTCTATATCGGCATCTTAAATACATCAAAAGGATTATTCCTTCCATTTTTAGATGCTATGACCTCTTCTGCACCGCGCACCACAGAATTCACAAACTATTTCTTTTGTGACTAATACCATAAGGTGAAAAGATTTAGGGCCCTTTCTCTTAATATTAAATTCACATAAGTTCATTTAAACGAGTGCGTCTTAAATATCTCGTACGTCTTAAAAGATAAAATTACATAAATACGTAATAGATTTATAAATACATATCAAAAATTCCGAGGCCGGCGGGATTCGAACCCACATCTCTCTGGGAATCGCGCCCGAGTGTGTTAACCGTTACACCACGGCCGAACCACACGTCAGCCACGTAATTAATTCTTTAAGTGTAGGTTAACACTTCAATAAAAAATAAAAAATTACATAAATACTGCTTTAATTAAAAAATAATATGTAATCTTATATGTATGACATAAATATATTATATCGTGACCTTGACGAGTATATTTATATGCTATCTGTCTATTCATTCCATTTGTATATGTATGATATTTTTGTATGAATAAATGATTTGATTTGATTTGATTTGATTCAACGAATTATCATTATAATTACTAGTGGACGCCCGCGACTTCGTCCGCTTCTTCAATTCACAATCGACAGTTCCTGAATCCCCACAGTTTAGGTGGGCAGTACCCCTGCAGCACCAGGATTGAGGAGTTAGAACCCGAACTTTTTATGGGAGCATCTCGCTCCCATAAAAAGTTAAGTTGGCCCTTGTCACTCTCCAGGTCCTCAACTATGCCCATGCAAAAAATCACGTCGATCTGTAGCTATGTTACAGCGTTATTGAAGGACAAACCAACAAACAAACACACTTTCGGATTTATAATATTAGTAAGAATTATAATGGTAATTTTATGAAAAGCTAGATTATAGTCGTTATTTAAATTGACTAGGTGTTTATCAAGAAAAAACACGGATCTTTTTATAAATGACACCCATAATAATACAATCTATACAAATAAATAAAATTGAAGTGTCTGTTTGTAATATCAAAAGAACAGCTTTTTACTAACTGCATACGAAAGTAAATACGGTACTTATACCAAGAAAACAATTTTTAAAATTTTTGTCTGTCTGTCGGCCTGTTTGTTGCCGCTAATCTCGGGAACAGCTGGACCGTTTTTGACGGGACTTTCACTGGTAGATAGCTGATATTATCGGGAAAAATATAGGCTACTTTTTTAACCGACTTTCGAAAAAGGTGGAGAAGGAGTTGTGTCTTTCTACCTCTGTATATCGATATCTCCGTGATTTCTTTACCGATTTGCGTGAATCTTTTTTTAATCGACATTAAAACTTTGCGAGATGGTTCCATAAAAACATGGGTTTCCTCAATCCTGATGCTGCAGGAATACTGCTCCCCTAAATTGTGGGGATTTAGGAACTATTGATTATGAATAGTTATTGTAGGGACCAAATAAAGACTACATCGTTAAATTCCAGGACCCAACTCCTCAATCCTGATGCTGAAGGGGTTCTGCTAACCTAAACTGTGGTGATTTAGGAACGCGGACGAAGTCGCGGGCGTCCGCTAGTTAGTTATAAAGGACTTATGGACATAAACTTGAACAAGCATTTTAAAATTAATGAAACGCTATAAAAGGCTTACAAGGAATTTATTTAAATGGACGTTAGAGACAAGTATCTACTGTATCTTAACATTTAATGAAAAAAAAAAATATCTGTGACTTGAAAAATAATAAAAAATTCGTTATATTATAAACTAGCTTCTAACCTCGATTTCTAGTGGAGATAGACTCTGAAAACAATATTTTAGGGATAAAAGGAGAGAAAGAATGAAAAGAAGGAAGAAAGAAAGAAAAAGTATTTATTTAATAAATTGTTCTATCGAGGTCCTCAAATAGTGTTAAAAATCATTTCGATCCGTTGCTTAGTTTCTGCGTGATTGAAGGAAAAGCCAACAAACAAATTCGTTCGTATTTATATTATTATAGTAGTAGTAGTATATTATTAGAAATATTTTAAAATAAAATATAGCCATTTAGTTTCGCAAGGCCAACGGTTAATTATGACAAACTACAGTAGTGTAATTTCGTTGTCAGAGAGAGAGAGAGTTAAAATATGATTACATTGTCAGAGAGAGAGTTAAAGTATAATTTCGTTTTCAGAGAGAGAGTTAAAGTATAATTTCGTTGTTAGAGAGAGAGTTAAAGAATAATTTCGTCGTTAGAGGGAGAGTTGAAGTATAAGAGATAAGATTGTTCGAGAAACATTTTAATTTCAGTAAAAAGAAAAACTTTAGATACAAAAATTACGGATAAGAACTGCCATAAGTTCCAAGTTAGGCCGCTGCCATCCTAGACTGCATCGTCACTTACCATCAGATGAGATCGCAGGGCCATCTTATCATCGTAAAAATAACATAAATACACTTATGTCATGATTACGACGTGATGCATTCGATGCATACGAAATGGGTTATTCTATAGGCCAGTTGGAAATTGAAGAACTATCTGATGCTACTGTATTTACGACAATATCAGGATTTAGGCGTTGTATATTTTTCATTGCACCATCACTTATTTATTTCACATCACCATTACATTCGTTCTTTACCATTCATCTCGCTCGCACTTAACTTATTTGCTTTGGGTTATACTTATAAATGCTTATTTCACTAAATGATCCATTAAGAAAATATTAAAACCGTGCCTACATTTACTTGATAGTTTCATAATTTAAATTAATCAAACGAGCTGAATATCTGAATGCTTTCGCCCATTTTGCTGCACAGAAAAAAAAAAGTGAAAGCTCCCGCAATTTCAACCATAGACTGTTGTTTTTATTTTATCCCCTGACAGGCAAAGATCCAAAAGCGTACAGCCTCGTAAAATTAACATGCAACAACGGATGACAGGTCCCGCAGATCGCTCAGGGAGAATTTCATAATGCCCGGGACGAAATGGTGCGGTGCGGGGCAATTGGCGGAGTCATACAGCGAATTGGGGAGCGATAGGAACGAAGATAGGTGCTGTAGAGCGCACGATAACTGTCGGATGAACATCGGAGGTTTTAAGCGGAGATTCGGCTATTTCAACTACAGGCCGTTTACGATCTCGCACTGCCGCTGCGATAGGAGGTTTGTCTATGATTTTCTTTTTTTTTTTTTGGGAGTGTGTCACGCTTTGGCTTCGGGGAGTTTGGTATGGGTGCTGCTGTGTTTTTTGGGTAGTTTTTTGGGTGATTTGGATTTGGAACTGGAAGAGTTTTTTTGGGAATCATGTGCAGAGGTTAAAACAAAATTTGATGGCGGTATATAAAGGAGATAACCGGTCAAATGTGAGTCGGACCGTAGGGTTCCGTACCAAAAAACGCCGAAAAAACACGTTTTTAGTAGGCGAGCGATGGAGGGATAAATAAAGGCCCCCCCTTTAATTTTATTTTTATTAAAAACTAGATGATATCCGCGACTACGTTCGCGTGGAACGCGTTTTTATTCTCGCAGGAAATCCTTTATTTTCTCGGGATAAAAAGTAGCCTATGTGCTATTCCAGACTATAATCTATTTCTGTGCCAAATTTCAGCCAAATCGGTTTTGTCGTTGCGACATGATTGAGTAACAAACATACAAACTTTCGCATTTATAATATTACTAGCTTTTGCCCCCGCGACTTCGTCCGCGTGGAATTAGATTTTGGGGTGGAATTTTCAAAAACTGTGACACACGTACTTTTTTATTTTTAACTGAAAGCTCAAATACCAACTTTGATGGAAACAGCTTGAAAAATGACGGAGTTTCATATAAACGTCCATCCCCATATTTAAACCCCTTAGGGGTGGAATTTCCAATAATCCTTTCTTAGTGGGCGCCTGCGTCATAAAAGGAACCAACTGTAAAAATTTCAAGTTTCTAACTTCAGTAGTTTAGGCTGTGCGTTGATATCTCAGTCAGTCAATCGGTCAGTCAGGACTTTGAATTTTATACATATAGATAATAGGAAATAATAGGATAATAAGACTAGACTAGACTAGATAAATTCTTATACTTAGGATTTTTTTTGTTAACTTAACGTTAGCTTAACGCTTAAAGGTGCAGACTGAAAACTGACAGGTTGATGGGACGGTTTGATCCCCACCCGTTGCACTATTGTCGTACCCACCCCTTAAACAAGCTTTCCACTTATTTGGAGGCGAGAGGAGAATATTAGTCAAGTTCAGCTTGGCTAAAATAATTTCTTTTTTTAAAGAACACTTTGTGACTTTCTTTAGGTCTAGTGGCTTGGCTCGATGACAATTACATTATTAAAATTAACTTTTTTAACCGATTTCACAAAGGTTTTCAATTCGTCGGAATCTTTTTTTTTTATGTATGTTCCCCGATTACTCGAAGACGTCTTTACTTTATTCGGTCTCCACGCTCAAGGCCCGCGATAGAAGCTATGCAATAGCTTAAAAATTGTAATAACAATATCATGTTGTGTACAATTTACAGTCCAAAAAAGTCCGAATCCAGAAATTCCGTAACGAAAATAACCTGACACGGGACTCCTCTCACCGCTAGATGGCGTTGATAAAAAATGCTATGCGATAGCTTTACCGCGGCAGTCCCCGAGTGCCACACGACTTTTTTTTTTTAAGAGCAACCGCCGAGGTTCTTCTCGGTTGGAGCGACATTCCGAACCAGTGGTAGATTCATTTGACGATTCGAAAGCACTTTGTAAAAGTTTATTTGAATAAAAAATTATTCTATTCTGTTCTATTCTATGGAGATAACAACCTCAGTTTCCTTGAACTATTGTACCAATAAAGCTATAAAACTACAAAACGCGTGATCCGAACTCGTAAATACACTTCAGTGCGTCATTTATTATTAAATTACTCTGACAACTAGATGCTGTGATGGATTTTTATATGCATTACATAATTTACATTAAAATTTTAACGATTCGACACATTAAAAAAAATTAAAAAAAAAAAATTTTTATCGTTGGTGGTCAAATCTGAAGAGGTCATAACATCAAGATGTGGAATATTAAGGCTGATTTACATTTATCAGCATCAATTCGAATTATAATTAAAGAAAATAACCATTAAGTATTCAATTATATCGCACGTTTACCTCACGAAGTTACGGGCGCTTTACTTGTGGTTATGTCGTGTACATGCACATTGCGTAAGTGTGCGTGCCGGTCAGGCGCGAGCAAACTCTCGCTCACACTTATGCAGATACGACACACACACAACCATGAGCCACGTACCCTCGTGAACTATAGCAAAGAAGAGATTGCAAGAACTATAGCAAAGATGGATGCAGATTTACTATAATCAACAACAAGCCATCTTCACTTTATTGAAAACACTCGGTAAATAAATAAAAATTCTTTATTACTAACACAAATAACAAACAAAATGTAAGTTACGCAAAGAAGGCCTTATCTCTTACGTTTATGGTTTATTCGCAAAGGCTACGCCGATTTGTTCCATGCTACAATTGAAATTAACAAATACATAAATGGAAAGTGCGCAAAGGCGGCCTTAGCGCTTAGAAATATCCCAGACAACCTTACGTTTATGGTTTTCTCGCAAAGGCTTGAAATCCCTTCGCTCACCGTTTATGGTCTGTTCGCAAAGCCTGCACAGATATGAACCTTTGCCGAGCGTAACAAAAAAAAAAAAAATTGACAGAAAAAAACGCGACTCTATGGAGCTTCTGCGTGTTCCGGGGACGAAGTGGTGCGGGAAGGGTTATTCGGCCACGCGGTACTCCCAGCTTGGGGGGTACACGAGGACCGACAGATGCTGCAGGGTGCACGACCTGAGATGCCCCTTCTGGATCGGCGGCGTGGAGAAGAAGTACGGGCTGTACAACTGGCGCGTTAACACGTTAATGCACTGTCGCTGCGACGAAAGGTGAGGGCGAAGAATGCGATGCTTATTTTTTTTTTTATATACAGAGTGTAAGGAATGAATATCTTCTCCGAAATAGCTTTTTCATCATACCTATTCGAAAAACGAATATTGGCTTCAGAGGATAGCGGGAGCAAAATTTAATTTTTAGTCCCATGGCAGTTTTCGTTTCTCTCTTCTGATTGGTCCGCGTTCGTGCTTTAGTATGTGTTTATTACTACTGCGATCGTTGCAGAAATTCAAAACACTCGAAATTCAAAAATGTTTGAGCAGCTGTTGTCTTCGATAAGTCACGTGATCATAAAAAGTTGATACTCCTAGCTTTTTCTCATAGGTAATGATGAAAAACAGTGTGTCACTCGGGGCCAAATTTTTTGTTCTCGGGCGGCGTATATTGAATTCCTCGCTACGCTCAGGATTCTACTTTAGAATCCCTCGCTGCGCTCGGATGTTTGAGAAGCTGTTGTCTTCGATAAGTCACGTGATCAATGTACGCCCATACATTTTTGAATTTCGAACGGAATTATGGCTGTTAATCCAAACAGGAAAATTAATATATCTTTCACAAATTGTAAAAAGTCTCCAACATAAATATTAATGTTTAATTGTTTCATAATTTATTTGTGTTTTATTTAAACTTCAATATACGTATAGGTAGTGTCTATACATAGTAAATTGATACTCCTAGCTTTTTCTCATAGGTAATGATGAAAAATAGAGCATTTCACTCGGGGCCAAAATATTTTGTTCTCGGGCGGCGTATATTGAATTCCTCGCTACGCTCAGGATTCTACTTTAGAATCCTTCACTTCGCTCTGAATTCAAAATAGCGCCCTCGGGAAACAAAAAATTTCTTAGGCCCCATATAACACAAATAACTATTCTATTTTATTATTTACACGACCTACCACATTACGTAGCCTTCAAATTTTGATGCTGATGCCATTAAAATAATTTTATCAGTAATCGGATAAAATCACGACAATCCATGTATTAAATCTCATTTTTATTATTGTAATAAATTATTTTAATCCGTAAATCTGTCAGGAAATGTATATTTTTTGTTTATTATGCTTAATGTTTTGCATGTTGTGTAAATGTGTATGTTTAACTTTTTAAATGTGTTTAACTTTGAATTAGGTACGCATGCGCAAGTAAAATATTACATGTCTTTTAATATGGAAATGCAATAATTTAAAAATGAACTTAAATCGAAATTAATAAATGCTAAAGTAACCCCATGGAAATCACCACAGTTTGGCATATTATTTTATTGTACCTACTTACGACCTACCGAAATTATATTTTCAAAATGGCAACCCTATAAAACTTCAACAAGTACAATTTCCAAAAAACCAGATAGTCCCCAAAAGATCACATTAATAGAGTCATTTCTGGTAAAGCGTCGACGAAAAAAAGGGTTAAATAAAATGTTTTTATACTTTAAATAAAATGGATGGAAATAATAAAAAACGTCACCACCCTGTCGGCGGACAAGATAGTCGAATCGGGTGGAACAGGGACATCTGCGGAGAAGATTATTGTATAGTTCTTTCAATTCACGAAGGCTCATGGTTGTTTGTGTGTCGTATCCGTATAAGTGTGAGCGAGAGCTTGCTCGCGCCTGACCGCTCCCACCTAGGCACACAGGCACACACACTTACGCAATGTGCATGCACACGACGTAACACCAAGTAAAGCTCACGCGCCCTCTTGAAATGTAAGAACTATACAAAATTTTGGCCGATGCCCCGTGGAGCCACAGACTTTTCCCACCAGTGGGTCTACAGAGAATCCGTATTTTCCCATAGACCCATTGCGTTAAGATAGGAATTAAACGTAAAAATAAGTCCATTTTGGACCCTTGACACTACCGGCTTGCACCACTGGTAGTGTAAAAGGTATTTTTAATACCCATACACTACCATTTAAAGTTTTTGACATATAAAATACAATTTTTTTTAATTTTTTAATCTATAATTATATAAAAAGGCTTGTCCTGACTGACTGACTGACGATCAACGCACAGCCTAAACCACTGAAGTTAGAAACTTGAAATTTTGACAGTAGGTTCCTTTTATGACGTAGGCGAGCACTAAGAAAGGATTTTTCGAAATTCGCCCCCCAAGGGGGTAAAAAGGGGGGTTAAAGTTTGTATGAAACTCCGTTATTTTTCAAGCTATACCCATAAAATTCGTTACTTAGGCTTTAAATTGAAAACAAAAAAGTAGGTGTTTCACAGTTTTTAAAAATTCTACCCCCTAAGGGATTAAATAGGGGTTGAATGTTTGTATGATAGTCCTTCGTTCTTCAAGTTATTTTTCAAGTTATGTTTATGAAACTTGATATTTTGGCTCTTGATCAAAAATAAAGAATTACGTATTTTACATTTTTTGAAAATTCTCTCCCCAAGGGGGTAAAAAGGGGAGTTTCAATATTCATAGTTAAGACAGGACAACGTCTGTCGGGTCCGCTAGTCATAATATAAAGTAGCCAATTTAAAAATTTAATAACTTAATTATTTGATAATCCATGTTTAAAATGTAATTATGTGTATTGTATTGTATATAGTATTCATGTAACTGATTAAGGAAAAATAAAAGGCTTTTTTATTTTTATTTTATTTATTTATTTACACTACCAAGTCGATACATCGTATCAATATAAGGATGATTATCGTCTGAAATTCTGAACTTACCATCGTTTAAGGTTTTTTAATTCCCTTGGTAACTCTGTTATTTTCCGGGATAAAAAGTAGCCTATATGTTATTCCCGACTAAGTATAATAATCTATCTCTGTGCCTTTTAGCTAAATCGGTTCAGTCGTTGCGGCGTAATTGAGTAATCCATCCATCCATCCAAACTTTCGCATCGTAATAATATTATAAGAGCGAAAGTTTGTATGTGTATGTGTGTGTGTGTATGTTTGTTACTCCTTCACTCCACAACGAATTAACCAATTTGGCTGAAATTTGGAATGGACGCCTCCATCTCTCCACGATTAAAACATAGGTTACATTTTATCCCGGAAAATTAAACAGTCTCTACGGGAATTAAAAAAATCCTAATCCACGCGGACGAAGTCGCGGGCATCATCTAGTTTATAACATTAATTTGATTAGTAGGATTATCTGTATAATATACGAGTAGAAATCTCTACAACAATCGACTCTATTCCATCTTTATTCCAACCTACAATCACAAAAACTGATAAAATCTCATACCACCTAATTGGTGGCTATAAATTCGGTCTATCTGTCCGTCTGTCCGTCTGCTCGGTTACACTGATTGGGCCGTATAGAGATAATTAAAAAGATTTCATATAATTTTTGAAATAAATATTTTATTTTAAATATGGTTGAGCGAAGCAACGGCTGGATCATGCGTCATGCTCGTGAACGGGTGCCACCAACGGGAATGGGTCTGCTTTCTGTCTACTCGTCTTAACATGCATTGGATTATATGTAGGATTGTATGTAGGTAGCATAGTTTTATTACCTATTGTAAAAAATTTTTTTTTTTAAAGAGCAACCGCCGAGTTTATTACTGGCTCTTGTCGGCAGGAAGGGCATTCCGAACCAGTGGTAGATTCATCGACGATTCAAAAGCACTTGTAAAAGTTTATTTGAATAAAAAGTACTTCTTCTTCTTCTTCTTCTTTAAAAGCTTTCAAAAGTACGTCACTACTTCTATAACCCGCAAATGAAATTGGGATCTTGTATTTGTGTTAAAAATATTTTTTTTATTTTTACTGTCGTCTTTTTTTTTTTTGAGTATTTTACTAACTCTTCAAGAATTATTTTTAAGCATTCTTAACAATAAATCAAATAAGTAACTTAACTAATAAAGAATCTAATTACTTGTTAACTTACTTAACTTTATACTATAAAAGCTGTATAACGGGGAGTGTTCTGAAGAGCTATTTGACCTTATTCCACTCTCTTTCTTCTACAACCGCACCGCTCGCCACCGAACACAATTTCACCCTCCCCACCTGGGTGCCTGGAGCACTTCCACCATCCGTTGTGCCAGATCTTTTTTACACGTACTTTGAAACTAACACTAAATTACAACATGGGGTTATTCAAGGGGCGGACCAACAAATTCCTAAAAAGTCGGCAACGCATTGGTGGTGCCTCAGGTGCTACAAATGTTCATGGACGGCGGTAATCACTTAACATCAGGTGACCCGCCTGCTCGTTTGCTCGCTAAAAATATTAAAAAAAAGACGTCCGAAAGATACTGTCAGTAAAAATTGAAGGTCCTCAAAAAAAAAGTTCTTCATCTCTAGATCTTTAAAAATCTAATCTTTAATCTAGATCTTTAATTTAGATCTTAATCTAGATCTTTTTAAATATTAGTATAGTTCTTGCAATTCACGAGGGTGCGTGGCTCATTGTTGTGTGTTTGTCGTATCTGTATAAGTGTGAGCGAGAGCTTGCTCGCGCCTGACCGCTCTCACCTAGTCTCCTGATAGGCACGCACACTTACGCAATGTGCATGTACACGACGTAACCACAAGTAAAGCTCACGCGCCCTTGTGTATTGCAAAATCTATACTATGTTATTTGGGCCAAAATTAAATCAATAACTAATTTCGTGGCTGACGTGTGGTTCGGCCGTGGTGTAACTGTCAACACACTCGGGCGCGATTCTCAGAGAGATGTGGGTTCAAAACCCGCCGGCCTCGGAATTTTTGATATAATTTTTATAAATCTATTAGGTTATTTCCTTTAAGTGTAGGTTAACACTTCAATAAAAAATAAAAAATTAAATCAGTATAAAAACTCACCCCACAATTAAAATTCTAACACCCTCTATTCATTTGAGGGTTAAATTTGTAACATCATCATATTATACAATATACACGCCATTTTACTTAATAGATAAAACGTCACAGATAAAAAACTACCTTTTAGAGAGAAGGGCACCACAGATAATGAACTCACAAAAAAAATTATAAAGGCCTATTGAAGAGGTTTTAACAGTTCTCCAGATCTTTATTGCCGTAAAATAATCTTTTTATTAGGTTAGAATATTGTCCTGTCATTAAACTTGTATCACTTGTATAGCCATATTGCAGATGATTCTGTAAAAGCTGCTTTTTTTAATATAGTATAAACTAGCGCCTGACTCTCACCTGATGATAAGTGAAGATGGTGCGCACTTGCCTAGAGAATGCCTATTCACTCTTGATTTAAAGACACCCACATTATCAGCTGCTTGTCAAAATGTGAATATTCATTTACTTATAACAATCAAAAATGTAACATGTAACAATAACATTCGTAAAAACAGAAAATAATCGGCCAAAAAACAAATAATAAGTTATATCATCGAGGATGGTGCAAAACCGCATAACTAGCATTAGTACATTAAAATCCATTTTCATACGTTTGTGGTCAAATCAAAACCGCGTAAGTGTCGTAGCGACTAAATTAATCACTTTAAAAGATATCTATTTTCATCAATACATATGAATTAATATTCTCTGTATAAAAATTAGCCCAATACCGGTAGAAATAAGTTTATAAAGTTTTTTAAATTTATATACCTTCCCCTGTAAAACTTGGTCTAATGTAGATCCGCGGTTTTTACCAATGGTACATACGCGGTTTTGCACTATCTGTTTTACTGCGACTGTATCTGTCTCTTTCTAAAACAAAATTTTCTAAATACAGTGTATGAGAGCTAATCGTTTACAGATACAGATATATCTGCTGACAGACAGACGGACGGATAGCGAAGGCTTAGCAATAGGTTTCCGTTGGTAATGGGACCCCAAAAAAATATTGCAAATTCATTTCTTGGAAGGTATCAATGTACGCGCATACTGAGGCCAGAATCTTTGTGTCTTGAATTTTATTGATTTCCCAGAATTTTGTATGCTAATATAATTCCATGAGGATGACGACCTCCCTGGCGCAGTAGTGAGCGCTGTGGTCTTATAACTGGGAGGTCTCGGGTTCGATTCCCGGCGGGGGCAATTTGGGAATTTATAATTTCTAAATTGTCTCTGGTCTGGTCTGGTTGGAGGCTTTAGCCGTGGCTGGTCCCCCTACCACCCTACCGTCACAGACGGGTGGCCAAGCGATTTAGCGTTCCGGCACGATGGCGTGTTGAAACCGATTAGGGGGTATGGGTTGAATGTACACTGCCATACCGCTTCCAAGTTAGACGCATGCTGCCATCTTAGACTGAATTGCCACTTACCATCAGGTGAGATCACAGTCAAGACTAACTTGTCATCTAATAAATAAATAAAATCTGTAGGCTCAGGGTCACTCAGCAGAGCTATTCTCGGAGTATCCCTACGAGATCAGATCAGAAACGAGGAGACCTGAAGGAGAAACAGAGCTTGACGTAGCGTGGTAACTAGCCACGGCCAAAGCCTCCCACCAGACGAAATTATTTAAACAATTTTTAAAGCATTGTAAACAATGGCCGCTTCCCGCCAAAAGTGCTGTCAGAAGACGCCATCTTGAATCTCCGCTTACGGGTGCGTTCCTTTATCGCCACGCTTGACAGTTAAATACGCCACTGACAATACATAAATTATATGAACGTCAAATAGTAATTACAAGTACAGATATAGATTATGGTATGTACAGAAATGTGTCATAAATTACAATCTTTATTTACGTTTTTAATTATTTAAACAATTTTTAAAACATTGTAAACCACTGTTTAAATGAAATTTCATTGAAATGGCTGTTTCCCGCGAAAAGTGCTGTCAAAAGACACCATCTTGAATCTCCGCTTACGGGTGCGTTCCTTTATCGCCACGCTTGACAGCGCATAATGTGAAAAATACCGCGGAGGTTAAATACGCGGCTGACAATACATAAATTATGAACGTCAAATAGGGTTCTTTGTGTAGTAGGTATCTGCGATATCTATTTTCTTGTTTATTCGGGCGGAAAGGTCTTTTTGTTGGTCACAGGGAAGTTCGCGCGCGATTAATAAACTCCCGACAGAATGTTGCCGTGTCAAAATTTTATTACAATAGCTTTGGGGTGGTAAGGAATGATTCGTTTTCTTTTAGTAGTTTATTTACTTAAGGCGTTACGAAACGTGAATGAGTTTGATGGCTTTACAGGGCTGCTAAAAACTACAGAATATTACAATATAATAATTTATTATATTATCTTGTGGGTAGCTGGATGCCAAGCCGATTGATTCCATGCAGCTTTGTCTTTAAGAAAGTCATTAACTTTGTAATAACCAGGACTTAACAATTTACATATTATTTACGTAATACATATTTAAATAATTAATTAAGGAATATTTTATTAAAATATTTTTTAACAGAATTTTGGGGAAAAATTAAAACATAAAATGAGTACACACATCTTTAGTCTATGGTTTCCGCGCCATTAGTCGCGCGTTCAGCCGCGCGCGAGATTTTCGAATTTCGAACGTCTCGGCGCAAGATGGCGGCGCGGAGCCTGTCAACTTGTTAATGGCCAGTTGTCTACGAAATATGAGCGCGGGGGCATTGATATAATAAACCCTAGATACTGCTGTGGTGGTTCGATGGAAGCTATATAAGATACCCGGCCAGAGAAGCCGGGCCTCTCGTCTGTATACACGGTGAAATTTCATTGGTTGTACTCCCTGAAAGAGGTGAATGTGCTCATGAAACTGAACAACTTTCCCCAAGGAACATAGGTCGAAATATGAAAAAAAAAAATTTGGACCTCCCATAGTAAATCAATCAGCTGATCGTCAAGTTTGTATGGAGGGTCCAATTTTTTTTTTCATATTTTGACCTATGTTCCCTGGGGAAAGTTGTTCAGTTTCATGAGCACATTCACCTCTTTCAGGGAGTACAACCATTAAAATTTCAACCGGTATACGCGCATGTAAGCGGTAGGAACTTTTGTGAACCGCATGGCGCTAAAATAAAATAATATTATTAATAATAATAGAGTCTTACTGAAGTCACCCAATATCCTAAACTGCCACTTAACAATCACATAAATCATTAATTTGCTTATTGACAAAAAAAATAAGACTAAAAAATCTATGGAACGTGTCTCGAGTCTAATTATTTATTGAAAAAGACTTTTTGTTTAGCTTCTGTAAGTAGACACTTATTATTTAAACAGAGAAGTTTAACGATCTTCGATTTTTTTTTTGATTTTGGAATCTTTTTCAGCCGTTCTTTTAGCTGTTCCTAACTTTTGTCACCTTTTGTTTTAAAGCACCTCTACCTATTTTACTTCTGTGATCGCTGCCTCTACCACTTTATTAGAGCGAAAAAAACAAAAAATAATATTCAAATCTAGTTAAGATACACTATAAAGAAAAGGAGGAAATATTCAAATTATTTATTATTATTATTTATTGCAAGAATTACTTATGTAAATTTCTGCGGTGTAGAGTTAAGTGTGCGTATCTTAAATTTCTATATCAATGGCTGGAGGCTTAGCAAAGCCCATATTTACAAGAGCGTGAAGATATAGAGAACTAATTGAGTGTATGTATGTTTGTGTATCATATAAATTCGAGCGGCTTTTCTTTTTTAAATCAAAAACCCGCGAAGTGCGAGGTAGACCCGCACACCAAGGGTTCCGTACCATTGTACAATAGAATTACGGATCGACGTGATTTTTGGCATATAGTGTAGGATATAGTTGAGGATCTGGAGAGTGGCTTAGGCTACTTTTTATCCCGGAAAATCAGAGTTCCCGTGGCATTTTAAAAACTAAATCTAAACTAAATAACTAGCATAAATGCTAAAATTGGTAAAATAAACTTATTCCAACGCCAACAGAAAAATAAAAATCTGTACGGTTGTTTTTTTTTTCTGTTAGCGGATTACAGCAAAATAATTCTAACTATTTTTTATTAATCATGAACTTCCGCAAAGTAACGCCTGATTCTATCCAATGGCAAAATTGGTAAAATAAGTTTTGGATCGCAATTCACAAATGATGTCAAACATGCGTCTACATCCGGTGCAACAATATTACAAATGTATCTTAAAATGTCGTACAGTGGGACATTCTAAGATACATTGACATCATTTGTAGGTAATCTAGAACTTATTTTACCAATTTTAGCATTTATGACGTTATTGCACCCTGTGTGCGATATATTTATAATACATATACATTTGGAATGGGCAAATAAACAGAGTTCGTTAGTGTGGTGGCGTCGGGCGGCGCGCGCGGGATTACCGCAAGCTGACAAAGCGGTACTTATTTTATTCCGCCTTTATTTCGCACTTAACGAGCCCTTTAGAGGTTTCTCTGTGTATGCATTCCTCATAGAGCAAGGTGCCACAGAACCTGCGTTGAGGAATTTAACAAACCTAATATTAACCAATTCAAATATCCATTATGATTAAATTTTGAAAAACTGAATTACTTAGCTTAAAAGTCTATGGCATTATGTCCGAAAAAATATTTATAAAGAAAAATTATTATTAAAATGTCAAAATTAATAAAACATACTTACTCTTAGACTTATTTATAAAATATGTAATAATATATTGTAAAAGGTAAGGCACAAGCGTATAGTACCTATCTCTGATTTTGTGGTTATCTATATACATACATAAATAAAGAAATTGTACGTACAGATAGAACAATACCTACCTATAATTTGTAACTAGTAGTTAAGTACAATCTGTTAGCATACTCATGTTGTTCAGTAAATAAAGGCTTATTTATTTATTTATTAATATTAACCAACTCGTTGGAAAGCCTGGAGCATCGCAGAGATGTAAGCTCTCTTTGCGTATTCTATCGGCTATATAACAGGGAATGTTCGGAAGAGCTATTTGACCTTATTCCGCCCTCTAACTTCTACAACCGCACCGCTCGCCACCGAACACAATTTCACCCTCACCACCTGGGTGCCTGGAGCACTTCGACCATCCGATGTGCCAGATCTTTTTTTCCACGTACTTTGAAACTGTGGAACCAACTTCCTGCGACGGTGTTCCCATTAAATTTCAACATGGGGTTATTCAAGGGGCGGACCAACAAATTCCTGAAAAGCCGGCAACCTTGGTGGTGCCTCAGGTGCTACAAATGTTCATGGGCGGTAATCACTTAACATCAGGTGACCCGCCTGCTCATTCGCTCACTGCCATACACCTTCCAAGTTAGCCCGCTACCATCTTAGACTTCATCGTCACTTACCATCAGGTGAAATGATTGCATCTTGTCATCGAATAAAAAAAGTACGTCAAGCTCTACAGAACAACTACTCTGTGTAGCCGAGACGGGCTCACATTGACTCGTTTGATTTTGCAAAGTTCTGGTCAAGCGGTACTTCAACTAGGGATGTGCTGATTTATTCTTGTATCGACTATCGATAAATAAAATATCATTTTAATCGATAATTTTTTTTCCTGATGCTGAGTACCTACCCAAGTGGTCCTCAATACAATTACAAGCTGGCTTTACTTAGTTGGCTAATTAGTAATTTTGATTTAACTTAAAGTAATAAATTATTATCCTACAAATATTATAAATGCGAAAGTTTGGATGTTTGTTACTCCATTACGGCGCAACGACTGGACCGATTTGGCTGAAATTTGGCACAGAGATAGATTAGGATACTAGCCACGGCCAAAGCCTCCCACCAGATCAAATCTGTGTTTTGTCTGGTGGGAGGCTTTAGCCGTTCTAGTTACCACCATACCGTCAAAGACGTGCTGCCAAGCGATTTAGCGTTTCGGCACGATGGCGTGTAGAAACCGATTAGGGGGTATAGGTTTAATCTACACTGCGATACCCGTTCCAAGTTAGTGCGCTACCATCTTAGACTACATCGTCACTTACCATCAGGTAAGATCGCAGTCAAGGACTATTTTGTCAACGAATAAAAAAAATATATACAACGTGTAATGAAACTCCGAAATAACCCTGAAGGAGGTGAATGTGCTCATGAAACTGAACAACTTTCCCCAAGGAACATAGGTCGAAATGTGAAAAAAAAATGTGGACCTCCCATACCAAATTGACGATCAGCTGATTGATTTGATGGGAGGTAAAAATTTTTTTCACATTTCGACCTATGTTCCTTGGGGAAAGTTGTTCAGTTTCATGAGCACATTCACCTCCTTCAGTATTATTTCGGAGTTTCATTACACGCTGTAAATCTGATTTTATTTTATCGATACATCGACAGCCCTCCCTCGTAAGTGGCTTAGTTAGGTTACAAGCGCCAAACAGCGGTCCGATGCGGGCGGGACTTAAGAACTAAAGCGGGATTTGGCTACACCCGAAAAAGAATTAGCGAAATGCGCCATTTCTTATTGTTTTTTTACTCGTTAGCCGTCGGGCGGTCAGCGAAAAAGGTTCTGACTTTCGCCCGCATGATTGGTTCTTACTCCTTATAGGAAAAGTTTACTGGGCACTGACGACCCCAGTGGCGCAGTAGGGAGCGCTTTTATAATTTTAAGGGTATTAATATAAACTAGTGGTTCGCCCCGAACTGAGACCTCGCGGTATCCCATAATTCCCAAAAGTTTTATTTATATATTGTAATAATTAACTTTTAACATTAGACGCAATAAAAAAAAAATAGTTGACATAAAACTGTTTTACTGACACAGCGCCATCTATTAGCATTATTGTGAAGCTATTAGCATTTAAAATTAAATAACTTCGTTTCTTTATAACATTTATCTAATTTTAGTATTTGTTGTTCAAGTACAGGATATAACTGAATTTTCAATCAAGTTTCACGTTCTAATATTCAGTAATTCAGAAGTTATAGGGCTCTGACAGACATTTAGACGGACACACTTCTCTGTCTAGTAGGCAAGCGCCCTAGTTGACTCAGAGAACTCGCTTCGCTCGTTCAATTAAACTGTCATTGTAGAGGGTTAGCAAATCCAGTGTTAATTATGTTATAGATTAACTATAGAGATCAGTGGCCTAGACCCTTCTCATTCGAAAGAACTAGACTCTAGGCTTTAGTCCAGACTTCACAAACCTTCGAAAAAATTATGTAAATCTCTCAGGTGTACAGATTTCCTCACAGTCTTTTCCTTCACCCTTGAAGCATGTAATATTTAATTGCTTAAACGCACATAACTTCGAAATGTCTAAGGTGGTTATTTTTTACCATAAAATTAGCAATACATTAGGTAATTAACAATAATTACAAATAATTATGCTTAAAAATGTAACAAACACATGACGACCTCCCTGGCGCAGTGTTGAGCGCTGTGGTCTTATAACTGGAAGGTCTCGGGTTCGATTCCCGGCGGGGGCAATTTAGGAATTTATAATTTCTAAATTGTATCTTGTCTAGTCTGGTGGGAGGCTTTGGCCGTGGCTAGTTACCACCCTACCGTCAAAGACGTGCCGCCAAGCGATTTAGCGTTCCGGCACGATGGCGTGTAGAAACCGATTAGGGGTAAGGGTTGAATTTACACTGCTATATCCCTTCCAAGTTAGCCCGCTACCATCTTAGACTGCATCGTCACTTACCATCAGGTGAGATCGCAGACAAGGGCTATCTTGTCATCGAATAAAAAAAAAACAAAAGTACTAAACTATGCATTGTACAGCCATGTTGAAAAATATTATCTATCCGTTCAGAAACACCTCAGCGCAATAAATGGCGGGAAACTGCCGTTATATTATGTCAGCGCCACGTGCATTCGATTCCTGAACGTTTAGTGCGGTGCCACAGAATACCTACCTACCTAATAGTTATTTTTAAGCAATTGCATAGCTTCTATCGCGGGCCTTGAAAAAAAAACCAGAAAATATTTAAAAAAAAAACATAATTTCGATGCACCGCCAACTATTATTATTATTAACGCCTTAATAGCCCAACGGTTAGAGGTGTGGACGGAAAACTGAAAGGTCGCAGGTTCGAGCCTCACCCGTTGCACTATTGTCATACCCACTCCTAGCACAAGTTTTCACTTATTGGAGGGGAGAGGAGAATATCAGTCAAGTTCAGCTTAGCTGATATTCTTTTTTAAAATTAAAAAAAAAAAGACGTAAAATTTCTGGATTCGGTCTCCACGCTCAAGGCCCGCGATAGAAGCTATGCAATTGCTTAAAAAACACAAATAATAAAAAAAAACACTTATAAAAAATATTTACTTACTTATATTAATTTGTCATTTTCCAAAACATTGAAAATACAGATACGAAGTTGAGAAAGTAGGCGACGATATTTCGTCGATTTCAAAAATAAAATATAATGTACTAGCAAACCTACTAACGCCATCTAGGTTAGTTTTTAGTGTATTTTGATTTATACAAAGAAATCTTTCTCAATTGTTATTTTAGGAAGGTATTCGAAACGTTTTAAGTGGTGTCTACCTAATAAAGTTTGGATTTTAAAGACCAATTTATAATTGCATGAAGCAAGGCAATTAACTCGACTTTCGATACAAACGCATTTTAACCGACCTTCAAAAAATAAGGAGGTTCTCAATTCGCCGCCATCTTTTTTTAAAATTTATTATATATGTTCCTCGATTACTCGAAGACGCCTGGACCGATTTGGAAAATTCTTTTTTTGTTTGAAAGAGTATACCTTCCAGGTGGTCCCATTGTCATCAGGTCAGGATCTGATGATGGGATCCTGGAGAAATCGAGGGAACTCTTAAAATTTTATTGACACAATTGAAATACTTTGTATTGGCTTTGAAATCGGTATTCTAAAATGCATTTTTATATTCCGGAGTGGCGAATAGTTCCTTAGAGACTCAAACAATTTTGTATAAAAATAAAAAAAATGTATAAATATTTTTATTGTAAAATCCTTCATATCCGTAATCCTTCATATTTTTACTAATAAAAATAAAAATAAAAATTAAATTAAATTAGGCTAAAACTAACATAGTTTTTAAGAATTGTTTTTACTAACATCTATGGGCCAATGGCCTGAAATAAATATATTTTATTTTATTTTGAAAAAGACGCCTATTGATAAATAAGTTTCTTACGACGTATAATATGCATATATTTGATAACCTTAAGCACGTAAATAATTCCTATATATCTCGCTGTCAAAATAAAGTAATATCTTCATTTGTATGGGTCGTACGTGGCAATATCCCTTAAGTTATGCAACTGCAATAAATCGGAAGCGAAGACGTTAACCTTGTTAAGGAGGGAATTAAAATGAAATGCTGACGAAAATATGCGATAAAAGCACATAATAAAAAGTGGCAATAAAAATCCCTTATACAGCCACTATATGACCTTACGACTACAATAAACCGTTCTATAAAACTGTCCGGGATATGGCTTGACGATTTAGAAGTTCCTTATTATATTTTAGACTGGTGCCTGGGAACTTTTAGATTTATTAAGCTATTGCATAGTTTCTATCGCGGGCCAGCGTGGAAACCGAATCCAGAAATTCCATAACGAAAATAACCTGACACGGGACTACGGTGAGCAGCTAGATGGCGTTGATAAAAAATGCTATGCAATAGCTTTACCGCGGCAGTCCCCGAGTGCCACACGACTTTTTTTTTATTCTCATTATTTAATAAGGGCTTTTAAAGGTGACCTTTATGTCAGCCCCATCGGTACACACATTAACTTACAAAATTTCAAAGTTTTTAAAGAGCCATAAAAAATTTTCTTGCCAATAAAGCTTTTTGATTTAAAAAAACTATTTTTTTTTATTCGATGACAAGATAGCCCTTAACTGCGATCTCACCTGATGGTAAGTGACGATGCAGTCAAAGATGATAGCGGGCTAACTTGGAACGGGTATAGTAGTGTAAATTTAACCCATACCCCAAATTGGTTTCTACACGCCATCGTGCCGGAACGTTAAATCGCTTGGCGGCACGTCTTTGACGGTAGGGTGGTAACTAGCCACGGCCAAAGCCTCCCACTAGACCAGACCAGAGACAATTTAGAAATTATAAATCCCTAAATTGCCCCCGCCGGGAATCGAACCCGAGGCCTCCCATTTATAAGACCACAGCACCACTACACCAGGGAGGTCGTATTTATTCAGATCGACCCGGAGTATCAGCTACCACTATACCAAATTGTATTTAAATCCGTTCAGTAGTTTTCACAGATAGACAGACAGATTAAAATTATTTATTTACGTTTTCAGATTCCGCGCATGCCTGAAACTCGCCGACACGTCGGTCTCCAACATGGTCGGGAAGTTGTTCTTTAACATCGTCCAAACCAAGTGTTTCATACTGAAACCGGTGAAAGTGTGCACCCAACGCTCTTGGTGGGGCAAATGTCTGCGCCGGGGCGTCATGAAACAAGCCTTTTTAAGGGATAACCTGCCGTATTAAGATGTTCAAAAAAAACACAGTTGTTTCTGTTCTCTATCATTTATTTTCACACACATTTACATTATATATTATTTTTAAAAAAATGTTTACAAATATACATTATATGAGGAGCGTCGGAACAAAAACTGATAAATCACTTCAGTTTTTTTTTTTGGGAAATTGAACAAACTTGTCTGAGTCTATGGCTTTTTAATTTAAAGATGAACGATTGTTATTGAACGAGCGAAGCTGAGTCAACTAGGGCGCTTGCCTACTAGACAGAGAAGTGTGTCCGTCTAAATGTCTGTCAGAGCCCTATAACTTCTGAATTACTGAATATTAGAACGTGAAACTTGGTTGAAAATTCAGTTATATCCTGTACTTGAACAACAAATACTAAAATTAGATAAATGTTATAAAGAAACGAAATTATTTAATTTTAATGCGCCATCTATTAGCATTATTGTGAAGCTAATAGCTTCACTATAATGCTAATAGATGGCGCTGTGTCAGTAAAACAGTTTTATGTCAACTATTATTTTTTTATTGCGTCTAATGTTAAAAGTTAATTATTACAATATATAATTAAAACTTTTGGGAATTATGGGATATCGCGAGGTCTCAGTTCGGGGCGAACCACTAGTTAATATATTGGTGTTGGCAGCAATGTTTCGAAACCTAAATGTCACAGTAGTAAGTTCGGTATCTGTTGAGATAAAAAAAAAAACAAAAAAAAAAGTCAAAATGTGCTTTATCGGTTTTTGTTCCGACGCTCCTCATAATATAGTAACATCATCAAAAATAATAAAAAAATGAATGGGTCCCACTTTCTGCAAGTTAGGGCTCCACAGTAAGGAACCTCACAATGCGTGCCGTCTCAAGGAGTACCGCCTTCTGTATCCTGCCCTTTGATCCAAGTAGGTACTACTAGTACGTAATACTAGGTTCATGGTAAACTATTACAATCCAAAAGATGTCACTTTGGAAACATGCACCGCCATCTAGTGAGCGGTAGAAAAAGTAATGATACATTCTACTGTTTACTAGATGGCGCTTATTGCCTCATTAATTAATATTGGTCTTTACTTCACAGAGAGAAATCCAAAATTAATTACCATTTACTGTTTTAACTTATATAGTTTTTATGCTTTGCTTAACACAATTCAAAATTATTCAAGATAAATTATTGTTTTTAACAGTTTGTACTTGACGCCATCTAGCGTGGAGTTAAAAAATTAAAATACTTTCACTGCTCACTAGATTGCAGGGTGAGCTCTTCATTCATGATTGTTATTTAAAAAAAAAATTGTTAATTCCTGATTAACAAGGAATTTTTATTAATAAATTTTTTTTTTATGTCATTGTAAACAATTTAAATAAATAAACGTCTCATGTGTATTCGCAACGCCTTGTAGTAAGCAGTAGAAAATGTTATTACTGCTCAAGTACATGGCGTTATTTGTCGATTTTGAATTTCAACAATAATTTAAATTTTTAATTTAACGGGTTTATTCTTCGGTAAATAATGTACATATTATCTAATTGATCGAATGGTTTAATAAATAAAATATTAATTTATTCAAACAAAATAGTTTGGTTAATTAGTCCATAGGTATACTGGTTTTAGGGTCTCTTACCAAATTGGTAAAAATAAACTTTTAGGGTGCGATTTTGTCCGTCTTGTATGCTCAGAAGTATTTACTAGTTTATAAAATGTCCATCTTATAGCAGTCAAAGAATTACAGATATATTTTTGATTTTATTGCAGAAGTATTCGAAACTGTATTGTCGTTTAACACAACAGTCGAAGGCAAACTTAAATTTAAAAAAATAAATTAGAAAAAATGGAATATCTCTTAATAATTCAGTTTTGTAGAAACCTGAACAAGATGTATAGCATCTTGCATAGTTATGCAGTCCCAAATGAAATAGCGTTTTTTTTCAGACGGTCAAATTTTTTAACTCATACGATTCAAATAACAATAGGAATAAGAAGCCGCCATTTTCTATTTCTATCTCACTCAGTGTAACCGCATATGAGCAGGACATAAATATAAAATGACTGTTTGACAGTCCTATTCTCATTTGAATCACATAATACTATTTAATATGCAATAGTTAAGACGTTTTGTAGTTGACCGACGTAGAGGTAAGTATTTTCTAAATTCGAAATACATGTCTATTAAACAAAATGTAATATAAAGTATATTTCTCTAGTAATATAAAACTACTTATACTAAAACTAAAATTTCTATTTATTTTTAGTTGTAATTTTCATTAAATGACTTGTATTGTTTGAAATATTTATTTACTTAATACTGAATTCAAAAAGTATTTATAGAAGTATTTTGACAGGGAAATATAATTTTTTTTTAATTTAAAATAACATTATGTGAAATTGAAAGGTTAAATTAATAATGATTGTCATAGCTACATGTAAAAATACATATTTGTTTTTTTTTTTGCATTAAATATTTATATTATTAAAAGTATAATTACAATAAATAAATATAATAATATTTTTTTGTAACTTTAAAGATGTTTTATGTTTGTATGTTGTGATAAAAATAAATTATTGGGATAATTACTATCTATTAAGTTGATTTAATCATTAGTTTTAATTTCTAATGATTCGTAAAAAAAATCCTCTAATTAAGCAATAAATTAATAAATTTAATTTCAAAACTGAATAAAATCTCTTACATACTCTTTATGTGTCAAAATCAGATTATTTTTAATTATATGGTTAAATTACTTGATTGTAACTAATAAGTGAATAATAATTTATAAAGATTTACGTCTTAAGAAATAAGAATAAAACACATTAGTCAATAATTCTCCTAACCTTGAGTAAATTCTTGTGTCAAATAAAACTTACATTGTATTAGATGAAATATGTTTGCTACTCGATAATAGATGGCGACACCTTTATCTAGTTTGTCGGTTAATCAATTTTGTAGAAATCTAGAAAAACTTATGAAATACAGTTTCAATAAATATTACTTGTATATTTCGTAACGAAAATCAAAATTGTCGATTAAAAAGCAAATGGCATAGGAGATGCAATAGAAAATAAAGTGTTAAAAAAAAACTTGACAGTAATTAAAGCAGTTCATTGTTAATTGAAATTAAATGAAACCACAGACCTTATTTTAACAATTAAGTAGTAGATAAGATTAGTTTTACTTCTCAAAGTTCCTGTATTTGACAATATTTGTGTAGTGTTATGTATGTCTGATGTGTATTTTAGATTATGTAGGTAGATGTTTATATTATATTTAACGTAATATATTTGTGAGTATCAAAACCGGTTGCGAAGGGTAACATTAATTAATGTCGTCGCTCACTTATCAACTGTCTCCCAACCAGAGAGTGTAGGCTATGATTTTCATTAATAGAATCGACAACTATCGATAACGCTTGTCAAAAATGCCACTTGACTAGCACTTGTCGACAAATCTCTACGGAATGTCTTTCGACAGTTGTCGATTCTTTTGATGGAATCGACTTAAATTAACTTTGTCTAGCAAATTTCGATTCGTTTTTATTAGACCACGTGACATTTCGATAGCTAATGTCAATCCCATACATTTTTGGACTTTTCTACTAGCGATATCGCTAATGGAATGTAACTTTGTCTAGACCCTCAGCACCGCTTTGAGATTTCTTAAAATATGGAGTTCCACAAATATTATATTCACTCACTTAGCAACTTTAAAGCCTCAATATCTCAACGGTTAAAGATACGGACTGAAAACTGAAAGGTCGCAGGTTTGAACCCTACCCGTTGCACTATTGTCGTATCCACTCCTAACACAACCTTCCCGCTTATTTGGAGGGGATAGGAGGATATTAGTCAACTTCAGCTTGGCTAATATTCTTTAAAAAAAACCTCGCAGGATCGCCCATGCCACGTCCATATGGAGACAACTCTGGTTTTAAGCTATTGCATAGCTTCTATCGCGGGCCTTGAGCGTGGAGACCGAATCCAGAAATTCCGTAACGAAAATAACCTGACACGGGACTCCTCTCACCGCTAGATGGCGTTGATAAAAAATGCTATGCAATAGCTTTACCGCGGCAGTCCCCGAGTGCCACACGTCTTTTTTTTGACATCAAGTATTCGTTTATAGATCCACCAACTTATTTGTTCAGTTGACGGGGTCGCTAGTGGCGAGTTTAGTATTGCTACTTAGGAAATTTACGAGGAAACCGGTACTGTATTTTCATAACGCGTGCCGTACAACGCACTTGCACTAGAAATAACTGATAGCAACAAAGAATATGAACACTTGTAGAGCGGAATGACATTTTAAAATAGCGTCTTTAGTAAGTACCAATTTTGAATATAAACAATTGGTCTGTTCTGGTAAATAAAATTGGAACGCGATGTCTACTCTACATCGCTGCGAAGATCATACAAAGAGGCGGAAGATACTGGTCGGGTGTCGAGTTGTTAAGTGTGTGTCGACCTTTATTCATTTAAGTAAAGTATAGTTGGATCCACGAATCTTGAACATTTGTTTTTACTTTAAGGTGCGTATTAAATAATTTGAAACGTTTTAGTAGAATAATGAACTTACCATGTTCTCAATTAAATCTTTAGCTCCATTGTTGCGTAATTGAAGGACAAATCAACCGACTTAATTTCACATTAATGATATTAAACAATCACTTGCGCGAATCCAACTTTTATTTTGTAGTAGTATGTACCGTAGTTCTAGCAATTCACGAGGGCGCGTGGCTCATGGTTGTGTGTGTGTCGTATCTGTATAAGTGGGAGCGAGAGCTTGCTCGCGCCTGACCGCTCCCACCTAGGCTCCTGACAGACACGCACACTTACGCAATATGCATGTACACGACGTAACCACAAGTAAAGCTCACGCGCCCTCGTGAATTGAAAGAACTATACCTATGTATAGCTGATACTCGGCATGTACTTATCTATTAAGTAAGGCGTGCTAGAATCTTTTCAAAATGTGAACTGTTGTCGAATTGTAGGGTGTTGATGTGCTTAATTGGGCATTTGACTATTTTTTTTAAGCTATTGCATAGTTTCTATCGCGGGCCAGCGTGGAGACCGAATCCAGAAATTCCGTAACGAAAATAACCTGACACGGGACTCCTCTCACCGCTAGATGGCGTTGATAAAAAATGCTATGCAATAGCTTTACCGCGGCAGTCCCCGCCATACGTCTTTTTTTTCTGTTTTTACAAATGTTATCCTAACACGTTTAATTTTCGATTGTTATTAATGAATATCCACATTTTAATAACAGTCAAATGCCCAATTTTCACCCGCAATTATATATTACATTACGTATTATACATTATGACAAAACCAGTCAATCAGTTAAGCAATGAAAAGTAAGAGTGCCGAAACTTTCCTTGTATAACTGAGCCATTGATCAGAACTAATTATCTTCTTGAAACTTGGAAAAAATACTAATTAAATGATAAAAAGAAAATGTAGTTGTTTTATTGTCATACCTATGCAAAAAATCACGTCAATCCGTCGCTCTAATTGAAGCAGCGTAACAGCCAGTGCCTATCAAAAAATGAAAGCCATTGACATATATTTTTTATTCATTGAAGGTTTACTATGAAATACTAAATGCCATTTCCCTTCAAACCTTCAATGGATAAAAAATGCCTATCATCGTTGATAAGCACTGAGTTACAGAATCAGCCCCCAACCCTCTCATTCTGTAACACAGTGAAGTGTTTTTGATGATGATGAATCATCGCATCATTTTCGGTTGTGGATTGGTATTGTATGTATGAAATATGGAATACATAACTACGTGGTGGAGCTGTTAACCACTGGGCTACATCATTAATCTTTAGGTACCAACTCCTCAATCTGCTGCTGCTGGGTAAGACCTAAATGGTGAGGATTTAGAAACTATCGGTTATAGATTGGTATTGCAGATAGTTAGGTAGGTACCAAATAAGGATCATAGTGGAGTGCACAGCGGCACAACACTACGAGCACAGACCTCTATCTTTTATCTATGATTAACACTGGACTTGCTGTCCCTATACAAAATAGGACAGCCTATACTAGCTTATTATGTATCACGCGCTTATACCATGGGTACGAGTCATAAACACGTTGATGGAGAATTGACTTGATCCGGCACTAAATTAAAAATAATAGTGTGAGTGAGACCCATAAATTATATCTGTAGGAAGAGTAGAAGAGATGAAATATAATATCTGTTGGCTCTTTCGCGTATGCGAATTTTTTGTTTGGACCCAGTTTATTGGGTCCCAACAAACATTAGCTGTCAAACATCGTTTAACAAGATTTCATAGAAAAACTGTGTTTTGTGACGCGTTATAATCTAATTGAGTGAATTTATGTGAATTTTTGAACTGAAATAATATTATAATATGGGGCGTTGTTGTGTATTAGGTTGTACGAATCGTCCAGAACGAAAAATTGAAAACATAACCTTTCATCGGTAAGTATGCTGGGTTTTACAATATTATCAAAATATTTACTATAAATGTAATAATTTGTTCTTAAATTACTGCGTGTATTTGCCGATTATTATACAAACAAGTGCATTTTTCGCAATTTCCTTTTTTATATTACCCGACCAGAGTGAATATTACTCTTATAACTCGTGATCGCCATTTTCAATGCTTCTTCTTAAATTGTTTGGGTTTTCATAGAGTTAGGGATACCAGTCTTTGCAAAATTTACCCATAAATCCTATTATAATTCTCACATATTTTGACTCTATTTTTCATTTCCAGCTTTCCAAAAAAACCGAAAATTCGAAATTTGTGGACTCTACTCACTGGAAGAGCACTGAAAAACTGGCAACCAACAGAGAATGCTCGAATATGCTCCAAACATTTTGAATCTAATTGTTTTCGCAAAACAAAACATTTAACTTACCTATTTCCAGATTCTATTCCATCACTTTTTATTCCTGTAAGTATACCAAAATACATGAACTAGTGGTTCGCCCCAAACTAGGACCTCGTGATAAAACTTTGTATTAGAAAATGTTAAAATAGCCCAGTCGACAAGTAGGAAAAAGGGGTTTGGTGGGAAAAGGTTGGAAGTTAATGAAACTTTAAAATATTGTTCAGGGATGATTAATTAATTTTTTTTTTTGTATGTCAATTCGTTACCAAAATAGGGCGCTTCGAAAAAATATTTAAAAAAAAATTGTTAAAAATCTTTTGTAAATTGAGCTTAAGTGGGGTGAGCGGGGGGAAGGGGGTGTCTAAAGTTTCACTAACTTCTGACCTTTTTCCATCTGAAACTACCTGTACAGCTACTGTGCTAAAACATTTAATAAAGGGGTTTTCTGAATCATCAAAATTAAAAAATATGTTAATAATTAAAAATTTTTCCCCATAAACAATAATTTAAAATGATTTATTTTTATTTTTAGCTTCCAGAAGAAGATAATTCTATCACAGTTGAGCAACCTAAACCAGTAGAAGTGGCTATGGAAGTTGAATCTTCATTGGTATGTTATTTTTTATAGTTGTTTTATTTCACGAAGGGTAAAATAAATATAAATAATTGCAAATTGCACTTTATGTTAATTTCATCTTACATTCTTGCTGACGGGTCGCGTGAAATCAAACTGTATTTAACTATATCAGTTTATTTCATTGTCTTGCATGTAATTTGAATATTAACTAATTTATTTTATATTATACGTTTTTCAGTGTCTTCGTGAAGTTATTTTGGACACTCCTTTCAACATCTTGTTTTGTTGTGCATAATATTATCTAGTATACTCATTTCCAGGTGAAAGATGATATTTCAATCACTGGACCTGCACCGCTGGAATTAGAAACGCCTAGGAAAAGAAAATTACGGAAACAATTAAGTAGAAAAACAATACTAGCTGAATGCAGAAAAAGAAAATTAGCTGTTCTAAGATCGAGAACCTGGCGGATGAAAAAGAAGACTGCAGAAATGTCGAAAATTATAGAGCAATTAAAATCTCGTCATATGATAAATGAAGAATCCGCTGCTATGTTGTATTCCATTGAACCAGCAAACAGAGATTTTTTCAAAAAATTTCTTTGTAAAGATACCACAGAGAGAAAATATTCTCCTGAGTTAAGGAAGTTTGCCTTAACTCTGAATTTTATTAGCCCTAGAGCTTATAATTATGTCAGAAATCAATTTAACACTTGTCTTCCTCACCCACGAACACTTTCGCGGTGGTACCGGTGCGTAGAGGGTGACCCAGGATTTAGTCAGGAATCGTTAGAAGCTGTCAAAGTTCTCAATAAAGCTAACAGTGAAAAGAACCCATCACATAAATTACTTTGTGCTTTAAGCTTTGATGAAATGGCTATAAGGAAGTTCGTAGATTTTGATGGTAAAGAGTGTTTTGGATTTGTCAATTATGGCAACAATGTGGAGAGTGACCAGTTAGCTAGAGAAGCCTTAGTTTTTATGATAACGTGTGTAAATGGCTCCTGGAAGATACCACTGGGTTACTTCTTGATCGATGGTATTACCGCTGAACAAAAAGCTGGCTTGGTAAAGACGTGCATTGAAATGATACATCGTGAATGTGGAGTTGAAATTATTTCTGTTACGTTTGATGGATGCCCAACGAATTTTGCTATGGCCAAGCTTCTTGGGTGCAATTTGAATATTGGTGAAATTGATCCCTCTTTCAGTATTGGAAATAAAAAGGTGGTAATATTTCCGGATCCTTCTCACATGTTAAAGTTGATTAGAAATACTTTAGCTCAAAAAGAAAAAATTACTGACGGACGTGGTCGAACGATTTCTTGGGAGTATATAAAACGTCTTTTTGAGTTACAGGAGAATGAAGGGTTGCACTTGGGCAACAAGCTAAAAAAATCTCATGTCAATTTTACGAAACAAATAATGAAGGTAAAATTGGCAGCCCAAGTTTTTAGTGAGTCTGTTGCCGATGCGATAGAGTTTTGTTCTAATGAACTTAATATTGATAGTTTCCGAAATTCTGAAGCAACAATTGAGTTCATTCGGAAAATAAATAATTTATTTGATGTAATGAATTCGAGAAATATGAACGCGTATGCTTTTAAGAAACCGTTATTTGAGGGAAATTTTGAGAAACATAAGATTTTTCTAGAAAATATGTTTGTGTATTTGTCACGTCTTAAATTAAATGGAAGGAATATCCTAGACAGTAATAGGAAAACCGGATTTTGGGGATTTATAATTTGTATAAGAAGTGTTTTATCTCTGTATGAGAATCACGCTAGGAGTAACTCTCTTAGATTCCTCTGTACGTACAAATTCAGCCAAGATCATTTAGAATACTTTTTCAGTGCCATACGGGCCAAAGGCGGTTTTAATAATAACCCCACTGCAAGACAGTTCAAATCTGCTTTCAAAAGGTTGTTAGTTCATGGGGAACTTAAGCATATTACAACTGGCAATTGTATTCCTTTACAAGAAATAAATATATTAACTTATTCCAAACCTGAAGTGGCAATCAATAAAACAACTGATAGGAGTAGATTAATTGAAGATTCTATTGATGACTCTGGGAACAAAGTCTGTGGAGATATAGATTTGATGCGAACCATGGAAGATCATGATTACTTGACAGATCCAAGCAGATTAACAGAGTTTTCAAGACAAGTCATAATCTATATTGGTGGTTTTGTTGTCCACAAACTTCAAACAGAATTGAAATGCCAGGAATGTATATCTGCCTTAATATCAGAAAAATATACAAGTTTACAATTGAAAAAGGATAAAGGGGGATTGCAATATCCCAGCAAAGATGTTGTCTCTATTTGCGAAATAAGTGAAAAAATATTTCGCCAAAACAAAAACCTGAGTAAAAGAAATATTTTTCATGCTATTTTACAGGAATGTCTCAGGAAGTGCTTGAACGTCAAATTATTTTGTCAACTTGCGCATCATTTCCATAGTCAATTATTTCTAGACTGTCATTTTCCACTTTTAATTAAAGCAATCTGTTTAAAGTATATAAAAGTGAGAATACATTTCGCAACAAAAAAAATATCTGAAGAGGATAACAAGATTCGAAACTTTTATAATAAATTGATTTTATTTAATGGCCAGTGACGATTTTACTTTCGAAATAAAAAAATAATATTAATTTAATGAACTGTTTTTTTGTATTTTTAACCTATCAGACTCCACTTCCATCCGCTTTTTTCGGCTATTTTTCATTCATATTCCGTGCATAAGTAAATGGTAGAATTACCCATATCATTGGGTTTTTATTTGAAACTTTACCCATACTGATGGGTAATAAACCATCAATATGGATAAAATTTTTAATCTAGCAATCTATAAATTACGTCATAGACTATCGCTATTTCATTCGGTATACGATAGTAGCAAATCTATTGTCCATTCTCCATCAACGCATAAACAATATTTGGTCTATGGTAAGAGTATTCAATATTCTGTGATCTTATATGTATGTCTGTGATGGATAGGTACCTATTCGTGGTCTGTGGTATTTTCGTTTTCATATTCGTAGATGATTCGTAGTTTCGTAGTCTATGGTGTTTTCGAAATTAGAATTTCGTTCTTTCTTTTTCTTTTCTTTAAAATAAAAGAGATATCGGGCATCGGCCGGCGGAGACTGATTACATTAAAAGTGAATTAATTTCCTCCGCCTGTTTAAAAGTTGGTTACACAAGTGATTATATTCTCTTGAGTTGGTTAAAAACAGGTTAGCAATTAGTATTTTGATCACAATTTTGATATTGTCTTATTTTTTGTGCATGTTGTATTGGTATTCCTATCGAAAAATAATCAAAACTGTGTGACGGACATGATCAATTGATCATGCCAGCAGCTTAACCTCACTTCTAAAGTATGGTCCAGGGTCTGATAGGTATTGTTGGGTAGCTTATTCAACTCAAAGAAGAGCTATTTATCCGAAGACGACCTTGAATCCGACGATTCTGATGACCGTTAAAATGATGCTGGTGATATAAGAATGTTACAAAAGTATGATAAAATGATGAATGTGATCCTTTTTGTAGATGAGGTCTAACTGCTCAATTGCTCAAAGTAGCTCTGATTCTCAAAGAGCTAGTTCAAGCAATTTGTCCAGCTTTTTATTGGACATAAAACGATTGGTATCGTAAAATGGGGTGAATAGGGATAATTTGAAACTTTGAAACCAATTGTTTGTGAACTTTCGTGACTGCTTCTCCTACAGATCTCCTCGTATTTGACTTGATCTCGCAAGGATACTCCAAGCATAGCTCTCCGTCGACTAATCAATTTCCACTCGTTTCTTTGTTAGGCCCGTGTTGTATTTGGACAAAATTCATTCCCATACAGTCAAACTGTGGTCTACTGTTCAAGACAAATTTGCTACACCCAAATTGGGTACTCATATCCTACCTTGTTTAGTCCTTGTTCTAAGTGTTATTTAAGAGATGTGTGTATGGAATTTACACTAATAAAGAAGTTGAACCTGCTAACTTTGCCAGTTTCAAGTGGTTCAGAAAGTGATCTGCATTTTCTTAAAAAAATATATATTAAGATGTATACATAATCTGTTTACTAGATCATCATTTTTTTTTTTGTTGATTCTGAGCACCAAAGTGGTGTTCAATACAATTACAACCTAAACTTCTAAATTACTATCTTCTATACTAAGAGATTATCCAATGACGCATCTTAGTCTTTCTTTATAATAGTCTTTAGAGACACTTTGTTCATGTGTTCTTTCAGGCAGCACTTTCACTACACTATCACTATAATTCACTATACACCAACTCAAATGGTTTTGTCCATTTTAATCTCCTCACTAACTCCGTTACGTCAAGCAGCTGGATTGCCTCAACGTTAAAGTAGCGGTGAAGCCGTTGTTCGTGGGCTTCAGCAAATTTTGATATAATTTTATCGACGAATTCAATTTTTAGGTCCCGATGAATGTCGTCATTTCTGATGTACCAAGGAGCTTTAACAATATTTCTTAGTACTAGACCATCATAAATTGGAAATGTTGATGCTTGTGCTAAATAGAGAAATCCTTTGTGGGGCTGAGTGTATAGGTTTACTATAATATGATTCCGAAGGAATTACTGGATTTCCCAGTACACAAATTTAAACTATGCTTAAAAAGACATTTAATAAGTTGAGGTTATTAAACAGTTAAGTTAAAGCCTCAATTATAGCCCAACTTAAAGGTGGTGAACTGAAAGGTCGCAGGTTCAAACCCTACCCATTGCACTATTGTCGTACCCACTCAGCACAAGCTTTTCGCTTTTTTGAACGGGATAGGAGGATATATTTTATTTTAAAAAAAAAAGTGACTTTTACATTATCAAATTTTGTATTCAACAGGCAATTTGACTTATGTATAACTAGCTGTGCCCGCGACTTCGTTCGCGTGGAATAGTGACTTTTCAGGCAGCATATTTTGAATTACATATACCGTCGTTTGGGTAGCTAAAAATTTACTTTACAGTAATGCTTCTCTGTATACGATATTTAAAGTATGGCCATCGGGGATGAAAGCATAGAGGCTCCTAGGGTTGCTAACCCGTGACAGAGCCACATATAACTGACCGTGCGAGAAACAGTTGATACTTAGATCTACACCCACAACTTTCAGCATCTGACCTTGGGCTTTATTAATTGTCATCGCAAAACATAGGCTGACTGGAAACTGGGCTCGTTAAAAACTAAATGGAAAATTGTTTGGAATGAGAGGAATCCGAGGAATGAAAACACTTTCACCTTTTCCACACCCTGTTAAAATCTCTGCTTCTATCAGATTTCGTTGTAAATTGGTCACTTTTAACCTGGTGCCATTGCATAGTTTTGGGGGGCTTAAATTTCTAAGAAGCATTATGGGTACGCCTACTTTTAATTTTATTTTATGTGCTGGTAGTCCAGGAGCACTGAGGGATTCTAAAAATTCTACTGGGTAGCTTGTAGATTCTCCTTCCATGACTCTGTTAATGGAGATATACTCAACATAATCCCCTGGAACATAGCTCAAAATTTCAGCGTTTATTTATTTATTATTATTATTATTTATTTATTTATCAATTTTTACATGAGCTTTTCAGGACAAATCCCAATTCGCTCGTGTATACCTTAAAAACTATTACAATGTCCATATAAACTAAAAATAACCTAATCTAAACAGTAGCATATTGCCCACATTGCGACCCTTGTGAGTTCACTCAGAGTGCAACAGAACAGGTCGATCCTCTCGGCCACGACGTTCATGGTGCGAAGCGCACGCACCAGCGGCGCCTTCTTTAGTAAGTTGGTGCGCCCTCGCGGCAGCGCCAGCAGCGGCGGCCTGCGCCTCCGCCACACGTACCCGTTCGGCACTCTAAACCTCACCTGCTCTAATACGTCCGCATTAAATAACTTGCCTCTCATTACTTTAAAAATATACGTAACAAGTGCTAGTTCCCTTCTAGATCTTAGCTCATTATATCCGACCATACCCAAAACAAATAGGGTAGAGTATATCAATGGGTAGAATGGGTAAACCCCATAAAGCTTCATGTACAAGAACCTAATAAATTTGTTTTGTACTTGCTCCAACATTGCTTTATTGTTGCTGCTTGGTCGTTTCGTGGCGTCAAAATAGCTCTTTCGCAAAGCCAGGAATTTTCGCAAGTTGGTATTTGCGTTGCGTTTCCATACACAGATGATATGAGGTATGATGATTGATGAAACTATGTTGCATAGTTTTTCATTAAGAACAACCTTTCCTTGTTCCTGCGGATACACACCGTTACCAATCTCAAGTAGCAAATCTGAAAATTCTTGAACATTTTCGTTGCCTCCAATTTGCGCACGCATATCTAATGTCAAATGCAAAGGGATAATGTAATGCCACAGTCGAGAACTCTTTAGGCAGGCTCTAACTTCATCAGCCCTTGTTCCACGTGGTATTACAGGGAGAGTCTGACGAAAATCGCCACAAAAAAGCATAGTAATGCCACCCATGGGTTGATCATTTTGCTTGACATCACGCAATCTCTGGACTTATTTCTACTTCATAAACACCCTGGTCTCTGATATGCTCGCCGTAATAGGAGCTTGCTGCACCTGGTAAGGTCCTTATGAAATGAGCTTTAAGCCATTTGGACTTAGATGTGGAAAAGTATTCAGCGCAGGCAGGCTTGTTTAGTTGTGAATGTCCAAATAAAACATACGAACTCGAATAACTAATTTTTACTGTCTTTTACCAGTACAAAAATATAAAATATTGAAGTCCTAGATATTGTCAAGTTATATTTAAAAGTAAAAAAATGAGAATTACAGTTGTGAGAACATTTTAAATTGAATAAATCTTAAAAATTACATGAAATGCTAGTTGGCGACCACTTTTGCTAGTTGGCGACTGACCCCTTAGCTAGTTGGCGGCAACTCGATCTGCTAGGTAAAACTAAATTTGATTAATTAAAAATAAAAAAATATGAACGTGTTAATGTTTAAAAAAATAATTATTATTAATGCTTTATTATTCATATATTTAATAATTATTATAACACATATTTTCATGAGATCAAAAGTACACTTTAATATTCAAGCTTAAGCTTAAATGAATCATAGTAAGCATAATATATTTTCTTACACAAGTACAAAATTAAAAATATCAATTTAAATAACAATTTCATAAGTTTAGTATCAAATCATCAGATTATCAGATCTCGGGATGTTATACTTTTTACATTTTTCTCTAATACCGTGTCCTCCTTCTCTTATATTAAGGCACATTCCAGATCTCTGGGAATAAGCTGGTGGTTTTTTCTAATACGGTTTGTGGAGGACATCTGTAATGAAAATATAACGCATTAAACACCTACATTATGCAAAAAACAGATAAGATTATAAGTAGTGATTGCAAATGGTCGCCAAACCACATGTTAATTTGCCACTTTTAGTTGGCGACCACTTGATACCCATACATTTTAAGATATTTTATAATAATAATTTGGTGGTCGTAAACTAAAAGATATACAGATAAAAATAAACAAATTCAATTAAAAGCGATTAAATTCCGAACTAGGTTTGTAGTCTATAAAAAATAAAAATAAATGTTTTTCTTTCTAAATGTCTATTGGCGACCAGGTGGTCGCAAATTGAAGTTATTAGATTATTAGAGATTTTGTATATTACATGTAATAACTGTACAAATTACGTAAAAATGTATATATCCACTTAATAGAACATTAAAAAATTGTCTCAAATAAATGCATCCGGCAGGGTTATTACGTATCTCGCGACAGGTTCGCGACAGGCGTAAATTGCGCAATCGTTGCTGTCAAACGTCACTTCTGCTGTCAAACGTCACTTCTCAAACGTCAAATTTTAGTAGTGACAGCAGTAGCAACACGACAGCAATCACTACGCGATCGGTTGCAAAATGTCACTAAAATTCGTATTACGCAAGCCAATCGCACGTCTATTGCTCGCCTATTGCAAAATGTACTTTTCTTCTTTAGAGATGCTTGATGGAGAAGAAAGGAAGTCCAAATACTTCGAGAGGGTTTTACCACATACCACAACATAAAACAAATAAAAAATGAAAAACTGACAACGATAAAAACTGTGTATTTTGTTTACATCTATTGCCGTCCTATCGCGAGTGGCGCTAGTATCGACACGTGAGCAATAGACGTGCGATTGGCTTCCGTAATACGATTTTTAGTGACGTTTTGCGACCGATCGCTGTCGCGTTGCTATTGCTGTTGCTGTTGCAAATTTTTACGTAATCAGGGTGCCGATCTACTTACCTCGAACGCATCACTTACTCACTATTTTTTTCGTTGTTTTGGGAAGGTGTACGCGCCGAAAGTATGAGCGGCGGATTGAACTAAGATTTGTTTGCTTTCGGGTAAACACAAAGCTGCCAACTATTGTAGGTAAAACTAATAGATCTATCCCCCTCTTTACTTAAGTGAATTTCATTTGGAAAAGAAGGATAGAATTCTTATTTTTTACGTTTTAATGCCGTAGGTCCTGTTAGTGGTCGGCTAACCCTGGTCGCGTAACCCACTAACTCACCCTACTTAAGTTCAAGTGCATAATTATCCGGATTATACAAAGGTTCTACAACATTACTTCATAAATTACTAGGCAAATTACAAGTACTGCCGAAAATGACTTCGTATGGCGTATACTTAGTCTGTGTATGGACAGTAGTATTGAACGAAAAACACCAGAACTGAAACCACTGACTCCAAGTTTCTGGATGTCCGTCACATAGAGTTCGTAAATAGGCAGCGAGGTGCTTGTGAGTGTTTTCTAAAGAGCCTATCGACGCATGGTCATAAGCTGTAGAGTTAACCTTTTCAATTTTAAGCAACTTGCACACCTCTGTTGGGTCACTTATTTGTTTCTGGTGGGCTGTAAATGATATCAGCTACCTGCTGAAGCGCCTCGCGATTTAATTTCGATACGACCAACTGGAAACGGCACTCATCTCCCTGCTTCTGAGGGGCTATGTTCGCCTCAAATTGGGCGAGCCAAAGTCTAGGCATCTCCCTCCAAAACTCGGGTATTCTTCCCGTCACAGAGATACTTGCCATACCTTCTTCCACTTTCATAACCTGCGGCGTACCCTTATGAGGCGAGCCTGTCGGGTTCATTGTTCTTGAATTACCGTACGACGACCATGTTGCGCTTTGTTCGGCTGTGGGGTCACCACTGTTGGGTCACTTATTACTGATTCAATTAAACTCAGACATCACCGTAGATCATGTATTTAATTCACATAGCAACAACAGAGCTTATCTACTTATAAACTACGTACATGACCAACCGAGTTGGTAGGCGCCGACCAACTGCCCCACTCTGCCGCGCGCAGGCGGCTCATTCCATTTTACTTACATCAGCCCTTTTAGTCCCCCACACCTCTTTCATTGTTTAGAAATAGAAATAGAAATAGAAATATTTTTTATTCAAATAAACTTTTACAAGCACTTTTGAATCGTCAATGAATCTACCACTGGTTCGGAATGCCTTTCCTGCCGAGAAGAGCCAGCAAGAAACTCGGCGGTTGCTCTTTTCAAAAAAATAAAAAATTTACAATTGTTATTGAACACAGGATAGTTATTACTGTCTTATGAATCACTGGAGCGAATTATATCCACGCTTTTTTATCATTTACATAGTCTTCAATTGTATAATATGCTTTTTTCATGAGAGTAGATTTAATTGATTTCTTAAACTTGTGTAGAGGCAAGTCTAAGATTGACTGTGGAATTTTATTGTAAAACGTCACGCCCATTCTCACAAATGTCTTTTGGACCCTCTTGAGGCGCAGCCCAGGAAACATGAGCCTATTTGGATTTCTGCTTGGTCTATCGGACAAATCACTCTTTTTTTTGTAACTCAAAATGTTTTGTCTGACAAATATTATGTTGTTATAAATATATTGTGAAGCTACTGTAAGAATGCCTATCTCTTTAAATCTTTCTCGAAGGGAATCCCGCGGCCTCAAATTATAGATTGCGCGGATTGCCCTCTTCTGCAAAACAAAAATTTTTCCAATATCGGCTGCCTTACCCCATAGTAAGATTCCGTATGACATAATACTATGGAAATATGCAAAATAAACAATTTTTGCAGTTTCTATGTCAGTCAACTGTCGAATCTTCCTAACAGCGTAAGCAGCAGAGCTAAGTTTGCCAGCAAGCGTTGCTATATGGGTGCCCCATTGTAGCTTTGAATCCAGGGTTAACCCCAAAAACACTGTGGAGTCCTCAGTTTTCAAAGGTTCATTATTTATCTTTAAATTTTTACTGACAGTTCTCGTGTTAGGTAATAAAAACTCAACACACTTTGTTTTTTTAGCATTTAAAAGGAGATTATTTGCCGTAAACCATTCAGAAACTTGAGATAATGCATTATTTACATCGTCAAAATTGTCTTTCATCCTATCGACTTTAAAAATTAAGGACGTATCATCAGCAAATAGTACAATATCGCAAGTATTTTGGACAAAATGTGGTAAATCATTTATGTAGACCAAAAACATGAATGGACCTAGAATAGAACCCTGGGGTACACCCATTACTGAGGCTGATCCGGATGATTTTACATCATTGACACATACTCTTTGGACTCGGTTGCTGAGATAAGACGCAATGAGACTAAGTGCAAAATCTTTAATGCCATAGTGGCTCAGTTTAAGCAAAAGAGTCTCGTGATCAACGCAGTCGAATGCCTTTGACAAATCACAGAAAATACCAATGGCATTCTGTGAGTTCTCCCACGCATCGAATATGTGTTGTAATAGCCTTGCGGCTGCATCGGTTGTTGATCGACCCTTTGTAAAACCATACTGCTCAGTGTGTAGGAGTTTATTTAAATTAAAGTGTAAAAGCAGTTGGTTGAGCATTATTTTTTCGAATATCTTGCTAAGAGTTGGCAAAATTGAAATTGGCCTGTAGTTATTCGGGTCACTTTTGCTGCCCGATTTAAAAAGTGGTATTAGCTTACTACATTTCATAAGATCTGGAAAAGATCCAGAATCTACTGATTTATTAAAAATTAAAGCAAGATACGGCGCAATAATATCAATTACATTATGAATTATTTTAACTGATATCCCCCATAGATCTGCTGTTTTCTTATTTTGTAAAGATTTAAATGTTTTGACTATGTCATATGGGGTAACGTGTTCAAACTTAAATAACTTATTGCACTCAGAGACATTGCTTCTTAGAAGACGATAGGCTTCTGCCGGCGAGGAATTTAGAGAACTGGTTGTGGTAATTGGAATATTTTTGAAAAAGTTCTCAAATGTATTTACAACTTCTATATCGGAGTTAATTACATGATTATCAATTTTAAGCTCCAATTTATTATTATTATGCACCTTATGGTTACTCATTTCATCGCCGATGATGTCCCATGTTGTTTTAATTTTATTATCAGAATTGACAATTTTTTGTTTTATGTGAAGTGACTTTGCTTGTATGCACACATTTTTAAACAATTTAGAATAATTTCTTACATATTCAATAAACGCGGGGGAATAATTATATTTTTTTTCTGCATACAAGTCAAACAGCTTATTTCTACTTTTATAGATGCCGGCAGTTGCCCAGTCACTAAACTTAAGATCTTTAAACAGTCTTTTCTCCATCACCTTAAAGATAGAGTTATATTGTGAGCTTAACAAATCAAAAAACTTTGTATAAATTTCATCCGGATCATCCTGTGCAAGGTCAAGCGTCGGCAATCCAGCTGAGATGTTTTGTTTAAAATGCTTTACTTTTTTAGTGGTAACTGGCCTGTATTTTATTACTTTTGTTAAATTCTGTTCACTGCCTGGAATAGATATCATTTGACCGCAATGATCAGATCTGAGATAAGTGATAATAGATTTTTCGATAATGTTACAATCACAAAAAATGTTGTCAATACAAGTAGCTGAGTTTGCAGTTATTCTTGTAGGTTCAATAAAAATATTCTCTAGCTAGTAAGAGTAGTACTTTTTCAAAGGCTTTCGATGCTGTGGTCGTCACAACCATTGGCCCACTAAGATTCCAGGTTCGAATCCTGGCAGGGTCAACATGTGGTGAGGCAGGGGGCAGGGGGATCGTAATCAAAACACGTGAGGTCTTTAGTAGGAATCTTTAACGACTGAATCATACATAGAGCTTGGCCCACTACACACTACGAACGATGTATCTTCCTGAAGGATTTGCAGTCCCAATCGATCCTACTGGTCCGTCCCTGATAAAATGATAGTGATAACGAACCCATGGAAATATGAATAAAGGAGGGATAGTATTGCCCAAGGCGTTTACCGCAAAAGCGACCGTGACGACTGCGCCTCGTTCGGCTCAAGTAACTGCTCCCACTTGCTGTATGCCAGGTCTTGCTACTACTTTATCAGGTCTTTGGACAGTTGTGACTCCTGTTTTTCAACGTTGTATATATCTTGGGGCTCATAAGTGTGTCTATCCATAACAATTTGCAAATTGTCATAAAAAACTTTAACATTCTTTTAATAACTTTTGTTTTGACAAACAAAACGTACAAACCTGGCTCACTGGTCGCTCGTATTTGTATTAAAATGCAGCAATGCAGACCATTTCCAACTTACAATTTTTTTTTAATTCCCTGCGTTAGTTCGATCTTAACGTATTTATTTTCTTTTTCGCATTTTCCAAATTAGCCTGTGGTTTTATTTTTTTAAATATGCAATGCAAAAATTTGGAATGCCCTTCCGGCTTCCATTTTTCCAACTAACTATAATGTGGGTGTCTTTAAATCAAGAGTGAATAGGCATCTTCTAGGCAAGCGCGTATCATCTTAGGCTGCATCTACACTTACCATCAGGTGAGATTGCAGTCAAGCGCTAGTCTATATATTTAAAAAAAAAAAAAATATATATAAGTGAAAGTTTTTGTAAAGCCGAGTTGCTTGCATGAGTAGCCAAATACTCTTCTTTTGCTTCCATGACAACGTTGAACACTTGACGCTGTACCCTGAGTTGGAGTCTTTCTGGGAGAGTTAGAGTAGTTATCTGATAATCTTGCGCTGCCTGAGTCCAGTGGCTCTCTGCGACTCACCAAAAAAGGGCTTAATGTATTCTAAAATTGTGGTATCTATAAGTTGGACTTCTTTGTAAGCAGTCCATGTACTTACCACCTGGCCATCTCCACATGTCTTCGGTGAAGTATGGCCAGATGTCAGGAGGGTCCTTGCCCCTTGTTAAAAGAGAATTTAAGCATCTTTACATTTCATCAGTGAAGAACAGCGCATAATAAATCTTTTTTGGCAGGTTTTAACACCTACTAACTACGACACGTGAACAAACCTCGGAGCAACGTGGACGCCCGATCGCATAAAGTTAACAACAATAGAATTTCATCAAATCAAATTATGATCAATGATTAAATTAATAAAATGTCTGTTTTTTAATTAAATTACCGCATTTGCTGGCCTGCCGTCTGCCGCTGCGCGAATATGGTTCCGTGGGTACCTCTGCTATATAATAAACTAAATATATATTTTATATCCTAAACTCACCCCCGTGGTTCCCGCTGCCGCTATACCGCCGGTACCGCGTGTGCCACACAGCTGCACACCACCGCAGCACACTTTTTCCGCTTTACTTTTCTTTTTCAACCGCCCCCGACCGCAATATATTACATATTATATCTTTTGTTTTAATACTTTTGTAATGTCATGTGTGATGCGTTCTGTGTAGTGTGCCAGCAATACCGCAAGCCGAAAAAGGTTTTATAAATCTTAAACAATGTCATATATCAACTCACATAAAAAAAACGCATAAACCCTACCTAAAGCCGTCTCCAACCGCCCCTATAACGGCCCCTGTCCTCACATCTAAACCTATGATACCACAACACGTCAGACAAACCACCATCTGTACGTGAGGGTAACTATCAAACATATCTAAGTAGGTATTTAATCAAATACACTCATCTAAACCTACGGGTAATATATATACGATTAGGGCGTGATTGCTATCTCCACCCGTCAATCAAATACAACGACCTAGACGCGGGAGCATCCAATAGCCGTATGAGTCTCTGGAAGAGACTGAATTAATAACGTCTAAAGCGCTGTATTTATACTAACGGCGCGGCACCAGACCGGCGCCTACGTCGTCAACAAAGTCAAACTACCTACTACTAATTTTATCAAACCACCTTCAATACATTAAAGTTGTATATCTTTACTATTTCAATATTTCGCTAACACATATAAAAAAAAAAACAAATTTTAACGTATTGTGTGTACTTTTCATCTTATGCAATCTCCATTCGGAAAAGCCAATTTGTAAAATTACCACTTTCTAATCGAATCTGGTTTACCGCATGTGCTATTGCGTTTATTTCTTTTGATCTTGCTTGTGGACAACCTGAAAGGTAAACTACGCGTGTGTCCAAACTTAGTTTTACTTGAAAGCTCTAACACTTTCTTACGCTAAAATTACGTCATCTGGCTGAAAAGATTTCTTGACCTGGGTCGAGATCAGGAAATAGCGCTTGAATTTGTCAGTGAGCTGCTGCAAATGGTTTGATATTTTATTCTTGGTATCAGTTTCAATCCAAATCCTCCTTAAAACACGCTTCTCCTGTGATCGCAACTAATTTGGAAAACAGGAATAATTGCATGCCGATATTTTGCGTTGCCAGAGTTGCAACTTTTCAGTGTATGTCGTGATAGCATCCCTATGATAAATTATATTCGAGTCGCCGCCTTGTAATTTCAAGTTTAACAAAAATATCTGATAGATATGCAAAAAACTACTTGGACCCATGGTTTTTTGAATTCCACCAATAATTCACATTGTTTTTGAAAATTGAGTTACTTCATCTTGAAGTGAAATTTAACTTCAAAACGCGTAGTTAATAACGTCTAAATCAAGTTTAAATCATTGATTGAACGTTTTTGCATGCTAACTGGTATTTTGCAAGGTGCAATTTAGTTTCACTCATTGTGAATGTACTTAAATAATTTTTTCAAATTACGTTAAAAGTTGATTTCTAACAAAATAGTAACTTCGAATTTGTGATTTCGACAATAAATCACTATGTACGTCAATTTATTTGTCACTTGTCAACTATGACGTCAGACTAGAACCTTCGAGCAATTTAGACGTCAAGCTGACCAGTGACAATGACTGATTGCAATTCACCCGGTGTGCACAATCGCACGTCCATAGACAAAAATCGCTAAATTTCCGATAGAAGTAATATCGTATCTGTGGACAGGATGTGCAACCTGAACTTTGAACTCACGCTAACGAATGCACGCAGTGACACAAAGTTAGTTAATTAGTTAATATTTCTGCCCTGTGTGATGGTGTAAAAACTAGAAATTCTTAGCAAAGATTTTGAACGCTGTACGCAATCAAGTTTTAACAAGTTTTTGATAAATAACGCTATAAACGTTATAATAATTAAAGTAATGAAATTGTGATATTTAAGTTTTAGGAGTGTATAAAAAATTGGGGGCGCTGAAAAATAATTGATCTTCAAACGGTAAAAGAAATAAGTTTGATAGTCTCTGAGATAAATGATACTAAAACAGCTTGGAAATAAGATGATATCAAATGATTACACCACGTGAACATACCTATTATGGCTTTTATTCTATTCACGTTTTTAGGCACATAACACAAATCAATAACTTAATTATTGAAGCTTACTGATGCTGGGTATATTATTTTGCCAAGAGCTGTAGAATCGCAGAGACGATCGTACAGGTACATTCTGAATATTTTCTGTTTCTATTAATGGATCTCTTGACATCTTTCGTGTACTTTCTTGTTCTACATTCTGTAAATAATGATTATTATTGTGGGATAAAGGGCTTTCGACTCACGTATGAAGTTATATATATGCTGGTTCACGGGTTCGCTGACATTTGTTCCCACAATGAAATAGTTTGATTTCACCGATGTTGCACCAAATCACTATGACACTGCCGCCGGCGGGATAAGAAGACTGTTTAACACTTGTTTTTTACTATAATGGAGTCCAATAACTAATTGTTTTAATTATTGTTGCGTGATGCGTACGCGATGAACGTTGAGTCTTAACCATAGAGAGAGAGGAATAGGGATAGGAGTTGGATTGTGTAAAGACAAGTGACAGATGTCAAGTTTATATGGAGTTATGTTATGGAATGATTGTGTAATATGTTTACATATATAAATAAATAGCGTAGTGCGTTTACAATTATTTAATACAAATAAGACAAAATAACATTTTTATCATTCTCTTATGTAGTTTTGTACCTGGTTAAATATATTTTCTCTCTCATTTAGTATCAAACTAACTTCAGCTGATTCAGGCACAGCAAACCTGCTTAATTTTTTTCTTTTATTGTCGTAAAACTGTGATGAACTAAAGTGCCTTCCACACAAAACTTTACCCATAGATTGGAGTTTATGCAGAGATTCTGCAGTCCAGCTTTCATTTGGGCAACAATATTTGCCCCAAGCATGAGCCCTGAACAGAACAGAATTTAATAATAATCCTGGGTGCCTGGAGCACTTCGACCATCCGTGGCTCCAGATCTTTTTTCCACACATACTACCAAATTTTGGAATCATCTACCTTCAACTGTGTTCCCACTTAATTACAATATGGGGTTATTCAAGGGGCGGACCAATAAATTCCTGAAAAGCCGATAACACATTGGTGGTGCCTCTGGTCTACAAGCGTTCATGGGCGTCGGTAATCACTTAACATCAGGTGACCCGCCTGCTCATTTGCCTGCTATTCATTAAAAAAAAAAAACAAGTTACAAACATTTTTACCTTGATGCCTACTTGGTATTAGGTACCTATGTGCATTTCAAATAATTAAATATTACTTGTTGTTGGATAATTACAAAGTCACTTGTATAGATGATAATATAATTTGTCATTTATTAGATTTTAACATGGATGGCTAACAACTAGAAAAACAAATAAAGATTTAAAGATGCGATAATAGGTCAGTATGATGGCTAATTAAGTAATATGACGATTAAGGCTGGCAGCATACGTACGTTCTCCGTATACGTTTTCCAAATACGGAATTTAGATTCGGAATTCCGTGAACCTAGCGCAGACGTTCGTTTTTTTTCATTTGGTATGTTTATAGTCAGTACGGATAGTGATAGCGTGGTGAACGCACGACGATGGAGGACGACGATTTATTAGCAATTGCATTTCTGTTGACGATAAAAAAGAAAAATAAACGTCGGTATTGGGTACATCCATTGAATACTCGAAGAATCTACGAGAGTCCATTTTATCTGAAGAGAGCAAAGTTACGAGCACACCCAGAAAAATTCTTTGATTTCTACAGGATGTCAATAAGTTCTTTTGATGAACTTCATAATGCCATACGTGATAAAATATTAAAGCAAAATACCTGCATGAGATTATCTTTGAATACGGAAGAAAAACTAACCATAACTTTGAGGTAAGTTCCCTTTATTTATAAAAAATCAAATAAACTATATTATTTACTATAGTTAAGGTATTTGCCAATATTATCTTCTTGTTCTTGTTCTTGAGATTGTAGAACTAAAAAAGTTGCAGCTTCGGTATCCTCGGCATGTTGAAGATTATCACCATGTTGAGATGTAGAAGGTGATGGGTAGTGATGACGTATAATTGTTTCTTCATGTTCAGCGCGTCGAGGTGCCTGATGCTGAATATAATTAACAGGTGGTTGAAACGGTTGCAGATGTGAAATAGAGTTTATAATCACTCTAGAATTATTTTGGGTAGAATTAATGGTGTGCCGATTCGATTATTTATCTAATCGATTAATCGATTATGCAAACCAAGATAATCGATTATTAATCGATTATTAGTTCGAAATAAAAATTGTTACAAATTGTCTCACCTCCATATTATAAAAATGAAACAAAACTGAATTAAATCACATATTTATTTAAAATGAAACACTACTAGATATTAAAAATCAAACAATACAAATACATCAATTCTCCTGCTTGTAGAAGGTTTCTCGTCTTCAATCAGATGTATTCTCTTTAAATGTTCTCGCGGATTTGTAGTGTTACCACAGAGTTTTATTTGTTTTTTACACAATTTACAGGTTGCTTCTTGGCCAGTTTTATCAAAATGTGACCACACATAAGAAATACTTTCACGGCGTTTCATTTTAAAATTCACAAAAGTTTCCACTCAGAACTTGAAGTTGAAAGAAAACTATTATAACGTCTGAGATTGTATACGTCTCATGTGTTATGAAGCTAAAACCGTAAAACAATGCTTAAAACATAATTCGGGATTTCCCCTACAATAGAGCATACTACCCATCATTACACTTTTTACTAGTAACGGAGATTCCCCTTGCATGTAGGGTTACCATAACTTAAATGGCTTACTCCCAATAATCGATTGTATCTAAATGATAATCGATTGCGAACGATCATCTTGGTAATCGATTAATCGATTATTGATAATCGATTCCGCACACCATTAGGTAGAATTAGTAGTTTTATTTTGCGAAGAAGTTAAACTAAAGGTTGGCAATGTAGATGGAGTTTTATATACCATATTAGGTGAAGTTCCTGGTACAGGAATATATGAAAAAGAGGGCGAATAACCACGGCTTGATGCTGGCGTTACTGAACGGTGACTGAAGTTATCATAATTCAGTGAAGAAGATGAAGATGAATTGTAGTCAGTATTGATATTTTTTACTAACTGTAGCATTCCCAATTTAAAATCGATTTTTTGGGTTTCATTCATATGTTTCATATGTGTTCTAAAGCTCAATAAAAATTTCGTATCATCGTCTTCTACTTCTTGTCGTTTCTGATGGACTTTCTGTTGATTTTGATGTAGGATACTGAGTATTTGGGTGGGGATATCCTTTTTGTTTCGTTTTAAAGTACTTGCAGATACAGTTGATACAGGTGATGGAGTTTGTAATGAATTTGTATGGTCATCTTCTTGTTCCAAGTTGTGTTCTTCTTGTGTTTCGGAATTTTGTGAACTATTGTCTAAATCATCAGATTGAAAGTTTCCTTCGGTGTTTCTTCTCTCGAATACCGGTATAAGAAAATATAATAGATCTGCATATACATATTTTTTAGTTTTTTTAGCGGCACTGCCTGTAGGAGCATTTTTGTTTTTTTGAAAGTCTCTTCGAAAGTAGTCTCTTATGTGTGTCCATTTTTTCTTTGCCTCAGCACCTGAAATGTAAATTAATATATATATTTTTTTTTCAGATTCCTGGCAACTGGAAAAAATTTTGAAGAGTTACACTTTGACTATTTGATGGGGAGCAGGACCGTATCAGCCGTAGTTAAGGAAACCTGTACAGCAATATGGGAAGTTTTTCAACCTTTGGAAATGAAGCCACCATCTTCAAAAGAACGTTGGTTAGAAATTGCAGAAAATTATTATAGAAGAACCAATTTCCCTAATTGTTTAGGTTCAGTGGATGGGAAACATATTCGTTTGATTTCTCCTGTGAAGAGTGGATCTGCTTTTTATAACTATAAACAGTTTTACTCTGTTGTCCTATTAGCAGTGGTAGATTCTGACTACCGTTTTATAGCTGTAGATGTCGGTGCTTATGGCAGAGACAGCGATAGTAATATTTTCAACCAATGGATTTTTGGAAAAAAGTTAACTCAAAATCGCCTTAATTTACCTGAAGCAAAACCTCTGCCGAATACCAATGACACACCTCTGCCATTTGTGTTTCTTGGCGATGAAGCGTTTCCCCTGAATAACAATTTTATGAAACCATATCCTCGAAGCAATCTCAATACCCAACGCAGAATCTTTAACTACCGCCTCAGCAGATCACGACGTGTGGTGGAATGTACCTTCGGCATTCTCTCGAATAAATGGAGAATTTTTCACACTAGCATGACGATTCCACCAGATTTTGCAGTTTTAGTAACAAAAACAGCTTGTGTATTACATAATTTCGTACGCAAACGAGACGGCTATCGATTTGAAGATACTCTGACACATTACTTTGAAGATTCACCTTTTCGCAGTCCACAACATAGATCCACAAACCGAGGTCGAAACTTAAGAGACAATTTTGCTGAGTATTTTATGACGCCGGCAGGAGAAATATCGTACCAGTATAACGAAAGAATTATTAATTTACAAGAATAAATGTGGGCACTGTTGTAATAAAAAATAAATAGAAGAAATCTTACCCTTGTTTTCTTTGTCCACTTTAGTGCACGTGTCCCAATCCTTTATAACCTCTTTAAATACATTCTCCCAAGCCAAATCTTTGACATCTCTGTTATGGTAATCGCTGTCATAAATATTCCACAGGCAGGGGTATTTTTCAACAGCCAATATTAATGTTTCTGCCTCCAACATTACCACGTTGCGGTTCTATGCGTTATCAAATACAAATACGTCCGACTCGCTTGGCGCCGGCGCGATACTGAATAGAAATTTCCGAACGTGTGCGGCGGCAGGAACAAAATGTATGCAAGCGCTGCGTTCCGCGTGACGTCATTAGGTTTTTTCCGAATGGTTTCTCCGTACGCGCGGGTTGTTATTCGAAACGTACGTACGGAATGTTTTCCGTTCGGAAATAAAACGAACGTATGCGGCAGTCAAGGCATTTTATATAGAATTGAAGCATTCAGCATTCCGCATACGGAAAACGAATTCGGAAAACGTATACGGAGAACGTACGTATGCTGCCAGCCTAAAAGATGGTACAAGCCCCGCAAGTTGATATTGCGATGGAACCTTGTCACAATAACAGCTACGTGACGTCATCCGTCGCAAAAAAGTACAGATAGCAAAAAAATTTAATAAAAAGTAAATACGCTAGGGTTATGGGTTTATTTGTATTTAAACCAGGTTGTTATGTAAAAAAAATCTATGTTTATTTAAACTCTTAGGCCCGATTCAGTGCGACGCGGACCATCCGCGCGCGGATAAGAGCATGCGTCCGCCGCGGATGAATTCATCGTTCACTTCCACGCGGATCGTGTTGAAGAACGGTACAGTTAAGGCCATGGATAAAAATTTGAATTTGGTCGTTGCTGCCTATATATTAAACAGCAGAAAACGACGCCATGGTGACAGAAGATTTAATGTGCATCCAATCGTTGCGAAAAGGCTTCTTAAAGGAGAATTTGTATCCTTATTTTCGGATTTGCAAGAAGACGAATTGAAGTTTTTCAAATATTTCAAAATGTCCATTACTTACGACATTTGAGGAGTTGCACGCAAAACTAGAGCCTTTTATGAAGCATTGCGATATATACAAGACACCTATAAGTTTACGGGAGAGATTGGCTGTAACAATCAGGTAAGTAGGTATTTACCTAATTTAAAGAATCAATAAATGATTGAAAGATAATTAGAGTAAAAATTATTGGTTTTAATAAAATAAAATAGTAATTAGTACAGCATTATTCATTAATTATAATGCAGTGTAATCGCCGTCGTGTTGCCAGCTTTCAAAGAGTCTTCCACATCACTTGCTGATAGGCAAATCGTTGGCAGCGTTGGTTGATGCACGTGTGGTGGGTAAGTTTGTAGCGGGACCTCTAATCTCCATAGCCAGTTCCAGTATTCTGGTTCGGAATAACAATTTTTTATAGTTGTCGAAATCGTTAATTATCGGTGCCAAGGAATTGAAAAAACTATAATCATCGTCATGAAGAGACGACGTTGGTTTTGTGGCGGAAGTGGTGGTATTCGCTTGTATTATTTTAGTAATTGGGATTCAAAATCTGTCATAGACCTCTTTCTTTTTCTCTGCCACGGTTGTGGTGAAGTCGGTGTCTGAAAATCGTCTGTTGATAGCAAATCCGTGGCCGTGCTGATAGGTAAGATACTTTGAGAGTTACTCTGTGATGGTGTTGTGATACTTTCGTCGGTGGGTTCAAAATCCTTAGTATTCTCTAAAAATGTCATTATGTCATAAAAAATATATTTTTTTTTGACACCACCAGCTGCCCCGGACTTTGAGGTCTTTAGATTAGCTCTACACTTCATATATGCATCTCGGGCGGTTTTCCATCTCAATTGAACAGACTTTTCTGAAAATAAAATAGACATGTAGGTATTTTGATAGTTCTTTAGGCTAACTTTACTTATTTACATAATTAATATACACACTTTTTTATTACAGGTACCTCACTACTGGGTCAAGAATGTCTGATTTGCATTTAAGCTATCGGATAGGACAATCAACAATTAAATACATAATTGAAGAAGTGTGTTCAATAATATGGAACATCTTGAAAGACGAATGTTTGCCTGAGCCTGATCAAAATTATTGGAATAAAATAGCACTTTTCAGGTTTGAAAGGGAGGCCAATTTTCCCAATTGCATAGGGGCCTTGGACGGAAAGCATACTAGAATCACATGCCCAACAAAAAGTGGATCCGTATTTTTCAACCATAAACAATTTTATTCAATTATTTTACTTGCAATGTGTGATGCCAATTATTTTTTCACTTATGTTAATGTTGGGGCTTGTGGCAGCGAAGCAGATGCTAATATATTCAAGAAGAGTTCGTTATTTTGTAGACTTGAACGACATGATCTACATGTACCGCCTCCAAAATTATTACCAGGCACGTTAATCAACCCACAGCCACATATCATTGTAGCAGACGCAGCGTTCGGAATTTCTAATAGTATACTTCGCCCTTATGCACGTACAAATTTGACACACAAGAAAAAAATATTTAATTATAGGTTAAGCCGTGCACGCCGTTACATAGAATCCAGTTTTGGTATATTGACAAATAAATTTGCAATATTCCAAAGGTCTATCAATGTATCAACATCATTTGCACAAATTTTGATCAAAGCCTGCTGCATTTTACACAATTTCATTAGAGTACGCGATGGTTATAAGGAAGAAGACGCTATGATTATAGCTGGATTAACAGATTACAATAACTCTGTGAACAGCAATACAAGATCGGGCAACACCATAAGAGATCAATTTGCAAATTACTTTGTCTCAATTGAAGGATCTGTACCTTGGCAAAATAATTATATTCATTAATAAGTACACCAAGTTGGCAATACATTACTTACCTATTTGTTTCTTTTCTTCACCTGAACTACAACCAAAATTTGGATAAACAGCTTCGCAAACCTCTAGCCAGGCCTTTAGTTTCGCATCTTTATTTTTATATAAATTATCGCGGAGATTCCAGAGACATGGTCGAAGTCTTACTTCTTGTATGACCCTCTCAGTTTGCATCGTGACAGTACTACTATTTCTTCAATCCCACTCGTATTGTCTTCCGAATCAGAACTACTTCCTGTGTCAGTTGTTTCAGATTCACTGTCGTCTGCCGTATTTATGATAAATAACTCGTCAGTTATTCTATCTTTGTTCCAATATTCCTCTTCAAGCCTTTTCACGTGGTTTACTTCTTTTCGCCAGTCATCTGGAGTTATTGATGCCAACGCCTCCAACGTCAGAGATTCAATTCGACTCTCTAACTGCTCCACATTCTTTTCTGACACCCTCATTTTGACTAGGTTCCAGATATACTCAATAGGGTTGAGGTCGCAGTTGTACGGTGGCAATCTAACGACCTCATGGCCATTGTCAGCTAATAACTTGTCGATTTTATAATTTTTCGGCGGTTTGTGTTGTTTAATTAATAGATATAGTTCTGGTTTTGTACTCTCGCTGGGAAATTCAATGTTGTGAGCTTGTAGCCACTCAACCATCACCTGTTTTCTATTATTCATGTTTGGTGGCTTATTCTCTTCCTTACTGTGATAAGGGGCGTTATCCATCACAATTATAGAGTTGCGTGGTATATTGGGTAGTAATTTTTCTGTAAGCCACTTTGTAAAATTCTCCGCATTCATTTGGTCGTGATAATCCCCCGTTTTGGTGTCTGCCTTAAACATTAAAAGCTCAGCTTTTCCTTTATCTTGTCCCTGTCTTCCTTCTTTTCAAAAAAAAACTCATTATGATTATTTTTCGTCTTTCTCACCTTATCAACCTTGATCCATCCTTCTTTAGCGTCAACTGCTTCCCTTATCTTATCGAGCACTTTTTCACCCGTTATTCTTTCGTCCTCCGTAGTTATGGCTATAGAGTGGAGCTGTTTTCTTGAGCGGGGAGATGGACTTACGTTGGTCTTCCAGTCCCGCTTCCCATTCGTCTACGCTTTTTCTTGTACTGGATTGCGAAGGGGATCCAACCTCCTCCAGTGGCTTCAGCGGGCTTCTCTCGGGTGAATTTGTCATTGGCGTTTTCTTGATCGGGGTGCGTATTCCGATCATCTTTGCGTCTGGTATAATGTCCGCTAGTGCAACGTCAACGGGGTAGTGTAAAGAGTACCCCGGTCAATGTATATAAATGTGTAAAATATTAATAATTAAATATTTAACGGTCCTATACAGTAATTAAGTCAATAAGCTAGTGGCTTTCATTTGCTTTAAATGACTCTATAAACATTTGTACCGCTTTTTTTTTTCTCTTCAAACTTCTGACTTTTTCTGTCTCCGCCCCTGCGCTCTTTTGCCATCTCCTCCTTTTCATAAAATCTTCGCATCACTCCCTGTATACGATCTTTTTTTAAACATAATACCTTAGTAAATGTTTTTTGACAAACTGGGATCATCTTGCCGCACTTGTTACGAATAAAATATTTTAATGAATGATTTCGCTTGCTTCCAACTTTTGTAATTTTGGATGTTGTGATAGTACAGTGTTTTATTATAAAATTGTCTTGCGAAATCTTTGTTGGATGTCTATAAAATGATTGGTGAAATTTTCTTATTTCTGTGCATGTTAAGGTCGCGCACTGAAATGCCTTGCGACTATGGCCACATAATGGGAATTCTGGAAGCGTATTTGGCTTGTATCTACAAGAAAAATAAGTTTCATTTTAACTTTCACTGTTAATACAGATTTTAAACATTTATCAGCAATTGAAAAAAAATTAAGCCTAACAATGTCCTCAGTGTCTGTCGTTTTATATGTTTGAGTATTAAACCTGAAGTTTTATGTGAACCAATTGTGATATTTTAACTATAAATTAAATTGATAAATACTTGATCAACAATATATATTGATCAATAATAAAATAAAATTGGTTTAATTATATAAATTTGTGGACAAAATAAATAAACAATCATTGAACATGTCTTGTATACAAATCATGAAGTAATTCATTATGATTAAAAATTACCCGAAAATAAAATGAAACAAAAGTATTTTTGTTTGATCCTGTAATAATCATAATATTAATGATTAAAACTAAAATCACACACAATACATTCGAATAAAATCAGCAGACTGCTCTGGAATACTGTAAACTTTAACTGTGCACTGTTCTTAGCAAGAAAGAACATTAAATTTTGAATTTTCGAGCCAAAGCATGTTCAACCACTTTCATGGTTCAGTTTTGCATTACAACTTTTGAAATGGTAGTTGACTGTTTAGTAGAAGAAATAAACCAACCTTTTTTCACGCAATACTTCACGTTTCCACTTTGATTTATCGACTAATTTCTTGCGTGCTTTACCAGGCTCCGATTTTTTGATAAATTGTTGTAAATCCTCCATTATTTCCGCAAAAAAACAATAAAAAACCACATGAACAACACTCGCAGTTATCGGAATCGGCCATACTAATTTACTGTGTCACGTGACCTAACGGTGGGCTGTCATTGGTTGGATTTGTTATGGAGGAATTTGAAACTTACAAACTCTGTTTTAGAGTAATTTGCAGCTAACAGTGTCATTAAAATGTATTTTACACCCGCTTAAAGCGGAGTTTGATATAAAACAAATTTACGAATTTGCACCACGCTAAGAGGACTTTCGAATGTCATACCTGGTTAAAATAAAAAAAAAAAAAAGCATTTTAGCGGGATTTGCAACTAGACGACTCATATGATGAAATTTGTCTTAACGACTTGATTTTTGACTTTTCGTCTGTGTGGCGTGACGCCCTTCTCTGCGCCCGCGCGCGCTCTGTCCTCTTCGGCCGCCGTCAGCTGTGCATAATGGCGCGAACACGTGTGTAAACGTTACAGAAAACAATAGAATAGAATAGAAATATTTTTTTCAACACACTTGCTCATAAAGGGGCTCCCGGTTCACCGCAACTAGGCACACAATGACACCTCTAACTCAAACTGTGACTTTTGATTACTATTATTCACAATGTGAGTTATAGAATTTTTTTTTTTAATTTTATTGGGTGAGTTGCTGTGTTCTTAAAAAAGTTTCTATTACAAAAAAGATCTTGTTCAATAATTTATAAAAATATCGTGTTAAATGTACCTATTGCTTGCTCATTTCATACAACTCCGTATTTAAATAGATAATTTCAACATGTACGTGTTTAATAAATAAAACTGTCAGTAACTTTTCTTTTTTTTTGTACTAAAGAAAACTCGAAATTCCCCATTTTGTATGTGGCTATAAGAGAAAAGCCAAAAAAAAAAGAAACCTCATTCTTTTAGTCTATGGCCATTAAGGTGCGCGCGCATTCCGGAAAACTGATTAAATCAAATAAACACCTGAATAGGCTGTATGGTCGTCGATCTTTGCTGTCCTCAAGAGCATCTCAAGAGGGCGAACAAAAGAACAACATTAATTTTTCCCGCCATTGCGAAAAAATTTTCACAATTCGTTTTCACTGTTTTGTACCATAATGTACTATTTTAGTGTTATTTTCTTCACAAGTGTGTTGAAAAACGTCGTATGATACACGTGTATATTGATGATTACCGTCCTCGGCTACCTTAAGACCCTCACCTGACGGCTCGGGTCTCAATAGCGCCTCAGCGGTAATCACCAACTTTTACACTTGTACCATAATGTACTATTATTCAAATAAACTTTTACAAGCACTTTTGAATCGTCAATGAATCTACCACTGGTTCGGAATGAATTGTGAGGAAACTTCACTGCCCAAGTAGGGATGTTCATGTAAAAAAATATCGATATTTTTGTCGATATAATATATCGTAGTGTTCTATCGATACTTTGCGATATATCGTACAAATATATCGCGATATATAGCGATTTGTATTCAACTAGTCTATAATACTGAATATTAGATAGGGTTCAGGTTAATATGAGTAAAACAGAGTGCAGAAACAAATCAGCTTTATTTATTTATAAATCCCAATACTTTTTCTCTAGACCTTGCAAAAATAAAATTTTATTTACTGTTTTGGCTTGCAGTCTGCTTCTCTGCTGAGTTAAAACCTGTGCGGTTTTTGAGATAAGTCGCTCAGATGGAACAGAGCTAGCCACCATTGTTAAATATTTCAATGCTACATTATATAACTTTGGGAACTGTACTTTGTAATCTACCCATACTTCTAATGGGTTTTGGTTAAATCTACTAACCGGAGCCCTCAAATAAAGCGATAACTCATCAGAAAGACTTTCGTCTGTTTTATTTGTCTTCCAATTCCGCTGGACCAGTTTATGGTGATGGCTCCAGAGACTATATAAAAAAAAAAAATCAAAATTTATTTATTTCATGTAGGCCAACTTGTAGCTCTTATGACACACGTCATAAATCTACCACCGCACCGGTTCGGAATGCAGATTCTGCTGAGAAGAGCCGGCAAGAAACTCAGCAGTTGCTCTTTTCAAAAAAAATTTTTTTTACAATTGTTAACAAAACTAGGCTATGCACACAATGTTTCCACAAAGAAGTTTCAAAAATGCACACCTACCACAACCTAACACATGTTAACCCATTCGACTCCGGCAACGCATACCTTGCGTTTTGCACAATTTTTGCTGTGTGCCGCCAACGCAAGGTATGCGTGGTGACTACCGTTTGATAAAATTGTATTTTTTTTGGATGCGTTCAAAATATTTCGAATAATTGTAACGATAAACCATAGACTAACATAATTGACAGGTTATGATACTGATGGTTTGTCAATGTCAAAATCAAAAATGCATTTTCTCAACGGTTTTGATTCGATAGTAAAACGCGCTGTAGTTTTTTATTGATTATTTTATTGTTTTTAATTGTCGAGTAGAAGAATTGAATTTGAAGGAAATCCCGCGGGATTGAAAATTCAACCTGATGGTTCAGAACCAATTGATTACTTTAATCTTGTAGTGACTAATGAATGTCTTCAAATGGTAGTTAATAAAAGCAATGAAAACGCGTCAAAGCTATTAGCACAAAGTACGCCTGGGAGTAGAATAAAACACTGGAAAGAGATTACTGTACCTGAATTAAAAAATTTTTTAGGACTTTTATTCCATATGGGGATGGGGACTATAAAAATGAACAGAATTCCAGACTATTGGAAAAGACATAGGTTATTTAATCTTAGTTGCTTCAGTGATTATATGAGCCGTAATCGTTTTTTGCTCATTTTACGAGTTCTTCATTTTAATAATAACGGTGATGTTCAAGACAACAGATTAGTAAAGATTTCTCCTCTGGTATTATATTTCAATAACCGAATGAAAGAAATTTATTACCCATCTAACAGTTTATGCATTGACGAGTCCCTCGTCTTGTGGAGAGGGCGTCTATTATTTCGGCAATATATTAAAAATAAACGTTATAAATATGGGATAAAGCTATATATCATGACAGATGTTAACGGCATTATTTAAAAGATAATAGTGTATGCAGGTGCTGGTGATACTGTAGTCGGGGGCACAAATCATGCAGCCAAAGTGGTGACGAACCTGTTACAAGATTATGTTGACAAAGGCCATTCAGTTTTTATGGATAACTTCTATAATTCCGTCGAATTGACTGAAAATCTTTTAACACAAAATACCTATTGTACGGGCACCTTGCGACAAAACCGCAAAAATAATCCCAAAGATGTTAACAGGAAAAAACTTTAAAAAGGTGAATATATTGCTCAATATAATAAAAACGGTGTCTGTGTTATGAAATAGCGAGATAATCGCGATGTTCTTTTAATTTCTTCCAAATATGATGCACAAATGACGCCAATAACAACACGTCGCAATACAGAAGTTATAAAACTTGATATGGTTATAAACTATAATAAAAATATGGGAGGCATAGACCACCAAGACCAAATGCTGTCATATTACAGTTGTGAACATAAAACCGTTAGATGGTACAAGAAGTTGGGAATCCATCTGCTGCAGCAAATGTTGTATAATTCATTCACCTTGTATAACCTTCAAGCACCCAATAAAAAGCCTTTTTATGATTTCCGTTTGTCAGTAATTGAGAATTTAGTTCCTGAGAATCCAGTCAGCCATGTTACTTCTAAGGTAGACTGTAAAGTACATGTAATTCAACCATGTCCAAAGACCGGTAAAACAATGCGTCGCAGATGCGTCGCATGTTGGGAGACGGGAAAAAACGCAAAGATACTGATTTTTACTGTCCTGATTGTCCAGGGCAGCCTGGACTGTGCATTATTAATTGTTTTAAATTATACCATAATTATTAAAAATAAATTAACATATTTTTGTTTTTTATAACAAGCTTTTATTTTAATTGCGCTAAAAAAAATTGCCTTAAAAACTTTTACTATCTATTTATACTACTATAATACACAAAAAAAGAAAAAAAATGTAAATGAAAAAAAAAAAATAAAAAAAAAATTAAATAGGTAATTAAATTAAGTAAAACAAGGTAAAAATAAGAAATAATAATCGAAAAATATTTTTTTGAAACTGTTAATTTATTTAATAAAACTGATTTTCAAACTATTTATTTCTTTCATTTTAGTATTACAGAATGCTTCATAGGTAGGACCTAATGTTAGAAATGACATTACTTACCTCTATCCTATGATTGCATAATATTGTCCAATGTACCAACGCAAGGTCTGCGTTGTTGGATTATTACTTTAAAAAAACCATACCTGTGTGCCAGCAACGCACCAAATGAGTTCACCCTAGTGCCGGACACCATGTACCAATGACTTTTCTGAGTTATTAGATGTTTCACTAACCGATGCTCTTACTGAGATAAAAAACATCGTGAGGAAACCTTCACATTCAGGTGACTGAATGTGTTACCATGATCCGAGTTGATCAGGTTCCCCTGGTAACAAGGTCACAGAGGTCAGACGGCCGTCGCTTCACTGCACGGTGGTCTGGGAGCGGTCATAAGTCTGAAATATTGACCACAACCTATTTACAATTTCTGCTTGTTTAATCACTCTCTAGTTCCCAAACAATACAAAACTGTAAATAGATAACGCATAAGTTAACGTTATCATTAATTTTTCGACCTACGAAGTGAACACATCTTGTGCAACCAGTAAATTAGCTGCTTAACGCGACTTGAAAGTAATTTTGTTTTTTAGAAATTTCTCAGAATTGATGATTATTTACCTGATAAAACATTATGAAATTAACTGATAAGGGTATGTACTGTTATGTTTTTCTATTTTTGCTAATATGAAGACCTTAAATTCAGGTAAAGGAGAATGCCGAATTTTGTATGAGAGTTCGCCCATTCTTGCGTCTTAACCAAATTATTGGTAAAACATTGGAAATAACCTCTGGATTACACGATAAAAAAAAATATTAAGATATTCCATGGCAATTTTTAGAAATCTCCCTTTTAATGTTTCAGGTTTTTCTAGGTCCAGACGACATTGTAAGAGTCCTATCTCAATATTCAAGAGTCCTATCTCACTTTTCACAACACGCACTACACGTCTTTTTGTTAGTAAACGGAGAATTGTTCAACTCAACGTTAAACTAATACGAAAACTCTCTTTGATTAATAGCTTCAAAGAAAATACCTGAAAACACTCCTTTTCCACAAATGAAACGAACGCAAGTAGAAAGAAGAAGTAATAAACAACAAAAACAAATGTCGTCAAAAATAACACAGAGACACAGATGCAATTAGGGTTGCCAGTAAAATAAAAAATATGTTAGCGATGTGCGAGTAGAAGTTAATTGACGAATTAAATCTTAAACGAGTTAATATGAGTTCAGTTTTCAACAACTCGATTCAACTTGGTCCGTGATCTACAGCAACTCGCATAGCAGGAGTCACGACCCACGCCGTGCATTTCACTCGGTTCGATTATCCGATCCACATCGTCCAACACCGTAATATTATTTTTAACATTGATAAAAATAATATTACAAGTGGAAAAAGGTGAAGATTATCTCTAATTCTTTGTTTTCCACTCGTTGAAAGCCGAGCGAACGAAGTACTAAAAGAATGTTAAACTATTAATTATTTAGAATAGTTTTTAAGACTTTATAGTATATTTTTAAAGTCTTAAAATACATACATACAGTCGTATATTTTACGATTTTTACACGTCTAGGAATGCCAAATTATTATTATCTAAAGACTGAAAAGTGACGCCATTATTACCTCTAAGTATACTTAAATAATAAACATTTCTGATTAATTAAACCAACAATATTTTATTCACAACAATACCTACATGAATAAACCTGGAATATTGTATCTTATTCGTAATTATGCTGAGGCAGTAGCTAACATACCAGTTTAACATTTGTAATATAGAATAATTATGTAGATATTTAGTGTGAATTAAGTTTTTTTTAACTTTTGTATTATTTCCTCTTTGTTATGTTTAAAAGGTGAATAAATGTTTATTAATTTAATTACTTCGCTGCGATACGATAATCTACATTGTTGTAGCGGCTATAAAGACACCGAGTCGACTCGATGTGCTACTCGTCGCGCCATGAATTGACACGGTGCCTTGCCTTAGTCGGTTGCATTGGTGCGCTGCGCTCTATACTGCTAGGCACTGGTTCGAGTTAACTCGGACTGTGGCTCGAATTGGTAGCCCAACTCGAGTAACTCGAGTCAAAAAATCCAACTCGTCACATCGTTAATATATTATATACGCTTAATAGTAAGTATATTTTTAGGAATCAATTGGAAAAAGAATATGATTTTTAATATATTATGATTTTTGGTTTTCATTCTTCTATTCCAGACGATTAGTCACCATTTTTCCCTTTAAAAAGGGAAATTATAATGACCTGGCAACATTTGGTCACAGAGTTCTTTCCATGACAAAATATGGCGTTTCTGTATAGTTCAAAACAAATACAGTACTTTTTTTTTATATATCTTTTAAACGCCATTATGCTTTTGACTTTAAATAAATACATATGAAATTATAATTAAAAAGTTGATTTTTCCAAGACACGTCGTCAAGACGCTGAGTGACGCAATATGGGCGGGTTTCCGGCATTCTCCTTTAGGTATAAAGCCATGCGTGTTTTTTGAGTTATTATTTTAGCAATTCGTATTTTCACTAAGAGATTTGACTATGTTACCCCGATCAGCCCCGAATGATTTTCATATGGTTACACAGCTAAAGTAGTGTAGTTTAAGGAACAATATCATTTGTCTGCCCGTTTTTGCCCGTTTTTTTTTTAATATAACGCGAAGAGTAAGGAAATGAAAAATATTTGTTTAATTGGTTTAAGGTACTTTTTACCAGTTAAGTTCCTTACAGATGGATTTTATGGAGATTTGGCTCACAATTAGTGGTTCTCAGAATGAAAGGGCAAATCATATGTTGGAAAACTTACTGGAAATGGTGCAGGATTCAGAAAATGTTGATATTAAAAATCTCCATAGCCGTGTGAAGTTCATTAATAAGAAGTTATTGGAATATTGGAAAATAGCTAACAGATGCAAGGAAAATTTAGTGCAAACGCATGCTGAATGGTTGGCAATGGTTGAAACTGTTGATTTGCCGAGGAGTGCCACCCCCAGCGCGTCCTCGTCCACAGAGAAAGTGCCACAAGAAGGGAGTTCGAATATTGGAAGACCCAGAAAGGAAATTAGTGATTGTAACAAACGGAGTCAACGGAGAATATTAGATTTAAAGATGTAAATTTTTATTAGGTCATGTCTTATCAAGACTATATATTTTTTAAAATTATTTTTAGTTCATGTCTTATGTTATATTTTACTTTTATTTTACTTCAACATTATATATTTTTTTTTCAATATCTAATGTACCTAAGTCATTATAATATGTAAATAAATAAGTTATAAATTATAAACAACATTTTTGACAGATATATGTATATGTTTTAGAATATATAGAATGTTTTATTTAACTGTGTCAAGTAAATTTTTCTTTTTTTTTTAGAATTTAAGATTTTTAATATAAATAATACATATTTTGTTAAAGTAACTGGTCTATTCATACATTATATTATTATTTTTATCAAAACAAGGACTTTTATAACGATTTAATAAACATTTTAGTGATAAACGGACTTATGACCGCGTTTGTTAGAGCGCCAGACCACTGTGCACTGTAATTACCTGATCTGTCATATCCTGGATCATGTTCAAAAGTGGACCCCGGGCGCTTGTGCGCGAGTGCAAGCGGGATAACGCTGAGATAGTTATTATTATTTTAGTAATTTAAATTGACAGCGTCTTATAATACTTTTTTATCTGTTGATAAAACTTTTTTGTCTGTTGTTTGGTGGTTTGGTTCTGTTGAACCAAACCACCGAGGCGCCGAACAAAGAAGAGTCAAGCAATAAGGAACAGGCTAGTAACATCGTCTACCAATATACTACAGATACACCTCAAATATCAGAACAGGTTACCTTGCAAGTGGAAGATGATAATTTTCAGAACACTGAAGCTATTTCGAACATTTTAGCAATAACCGGAGTACTGCAACAGAATCAACAAATCATTTTAGATTATATGAAAAAGATGGAGGACAACATATTGCATAAATTATCATATATAAGTACACAGGTAGACACCATTGCAGAGCGGAATATGATGGTCGGCAAAAAAGACAAAATAGAAAATGTGGCATTTGAGATCATATCTAACAAGGAAGATTTAAATACTTTTGAACAACAGTTAGAAGATCCGATGTATCGAGCAAATATTAAAACCCAACTGTCGTGTGTTTGTGGAAAGGGAAAAGGACGCGGACTCAGTAATGCTTATTCATTAGCAGACGTAATGTTCACAAGGCATTTTATGACACAATGTTCTTGGGGCGGCGGTACAAAAAAAGAGATAAGCAAACTTTGCTTTAAAACCTACACAAAAACTGTTGAGTTATTCTTTAGTGTCATTCATGAATCGGATGCTGATTATACAAAGAAAGAAAATGAATCATTTTTCAAAAACATAATGCGTCATTCAGTCAGTAGAAACAAACAGATTATTCTTCGAGCTGCATCAAGTAGACGTAGATCGCAAAAACAGTCAAACATCGAAATGTTTGACTGTTTTTGCAACGAAGGCAGACATTTTGAAAATTTTTTGTAAATAACTATTATTATTATTAAGTTTTATTTAGATCCTCCTTTCCCGGTTCCCAGGTCGTATCTACGTTATCTTTGGTTAGTTACATTTCGAGTCAAATTTTAAGTATGATGCCATTGAAATTTATAGGGTTACTAGATGATAAAATTAGCAAGTTTTTAAAAAAGGTTTGGGCAAAATTTTTTCAGTGGCTTTTTTTTTTAATGACCTTCGAAAAACTTATGTAGGTTATGGTTATGGTATAGGTCAATAAAATTTATAGGGTTACTAGATGATAAAATTAGCAAGTTTTTAAAAAAGGTTTGGGCAAAATTTTTTCAGTGCCTTTTTTTTAATGACCTTCGAAAAACATATGTAGGTTATGAATTTTTACTTACTATGGGATTCAACTTTTTTTTATGAACTAACGGTATTAAATCTGACCACAATTGTTTTGGTGTATGCAAGGCATGCTATTCACCTAGCTAATAAAAAAAAATCAAATACATATCATCTCAATAATTTAGGCCTCTGTGACGAATAATCTGTTGCCAGTCGGGATTAGTCAAAAAAATACGAAAAAAAATCATATCTCGAAAACTACGCAAAATCGCGGAACATACATGGGGGTGATTCAGGTAGCCCTAGTGGTGTTCTAACCCTGGAAAACCGCTTGACACAATTTCTTGGGACACCCTGTTTAATAACAATTTAAAAATATTCCTAAATTCACTTCTATTAGGCTGCTTACCTTTGATTAACGCTCTAGCTGGAGAATCGCAAATAAAAGCCTTAATTTGAATGGTGCAGATTTTTTAAGGCCTTTCTTTGTTTCAATTTCCATAGGGTTTTGAAGAAGATCCCTCAAATGCGACAACAAGGCTGGTTAAAGTCAGGACATGACCTTTAATCGACATCTTGTAATATAGAGATCATATTTAAGTCAAAATGAACAACCAAGTCATTCAAGTGTCTCAAATTAACTGTTGTAAGACAAAATGGGGGATTGTTTTACAAATGTCATTTTCAAAACGTGTGTACAACTGCTTCATTATATAAATGTCACATACAGGTTTTTCTATCACCTAATTTGGTTAGTTGAAACCGTTTATTGGACTGTAACGTTAGTATGACTATTGCATTATCGTACTAACGTTATAGTTAAAACTGTAATATAACGTCGTGTAGTTTAGTCTTGCTGACGTTGCTATGACCAGTTTATTATGACATATAGTCGCACGACTAAGAAGTTAAATGGAAGACGTCTATAGGACCTAGTAGTCATCTCTTTACTATTGTAAGACTGCAATACAACTTAAAGTCGTACAAGCCTTGTCTTATATGACTGTTTAAGTATTAAACATCAAAGTAGTATTTACCTACATTGTAGTGGCAACACTCAATTGAAACGCTCAGTATTGTTCTCTTCTCACTGGGACCTCGGTATTTGTTTTAAATCTAATAAATGGCTTATGTGTTCGTTTACAATTTTATATTTATTATCATACCTATCCTCTAACAATTTGAGGGCTTCGCTATAGCTATCAGGCGTAATAGGTAAATTTTTTATTAAATTTAAAGGTTCATTTATCAAATATGATCTTAGGTAATAAAGCTTTTGAATAGAATCTAGATTCGGATTGTTATGTATCATTGATTTAAACAAATTGATGAATTTTTTGATTTTGATTGTCCGTAAAATTACCGTTAAATACCGCAATGTCCACTGGTTTTAATCGAGTTTTCGTTGAAATGGACTGTGGTGTTGAAGTCGACGACGTCTGGACGGTGTACCCTTGTTGTTGAATGGCTTTGTTCAACATTGCAGTCATTTTCATGTATCTTTCCTCCACTATTTCGATCATTTCATCATCATCTGGGTTGAGGTATAAAATTTCTTTGCAGAGATCCTCGTAGTCTGCAAACGATCACGTTTAACCAGTAGTTCATCGCAGTTTTTATTTTATACAAATTGGAAGCTTCAGCCTCGAGGTAGCTTTATGCAATAATTGAAATAATAATTAAGTAGCAGCAATAATTGAAATCGATTTCTACTCATGATTTGTCTAAAAAGTGGCAAATTATATAGTGGATCTAACATCCAATAATGGGCAATTGTAGGTAACTTAGTCAATCCCATATATAGCAACATACCAACAAACTTGCGCATTTCCGTGATGGTGGTGTCTTTCCACTGTCTAAGCCGTGCGTGTTTTTGTAAAGGTCCGGCCATGCGATGTGCGTAATTGTTAGTTGCTTGCACCATAGAACCCAAAAATTCATTAGAAAAAAATAGATCAGCCAAAGCACTCGCAGAAGAAGTAAAATTGGTCTTTATACCTGGTTCCCCTAAAAACAGATCTCGTTGCGGTCTTGCTGAATCCATTTTCCACTGAAACTCTGGGTCACAAGACCGTCGACTCCAGGCGTTGGCGCGGGCGATGGTGGTGGTGCCTCTTCATCGGACTCATCAGTCAAACCACTCTCAGTTGAAGTATTTTCATCCGGCTCAGGATCGTAATCGTCACCGGACCCCGGAGAAAAATCCCCGTCATCTGACGATAATTCTTCATAAAGAATGGCAGAAATTTGATTTTCTTGGAGCGGTCGCCCTGAACGTATATTTCGACGACCACGTAAGATACGTCGATTCGATTGGCATCCACGTGGCATGGTGAAAAATCAACCTAATTCAACGTGTATTTCACCGCACGCGTCGCGCGACACTAAGGATGATGCAATAATTCGATCGGGTGGCGTGATCTAGGTGGGAAAGGGATAGAAGATGAAATGGTCATTTACGTAGTACTACGTATTCCGGCACCACACATACAAGCGGCAACATTTTTAAGCGGGGTGCCGAGTACGTAGTGTTACGTAGATGACCATTTGTATGGTGGGAACCAATAACGACCTGAAAATATATCTGGCACTATGTGTTAACAAAATACTGGACAATCCGAATTTTGCGCATATATGTTGTCGACTCGAAATCTTTATTTTTTTGTTTTATTATTCAGATAAGGTTTCGATCGAGTCTACCGTACCCCTTGACGAAATTATTAATATAGATGTTTGACTTGACTCATAGTCGATAAATCTTTCTATAGAAAAATAGCAAAAAATTAAATCGTTCATCCTTTGTTTACGTATTGATAAATTCTAAGCTTTACAGTCAGTCTAAATGTGATCTTTACAATCATTTTCTATGAGGTTGTTGTACAGTCTTTGATAATTCAAATTCAATGTAGGTAATCATACCTATATTTGGTTGTTCCTTTGGAAGTTCTTCTTCTTCTTCTTCACTCCTGGGGTTTCTTCTCCGCAAGTAGGCATCAATCGCCCGTTTTGCGTGGTCCCACTGGTGCGGCTCCCCGCCGGATCACTCCAGCCAGCCGAGCTCCTTCCAGAATCCGAGCAGGCCACCCAGGTCGGCGAGGACTTCAGGATCCTTTGGAAGTTATTGCACATTATAATTATTTAAATTAACTGCAAAAGTAAGTCTAGCCATTCTAACTGTACAGCCCGCTCGTGGCTGTGGATCAGGGAGGATCATGGCAACATCGCTCATATACAGAGTGTGCATGTCTTCTTTATCAGGTTAAAAGAATAACCATGATGATCCTGGACTCTTCCGAAGGTAAGATATTTTCAGCTCTGTACCCGAATAATGACTGAGAACTTTTCCGACGTAATAAACAATAGAATTCTTTTTTTCAAACTTTATCAATTTATTATCTTTGATTTTCTCTGGTGTTACATTTAAATTATCATTGATACTACGATCATCAGTCTCTTCGTTGGTTTCGAAATCGATTGGAGATGTTGAACTCTCCCGCAAGCTAAATTGCGAACCTTCAGATTCCTCTGAATCTTCATCGCTTTCTATTTGCTTAGCTTTCTTTTTCTTTTGTCTTGAATTAATTTCCTTCAAACTGTAAGAATAGTACTTACTCTGTATTGTCTGTGTGTGGTTATATCTGAGACGCGATAGACAGTAAATAATTAATCTGTGGTAGATAGTATGTTTGAAAGTTGTGTGATTATGTTCCCTTGTAAAGTAAGATTTTGATTTCCTTTTACAAGTTTCATAGTGAGTTGCGTGGGGCCTAACAGCCTAAACATATATGCTACATAAATTCTCACCGAAACTACGTTTAACTGCTTTGACTCTGGCTTTCTTTTCCTGTTCTATTTTTTTCAATTCTAACGGTCTATGTCTCTCTTCTAGTTTAGCTTTCAGTTCAGGTGTATACAAGGTGTTTGTTAATGTGTATAACTTACCAGCAACCACCCATGCACTTTGACCCCATAAACACAATGGCGGTGGTAAAAAGTGAAAATTAATTATCAAAAACTTTCATACAAAATTAATTAATTAATTAACAAAAAAACATTTTGGAAACCCTAACTGAAGACATAATAACAATACGCCACATAAATCCCTTTCCGTAGTAGTAATTCCAAGAATGACTTTGACCGCGCCGCTCGAGGTAAAGGCGAGGCTACAAGCAAGACTTGCGGTTGCGTTTGCGCAACGAAAAATTACATCGCATAGGACATAGTACGAGAAAACTCTGTCCATTAGTTTAGTTTCTAATGAGACATGGACCGCACTAAGTACTACTTCTGCTTGGCTTAAGACGCATCAATCTTCCGTTGGTTTCTCCCAAAGGACAGGACAATCCTGAATCAAGTAAATCAGATAATCGATATCGTAATTAATCATCTTGATCAATTAATCAATCATCCGTTTTTACGGTGCACAGCGGACATTTCCACGGTGCGTTGTGGTCGCTACGTCTATGATTTTTACAACGCGATGTCGCACTCCAGTGAGGGCTCGCCCTTACGGTGTTCGACGTACCTATTTAATATTCAAAGCACGTACGCGGCTTTGGAAGGGGCCGGAACTAGAGCGGGGAATTTCGAGCACCGGTGAAAATCACCGGTGATTTGCCATTCTCCGAAGATTCATCGGAGATCTCCGGTGAATTCGAATACAGATTTAGCATCAATTAAAATGTTATTGACTGTTAATGTTCTAGTACAATGCACAGGAATTTTAAGCGCATCGATATTGTGTGAACTCAAAATGATATTAGATGTATTGTAAAGGTTTTAAATAAAAAAAATATTAAGAAAAAAAATATTTTACTTTATTATGATAATTATTATTTAAGGAGGTAGGAAATAATGATAAAGTAATTGTATTTGAATAAATGTTATTAAGTTAATAATTAACAATGTTCCTCAACAAACTTCTTTTTATTTAAATTAAATTACTTGAGTTATGATTCAATAATAACACTGCACAACAAAATTGCAACTTTTGTCTGATGAATGACTTTTATCACATGATGTTTACTAATTTGACGTCGCTGATTCTAGATATACCCTCGTTTTTTTTGTAACAGCTCTTGTTTACGAGTTATAGCTTTCACAAAAAATTGACGTATTGCGCGTTTTAATTTGCTGATATTTTATAATTTATTAAGATTTCTTTATATAATTTGATATGGCATCATCAAGACGAGTTTGTGTGAATGATCCGAATCATTTTCTTTCATTTGCGAAGAGTATTTGTTTAAAGAATACCGTTTGAATGTGACTACGCTCGTAATTGAGGCTTATAAAAATTACTTTGGTCACCTGCTAGAAATGAAAAACAAGCTTTGGAATCCGCAAAAGATATGCAAAACGTGTGTTGAGTTTCTACGTTTGTGGACAACTAAGATAAGGAATAGATTCAGGTACGAAACCGCTATTATCTGGAAAGAACCCGTGAACCATCACGATGACTGTTATTTTTGCTTGGTGAACATAACTGAAAAAATCGAGCCAAATGGGAATATTCTTCCACATAGACGTGTATTGAGCCCTAAATATCACCTGAATCTCAAACTGGTCCTTCTCAGGAGGAGATTACTCATTTTGAGGCGAAAACTAACAATAGTGGTAGTGACTTTGTTCGGATGTTTCTCAACACGTCGAAGAACTAATGAGTCGCTTTAGAAAGGTCCAGATATAACATGAGCCTCAAGTTACACGTTCTTCACAACGACCTAGACCATTTTCTTGCCAATCTTGGGGTCCTAAGTGAAGAACAGGGCGAGCGATCTCACCAGGACCTTCGTACAATGGAGGAACGCTATCAAGGCTACTGGAACGCACACATGATGGCTGACTATTATTGGAGCATTCAGAATAGCTCTCTGCCTTCAGCATCAGCAAGAAAATCAAATAAAAGAAAGTTTTTTCCTGCTTAAAATAAAATAAATTGGGATCATCTCTGAAAATATAGTGTTTTTTCGTAAAAAAACCCACATGTCATATTTTTTTAACTAGAGTTGATACAGAATTTTCAGTCACAGACTTGAAATCGTCATTGAAAATTGGACTAATATCACATAACATAACCCAATCATCAGAAATGCTGTTGTGCAGTGTAATCGGTTAAACACCGATTACTTTCACCGGAGAGTCACCGGTGATTCTCCGGTGAAAAATCACTTCTCCGCGCCGCCGGTGCAAATCACTACGCCGGACACCGCTCGCTTTCGACTACAAATGCTAGTAATATGCTTGCACTGTACTGCAAGCGATAATAATAATTATTGTATCGTTTTGCAATTGATTTATTATTAAAAATATCACACACATTCATTCGTTCATTCACATACAGTCATTGTTAATCAAAACCACGACGCGAGATATTAATTACCTGCAAATAAAGAGGCGGCAGTCACTTTATGGATTACGTAGGTACGGACTTTAACTTATGGAGTCCGAAAGTAGTCGGGAATATTCTTGCAAAAATACGAGATTTCTAATCGGTTTTCACTCTACTGAACAATACTACAGGTTTACAGATTTAATTGCATGCCGATTAATGGTTAGGTATCGCATCTGGAATATTTTATCGCAACGTTATAGCATAGCAAGTAGTACGTTGTAGGCCTACAAACATCCATTCATAGTTTTATCGTTGGCAGTTCATTGCCATTGAATCAGCTGTTTTAAAGGTTGCCACCTAAACATTTATGGTGAATTTTTGAAGTCCTCATAACTTGGCCAGGATATGAGCTACACGTCTCATGATATTTTTTCATGTATCTATACACCGACCCCAACTTATGGGTTTCGGTAGGATAGGGACATTAACTAACACCTTGTATATACGCGATTTTTTCGGTTTTCTTCCTTTATTGGTTTTTCTGTTTCTAACAGCTGTAGGATATCTTATGACTTCTGGTGTTATAGGACTAGCTGCTGTCCGCGACTTCGTCCGCGTCAATTTCTGTTATTATGATCGCGATTAAGAAGTTTTTAAAATAATATATTTTAAATATGGATAATTTTCCCCGTTTTTGCAACATTTTTCACTGATGCTTCGCTCCTATTGGTCGCTGCGTGATGTTATATAGCCTCAAGCCTTCCTCGATAAATGGACTATCCAACACAAAAGGAATTTTTCAATTCGAACCAGTAGTTCCTGAGATTAGCGCGTTCAAACAAACAAACTCTTCAGCTTTATAATATTAGTATAGATAAGTCCAGATTGTGTCTCAGCCGCAGAGGTGGACGGTTCGCCAATTCCAGTAAAAATGTCTTGATAATTTTGGAGCAGAAAAGGCGACTGCTCACGAATATCTGCCTCACTTATATTAGTCGATGGCACGCTGGTGGAAGGTTGTGGTTCTAGACTGTAGACAATTGATAGCTTGTGGTGTATGTGTTGCAGTCAGTTTCTTGAGTAGGTTTCAACATTGCGCCAGTCAGATGTTATACAAGAGTCTGAAAAGAATTTTAAGGTATATTAAAGGTACATTACAACTTTCCTTAGTTTGAAATGAAATGAAATTATTTATTTTCCGTTCTTTGTTACATAGGTTCTTAAAAATTATGTACGTTGACGACTGAAAAAGTTAAAACTGCGTTCCAGCCGTCACGCCCACCTCCGGATACTTAATATATAAACAGTAAATAATAACAGAATTATTTATATATTATTCCTTAGTTTACAACTGTAATAGTACATTAATAGAATTGATTATGAAATAAATATTATTATTATTCATTTATTTCATTAAACATCATATTTTTTAAATTTTTAAATATTTAAATATAGAAATAAAAAAAAAAACATTTAAAAATATAAAAAATAGCGGTCCACCGGTCTCGGGAACAGGGTCCAAGAAACCGGCGGTCAGGGCCCCAGAGAGAGGAACCTCCTGACGATGCGGGCCGTGTCCAGGAGTACAGCCTTCTGGATCTGGCTCTTGACCCAGCTACCCAATGAGAGCCTCGAAAGATGTTGGTCGAGGCTCTTGGCTATAAGACCGTTAGCGGTCACGGCTATCGGTACAATGATTGCTGAGTCTACATTCCACATGGCGACAACCTCGTGGGCCAAATCGAAATACTTGGTTAGTTTCTCTTTCTCGGCTTTCACAAGGTTCTCGTCATGCGGAACAGTAATATCAACAATCATTGCACGGCGCTCTGATCGGTCTATCACCACTATATCAGGCTTATTGGCTACAATATTCCTGTCTGTAATGATAGACCGATCCCAGTATAGTGTGATATGACCATTTTCGAGAACTGGGTCGGGCACATACCTGTAGTACGGTACCTCCGATTCCACAAGATTGTATTTCAAGGCAAGTTGCTGGTGTATGATCCTGGCTACTTGATTATGTCTGTGCAAGTATTCGCCGTTAGCCAGATGAGAACAACCAGAAACAATGTGACGAATAGTTTCTCCAGGACGGCGACACGCCCGACATATGTCTACCGTTCCATCCTTCACTATGTATTTTCTGTAATTGTTCGTCATCATGACCTCGTCCATAATTGCACATACAAACCCTTCGGTTTCCCCAAAGAGGTCTCCGAAGCGCAGCCAGGCCACGGACGCTTCAAAGTCAACATCAGGTCCGTGGAGGGCCCGATAAAAGCGTCATAAAAAAAAGTCAAGTCTTCGAAAGCTGTATATATCTTCTCATTTTTTATTTTACTGTTATGATTTTGATTAAACATGAAGGCTACCGATTGTTGGTCTGTTATAAGAAGAAAATGTCTACCAATCAGGTAGTGTCTCCATTTCTTTAGGCTCTCTACTATCGCACAAGCCTCTTTTTCGATTGAGGCTTGTTTGCATTCCGAGTTATTCAGTGTCCGAGAGAAAAAGGCAACTGGTCTTCCAAGTTGAGTCAGCGTAGCCCCTAGCGCGAATTCCGAAGCGTCTGTTTCGACTGTAAACATTTCATTGTCGTCAATGGCTACTAGAGCGGCTGCCTTGATATCTTGCTTGAGTTCTTCAAAACTCTTTAGCGCATCAGGCGACAACGGGAAAGTAGTCACGCATGTAAGTGGCTTTATTTTTTCGGAGAAACGCGCAATCCATTTAGCGTAATGAGCAAGCATACCTAGGACTCGTCTTAGTTCACTAGTTTTAGTTGGAGCAGGAAGCTCTAAAAGAGGTTTTAGTCTTTCCGGGTCAGGACTGATTGTATTATTTTCAACAGTATATCCAAGCAAGTTGATTTTAGTCTTATTGAAAACACTCTTCTGTTCGTTTAGAGTTAAATGAAATTTATTAGCGGCGTCCATAAAGCGTTTTAGATTGCGGTCATGATCCCTTTGATCTTTACCGCAGACGGTTACATCATCTAAGTAGGCGAACGTTCCTTCTAGTCTCTCTTCTGTTATGATGAAGTCCAGGGTTCGTTGAAAAGCCGCAACGCCATTAGTCACGCCAAATGGAATGCGTGTAAACTGGTACAATTTGCCGCATGCTTCGAAAGCTGTATATATCTTTTCATTTTCTAAGATGGGTACTTGATGATATGCGCTCTTTAAGTCAATTTGACTGAACACTTTAAATCTTGATACGTTGTTAACGACTGATTCTATGTTTGGCAAGGGGAAGGCATCCAGTTCGGTGAATTTGTTTATGGTCATGGAGTAGTCAATGACAAGTCGTTTTCGATGAATCCCTCCTCCTGCTACAAGGACTTGGGCTCTCCAGGGGGAAATACTTGTTTCAACGACCCCGTCTTCAAGTAATTTAGACACTTCTTGTTTTATAAAGTCCTCATCTTCCTTACTGTATCGCCGACTTCTCACGGCGATCGGTCTAATGTTCGGCGATAGATTCGTAAATACGGAGACTGGCGGCACCGAAGCTCGTAACACGTTGCATATCTCTAAAGGTTCGCCAGGCCCACCAAGATTGAAATGAATACTCGAGTGATGTTTAAGCAAGTCATGACCGATTATGACGTCAGCACAGAGGTTGCCGACAACTAGAAGAGGTGTTTGTTTGTAAGTATGCTTATTCATCACAATGGTAGCAAAACAGATACCTTCGACAAAGGAAACTTGATTGAGAGAAGCGAGATTGACTGTCTGCTTGCAGGGTTTTTTGCGTAGTTTCATTATGCGAGCAACTTTAGCGTTAATGAAGCTGACTGAACTTCCTGTATCGATGAGTGCATCAGCCTTGTATTCGTTGACCATTATTGGAATTGTCGCACTTCTAAGACTCGAAGGAGAGGCAGCAGAAATAGCTCCACTGTAGAACCGGTCGTTGTTAGAGATCGCAGGATCTTCAACTGTCGTGATATTCAAGTTCCTATTACTATTGCCCGATCTACAGACGCTTGCGAAGTGTCCTTTCTTTGAGCACTTTTTGCAGGTGGATTTGTTGGCTGGACATCTGAATCTTGGATGAAGACTCCCACCGCAAAAGAAGCAGGGTTTAGCCGGAGGTGGCGTGGTCGGAGCGACTTGAAAAGTTCGTGACGATGGAGCTGCTGCTAGATTTTCGGATTCCTCGTCTCGTGAACTACCTTGCGATATGGCAGTAAGTTGCGGAGATCTGTCACCAATAGGAATGCATCCTTCTCTGCCGTTTCTAGAGTTACGGCTTGGTTAATTGCTTCAGAGAGAGTGAGTTTAGAGTTTTCTAGTAACCGCTCGCGAATCCTTCGTGATAGTAAGCCGGATATGAGAGCGCTACGAACTGCTTGGTCTTCATGCTCTTGGGCTATGACGTCTTCGAATTTACAATCTTTCGCGGAAAGCCGGAGAGCTCTAACATAGTCAGAGATCGTTTCGTCGGCTCGTTGCTTGCGATTGAAGAGAATGTGTCGAGCTAGAATAGTATTTTTCGGTTTGACATAGATGTCTTCTAGAACTTTCATTGAATCTTTATAAGTGGAGCAAGTTTTGATATGCTTGTAAATCGATGCCGATAAGTGGTTAACTAGCAGCTTACACTTAAGGGAGTCTGGTACATCTTCGGTAATCTCTTCTGCTAAGAAGCTTTCGAATGTCGATTTCCAATGTAGCCATTTTGCATCGGCGTCCGCGACTTCAGGCTCGATGTCAAACTTATCGGGTCGCAGATATCTTAATAGCGTAGGCTTGCCTAGTTTTTCGTCAGGCATTTTCAGTTAAATAAATTATTATTATTATTATTATAGAAGCTTTAGAAGGTTATGTTGACGCAGACTGGGCTGGCGACATGCATGATAGGAAATCTACATCAGGATATACAGGGTGTCCCACGGCTATGCCACATGGAGGGGAAGTACCTTAAATATTGTAGATGGAACATTTTACTGAAAGAAGACTTCATTTTAATTTAAAAAACAATTTAAACTGCATTCATAGATTTTTAAATAATTGCCTGGTTGAACCGGGACTCGAACCCGTTATACGAGAAAAAAAATTAACCTGTATCTTTATCATACCGATCGGAAGGCTTCATCATAAGGATTATTTTTTGTTAAATAACATAGCATGAGAAATAAAAGGAAGACCATGAATTTTAGCCTTTGATGTAAAATTTTGTTCAGTATATTGTATATTTAAATTGTTTGGATGTACAATCTTGTGGTATAGCAAGAAACAAACATGTAAACTCTCTTTAACTGAATCTGAGTATATTGCTTTGAGTTTATGTATTGTTGAAGCAAATTGGTTGAAAAGTCTATTGGAAGGGATTAATAGTCAGTGTAATAACATAACAATTTATGAGGATAATCAATCAGTTATTAAATTACAAAAATATTTATTAAAACGCATCGGTGGTGCCTCTGTTACTACAAGTGTTCATGGGCGGCGGTAATCACTTTACATCAGGTGACCCGCCAGCTCGTTTGCCCGCTATTCATATAAAAAAAAAATTGTATCAATAAAATAAGCAATATGAAATACTGTGTTCTGCTAATTAAAGTTTAGATCTTTGATTATGTTAACACTTTGTTAAGTATTAAGTTTACATAGGCAATATTATGTAATGTTTTTCTTGAATAGTAACAATTTAGATATACTTGCGAGTTATTTTGTAAAAGGTAAATAAATATTCGTTGAGAGGGGGTGTTGGAAGACAACAAATATTTATTATAATATAGACTATAGAAGATTAATGTCTTTGATGACAACTGTCATGAAAGTGTTGTTTGTGGTCCTCCACCATGATTCTCTTTTTTAATAAGATTGCTGTACGAAGCTACGAAGTGCATTCATTTCATTTAAATTAAACGTGTCGTATTTAGTAAAAGTATTTTTCATTACTCATACACGGAAAGTAGGTCTGAAGTTGCCTGAGAAGCGGGTTGAAAGTAATACTTTTCAGCCCTAGGGAGAATCGTTTTCAACTGACAGCTGTCAAATAATTACAAAAAACTAGTTGTCACATTTTTATTGGAATTCAAATGAAACACGACATACCCGAGTGCATCCATAGACAAGAAGAAAGATAGACTTTATTCATAAAGTAAAGACAACTGATTCATAGACATTCATAGACAATCATAGACAATACTTGACTATTAAAAAGCTAAATGCATAGCCCGCAATTTTAACATAAACTTTAAATAAATATCTCACCAAAGTTGTTGATTTATGTAAAATAAAGTTCACTCAATTTTCTTTAGCTAATTTCTATTTTTATTTTGACTTTCCTTATATTCGTAATGAAAAGCACAGTGTTTACCTCGGGATAAAGACTTATTTAGTCCCTCGAACTATAGGCCCCCTCGCTACGCTCGGGCGCCAAACCCCGTCTCGGGACTAAATAAGTTACTTTCATCCCTAAGGTAACAATGTACTATTTCTTTTATTTCTTAAAAGTTATGGGACTATGATGACTATGACCGATATATTTTCCCACTCACTATCATCGTCATCGGTAGCTTGCGTGCCGGTTAATATTTCTTCCCTTACTAAAATTTCATCTTCTGTACTTTCTACTTCATAATTATCACTATCTGAAGATAATTCCTGACTTGAATGTATGCAATTTTCCATTGAATCATACTCTTCCGAATCACTAGACTCTTCATCCGAAGGACTATAATTATTGCCAGTCCCGCTAAAATCATCGTCTTCCATATTATTACCCTCATCCAAATCAGGTGATTCTTGAGTATTCTGTTCATTGTCACGTAGTTTGTTTGGTAATTTGTTATTCATGTCTCGTTTTCCTTTAACATTTTCATCAGAAATCAGAAATACTTTCTATAATTCGTAAAAACTTTCTTTATCCATTCTTAGAAAGTTATGTATCATCAAAGTCCAATAGGTTAATTAAGTTCATATGAATAAGGGTTAATCTCTCCTTTAACAATCGCTTCATCCATATTCTTTTTTTTTCTTCAATTGCACACAAAAGAGTAAGACACACCCCAACTCTTTGTTCTTTAGATAGGTAAGGCGCCATGACGTCGTTGTAGTGAATATACGATGCGAGCGTAGAGACGTCCCCCGAGATTTCAGTTCCCCATTATGAATCTAATATCTTAAATCCTTTGCAAGGAGGTTATTTCTCAACCCTTTTAAGAGATGTGGAGTGTCAAATATTGGAAAAATTTTAATTTCATTGACTTCAAATGATAGGCTTTTAAGTTCTTTGCCTTGAGCTAAATATTTTCTTTTAGTGTCATTGATTAGACTGTTTATAACATTTACATTACTGGTTGACTGGTCACAAACTGTGACAACTACTTTTAGGCCAGTACTTTGTACAGCTGTTAAAACTTTTTTAACTATATTTTTCAACTCTGTAGTTTTTGTTGTACTCTGGCAGAATGTAAAAGAAATTGGCTGCTTATATTTTCCCTTTAAACTCTTTACCATAAAAACAAGTGCATAGTCAGCAATTTTATTCGTTTTATGCAGCCCAAAATCTTCAAAACCAATAATCATATTATCTGTAGCGAATGCGGGTATTCAGTCTGAGTCACGCGCTCGATGTGGTACACGCATACTCTGCGTTCCGTGTAAATACAACCTGTATTTTATTAGAACCCCGAGTCCTACAAAGTGGCGACGGGATAAAACGTGAGTAGAATAAAATATTATTTTGCAAAAAAAAAAAAAAACATAAATGAGAAAGTACATACCGATCAGTTTTTCAAAGAAAGACTGCTTGTTTACATTTACTTGTTGTTCGAACAGTTGTATTCCTATTTCCCATACAATAATTAACTATTTGTTGCAATGATGGAATCAATTGAAGTAGATAATTATAAATTATAATTTCATACGTTTTAGCATAACATCTTGGGCAAGTAATTTAAATGCCTACCCACCTTAAAGTATTGATTGGCATAACAATTGTTGTGTGCCTACCGACACAAATATTTTGTGTACATATAGTTTATACATTTTATAATTTTATAAGTTTTGGGCGTAAACAATAATAAGGCAAAGTACTGTTCGGATAACAAAGTTAAAATAGCTCAATAAATAGTAATACAACGGGAGGTTTTCAAAAAATCTAATGAAGTTAGTTTGTTGAATATGAGTACCTACCTACATAGTAAGGGAATAAACTTAATAATAAATTACTTAAAACAAAAAAAAAATAATAAAAAAAAAAAAAAAATAAATAAATAAAAAAAAAAAATAATAAAAAAAAAAAAAATAATAATAATAAAAAAAAAACCCTGATATATAAAAAAAAAAAAGGGGATATGTATTTAATGCATATAACGGAAATCTCGATGAGCTTAATTAATTAAGTCTAGGAAAGTTTTGAAAGAAATTAAAAAACTATGCGAAATTATTGTGCTTCCAAATATTTTGTGCAGAGATTAACTACTGTCAATGCATTAACAAACAAAAGCAAAAAACACAAAAGTGGGTACAATCGTAGAGTACAGTTATTTTAATAACTTTGTAAGTCCTAGGTTTTATTTTTATTGATTTCATTCATTTTACCCGGTAATTTGTATTAACGGATCTCACCAAAGTGAGAAAAAAGTGAGGAAGTACCAATACTATCCACTTCAAATACCCACTGTTAATTTGATTTATTGATGAATCTCAATCTATAATAACACAAGTAAATATCTAATTCAAAAGTTTATATCTTAAGGATGAAGACACGGTCTTCTCATGGACAAATTCCCGCTAGATGGCGCTGTTAGGGCGTTTGAAAGTTTTTCAATATTTTCGCAAAGTTGCTATGCATAGATTTTAAAAAAATATTTCAAGCACTTATACAATGAATACCAGCTGTGACATCGATCAAAATGATTTGTTGGATCTATACTCTAAATATGTGGTTGGATCTATTAAAATTACCATATCTGGTAAACTCAGTCAATCACTACAAATGAGATGCAATAAATAAAAATGATTGCTTAAATTTTTCCGCAATCAACCAGTTGTTATCATTTTATATGTTATTAATTGTAAATTTTAGTGTCTATTCCTACAAAATGTATTTGATTTTGCATTCTGTTATTCAGCTACCTTCTAATAACATATTAATATTAAGTATTAAATATAATAGAAATACAAATAGAACATTTGCAAATATATTAATAGGTAAGCACATCAACCTATGAGTGAGCTAATGCTCACGCTAATGATCACGCTAATACTAATAATAAAATGAGAAGGTCATGCTTGATACGAAAAGGCTATGCAGTTACAATACTAGTACTAAAATGTGGAGCCACGCACAAAATAATCATATCTCAGGGCTAAATACTGTTGCTTAAAATGTAAGCAAAGAGCCACGCACAAAATAATCGTATCTCAAGGCTATGCAGTTAAGATACTGTTGCTTAAAATGTAAGCAAAGAGCCACGTACGAAATAATCGTATCTCAGGGCTATGCGGTTAAGAACTTAAAATACTGTTGCTTAAAATGTAAGCAAAAAGCCACGCATACAAAATAATCAAAATATCCTAAATAAGTAGATATTGTTGTTGAAAAACCACACCACAAATTGTTATTTAGACTTTTATAATTATTGCAATTGGTGATTTAGCTGTCGATTTGCGATGGAAAAGTCTATATTATGTTTTGAAATATCATAATTGGAAAAAGCGAGCCATATATTTTCGTCATAAGTATTATTGTGGTATCACTAAAAGAACCGTGAGATTGTTGTATTTTTACCCGAATTCGAAGAAACAAATAGTATTAAAAGGCGTAGTTACTATTAACATAATTAAAATCATTATATAGGTATATACTTTTTCAATGTAAAGAACAAAAAGGATATGTTAATAATTATTAATAACATTGTATTGTATTCGTCGAAAAGACAAATTTTGAATAACTCCTTTAATCATAAATTGAGAATAACTTATTTTCAATAAATTGAAATAGCCTTTACAATGTATGTGGACGGAGAAATAATTTATATGACACGATTAACTTTAAAATAACCTATATTATATATTATCAAACTACCCATATAAAATAAATTTTAAAACTATGTTACTACCTTGCTTCGTAATTTAAAATGACAATCAATATGTTAGATTGCTGTTACATGTAGAGAATCTTAATTATGATTAATAAGTAGGTAAATCCTAATATTAATAAAATTGTAAACTACTTAGGTATATGTACGTTGTGTTTACCACAACAGAGAGATGGGCGATGTTTTAATAACCTAATTTGTCAATGTGCGTACATTATTAAAACTCAGAAATGAACAACTTCACTGAAAGTCTATTTTGTGACCTACCCACTGTTGGGTGGTGAATTTAACAAATCGGTATTTATTTAAAAATAGGGATATTTCATACAACGTGGCAATATAAACAATGGCTGGGGGTGAATTATTTACCATAACAGCTTGTCTAACAAATAATAACTATCGGAATAGTTTTTATTTTCTTCAGATAGAAGTAAAAAAAAAAAGGGGGCCCTCATGTTAATGAATTACATTTGTATGATTGAACGAATTAGCCAAAGGAAGTTCGATCTTGAATTTGTATATTTGGCGGAGAGATTTGATATATTTCATCGTGATAAGAGACAATTAGGCAATAATTAGGGAAAACCATTCGCTCCGTGTTATAAACGAGCTTTCGTCAAGTTATATTACTAAGACTAAGTTTTTCCAGATTAGATAAAATTACATTACTACTTTTAGTGCGTTTATTTGCTCTGATATAAAAGGAAGACTTTTGGAATTTCTTGTATTTACCCACGATAGATAGATTTGTGGAATAGTACACCTTTCGGACAATTCTAATTGAGATGCTGGTAGGGTACCACAGTGACTTTACTGATGATTACAGATCATAATGCATAATTTCACATAGGTTTTATTCAATCATTTATTCTCGGCGATTCCTTATGATAAATTGTTAACTATTTGTCTATTATAAATTAAATGTAATTATAAACATTAATATTGCCACGATAGTACTAAAGGTTAAATTTTTATATATTTTAAGAAGTTCCTTAATACCCCATTTTAAAACAAAAGAGGCATTTAGAATTATCTTTATTTTCCGTACGGGAAAATCTACTAGGAAAAGCATGCCTAGCCTAAAAGTATTTTGCCTGGGTTTATGCCATAATCCTTTATATAATAAATTAAGAAAGACCAGCAGCGCTAACTCAAAGCATTTCTTGTAATGGTCCAGATAATATGTGGAAATAATCCACATGAGGGTGCTTATGGATATATTGTAGGCTCTTACCAGTTATGAATAAAACGATTTGGATAAATAGTTATAACAAAATTAAATTATAATGAATATAACACGAAACATGTTTAATGTTTATGGATAATTAATACCAAGTGATTATTAATTAGGTACAATATCTTAGAACATTTAATCAACTAAAAAATATTTCTATTCTATATCAATAAAAAATATTTCTATTCTATTCTATTCTATACTAATTGCTCTATGTACAGAATAAACTAGAATAACCTTTCAAAATTATGGAAGTAATACAAATCAAATCTACGTAAGGTTATTTTGAGACAGCCCATAAATATGGAGCCGAATTGAAAGCACCTTACATCTGCATAATAGTAAAAGACTATAAACATAATATTATTTTAATAATCGATTAACTGAACGAAAGAAACTCGTTGGTTTATTAATAAGCATTGTAATTAGTATCTAATTATTATTAAGTTGTACCTACGCTTAGCTTTAGATTATATGTATCAATATCAACGATGGTGAACGGAAAAACTCGAATGAGTTTATGTTTACACCAAGCTGTAATAACCTTGTAAAAATTGTTATAAATAAATAGATAAAATAAAAAATATATATTCACTTATGTGAGTGTGGTAATAAAATATTGATTTTATTAATCAATAAAATATTGCATCTTATAGTTTGATTCTAATGCTACTAAATCTTATCTGATGCATGAAATGAGGCCAAAAGTGGTCACATTTAAAAAAAAAAGTAGAAATTGTGATTGTTTTGAGCCCATTGCCTACCCAAAATTATTCTTCTTTTACTGAAATACTAATTTTTATAAAGAATATACCAGAAACAGACACTTAGATATATTTTCCGAGTTCATCTATCCTGCAGTCATACCCGCTATAATGGTAATTACTTACAGCACTATTATGTTTGTATACTTCATAAAACTTGAAATCAGTCGGCCTGAGTTGAAAAGAAGGAAGGAGGATGGAGGAAGGAATTTAAACATTTTATAACAAGATGTTGATGCAATTTTTCAATATAAATGTTTCATCTTACATAGCCGACCAAGCAAGTGAGGTCCCGTTATAATCGAACCATAACTAAAATAAGAAGTGTCCGTCTCTGGTTGACTTGTTGATTGGTAGTTAAATCATTTTATAAAGTTAAATTATTTCAGATGTAATAACATTTGTTCTGATATATTTGGTTTATTAAAATTGTTTTCTATTCTTAATTGAAATATTAAGATGTTATACTTAAGTTGTTTATGCAATATTGTCTATATAATTTTAGTTACTAAGCCAAATAATTAACATGCAGTTGTTGACAAAGTTGCAATCAGGTTTGTTTTCAGCTGAATACAAGAACTTGTTACATTGTTGTAGCTATATAATATTTGTAACACTTTGTAACATTTTGTTGTTAAAAAGAGCAACTGCTGAGTTTCTTGCCGGCTCTTCTCAGCAGAATCTGCGTTCCGAACCGGTGGTAGAATTATGATTTGTCACAAGAGCCACAAGTTGGCCCCAATTTGATTAATTATTGTGCAGAAGTATATTTTCTATGAGTTACATTGTTACATACCTTTAAAATTGAAATAAAGAAGGAATGTAGCGAATGCGGGTATTCAGTCTGAGTCACGCGCTCGATGTGGTACACGCATACTCTGCGTTCCGTGTAAATACAACCTGTATTTTATTAGAACCCCGAGTCCTACAATATCCCAGAATTTATGGTAATACTCGTACGATTTCGAATATGTGTGCACAATTTTTTTTCCTGTTGTAATTTTTGCACAGCTTTTTTAAGGTGTTGTATGACAACTTCATTGATGCCAGGCTTAATTGTCACCCTGTTTAAAATCTTCTGGATTGTCCTTGTAGATGGTAAGGCAAATAATTATTTTAATTTTGTTGCATCCACTAAGCGACACCTAACGGCGCCAATGTAAAATTATGATACATGTTTCAGTACCCATTCACATAGATGACAGTAGTTTCTATACATTTTATTTAAACACCTCAATGTATGGAAGTTTCACCCCCCTGATTCGAGCAGTGTGCACGTGCAGGGCATTAATCAATAAGTGATTATTCCGCCCAGCGTCTGCTGACCCAGCGACGAACCTTTCGTGCTCGGCGCCTGTGGTGTATGTATTAAAATACCGGCCGAATTGATACCCTTTTTGGAAGTCGGTTAAAAATATAATGTTGTATGTAGGTATTTGAATAATAAAATAAAGAGGTCAGTACTGGAATCAGTTATGCGTGTTTCACTTCAGTGCCCATGGGCATAGTAACTAAGTTTAAATACATTGTCGACTCAATTGAGAGCGAAAACGAGGCGACGCGCGACGTCTCGGATATGGTGGCATGTCGCCTCGATGGAAGCGGCGCGTTTTCGACGTTAAGAGTACAACGTTCGACCATTTCGAGTTACAAATTTAAAATATTACTCTATATGTGTATGATTCTTTTGGATTTGGAACAAGATTTTTGTTTACAATAACGAAACATGAGCATCTGTCATGTTATTTCAGTTGATAGATGTTATTGAAGTTGAAACTTGTGTATGGTGTCTTTGCGTTTTCACGTACTGTTTAGGTTTATATTATACTCGGCGTTTTCGACGTTAAGAGTACAACGTTACCATTTCGAGTTACAAAGGACATGACCAGTGTTAGCCCTCGGAATGGGGAAAATGTGCAGGATTACAGCTTTTACAGAAAGATTAAAAAATTGAGGCCTAATTTACTATGGATTTATTATTCCGATAAAGGCATGGTTTCAAATATCAAAAAAAAAAACAGAATGTTTATTGCTTCCGCTTTCTCTTTAATGCACTACTTCATACATCAACTTCCGCTCACTTGTACTAATGCCCGTGATACACATGCTAGTGGATGGTATGCTAGGTGCTGGTAAGCTGGCATGCCAGGTACTGACAGAATATCAGCGCGTGATATACATGCTTGTGAATGACCTTGCCAGTGAGATGCGAGTTGAAGTTCACATAATGAAGAAATAAATAGTGTTACAAAAAACAAGCACAAAAATTAAAAAGATCTATGGAGAAAGTCCATGCGACCTCCTACAATATATTCATGGACGCAGTCGCTAGCATGAAACATCGGTTCACTAATCGATCTGACGCCTCTTGTGATCTGGGGGGAAAAGAGAAGAAAAGACCCAGCAGCGGAGATGTAAGTCAATCTAAGCGTGTTGCTCCGACCCCTCCATCGAGCCTGCGTTGCCACTCACGAATCCAAGTCAAGGCAGCAGCGACCACCTCTTGGCTGCAGTTCTAAGCCAGCAAACGGAGCTCTTCAACAAGATGCTCAATATGCAATCGGAGCAAAACGAAAACGTTAGACTGTTACTACGAGAAAAAATAGCAACTCCGCAATCGGCGATCTCAATTGCAGAGAATCACCTAGACAGCTCCTATGAGTCCATCCCGGATAGCACAAATTCGGAATACGAGATCTGCCCAATGGAACAATCGGAAGAAAAGCTGCGCTCTGCGATCGTCGATGCACAAAGAAAACTAGCAAGGTTACAAAGGGCGGGAAGCTGGGAAGACAACCTAGCTTTTGATTTTACTCCAACAACCTCTGGACAGGAACCCAAAATTGCTAAAGCTAACCCGGAAATTCTGAAGCACGGCATAAATTGCCAGAAGTTCCTTATTGATATTGAGGTACGCGAGTAAAGCCTCTAGCTAGCAATTATCAGAAATTTCAGCAAATTCAACTTGACATACTCTGCCAAGGCGGGGGAGAAGAGGATGACGAGACTTGCATCATCGAAGAGCGATACCTCGCACTCTGCTCCAAGCTCAGGAAATTCAAGCGTGCAGCGGAGCAGGAAGAACAGAGTGGTAGTTCATGTGCCAAGCAGCGAGTTCATCTTCCTCCCATAAATATCAAGCCATATGATGGAAAAGACATAAATGGATACAAGCAGTTCATGGACTTGTTCAGTGATTGACAAGGATAGTAAATTAGCCAGCGTTGAAAAGTTTCATTACCTAAACAGTTTATTAGTCGCTGAGCCACTTCAACTTATCAAAGGTTTGCCGGTGTATAATGAATCTTATAAATCTGCAATTAACCTACTTAATAAAAGGTATGACAACTAGCGTCCGCTACTATTTGTTTCCTCCTGAGATTCGCGTTCCTAATCCTATTCCTTAACCTAATCATAGTTCTCTTTTTTTCAGTAAGTTCCGGCGTCCACCATTCTGTTTTCCTGAGGTTAACCTTTGCTGATATTAGCGGGATGGTCTGTTCACATGCCCTGACTATTGTTTTTGTGTATAAACCAGCCATCTCTTCTAATTCCTCACTGTTCCCGATTCTCCTGATCATCACTTCCGTGATTCCTTCTTCTGCTTGGAATTGTGATAGAGTTTTTGTGAAACATGACCATTTCGCTTTACTTGTATTGAAGCGTCTGGTAGAGTTCCTTTTCACGGCCCCTTCTTCATTTCCCAACCTGATTTCATATATTAGGGATCGATGATCGGACAGAGTCACTACCGATGGATCCACTTTCCATGCGTGAATCTTGTGCAGCAAGTTTGACGTGCAGAGGGTTAAGTCTACAATGCTTTTGTGTGGGATACCATTCCTGATTGCATAGAAAGTTGGCGTGTTTCCTTCGTTGAGCACGTGCAGGTTGAGTCTGGCAAGAGCCTCGACAATCCGTGATCCCCTGTCGTCCTCCGCCTCACAACCCCACCACTTCGGAGACGTTTAATATCTTCCGAAGGCATCGTGGAGACCTGTCCGCGTCTGCGGCGAACGAAATATGGAATGTGACGAAGAACTGCTTGGCTAAAACCGCGTGGCTGCCAGCGTACAACTACGCCTTTAAACTTCTTTGCGTGAATTATTGTTAAATCCTTGCATAATGGCCCCCCGGCTGTAAGATGTCCTCCGGTGCACGATATATATTATATATATATATATATTTTTTTTAAATCTTTATTTACGGAGTTTGGTCCATAAGGACTAGGTCACTCCATTAGACCTCAATAAAAATAAATTTAAATAATTCGCCTCACGCACTTCCTATACAGCTGCACCAGCGCTCTAGCCTCATCCGACAGAGGTTGAGCCAGAGCGTGTTGCGCAATAATGGCGGCACGTGCTCTTAAGATTGGAAACTTTATCAAAATACTAATTTTGCACTAATTACACTGAATTTCTATATTTTCGGCACCAATGTTGAAGTTGTTATTATTTTATGATGTTAAAATTAAACGAAGATTACTAAATTACATAATTATTTATTTATGAGCAGCCGAGGGGACACCTTTACGTTTTAGATCAAGAGAAATTGACAGTGACAGCTGTCAAACAATAAAATGACATTTTATACAAAGTGACTGTCACAGATAACAAACTGCCTTAGATTATGTTATGTGTCTCTCACAGTAATAGGATTCTTCACGATTTTTTTAATAATATTTTTTTCACTCTTATTTGATGGTTTGTAGTTTACTTTATCCCGGAAAATGAAAGAGTTCCTGCGAGAATTAAAAACCTTTAATCCACACGGATGAAGTTCCGAGATAGTGTAGTTAAAATATAAACAGGTACTCACAGTTTGTGGGTTAAAATCATCATTTATTGATGTATTTATAAAATGATCTTTCACATGCTCTATGGGGCTCTAAAACATGTTAATAAGTATAGTTGGTACCACTGGTACCAGTGTGTGTGAACCACAGAGCAGAAACAAAGAGGAGATGTTGTGATTTCCCTATGAAATATCGAGTGACATTTTGCGGGGTGAGGGGTTGTGAAACGCCGCCCACTTCTCAATTTTCCATCCGCGGGTTAGTAGCAAAACTACTCGCTTACCGACCTAACATCGATATATTGATGTCACTACATAGTTCAGCTATCTCACACTAGATGTCAATAAGTGTAGAAACAGAAAGCAAAGGGACGTACTCAGAACTTTGAGCTTCAAAAAGTTTGTGTAATAAATGAATAAAATAAGGGTTAACATTTTTACTGATTTGTATGTGTACTTACGTACTTAAAATTTCTAAGAAAGCAAAAAAACTGTATTGTTTGGATTTTTATTTTTAATTTAATTTTAATTGAATTTTAGTATTATTGGATTTTTAATGTTAATATCGAGAATTGTATTGAAGGAAAATGAAATAAGTTTATTGTACGTAAAATCAAAAATCACACGTGTTACTGTGTGTCATTCTAACATTAGTTTTTCAGTTATAAAATTCTTACTAACACTTGTATTGATGTAAATCTGAATTAAATAAATAAATAAAAATAATAGACAAATCATTATAACGAACATAATTTTATTTACAAAATTCAATTACCTGAGAAAATAATAGTTTTAGTTAGTTGTTGTCTGTTGGTTGCCCTATCGTTTTGTATGGTTTCGAAATGCTTAAAACGAATATCGATATATTTTTCTGATGTAGATTTAATCAGAAGTATAACATGATTGATGAGTCGGTGATTGGTCAAACATGTGGTTGGCCGATTTTTTGAAACAATCTTGTCCAATAAAGGACTTTAATGTATTCTTTAATAAAGCTCAAAAATGGAAAACTAAATATATCGTTTCGATCATAACAGACTAAGGTAAAGTCACTAGTAGTTGACCATGTACCTGTAAGGCTGGCGTCCTTAAAGGCCTACGCAGACCGGGACGGCAAGGCAAGGGATTTTGCCGTGAGTCAGCGCACACTGGCCGCTTAGATACCGCGGCATTCCAGCACTTTGCCACGGCATGCCACGGCGTGCCGCGGCACGACAAAGCACGCCTCAGCGACTCCTGCTGCCTGATACACTTTTAGTCTTCAGTTGCGTTTGATCGAGTGTTGGTGTGCCTCAGTTTTAAAATGGTAGATTGGGATTTGGTGTTGATATCGATTATTGCAGATGAAGAAGAAGGTGCACAGGCTAATAATAGGGATAGAAGAAGATTTTGGGTTGATAATTTATGGAAAGAAAGGGAATCAAAGGGTGAATTCAATAATTTATTTAATGATTTAAAATACGACGTGCAAAAATTTTATGACTATCATAGAATGGATTATGAGAAATTTCAAGCACTGTTGAATATATGTCGACCATATATCGAAAAACAGAGGACCAATTTTCGCAACCCCATTGAAGCCGATCAGAGATTATCCTTGTGTTTGAGGTGGGTAGTTAAATGATTGTATAAGTTTTATTTTTTCTTCTTTTATTAAATTAAAAAAAAAAAACAATATTTTTTGCCAAGTACAATCATGTATTGTAGACACATAATAACGATTTTCAAGTTTTTGCACTGATAAACCTTCTCACTGATAATCCCTGGATCTTTATTTGTTTTTACTTAATTTAGAGTACCTACTAGTTTAGATTAGTTTCGTATTCAGAAACTGCAGTTTTGTAGCCAGACCCTGAAGCAGCTTCATAGCCAGGGCCAGAGGCGGTACCATAAACAGACCGTGAAACAGCTTCATAACCAGAGCCTGAGGCAGTTCCATAGCCAGACCCCGAAGCAGCTTCATAACCAGAGCCTGAGGCGGTTCCATAGCCAGACCCCGAAGCAGCTTCATAACCAGAGCCTGAGGTGGTTTCATAGCTAGAGACATCTTCAGATGTTGGAGCTGGAGTTCCCTCTATGTATTTTAATTCGGCGTCAGTTACCACATTAAATATTTGTCTCTTTATTTGGACCTGCACTCTTTCTGGTAGTTTTTTTACTGTGGCAGCCATTGTTTGAAAGAACGAATCAATGGGGTCCACCTCCTTTTTCGATTCAATGTATTTATTTAGTATTTCAGCAGTTGTTGTAGGTTCTGGTCTTATTAAGGAATGGTGTGAATCATTGGTCATTCGCGAAACTGAACGTTCATCATTATCATTGACAGCGGATTCTGCGAAAGAAGTCTGCGTATCCTCTGAAGAGGAGTCCAGATTCGAGGTTTGTTTTCTGTGCTGAATGAATTTTTTCAAAAACTCCAGCTCTTTTTCAAACTTGATAGGGCGTCGCTTTGTGTACGGGTCACCACTCTTTGTTTTTCTGTTATTCAGAGCTTTCCTAAAATTATTACGTATATTACCCCATATTTTCTGGCATTCTTCACCTAAAACAAAACATAAGCAGGTAAAATGGTATATTATCTTTCAGATTTTTGATCACGGGAAGTAGCTTCAAGTCTCTAGGTTACAGCTATCGCATGGGGTTTAGTACAGTGCGCTCTATCGTACATGAAACTTGCCGAGTCATTTGGAATGCCCTAAGACCTAGTGTTATGCCAAAACCAACAAGGGAAAAATGGACGCGAATCGCGATGGAATTTGATGAAAAATGGAATTTCCCGAACTGCATCGGTGCAATAGATGGTAAACATTTCAGGATAAAAGCACCTCGCAATAGTGGAAGTCTCTACATAAACTATAAAAAGTTTTTCAGTATCGTACTACTAGCGGTTGTGGATGCAAATTATAAATTTGTGATTGCAGATGTAGGATCATATGGACGAAATAGTGATGGAGGTATAATGCAAAACTCAATATTTGGAAAAAAATTGACTTCTAATGCCCTCGATATTCCCCCAAAAAAACGTTTACCGAGGACTGATCTTGAGTTGCCGTATGTTTTTGTAGCAGACGAGGCTTTTCCGTTAACCACAAACATTATGAGACCATTTAGTGGCGATCGATTGACAGATGAAGCAATGAAAATATACAATTATCGTTTGAGTAGAGCCAGGCGTATCGTCGAAAATGCATTTGGTATACTTCAAGAACGTTTCGAATTATGTCAAAAAGGAATTCAGGTTCAACCAAAATATGTTGATAATATCATTTTAGCATGTACTTGCTTACACAATTTCATCATAGGTGGTACAAGCACAGAAAGCCAAAATATAGCAAGTGTAAGCATTAATTTAGAAAACGATAATAATATGAACAATGCATTAGATGGTATGACAGTACGGGAGATGTTTAAAGATTACTTTAGGTCTGATGAGGGCTCTATTCCATGGCAAAACGATATTGTAAATAGACATTAATACTGTGTTAAATCTTAAAATATAATTATAGTGCAAAAATATTTACTTACCTGTTTTATTCATTTCTATTCCAATTCTTTTCCACGCATTGTTCTTCATTTGAGTGTTCATATAATGTTTTGATGACATATTATATAAATAATCATAGTCTTGAACTAAAGTTATTAATTTTTCCTCCATGTTGGAATAAAAAACGTAAAAAACTGGTCTCCGAAAAAATCACGTAGCACAGTCGTCAAAGACGCGGGCGCAAATGGATGGTCAATATTGGTGTGCATTCCCCGCTTCTCTACTCCCGCCGCCGCACCCCGCAGTATATCACTACGAGCGCCGGAGTCCGTGGCATGCCGTTGCCTACCGCAGTATGCCACGGCATCCCGCCACGGGAGCCTGTGGCGCGTGTTGCGATAAAATCCCTTTCAATGCCACGGCATCATTTTAAAGCATAGCAATTTATGTCGTATTTCTGTACCAGTACGGTTGAATGTCCATTAGTAAAAATTAAAATCCCTTGCCTTGCCGTCCCGGTCTGCGTAGGCCTTAATTAGGGACGGATCGGGGCGGGTCGCATTGGAACGGGCCGCGGTTCTGTGATGCTCTTGCGTCCATCTGTACGGGGCGCGGCGGACCGCCTAAGCGGATTTGATCCAGACGCGCTTGGACTGACATCGCGCTACCATGGACAGCTCAGACGAAGAGATGTTATGGTTTCAAATCCTTCTTGAGGAAGAGCAAAAAAATAAAAAACGACGACGAGTACACAAGGTGTGGGTGCATGATATATGCCAGAAAAGAAATGTATTTGTTTAACGATTTGAAGAAAGATCCAGTCAAATTCTTCGAGTATTTTCGAATGTGTTTTGGAAAATTTGAAACATTGCTTAATATATTACGTGAAGATTTACAGAAACAAACCACAAAATTTCGAAGGCCAATTGAACCAGAAGAACGACTTGCTATTTGTCTCAGGTAATTATGATTTTTTGACATCTGATAATAATTTTATTATAATTAATTATTGTTTACACAATGAGATCGTGCTTTACCTCCAATCTAGGAATCTGTCCTATACCCGAATAGGGGCATGGGTAAACCACTATTGCTTGGCGGTAGTCTTTATAACTAGTATTATAAATACAAAAGTTTGGATGGATGGGTGTGTTACTCGATCACGCAAAAAGGCTGAACAGATTTGGATGAAATTTGGCACTCAGATAGTTTATTACCTGTATGAATACATAAACCACTTTATTTATGTGACAATAAAAAAAATTGAGTCATAATTAATCATATTTATTAGTAATTCCCAATAAAGTTAACATTAACATTACACAGTAACAATTATTTATTTTTTGGAAAATGCAGAAATTGTTCCATGATTTCAGAACCTTGTACATCATGTTCTTGTACTTCATAAACTTGTCCTTCATATACTTGTTGTGACGAGTTAGATAGCATCGATGCCGTAGTAGGTGATGCTTGAAATGATACTTGTCCAGAGGTCCGTAAAGGTTGAATGGACGAGAATTGATTATTTGATGACTTAAAATCACGGCTGCAACTGGCTGTTGATTTATGGTTTGCATATTTTGGGACTCTCTACTCGCATGCGATATATTATTTGTATCACCTTGTCTGCAAAACAAATCAGCCTCAGCATCGTTCACAATTTTAAACACCGCACCCTTAACCCGTATCTGAACATCTTTCGGGAATGTTGTGACTGTTTTCCCCAAGTTTGTGAAAAAATCTACCATAGTATCATGGCCTTGGTTAAGCGATTGATACTTTTTTTCTAAGTATGATTGGAACAGAGTTTGTGTCGGTGGAGGCGACTGAGAGATTCTGTCTGTCTTCTTCTTTTTGGTGATCCTACTCGAATCAGTTTCACTGACTTGGGATCTACTTATAGGTGGTGGTGACATGACTGATGATGAGTTTGATGATAGTGGTGACATGGCTTGTGAATCTGTTGCTGACCGTGGTGACAGGACTTGTTCATCATCACTCAAAGATGGCAAATTTGTTAAATTTTGTTGTGTGTCATTACATATAAAGGGAGAGAGAAAGCTCAGTTCTTTTTCAAATCGAATTGGTTTTATTTTAGTGGCTGTTGATGACAACATGCTAGTGACAATCCCAAGATCACCAACAATTAGCGATGTTGAAGGTGCACTTAAAGTCACTATAGATCAATCGGACATCATTGCTCCTACTCACATGCATGAAATCATGCCAAAACCGTCAACTAGCGCTGTTACTGATGAATTGAATTCCGGTATCAATAGTGTTATTAGCACTATTTCTGACGCTGTACAGGATAATGTTCCCAGTTCCTTTAAAAAACATTTCTTTTACAAGCCTCATATAAAAAAGGAAACGCCTAAATCACGTCCCAAGGAAAGAATACCCACTATTGTTTCAGAAAAAAGTTATCAGGAATATCTACAGAAGAAATTAAAACAAAAAGAAGATCTTGAACGAATTAAAGTAGAAAAGGCCGCTGAAAAGCTTAGAAAGAAAGAAGAAAAAGAGACATTAAAGAGAATCAAGACTCTCACAAAATTAGAATCAACCAAAATAAAGCGGGTAAAAAAAAACCTGCGATTCGCTTCCTCCAGTTCAGACTCGGATGCTGTGGTCTCTTCAGGTGAAAGTGTGATTGAGTCAGAAAATGAGATTGAAAGAGAATCTGCAATTGTGGGTTTAAAACCCCCGCAAAAAGTAGATGGAGAATTTGTCATATTTAAGTACGACGATAACTTTTATCCCGGAAAAGTACTCAAAGCTATGAAAAAAACAGCAACAATCTCATCTATGAAATCAAATGGTCGTTTGTGGAAATGGCCTGAACATAAAGATGTGCTAAACTATCCCTGGGATGCAGTAATTGCTCATAGAGAGGCTCCCAAGAAGACCAGTTCTACGAGAAATGTATTTGTCGTTCCAGAGATACATTCCTTGATATAATTTTTGAAGTTTAATGCCCATAACACATATAATACATAAACATTCACGACCATAATCCCTTTGGCAAAAAGTTTGACGTTTACGCTTTGTATTTGACAGTGTCTTTTTGTTTTAGAACCATCTGTCGGATCTTTTAGAACCTTGTTTTTATTTAAATTATAGGCTTGAAAAGGCTTATTTATTATTATATTTCAAATAAAACGTTTTCTTTTCATCTTACTTTGCTTCTTATTTAACAAATAAAATAACCCAATTAAAATTGTAGCATCTGAATGGTCACCTACTGATGCAAAATATGGTCATCTTCTTGTTTTTAGATGGTCAACTACTAAATTTCTAATATTTGTACATTTTTAAATTTTTTAAATTTTATTGGACCATTGTACAGTCGCGGACAGAAAATGTTTACCACCTTAAGATTCATAATTGCATGCACACATCTGTGTCAGAAGGTCGATATGTGATTTGATTAGCCATAGATCATAGACTTTTTAACATGTAGCGGTGCTTAGACAGTCCTTTAGCGGTCTATTTAGTAGGTGACTGCTAAATAGTTTAGATGTAGAAAACCTTTTTTGGAACAAAAAATCCTTACTAATGTTATAAAATAATGTAAGTGTTTGTTTGTTTGTTGTTGGTTTGTCCTTCCATCACACAGCTACGGAGCAATAGATCCACATGATTTTTTGCATGGATATAGTTGAGGATTTGGATAGCGACATTTATCCCGGAAAAATAGAGGGTTCCCATGGAAATTTTAGAATCCTAACTTCACGCGGACGAAGTCACGGGCAAAAGCTAGTAATTTTAATAAATAGATATCATCTCATATAGACACGAGCACAGGACACGAGTTACCAAAATGAGAAAACGGAAGTATCATAATAATCCAATGAAATTTCAAAAAATCTTTATTTCTTAATTTTATTATTGAGAAACTAAACAATATTAGTATAAATAAATAATTAGCTTAATTAGCTTCCATTCGCTGCAATGACAACACGTAGACTCTCTCGCATAGACGCGACAAGGCGATAAGTCAGTTCATATCATCCCATACCCCAGTGCAATGTGATCTAAGACTTTGAGGATTTCTTTGATTCTGACAGTCCCACCTTTGAATCACTAAGCCCCATAAATTTTCAGTTTCAAATCAGCAGATCGAGCGGGCTATTGAACGAGATGACTGCCACGGTGCAGATTGAACCATGGAATAGTAGCTCAGCGCATTATCTTGAACTTAGGTTGTCGGAATTTTGCTGCAGAACATCAGTGTAAAATGCTGCAGAAACACCACGCATCACCATAGCTCATCCACCTCCTTTTGACTGTTTTTGACTGTGGATGCTACCAGCATCATTATGATTCAATGCACAATATGAACTTCACCATTAGAATTATGATTAAGCTTCCATTTTGTATTTATTTTGTATATTTAAATTTCAAATAACAAATCTAATATTTTTGATAATTAATTGACACTTTTACAAGTGCAATGATCTAATGTGTCAAACTTGAATTTACGAAATGAGTTTTATTACTAATATTTGTATAGAAAAGTCATTATAAACTTTTTTTGATAAAACGATGCATGAAATTTTTATAACGTAACAAATGCCTTGATATAGCATTATAGACCTTACTGAACGCAGGGTTACGAAGAATCTAATTTGAAAAGTGGTAAACATATTTAGTCCCCGACCGTACATGGAAAAATGCTTGTTCATATGTTAAAAGACTTATCACAGGGTTTTCAAAAAAAGAAACTTACGGAATTCTTATGATAATTAAAGTCAAACATTTAAAAATAATATTCTGTCTCCTTAGTGGTCATCTACTGATGCTTTTACCTTATGAAACGTGGCTGTATTTTTTTGGAAATTCCCAGAACAAAACAAAATAAAATATGATTGAAGAAAGGTCTAGTGCAAGTAAAAAAATTGAATTCGACAAGAAAGAAAATGACTGTTGTTTTCTTCGGTTTCCGGGGAATTAATTATCGAATGTGTTGTGCTCTAGGAATAGTAGACTGTTGGTGCTTTCTGGTATACTAATGTATGCCTTCAATAGCTATATATTTCAGGATTTGTAGTATACCAATTACTCAAAAGGTTGCAATGTGATGACTGCAAGAACTTATTAGCCACTAAAAAGGAGTGGTACCACAAACTAGTCGACTTGAAAGACATGGGTGGCTTATGCTATGCGTCGAAGGCTGTCTTCTTAATAAATACAGAAACAGAAAATGTTATAAAACATTATATATATTATTATGTTATACTCAGCGGTGGCAAGTACATGCTCAGAAAGTATGATAAAACCTTTTTGACAGTAAAAGTACTGAAAGTGCTTTCAACTGTCAAAATATTTACCCAAATCGATGCACACACAAAAGAACAGTTTAGTCATATTTATGACTTGACCAAGGCAGTCATAGAAAGATACATTGACGTTCGGCTACATTCTACATTACATATGCCAGAAGGGTACCTTAGAAAAGAAATCTAAGTCTAAAATACAAGTTTATAACAAATTGAATTTGTTCTGTATTCTGCCCTCGTAATTGAAAACACAGTAACTTAAAGGTAACTTCTATTTAACTTACTGTGTTTTCAATTACGAGGGCAGTATTTGTCTCTGTATTTTTCATTAACTTTGTATTTCTCCCCACTAGAGAATATGGAAGTGCCACAATATCAGCCCCTGTGTCTATCAAAAATTTCACATTTTTTTTAATCTTATCAAAGTAAACATTCACATTTACCTCAAATTCCTCCCCACTGTTTAGCCCAGTCATTAAAGCCAAAACCCGAAAGTAATTAGTAACTTGATAAAAATTTTAGGGGGTTTTTAAAGAAGGTAAAATAACTTACCGTGTGATTTTGCAGTGTTGTGGGGTGTACGGAAAGGGTTGAAAAGGGGTGAAAAGGGTTTTTTGTTAATAACATTGCCAAAAAAATTAGTAACACGCTGCAAATTTATAATAAGGTTGTTCTTACCGTTTTGTAACGTTTATTAAATTTGCAGCGTTTTGCAACATACGGAACATTGTTTATTATTAAAAAACAATGAAATTTGTTATTAACAAGGGTAAAAAAATAGTAACACGCTGCAAATTTATAATTAGATTGTTCTTACCGTTTTGTAACGTGTATTAAATTTGCAGCGTTTTGCAACATACGGAACATTGTTTATTATTAAAAAAACAATGAAATTTGTTAATAACAGGGGTAAAAAAAATTAGTAACTCGGTGTAAATTTATAATGACGTTGTTCTTACCGTTTTCAAACGTTTATTAAATTTGCAGCGTTTTGCAACATACGGAACATTGTTAATTACTAAAACGCTGCAAATTTAATATACGTTACAAAAGAGTAAAAACAGCTTAATTATAAATTTGCAGCGTGTTACTACTTTTTTTACCCCTGTTATTAACAAATTTCATTGTTTTTTAATAATAAACAATGTTCCGTATGTTGCAAAACGCTGCAAATTAAATACACGTTACAAAACGGTAAGAACAACCTAATTATAAATTTGCAGCGTGTTACTATTTTTTTTACCCTTGTTAATAACAAATTTCATTGTTTTTTAATAATAAACAATGTTCCGTATGTTGCAAAACGCTGCAAATTTAATAAACGTTACAAAACGGTAAGAACAACCTTATTATAAATTTGCAGCGTGTTACTAATTTTTTTGGCAATGTTATTAACAAAAAACCCTTTTCACCCCTTTTCAACCCTTTCCGTACACCCCACAACACTGCAAAATCACACGGTAAGTTATTTTACCTTCTTTAAAAACCCCCTAAAATTTTTATCAAGTTACTAATTACTTTCGGGTTTTGGCTTTAATGACTGGGCTAGTTGTCTAACCTATTCACCTTCCTCCAGTCTCTACAACACTTGGAAAAGTGACAAATTTTCCTGCGCCTAAAACAAGCTGCAGCATTGACAGTTCTCCTTATGCATACCCATCCGTCCGCACCACCAGCACCTCTTATGTTGTTGACCCTTATACCTCTCCTGTCCTTCATCAGGTTTCTTATGATGTTGTATTTTATTTATCTCATGATCCTTAACCTGCATGGTTGTAACGTATCTCACGAGAGAGGCCAGGTATACTTTGCTCCCTCTCGCAAGCTACTGCTCCGTCTTCCAGGCGGAAGCCGTGGCCCTGAAGGAAGCAGTAAGAATAATGTGCGCAGATAGTAGATTCAGGAGGGCGCAGATTTTTTCGGACTCGCGCTCATCCCTGGATAGTCTCCGCAGCCCGTCTCTTCATCCAATTATTGCGACCGTAAGATCAATGGTGGAAGAACTTAATACGAAGGGCGGACAAGCTCAATTCTTCTGGATCCGATCCCATGTCGGATTCGAGGGCAATGAAAGGGCGGACGAACTCGCAAAGAGGGCGGCCCTGCGGTGCAAAAAGGGTCTTGCCTATGATCACTTCCCTGTGTCCTACGCCAAACACCTCATCAGGGCATCTACTTTGCAGACCTGGCAAGAGCGTTACACGCAGTATACACCTGCCAGCACCACTAAACATTTTTTCCCGGAGTGTATACAGGCGTTCAAAACATTGAAGAAAATGAAGCTTAACAATTTGAAGACCCAAACCTTCAGCGGTCATGGAGGTTTTAAAGATTACCTCTTCAGATTTAAGTTGGCTTCGAATCCACACTGCACTTGCGACGGCCAGACTCCGGAGACCGTAACACATATCTTGGTCGACTGCCCGCGCTTCGCTAAGGAGAGGTACGAGCTGGAGTGCAGGGTGGATCTGAATGTTACAAGCGGCACGCTCGCGGAGTTGATTCATGATGACAGTCGCCGGGCGGCTTTCCTAGAGTTCGCACTCAGCGTTGTAGGGAAGATGGCCAGGGCAAATGGATGTAAGGTTGCGGGCAAACCTTAGGTCGAGCCAAGTACATATATATGCAGGTTTATTTTTATTCAGTACTTTCACTCTTAATTCCTATTTTGAATAAAGCTAGAGACTAATCTAAGATATTATAACATAGCACAGCATAGTATAGAACACAGTAAATAGAACACTAGGATATTGGATAAAGTATAGCATAGTAGCAAAATGGCATACATAAGTTGGATGTAATGTAATGGTATATATGTAAAGATGTATAGAGTATAGTAAATTAGGCGCGTATAGAGTATAGTAAATTGAACATGGTGTTTTACATAGTATAGGAAGAAACTTACTGTTATATATAGAGCGGGGTACTGTTATATATAGCGCGTGTATTAAAAAAAAAAAAAAAAACCAACAGCAGTGAAGTAAAAAGAGTATTACTTAACTAAAGCAAACCCTTTTATGGGGTTATTAAAAAAAAAACACGGCTATATACACCATGTTGTTTAAGTGTCTATACTCAGTAGATAGGCGCGTCGTGCGCGCAGCTTTTAAGTTTTATGTATAACTCACAGTTTAACATACAGTTGCAAGGATGCTGCATAATTAACAGCAGCAGGTTGGTAGGACCGATGGTGGGTTTTTAGTGGGTAGGACGGGCAACCGTGAGTCCCACATACCCTCCCGGAACCGGAGCGCTCGCAATAGGCGGGAGGCGAGTGTCCCGGTTCCGGCAGGGATGCGTAAATGCATTTTCCCACCACCGGGATATAAAAAAAAAAAACGTATCTCACGACAGGCTCGCGACAGGCGTAAATTGCGCAATTGTTGCTGTCAAACGTCACTTTGGTTTTACGTAACAGCGACAACAGAGCAATCAGCAATCGGCCCTCTATTGGACAATCGATGAACTAAAAAGTGCATTCTTATCAGCAAATTGTAGCAAATTGGTATTATCTAAGCTTCCTTGTCAGCAATACGACAGCGATCGCCGAGCAAAATGAACTGTCAAACAGCAACAACCTATTCACCTGTCGCTAAGTGATTTTTGCTAAAACGGAGTCTCTTGGATTTTTGCTTTATAATCTAAAACGAAGTGATTATAGTTTCTTGGCTAAAATCTCTATTTAGGTAAGTAAGTGGTTTCATTCAGTTTAATATACTGCATAATATTCACTATGTATTAGGAATTTAATTTTTTTAATATGACAAAATGACAAACAAAAAATGAACGCCGACTTAATTATTAATTTACTTTTATTTTTTCGAAGAATGGCAGAAGAATTTCTCCTTTTGGAGGTGCTTGATGAAGAAAGGAGAGCTGAATACCTAGAGAGGGCTCGTTTTCGCCGACAACTCAGAGATCAGGCGAATCCTCTGGCTTTGCCTGATGCTGAGTTTAAGGCCCACTACAGGCTCACAAAAGCATTATTCGAACAACTGTGCGATGACCTCAGGCCACATATGGGGCCTAGGCAAAGAATAACAAAAGTGAGCTTGGAATGTAAAGTAAGTAAGGCATTGTAAAGAAACATTATTTACTTATTTCTATTTAAGTGAGTGAGTGCATATGAAAGTGCATTTTGCGACAGGCGAGCAATAGACGCGCGATTGGCTTCCGTAATACGATTTTTTTTGACGTTTTGCGACCGATCGCGTAGTGATTGCTGTCGCATTGCTATTGCTGTTGCTATTGCAAATTCTTACGTAATAACCCTGCTGATCCTGCATCATCACCTTAGCCTGCTCCTGTTCTTCCGCTTGTTTAGCCATTCTTATAGCATCCTCCAAAGTCAACTGTGGTTTTAATTGCATTCTTTCTGATGTCTTTGTGTCTCTTAAACCCACCACAATCCTATCTCGAATAAATTCTTCTTTTAAAGATCCATAATCACATGTATCTGCTAATATGTCTAGTTGCCGTACATACTCATCAATTTTTTCAGCCTCGTTCTGTGTTCGGAAGTTAAATTTATATCTCTCATAAAAAACATTTTTTTTTCGGTACAAAATACGAATCTAGGCATTTTAAAACCTCCTCAAATGTGGACTTGTCAGTGAAATTTAATTGTTTTGCCAAATGTTCTCCTTGTTTTCCGATCAAATATATTAATATATTTATTTTTTCACTCTCTTCGCGGCCCGCCTGCCCACTAATAGACAGATATCTTAAAAATCTCGTCCTCCAGCTCAGCCATGACGCTGGCACAAAATCAAATTCTTCCGGCAGATTAATTTTATCCATCTTTTATATATTTTTATGTCTATTTATATACCGCTGCCACCATGTTTTAGTAATGGATGTGAAACCATTAGTTTAATACTTTAACATTGAACCTTTATTAGCACACCCAATAATTAGTACAACTGAATTACATATTATTACCTAATTATGTGTAACGATCCTAAGGGCTCCACACAGCCAGCGGTGTTCATGCGGTAGGTTGTATTGCGCAAGATCTGACACAGCGTTCCGCGATGGAGACCTCCCGCGTTGCGTCGCCGAGCCGCGGATCGTTAACCATGGGAAAGTCAGTCCCAAACTCGACTCCATGTAGATTAAACACTAGTTTTAATTCTAATTTAATTTAATATTAATTTTAATAAAGTTTATAATTTTCAATCTTTTTTAAAAAATAAAATATACGCTCTCGAAATTTCACTACCTAACACCCATCCAAACATAGAGCACCCCAAAACTTGACATCCAGTCCTCTGTTACCAGACTAACAAACTACTACAACAAACTTCCTGCTCACTAGAGGCTTTGAAGGTATGCTGCTGACACCCTTCTTTGGCTCCATGACTTCCAGACGCGAATGGTCGAGTTCTTGAACAAGTTCATGATTAGTGTTTTGACTATTATAGCGGTTATCGTAATCGGCGAAGCATGTTTTTTTTGTATTTTGTCGGTTCTGTAGAAGAAAAGTTCGTGGAAAGTTGATGGAGAATATAATTTCGAGCATTGAACAGGGATACGGTTCAGTCTGAGCCAGCTCAATTAGCAGCTCAGCCAAACGCTCAACCGGTGAAATTTTTTATATTACGGTTAGAGTAAGTTATCCGCCACTGTATCACACACATGTGTGGACAGGCGAAATAAAAACTACAGCAGGGAAATAAGTTAGTATTATTTTCCACCCCCGCGGCAAGAGTCTCTAAAACCGCGACGCCGCTTCCTGCAGAGATCTCCTTCGCAACGTCGCTCTGAGTTAGCTAGTTTGACAGACAGATTTATAGCCATTGAAGAACGACGAACTGAAACAGAGGCATTAATTGCTCGCTCGCAGAAAGTCTACTCCCAGGCTCAATATCAAACTGGGGAAGCTAGCAAAAGCTTGGTCTGCACATGCTCAAGCCCTTAACAATTTAGCCCTAGCTATACAAGTTTATAGCCATTGAAGAGCGACGAACTGAAACAGAGGCGTTCATTGCTCGCTCGCAGAAAGTCTACTCCCAGGCTCAATATCAAACTGGGGAAGCTAGCAAAAGCTTGGTCTGCACATGCTCAAGCCCTTAACAATTTAGCCCTAGCTATACAAGTTTATAGCCATTGAAGAGCGACGAACTGAAACAGAGGCGTTCATTGCTCGCTCGCAGAAAGTCTACTCCCAGGCTCAATATCAAACTGGGGAAGCTAGCAAAAGCTTGGTCTGCACATGCTCAAGCCCTTAACAATTTAGCCCTAGCTATACAAGTTTATAGCCATTGAAGAGCGACGAACTGAAACAGAGGCGTTCATTGCTCGCTCGCAGAAAGTCTACTCCCAGGCTCAATATCAAACTGGGGAAGCTAGCAAAAGCTTGGTCTGCACATGCTCAATCCCTTAATAATTTAGCCCTAGCTATCTCAAATAGAGATAGGAGGCCACGGGCCTTGGCGTGAGTAGTAAGGGAGGTAGTCAATGTGTTCTCTGTGGAGAATATTTCACGTCAAGGAATGTGCCGAGGCACTTTGAGAGGCGGCACCCCACGTATTTGGGTGGGAGGACGAGGGAGCACCCAGAATACCCCAGGCTATTCTATTATAAGACAGTGGCTCCACAAGTGACGTGCCCCACCGCTCACCGGCCCGATAAAAGCTTGCTCGTAGGGGTGGAAAACGTAAAGATGAATTTTGTCTTCCCTAGGGGCGGGCCAGGTCGTGGACTGCAGTGATAGTGATGGGTCTGAGTAGTTATGAACTAAATAGTCCAATGAACTATTTAGTCAATCTAGGCCAAAAGAACATTGGGTGAAGTGTCAACTGTGTTCCAGTTGGTGTCATACACTTTGCGCAGGCATACCTGCAAAAAAGAAACAATTTATTTGCGAACTGTGTGCATAAAAATTATTATTATTAATTTCGACATTTAAACTACACCAAAGATGTGCTTTTTGTTACTCGGAAAAGACGACATACCACTAAAGTTTAAGATGACATAGTGTGTCATCTTACCGTATTGATATGTCATCTTGCACACATAGACATAAGTGCGATTAATGTTTATTTTTTAATTTTCCATTACGTTAATTGTTCCAAAACTCTGATTTATTTTTGTTGATTAAAAACCATTTACAAATATATATAAGATGTTGATCTGATATGACTTCATTTATTTTGAATATTTATCTTGAAACAAAAAGTATGTCATCTTAAGCACAATTCCCCTATATGTGTAAGTATATAATATCTATATATGTATGATATTGCTAACACACGACTACATGCGCCACTACACACACACCACACACCACTTACACACAGATAGACACCACAATCACCAGGAGTATACCGTTAGCACCAGGTCGTTGTGACTCATACACGCCACTGGGTTTTAGTAGGTATTCTGGCTGCCGCCCGCGAGTTCTACATACCCACCCATTCGGGGTGGGAAACGTTTCCCAGTGGCTTAAAAAAAATAGATTATAATATTGTTATTATTACTAAAGAGAAAAATACAACCAGATTATTTCAAACATATTATATTTTCCTTATAGCGTGGCGCGGAGAGGAGCACAGCGTCCGCGAATGCCCCAGACCTCGCGAGGAGCCAGCCACCTGCGCAAACTACACTGCCTGCCCGGTGTTTCGGAACAAGGCAAGGAACATGAGAGTTGGCACGATCGCCTCAACTGCTCCGGTCCCTCAGCGGCTGATGTAGGAGACAGCGGAGTCTCAGGGGTCCAACATCAGGACTCCGGGACGCACACCTCACGTAGGAGAAGGCGCCCCAGGGACGAGAGGGAGAAATAAGAAGGTATCTGCCCCGCCCGCGCCGATTCCCCCTCCGTCAGCAGCCAAAGCCCGTGATCCGATCCGAGGCAGTGTGTGATTATTAAATACGAAGGATTTACCCCGATATTGGGGTTCTTACTTCCTTCCCCTACCTCGATCTGCGCGAGGCTAACGAACTACACCTGAAGTCAGACCTGGTGGAGGACTACCCCGGCGACGCTACTCGACGGCGAGCACAACATCCAGGGCAGTGGCATTTTTTACGAGTTACTTAAAGATTCTCAGACTGTATAGTGCATACTTACCTACGACCCGGCTCTCCGCGTATTTCAGATTAATACTAATAGAAAATTATATTTAATTGTAATTCATATATTATTAAATAAGTTCTATCTAGCTAAATTCTTTCTGTTACCACCTAAAACGTGACATCACGGCGATCATTGAAGTCCTGCTGCAGGTGCTGCAAGCCGTGCGAGACGGCAGGGAACTCAACCCCAATATCCTCGGTGGTATAGCGAATCTCATATCCTCGTGAGCTCGCGGTACCCTCGGGGAACATTAAACAACTCTCCCCAACTAGATTCGCTACCAAATCCGAGGCTATTTGCTCACCTCGTCCGCTGGTCGCTTTGCCGGGCCTCCTCTACGCGTCTCACCTGGCATGGCTTGACCACGAGTGAGCAATAGCCTCCCCTCCTCAGTTCAGGTCCCCTCCAACCGACCCAATGACCCTGGTGTTCTTAAACACCAGGCAGTGGATCCCACATGAAAGGTGCTGGGCCCCGAACATGTTCATCCACGCCCTTATATGCCAGTATAAATGAAACAGAAAATGAGCAAGACAAATCAAGAAGGTTCATCTCAAAAACTGTACCTTAAACAGCCACCAAAAAGAAAGATGGTTATTAATAATTTCGAAGATGAGATTATAAAGACTTTAAAGAAACATATCTTTTTTTAAAGGTATTACCATCACTTGAAAGATTAGCAGGCGGGTCACCTGATGTTAAGTGATTACCGCCGCCCATGAACACTTGTAGCACCAGAGGCACCACCAATGCGTTGCCGGCCTATGTTGTAATATATTTTTCTAACTGTTGTTTTCAATTGTTATTATTGGCGGCTGAAGAACCGATTTCGATGATTTTTGGTATAGAGATAGATTGGGACTTTTGTTGCAAGATAAAACTTTGTAGGGATGAATAATTTTTGTTGATAAATACTTATTTGTTTTTTAATTGTTTTTTTTTCTTTTAGGATAAGGTAACATGACTGTAATTGCAATAAGGAATGTTATTAAATCCTTTTTTTTTCAGTTCACTAGAAACAGACGTCAGGAATACTCTTAATACTACGGAATACTCGGAGGCGTGGACTGAGGATGAGTGGACTCCTGAGGAGGTTGCAGTGACGGAACAAGTCCTAGCGCCACCGGAGACGAGACTAAACGTGAAAAATGTGGTAAATATAATGGATCTATTTATGGGCATGCAAGTGAAGTCTTGAGTAATAAGGTAGAGATAAAAGATGGAGGGATACAAATTAAAATGAGCTATTAACATTTTTAGCTATTCCTTTTAATATGGGAACAGTAAAGTTAATATTATGTTGAATATTTTTAGAACCCGCGATCTGAGAATTGAGCTGCGGCGGCTAGTCGCGGCCAGCAGAAGTTGTTTGCGCTGGCGCTGAGGCGGCTGAAGCGGAGCGCCAGTGCCATAGTCCTGTGCTGGCCCACCCAGCCGATCGTCATTCCGGCTCCATCAGGCTGACGCCAGCGGCAACTCGCGGCCAGCAGAAGTTGTTTGCGCTGGCGCTGAGGTGGCTGAAGCGGAGCGCCAGTGCCATAGTCCTGTGTTGGCCCACCCAGCCGGTCGTCATTCCGGCTCCACCAGGCTGACGCCAGCGGCAACTCGCGGCCAGCAGAAGTTGTTTGCGCTGGCGCTGAGGTGGCTGAAGCGGAACGCCAGTGCCAGTCCTGTGCTGGCCCACCCCGCCGCTCGCCATTCCGGCTCCGCCAGGCTGGCGCATTTACTTTTAGTCTGGGTTGTGACGTCACTGACCACCTAATCTGGTCACAGCTAAAACCTTATGTTTCGAACTATTACTAATCCACGAAGAGTATAGAGGCTCATAACAATTCAATTCTTGACCATGCTAGTTAACTGAACTGGTTTGCGGACAGACTTTGACGAGATCACCTTGCACTAAAGCAGAAAAACTTTGCCGTACTAAAAACAGCGGGCGATCTTCAAAAATGTCAGTAAGTTTTATTTGAAAATATAACACTCCACACAAGGCATACAAAACATTAGATTATAGGTTGTGACGACTGTATATATAGGTTGGAGTGTCTGTCTTTTAATTATGTTATAATTAATAGTAATGTGGGAAGTATCTAGATTTGTTTTCATATCATGAGGTGTTTATTATTAAGAAATTCAATTAGGTATGTAGGGGAAGGTGAGGTAATACGATCCCTGGAGGTCAAATGATCCGCCGCCGTAAATCAGAGACAACTAGTGCCATCTATTTAAATGAGCATGAAACATGTTCCCCGCACCCCTGCCAGTTGCCTCGCCTAGTGTCATGGCGGTGCAAGCGCTTGGCGTGATTTTATTAAAAAATAGTCAAAAAGTGTGGTTCTGATCTAAGGTAAGCCTGTTTTTGGACTTCAATTACTTTTTAAATGTTCGTTTTTATTGAAATGTTGTTTCATTTGCATGTAATAATAGCAGTTAGCTAATATTTAAGCAATGTTCGCTCACCGCACGCGGTATTTGAAGGTTATGTTTTGATCGATATTTTGAAACTTGATGTTTGGGGCAAAATGATCCCTGGAATCGTTTTACCCCATAGAATTTGTTGTTGTTACAGATCATGCCGAGAATTTATATACGCAAAACTAATCGCCAAAGTTGGCCTGAAGAACAAATGCAAAAGGCATTAGATGCCGTCAGAGATGGTATGCCTTACAAAACCGCAAGTAGAGAGTTTAAAGTCCCTGTTATGGCATTAAAAAGAAGAGCAAAAGGTAAAAATAAAATAGCTGTAGGCTCCGTTAAAAAGTTAGGTAGCAAACTAACAGTGTTTAACCTAGAACAAGAACAGGAACTTGTTGATTACATTAAGGACATGGAGTCTCGAATGTATGGGCTAACCACACAGGATGTCTTAACCTTAGCTTACCAACTGGCTGAAAGAAATCATTCACGGCATCCATTTTCTAAAGCAAAAGGAAAAGCTGGACTTGAATGGCTTCGTGGATTTAGACGTAGACATCCAGACATTACGATGCGTGCCCCAGAATCGACGTCTTCTGCACGAGCGCGAGCTTTTAATAAGCCTGTGGTGGATAAATTTTTTTCGACATTGAAAAACGTGCAAGAAAAACATCGTTTTCCACCCCATCGGATATTTAATGTTGATGAGACGAGTTTATGCACTGTCCCAACAAAAAATTCGAGAGTTTTTGCACAAACAGGCCGTAAACAGGTGGCGCGAGTCACTTCAGCTGAGAGAGGTGAAACAACGACCGCAGTGATTTGCACCTCAGCTTCTGGAACTTTTATTCCTCCAATGTTAATCTTCCGCAGAGTCCGGATGAAAATAGAATTAATGGATGGCGCACCTCCAGGCGCTATATGTGCATGCAATCCATCTGGTTGGATGAAATTAGATGTGTTTTCACAGTGGTTCGATCACTTCTTAAGTCATGCCAAACCGTCAGCAGCAGATCCGGCTCTTTTGATATTGGATGGTCACCTATCCCACACCAAAAATTTGAATGTCATATTAAAAGCCAGGGATAATCACGTCATTATACTATGCCTGCCGCCTCATTGCACCCACAAACTCCAACCCTTGGACGTTGGAGTCATGTATCCGCTAAGCGTTTATCACAACCAAGCGTTGGAGAAGTGGATGAATAACAATCCTGGGAGAGTGGTAACAGTGTTCCAAATAACGAAAATTTTTACAGAGGCTTATCTAAAAGCAGCAGTTCCACTAAATAGTATAAATGGATTCAACAAAACAGGAATATATCCATTCAATCCTGACATTTTCACTAATGTGGACTTCATTGCAGCTGAAACAACTGAAATGGATGTTGACAATGACTCTGTAGAACCTCCCATTCCAATCCCTGGGACGTCAAGTCCCCCATTAGCAGAAATCGTGCAAATACCTTCTCCTCAAGCGAGGAATCCAGAAACTGAAACACTACAGCCATTACAAGTGGATGTCCAAGAACCCATTCATTTAGCACCTCAGCTGTCTCCACTTCAAACTTTGACTCAAGAATCTCCACAGTCATCGCGGCAAACACCATCCTTCTCAAAAAATACCTCAACGTCTGAATGTACTGGAACATTACCTCCAGCTTTGGCTGTTGGATTTCCATTCACATCTTTTGGTGTTGTTTCACCCAGGGAAGTACGACCAATACCAAAGATAGTTGGAAAAAGAGCGAGTGCGAGACAAATAAAAGTATACACATCAGTACTGACCAGCACACCCTACAAAAAATACCTTGAAGAGGAAGCCAAAAAGAAAGCAGATATAGAGCAAAGGAAAGCCATTAAAGAAGCGAATGAAATAAAGAAAACGGTGACCAATAAACGGAACGATAAAGGAAAAGGTGGTGGGAAAGGAAAAGGATTTGAGAAAGGAAAAGGAGGCGGGAAGAAAAAGGGGAAAAAAAACCAAAATTGGTCAGATTCTTCTGAAGAGGAAAGTGATACCGAATGCCTCTTTTGTACTGAAAGCTACTCCAAAGACAACAAAGGCGAAGGGTGGATTAGGTGCGTTGTGTGTCTTAAATGGGGACATGAGGCTTGTGCGGGTGTAGATAGTGACGATGAAGGTGACTTTACTTGTGATATTTGCCTGTCTAGTGATGAATATGATAGTGTGAAAAAAAAATTAAGGCTATAGGGCTATTTCTAAGTTCCTGATAAGAAAATTATTATTTTTTAAACAAAGAGTTGATTTTGCATTTTGATTTTTGACATTTATAAAAACCTTTGATAGATATGAGTATTATTTGTGTTTTTTTTATTTAGAAGAAGAGTTTATTTGTTTATTTTTTGCTTGACTCGGCATGTTGTTAATTTTGCTAATCTTTTAAAAGTTTGTTTAAATGTTTAATGTTTAGTTTGTTGATAAAGTAGCCTATAATTATAAACAAAAGATCTCGAATGAAACAAGAAGACTGCCAAAGTTTTGTGTAACTTGCTTACATACTTCAATTGTTATAAACAATACATATGATTAAAATAAACAGCTGAGTGTTTTATTTCACTGATATTAAATTAAAATGATCCCTGGGATTATTTTACCCCTACCCCAGGGATCATTTTATACATAGGTGTGTATAAAATGATCCTTTAGCAAACTTTTAAAAAACCCTCTTATACAAAAACACTACTTACATATAATAAAAAATAAGTATGCAGTTACAAAGTTAAGTAAATTACCCAACCTCCAACAATAGAAATCTTGTGATTTTTCCTTAAATTTAACCCACAGTTAAGTTTTTCCCTTAAGGGAATCATTATACCTCACCTTCCCCTAACTAGTATTCACTCCGCGTACGACGCTACCCGCGCCCGCCCGCGCCCCGCGGCCGTCCGCTGCGACGCGGGGAAGCGGGGGGCGTCGCGTCGGGCGGCCACGGTTCCCAACTTAGGGGTTTTCCCCCCCGATTTAGGGGGTAAATAAGTGAGATAGGATTTTTTTAGGGGTCTTAAATTTTTAGGGGTATTTTTAGGGATTTTTTTGACTCTTTAATATTTTTAAATTGATAATTACCGAACTAGTTTTAATATTTATTTCTTGACCTAGCGACTCATAGCGACATCTAGTACGTAATTCTACAACCACTCACTCCGTGGTGACTGGCGGCAATACTGGCGCCACTGGCGGTCATTTTATTGTCTGTGCATAATTATGGCGGTTGTCAATCGGTTGTTGTTGTGAAGTTTTTTTTTTAACTTGAACGTATCTTTGACATTTAGCTTACGTCAGATAGGATACCGCGCCAAAAATTTCGATTTTGGTTTGTACTGTGTGTCGACAAGAAATTTGTTAATGATGTCTAAGGAAAATAAATATAATAAAAAAACGTACAGTCAGAAGTACACGAAGATTTGGGAAACAGATCCAGATCTAAAAGGTAAATAGATTTCATTGCATTTTTGTAATTTATAATATAAATGATCAAGACAAACAATTCAGTTCAATATTTATGATTTTTTACAATAGTATCATCGGCGTCATCTAACTACGACGGCAGTACTCGTTCTTCAATAAAATTTAATAAAGGTATTTTTATTTAGGTATATAATAGGTATTGTTGGAGTGGATGAGTTGGTCAGTGGTGTTGGTGTTGTTTGATATGTTTTTGTTTTTTTCAAAATTTCAAGTTTGGACATAATGCATACACAGATAATGTTTATAAAAATTGATTGTTTTTTTAAACCATTTATGTTCTGGCTGAGTTGGCTTTTTGAGAAATTGATTGAAAGATGTTGGTGTTACCATGATTAAATGTTTCCCTATTTTTTCACCAAAATCAAAGCATGTTGTGATTATACTTCCTAATTAACTATACATACACCATCATGTGTCATTAAATTCATAATTCAATCAAGTTATTTACAATTTATGTTTTTATTGCAGATTGGCTTGCACCAGATGTTACGAATGAGACATTGGCGACCTGTAAATATTGCCGTGTTGTGTTAAAAACCCACAAAAAAGACTTGATTAGTCACGCTAAAACTCAAAAACATAAAAAAGCCACAGCATGGGAAAAATCAGCAAAAGCATATAAATCTATTTCTGAAGTATATAAACCAGTCTTGTCAGAAAGCACGAAAATTGCCGAGTTGAAAATCGCTGCCTTTATCGCCGAGCACTGTTCCTTGTTAACTGTAGATCATTTGATTAATATACTCCCTCAATTAGATCCTTCATCAGATGCGCTAAAAAGCCTAAAAATTCATCGAACTAAGTGTTCAATGCTAATAAAAAATGTACTTGGTCCATCGATGCTCGAAGCTTTGGTTGAAGATATTGGAGATTTTCCGTACTCCATTATAATAGATGAAAGTACTGATCTTTCGACACAAAAAGTGTTATGCATTATGATTTGCTTTCTTTCACACAAGGCAAAGCAAGTTGTTACAACTTTTTACCGAATAATACTGATAACAGAATGTGATGCAAAAAGTGTGCATGAAGCAATTGTCAATCAACTTAAAGAGGATGGCATAAAAATTGAAAATATGATCGGAATCGGCGTTGATGGAGCAAACGTTATGGTCGGTAAGCATAACTCGGTGACTGCTATTTTAAAAAGAGAACTGCCTGATTTAATTGTTGTCAAATGTGTTTGCCACTCCTTGCATTTATGCGCGGAAAAGGCGGCTGAATCATTACCACGCCAATTAGAATTTCTTGTAAGAGAAACCCATAACTGGTTTTCATACAGCCCTAAACGTTTGGACTATTACAGAACATTATATGAAACCATGAATAATAACTCTGATCCGAAAAAAATCCAAGGACTTAGTGGAACTCGCTGGCTCGCTCGTTATCAAGCTATTAACACAATATTGGAGCAGTGGGAGGAGTTGAAGCTGCTTTTTTCTATTGCAAAATCTGATGACAAATGTTACATGGCGGAACAGCTTTATGATATCATGCGGAGGCTGCCTTTTAAAGCTTTATTGATTTTTCTACACAATGAATTAAAACATGTGACGCAATTAAACTTACTTTTTCAAAGTAGCAATGTTGAACCTATCAAATTGTTTGAGGATTTGTTTTTGTTATACAAAAATTTGCTAAGACGACTTGTTGTACCTTCACAGTTGGAAAAATTGGTGGACTCTGAACTGATAGAATTTAATTTCCGGGAACATCTGATGCATACAGCATCAATGTATTTTGGTTTTGACTTTCATACCATATCACAACAACTTGAAGAAAAGGATCTGTTGGATGTCAGGGAACGATGCAAGAACTTTTTATGTTCTCTGGCCGAGCAGATTCAGAAAAGGCTTCCGGATAATTTATCACTGTTGAAAACGGTTGCTGATTTGCACCCAAGGGTTGCTACATCTCAAGTCAAACCCGATATAAAACCAATATTGAACCACATTCAGCGAACTCATATATATGGAAAGAAAAATGACATCGAGTCTGAGTGGCACCAATTAAGTAATAAAACATGGACGAATACCTCTTCTTCAGCAGATTTTTATTTTGAAGTTTATAATGATTGTGACGCAGCTGGCTGTAAACGTTTTGAAAATATTTCAAAATTCGGATTAGCATTTGCCACTGTTCCAATTTCAAACGCGAGTGTCGAACGAGCATTCTCTGTCTATAATGTCGTTAAAAATAAGTTGCGGAATAGACTATCTATTAAAATGTTGCAAAGCATCATGATGGTCCGATTTACATTAAATCGAAATGGTGGATCTTGTACAACATTTAATCCATCCAATAAAATGTTTTTATTCAATGTCAACATGTATGATTTTAAAAACGCTGAATCTTCAGATGAAGACGAAATATTTTATGTATTAAATAACTTGTAATAAAAAGACTTCTGAAACATATTACAGCATATTATTTCTAAATCATTATGAATTTATATTTGTATATTTTTTTTAGGGGGACAACTGAATAATTTAGGCGTTTTTAGGGGTTTTTGACACAAACTTTAGGGATAAATATTTTTGAGAGTTGGTAACACTGCGGGCGGCGGCGCGGCGCGCGCGGGCCGCTGCCTCGGTTTATAAGAGAAACGACCGTTCACTGTGGTGTATAAGTGGATGGGTGTGTGATATCCATGGACATAATGTTAAGGTTTAAATGTTTTATTTCTTTTTTTGTTAATAATTATGTGGCGGAATGTTCATGTAGATATTCGTGATTCTGTATGGAATAATATTTTGTATTTCTTTTCGTTATAGGGGTCCCTGTTTATTAACCTGTGACTTAACACCAGATCATATTATATTATTATTATTATATTTGTGATGATGGAGTATTGTATATGTGGATGCTCGGCTCTTAGTTGTGTAGTGTTATAATGGTATAATGTATATAGCATAGTGTAATTTGGACGCACGCTCCGCGCGCGTCGCCGCTCGCGCTCCACCGCGCCGGCCGCCCGTTCGCGGTGCGGGGCGGCGGGCGGCGGCGCGCGTGTGTTGTTGCTACCCGGGCCTTTCATGGAAAACGGCCGCTCACTGGAGTGCGTAAGTGGATGGGTGAGCGAGGCTCATGGCTGTATTATTAACTTGTGAATTAATTAATTCCATTTATTATGTATTTGAGTCAGCAGTCATGTGGCGGAATGCAGATCTGTATATGTATGTGTATATGTATTGGTATTTCCTTTCTTTATATAGACTTATTCACTTGTGTCAACACCAAATCATCGGTTTGTGATGATTGTGTATTACAATATATATTGCGATGACAGGATTCAAATTATGTAATATTATATAGTATTCATTGTTTTTCTTTTATTGCTTATACTCCCGTGTTTTCTCTATTAATGCTCTCGTTTAACCATATTATAAATAAGTTAGACTCGAGTACTTTGTGTTACTTTCTAGCCCGCTAGATTAAATCAATTATTGTCATGCGAAACACGGATGGCGGTATTACCCATATTTGTGTTTTAGTTATGTGGGGGAATGTAGATTTGTGTGTCTTTATGGTATAATATGTATTTCTTTTCTATTGGTCCCCGGTTATTTATTAATTGGTGACTTAACAACAAATAATGTTTGTGATGATTGTGTATTATAATATATTGCGACAATTAGCTTCTCATTATGTAATATTATATAGTATAGTGTAATTCACACGCGCACTCCGCGCGCGTCGCTGCTTGCGCCCTGCGGCAGTCCGCTCGCGGTGCGGGTAGCGGGGAGAGCTTCGGGCGGCGGCGCGCGCGGGTCGCTGCCTGTGCTGTGGAAACGCCCGCTCACTGGGATCCACGGGTGGATGGGTGAGCGAGACTCATGATGGACTAAGCTTGTCAATTGTACATTTATCTATATACCGTAAAACGGGGTGACACTGATTAATTTCCAGCTTTAAAATTTAATAACTTTTTTGATTAAAGCATGGGAATTAAACAAAAAATACAGTAATGACGATTCATTAATTACTACACAAATCAAGAAAAAAAATATTAAAATCTTTTTTAATTATTTAGAAAAAAAATCAAAACCTCCTTATCAAAATTATATTATGAATGGGGCTATTTTGCGATATAGTATTCTTTATATGCCATTGTAAAGACACCCCGACTAGCAACCAAAAACAAAAAGAAAAATAAAATTTGGACAGCTCACCTTGAAATTATAGCCTTTTGAACATTTTTGGGGCTACTTTGAGTCAAGGGGCAACTTTGATTGTTGAAAAACCGACGTAACGTGAGCAGGCAGCAGGAAAAGGCTTTGAGTAAATAAAACAAAATTAAATTATTAATCAAATGTTTTAATGATAATTATAAAAATAAACTTACAATATTTGTAACAATCAGTCTAAATCAGTTTAAATCAGTCTAACTCACGAGATCGTCTTATAAATTATTGGGGCATTTAGCCGATAAACAATCAACAAATTATGTAATACTATAAAAACTTATGTATGTATCTAACAAAATATAAATCACAATTCCTTAACCATCACATCGTTAGGGAATACGTAACAATCATTTATGTATTTTGGCTTTGGAAGGAACTTGATAACGTCAGTAGCCTCAATTATTGACACATCATTAGGAACCTCTTTGAATGTAGATTTGGATTTTCTCTGGGATTTATAACCTTGAACAACAAGTTTACTTTCTACGATGTCCTCAATGTAACATACATATTGGTATGTCTTCTTTCCTTTTTGTGAAGAAAACTTCGCTAATATAAACTGTCCCACGGTTGGCTCTTGTGGAGAAGCGGGAAGATTTGGCGTTACATTTTCTGCTTCAGAATAGTAGTTGGTAAAAGCGTGTTCGGTTTGATTGCTTGTAGATGGCTCATCATAAGGACACAGATGGTTTTGTTGCAGCAAGGTTGCGTTATCACTCTGTTGAGGAATGTTGCTATCGCCCAATATATTATCAGCAGCCTCTTCGTTTGTGTTAATCGCTGATACACTTTTACCTGGTTCGATTTGCAATCTGCTCTTCTTTCTCGGTGGATTTGATTCATTTCCATGTCGCTGCTCTCTTAGATAGTCTGTTAAAGAATCTCGAACAACTGTCTCTATTTCAGGAGACGGCGAATCACGTGGCAATTTATTTAACACCCTGTCTCTATCGAATGGCACAATACCGGTAGCTTTAAAACTGCTTATCAAGTTTCTTTTGACTGCTGACAACTCCACATCAACGTCTGTGCCGGTTTTGGGTGGCTTTTGGTCCATGTGTTCTATTGTTTTTTTAAGTAAGTATGGGAAAGTCTCTTTCGGCACAGAAACAGATCGTAGGTTGGATTTTTTCCATTCTTCGAGAGTTTGTCTCCAAGCTAATTTCAATGGACGAAAAAATCCGACGTCAAGAGGCTGCGTTAAGTGAGTCGAATTAGGCACCAAACATATAAAGCGGATATTATTCGCTTCACACGCAGCCAATACATCATTATCTAAATGGGACGATAGGTTGTCTTCTATCAACACTTTTTTTCCTTGCAGTCTTTTTGCATGAGGCAAAAAACTAGTCATGAACCAATCTCGGAATGTGGGCATGTCGATCCATCCACTGATGGTCCTGTTGTATCGGCATCCTCGACTACAGCATGGCTCTTGGCAACAGGGTTTACCAACTATACCCCTTTCTTTCCACGTATCATAAAGATGGGTACTCTTGTAAATCACGTATGGCGGCAATAGAGTGCCATCTGCTGACCCACAAAACATGACTGTAGTAGAACTCTTAGAATAGTTCATAACTTTTTCGGGGTATTTTACTCCCCTTCTATAAATGCATTTCTTTTTTCCTGGATCGTCGGCCATATTGGACTCATCGTAATTGAATATGTTACCTGGGGGTACCTCATCTATTTCAGATTGAAGGTTATCAAAATATCGATTTAAAGACTCACGGCCTACGATCGCTCTAGACCTTTTGATATTAGTTGTTAGCCTTTGACCAAATGAGTTCTTATGACGTTTGAGGACGCTGACAGCCCACTCAACACCAGGTAAGTTATTTGGAAATTTCTCTACTATCCGGCCCCGTTTATCTAAATATGATTTTCCGAACATACGCAGGTCTAAAAGCGTCAGGGGAAATCCCCAATCGCCACACGTAGCCGCAGCATGTAATATAGCAGATTCCTCGGTACGGGAAAAGACAGGTTGAGCACCAGGCGTTCTCCAATGTAACCCTTTAAATTTATTATAAAGTGTTCCATAGGGTATTTTATACTGAAGAGAAGCAGCATTAATCGACAATTCGTTGTTACTTATTTTTTCAATAGCTTCTTCCAAAACTTCTTCCGTGTAATTTTTGTAGTCGCGACTCCCCGCGGTCTTTTTATAAGTGCGAACCATCGTACAACTGAAACAAAACAAACAAAAGGGGCTACTTAGATAACATGCATATTATTCGTATTAGTGAAAATCTAACAATCATTGGGGTGAAATTGATATCTATCAAAGTAGCCTCGCATACCCTATCAATGTAGCCCCGGTCAATAAACGTGCTCATGCATACAAAAATGGCGACGCAAACCCAATGTGTTCTTCATATTTTGAAGTCTTAGCTAAATGTATAATAAGAATAGCACAAAAGTTTAAACCAAATATATATACTTACGTCTGGGCAATTGAAGTTATCCAGGTGATTATTTCTGAAGATTTTTACACTCAACTTTAACATTAAAATTTATTTACACCCAACCACAAACCACACGCACGCACTTCGGAAAAATATGGCCGATCTGTCAATCTGGCCAACAGAATAAAAATAAATCTTAAAACGTTTCGTTATACGTAAATAATTGCAAAAATCTTACCAATTTATGTTATCATCAAAGTTACCCCAGTGTTCAAAGTAACCCCGTTTTACGGACTTTGCTATTGTTCTGTTTTTCTTTCTTTATTATTACCTCGTGAGTCAATGACCTGTATTTGGGTTTTATTTATGTGGCGGAATGTCGATTTGTGAGTTTCTGTGGGATAATTTGAATTTGTATTTGTTGTATTAATTAGATTAAATAAATATATATATATTTGGGGGAAAAAAAAAAAAAAAAATAATAATAATACTGTGTGCATTTTACCTAAAACGTGTACATTATAATCTTGTAAATAAAGGATATCAAATTGTGACTTATACTAGCGTGAAATTAAAATTTAAACGTTCGAAATTATATGTTTGTAAGTGGACAGGGGAGACTACGTATCAAATAGCGGAAGCTCCCCTGTAACACATTTTGTAACTGTGTTGTGCAAATAAAGAAAACAATTGTGGCTCAATTCGAATAAGAAAAAAAAAAAAAAAATCTGGTCACAGCACTCAACAGTCCCGCGCGGGCCGCTGGAGCGAGCGGATCAGTTTGTAAGCTGCTCCGCGGTCAAAAAATACAAAAAGTGGGTAAAACACGCGTTAGAAGGCAGTGTTATACATCAAAAGTTGCGCGCTAACTTGCTCTACACGACTGTGAAAAAATTTCCGAAATCGGCTCAGTGATAACAAAGTTATGGGTGTTTTTGTATAAAAGTTTTGTGCGGAAAAACATAAACTCGCGTGCGGCGCGCGATTTGTCCGCGGCCGCCGCGGATTTGGATTAGCGGAAAGTTGCGGACCCATGTGACGCAGGTACACGCGAAATCTGGGATTTTTTGGTGCGGTATTATCCGAGATAGGGAACTTTTTATTTTTAGGGCGTTGGCACAAAAGTTGCCCCAGGATCACGTGCTATACATCCCTGGAAGCGCCTTAAGGCGCGATTCCGCACAACGCTGCAGACGGCAGACGGCAGCAGCAGACGGCAACTGCATGTGCTGCGACGGCAGACGGCATTACTTGACAGTATGAATTTGTATGAGACCGATTCCGATGTACGACTGCAATTACCGCGCGGCAGGTCGTAACTTGTATTGACGCGTAGCGGCAGACGGCACTGCCGTGCATACACAGTACTGCCGCTGCCGTCGAACGAAGATGGACGTGTTAACTGACGATGAAAGTGAAACTTTTATTAATTTAGTATCTCAACATCCATGTTTGTATGATTCCAAAGATCCAAATCATAAAGATTCACGTATAAAAGAAAATATTTGGAAAGAAATCGCCGATACACTCAATAAAACTAGTAAGTATATTTTTATTAATTTTATTACAACTATTGTGTGCGATTTACAATGTTTTCTTGCCACGATACTTCACCAGCTTGGGAACAAAAATATTCTTTTAATGTATCTCGAATTGCTAAGCCTCCGGCATTCGCAAATCCACCAACATTCGCCATTCTAATCATATTGTCAGATGGTATTTCTTCTTCACGGTGATATCTTGGAATCTGCTGGTTTTCTAGATAACCATCTCGTAGTATGTTGTGCAAACAACAGGCAGACATTATTAAGTCGTCACAAGTTTCAGGTGAAATCGGTATTGGTATGTAAAATACTCTAAAAACCTGAGATAATAAGCCAAAAGCGTTTTCGACTACACGTCGAGCACGACATAGCCTGTAGTTGAAAATATCTTTCTGCTTGTCATGTCTCGCAATTCTTTGAGAATATGGCTTCATCATAAATGTATCGAGAGCAAAAGCCTCATCTCCAATTAAGAAATGTGGCAAAATATCATTTGTTCCAGGCAATTTTTTTGGTTCTGGAAAATTGAATGTATTATTTTGTATTTTTTTTCCCACTTCTGACTTTTTAAATATATTACTGTCTCCTTCTTTCCCATATGACCCCACATCAACTGCAATGAATTTGTAGTTTGAGTCGGCTATTGCTAACAACACTATAGAGATCCACTGTGCTGCGGTGCTCTTATACGAATATGTTTGCCATCGATGCTTCCGACACAATTTGGCATGTTCCATTTTTCCCAAAATTCTCTTTCAATTCTTTGAAAATCGTTTTTAGTAGGGGGAGGCATACAAATTGCAACAAGTTTAAGTCGAAGCAAATGTAATACTCGTTTTACCATTCTTGATATATATGACCTTGATATACGATATTGAAATGATAAGGAAGCATAACTTTCTCCTGTTGCCATGAATCTGAAACAAAATAATTACATGATAACAAAATTTGAGATTTTGTATTTAAATTGCAGGTGATGGTTGTAAAAAACAATGGAAGACAATTCGCGATGGGTACATGCGCTTCAAACGAAAAAATAAACTGCCCACTGGGTCAGCAGCTCCGAAAAGTAATCGAACAAAATGGAAATTATACAGATTAACACGTTCGCTGCGATATAAGGCTTAAGTGCCCGATGCATGTACTCCCGCTCTGTGCGGAGAGGAAAAGCGGTGAACTTCCTCTGGTGCGGGGCGTGTATAATGAGTATTTCTATATGTACAAAAGAGACAACTATAGGTTTGAATTTAGGACGTCAAGGGCTACTCAATAAAGCATAACAACTGTCCTAAGGTTTTTCGGCCTGATAACGCACTGACTAATATTTTTTTCGTTTCCTTGCGGGTAATAGGCCGAAAGGCCCATCATAGATCACTAGGTCGCTCCACCCGTTCCCGCACTGTTGTAGGTGATACAATTGTTCACTTCCAATTAGTGTCGTGACGTTGTTAGCGGGAATCGACGTAAATACGATAGAGCATTATTCGAGTGTTTGTTTACGTTTTTTTATAGTTATTGGTAATTATTATGTCTCGGCCAAATAAACGGTGTAGAAGAATGCTGGAATTATCGTTTCAGGGAGATAGGAACAGTGAAAGTGAAAATTCTGATATGGACAAATCGAAATGGAGAAAAGTGTTTGTAAAAAATAATTTAAAAAATAATGACTCGCAGCAAAATTGCTCAGAAATAAATATCGCCAACCCTGGACCAAGTGAGGAGGCGGAAACTGACCCACAGCTACAACGGAACCACGTGAGTAGAGGAACAGCGAGCACAATCACGATTACCGCTCCTAAAAAACGCAAGTCTAATGTTCCAGAGCCTGATACCGGCCGATTTTCTCCATTTAATTTCAAGCCGTCATTGCAATCTGATTTAGAAAATACTCCTAGAGCCCGGAAAGTACAACTGTTGAACGAAGATGACAAAGACTCAATTTACATTAGCCCTAGTACTGGTAATATTCTTCAAGTTTTAAAGAATGCCGAACCGTTACCTGTTACCCCGATTCAAAACATGAATGAGTTACCAATAAACACCCCACAACCTCTATCCGTTTTCCGTTCGCCGGCAGTCTTTAATACTAAAAACACGTCGACGTTGACAAGCAGGTGTAGTTCCGTAAGTGATATATCGTGTGCAAAATCTCTACAGTGCCCGTTAAACAATGATGCAATTGATGAATTATTAGCTGGACCAGCTTTTGAAGACCAACAAAACCAATCGTTTTTGGAAACCAGCTCTAATAATATGAATGCAGCCTCTCCAGCCCATTCCACAAATCTTGAAAGGACCGCTCGTGTTATAGGGAAACTGGGTGACATAGAACCTACCAATGAAGACCACTCGGACACGGATGAAGATTTTAACCCCGATCTTATTAGTCTTCAATCAGATACCAGTAGCACTTCAGCCAGCAGCGATTACTCGGTTTTGAGTGAAGATGATTCCGAAAATATCGAAGAAATGCAACCCAACGTAATTCCTTCAGTAGCAAATGCTAATGACGAAGATGAGTGGCAAGATATTGATGATACGATTCCTAATTTCGAAGAATTCTCTGAAAATTGTAAAATAAACATTCCAGATGATGCGGTCACACCTGAAGATTATTACAATTTATTTGTCACAAATGATATTATTGCCAAGATGGTCGTAGAAACAAATAATTATGCCCAAAAAATCTTAGCCGGTAGCCAACTTAAGCCCAAATCACGAGTTCGAGCTTGGATTCCTACAAATCTAGATGAAATGAAAAAATTTTTGGGCGTGGTTATGGTGATGGGTTTAGTAAAACTACCACACATAAATGATTACTGGTCGAGAAAGAGTATTTACCGAAATCAGTATGTAGTGTCAGCTATAAAGAGAGACCGATTTCTGCTAATTTTGAAATTTTGGCACTTTAGTCAAGAGGATCCGGATGACAAAAATAAACTTTCTAAAATTAAAGATGTGTTTTCTATGCTGCTTCAGAGATTTCAAACGGTCTTAATACCCGGAAAGTATTTAGTAATCGACGAAACTATGATCCCATGGCGGGGACGGTTAAAATTTCGACAGTATTTAAAAGCCAAGTCCCATAAATACGGAGTGAAGCTGTACAAATTATGTACGCCGGACGGGTATACTTTCAATGTGAATGTTTATACTGGCAAGGGTGATAATGGTAGAGAATTAAATCACGGAAAAGAGACTGTTATGAGATTAATAAGGGGCCTTGAAAATGAAGGAAGAACCGTAGTGACTGATAATTTCTATAATTCAATAGATCTTGCAGAGGAGCTTTTATGTAAAAAAACATTCCTTTGTGGTACTTTGCGCCCAAATCGAAAAGGTCTCCCAAAACGTATAATAGCCTCAAAACTGAAAAAAGGCGAAATAACTGGTGTAATGAATGAGAATGGGGTTCGAATTATAAAATGGGTGGATAAGAGACCAGTAAATATGATTTCTACATGTCGGGATCATGATTTGGCGATAAAGGACACTGGCAAGATAAGACGTATTACCGGAGAAGCAATTAAAAAACCACAGTGCGTCATAACCTACAATGACAATAAAAAGGGTATAGACTTCAGTGACCAGATGTCGTCCTACTATACAACCCTAAAGAGAGGAATCAAGTGGTTTCGGAAAGTCATGCTTGAATTGCTATTTGGGACAGCATTGGTCAATAGCTGGGTGGTGTATAATATTCGGCAGCCAAATCCAATATCAAAGAAAGATTTCGTCGAAGCAATCATAGCAGCATATACGAAAACGCCAATAACGGAATCTAACCCAGGTAAGTTTATTATTTCAATAAATACACGTAAAGTCAACCGAGGCAAATGCAACTGTGAGGGTAACATTAGATATGTTACCCTCACAAATGCAACTGTGAGGGTAACATTAGATATGTTACCCTCACAGTTGCATTTGCCTCGCTTGCTCATTTTTTTATTTATTAATTAAAATTGCTCTTTATTTAATTTATTTTAACCTCCTGACCCCGAGAGGTATGATTGACCGCCAATTTACATGAAATTTTGAATAGTTAGTCTATATAATGTAAAATGTGAGGGAAAAATAGTGAAAAAAATCTTAACCCACGGAAAGTGGGTTTTCTCGATGTCCTATACATAGGACATGCGGTGTTAAGTAATACCATAGAAATATGGATTAAAAGACTAAAAACCTAAAATTGTAGTTAAAATTATATATTCATAGTATAAAAAATATTTAAAATTTAAAAAATTATTTGTAAAAAATCATTCCATAATTTATTTTATTTACTTTCAGATTGTCAAAATGATGTTCCCTTGAAGAAAAAACACACCTTCGAAAAAAAAGGCGAGAAGAGGAGAATTTGTGCTGGATGCTACCAAAAGCTGCGTGGTACACTCAGCAGCCGAGAAGCAAATAAAAAAGTAAAGAAAATAAAATCTTTCTGCGTAGAATGTAAGAAAGGATACTGCCTGCCATGTTTCTATAAAACTCACATGTAAAATTAATGAATTTTTCACATATAATGTAAAAAATAATGTTTTAAGTATAAAAGCTGTCTGTCTTGTTTTTAAGTATAAAACAATTTCTTTGTTTCTTTAATAAATGACGTAAAAATAATATGTCGATAACTTACTTCCCATCACTAATACTTCCTGAAATAAACCTATAATTCAGTGCGGCATCGGGTTTCAAGGCCTTACATGTATTCTTGTATATATCTCTCAAGTAAATAGTAGGAACCCGGGGCGAAGCAAGCACTATAACCAACAACTCATCGACCATCGATATTGATTGGTAGGTATCCAAATTTTTACATTTTCGCATAGTTATAGTCATTTATATCTGTCGATACCTTACTAGGTCAATGAGCCCCATATCGCCGCAGCGTAAACTTTGAGTACCAGGCCAATCGGCCAGTTAACGCACTATATATAAAAACGCCAGTTTTGGTCCCGCAGCGAACGTGTTAATGTCTTTTCTGGATAATGTCTTACAAGAAAGGTCTAGTATTGGTAGCGTAGGTTCGGAGTCATCACAAAACTGGACCGAAGAGTCAGCACAGGATAATATCCAGCAAGAGATCGATACAATGCATTCTGAAGTAAATATCGAGCAAGAGAATGCTATCATGAACACCGAACGTGATATGGCTGCTCCTTCTACCTCAGCTGACCGGCAAACAAGAATAATTAATAAACGTCCTCGAAGTAATAGAAATGAAATTGTATCATATATGAGAGAGAGAAATCTCGATATTCGCTGTTGAAAAATATGTCTCGACCTGATGATGAATTCAGCTCGTTTGCTAATCATATTGAACATGTTTTAAAAAAATTACCAACACAATTACTTCAAATAAAAGCAAAACAAGAAATCTTTGCCATTCTCACAAAGTATGAGATACTGGGAGCAGAAAACAGTATTATATCGAGTCCTTCAACACCGTCTACTTCGACAGTTAATATCTCCGAACCGAGTACTTCTGATGACAGTCGATACACAATTGTAAATAATTATTCTCCAGTTAGCACTTATTCGGAACCAACTGATTTGACATTTACTGCAAATACGTACACAGCAAATGTGTCTGATGGTAATCGGTATACAATTTTAAACAATTATTCTACAATTAGTACTTCCGAACCGGAACCAACGAATCATACATTGCCAGATTTGTTTAATAATTAGTTTCATTAACACCATCATAACAACAACAAAAAAAAAACTTGAGATGTGTCCCTACACCTGGTAAATAAAAAGTCATTACGTAGTAGTAAATAAAAAGTCACTTACCTCAGCGTTATAAATAATTTTTCTTCTGGCGTTATTGTGTTCTTCAGTGTTTTTGGTTTAAGATCGTCGTAAATTAAAGAAAGTAGAAAATTAAACTGATTTTTATTTAGCCGGCAATAACTCCTGAAAAGTTCTTCACTGATATTCAAGTGTCTCTTTATCAAAGTTTCATAAGAGCCTTCTTCTAGCCTATTTCTGTAGAATGGGAGTATAGGTCTACTGCTTGAGTAATACAATAATAACAAGTCATCGTCGTCTTCTTCTTCTTCCATTAAAATTTGCAGCAATTGATTATTCATAGCTCAGATTCACAGAGACACAACCACAACTCAATAATGCCGCGATGTAACTGCTGCCGGTTTCGGAATAGATACGACGGCAATTGAAGTCCGACAGCAAGTGACGTCAGCCGTCTGCTGCTGCCGCCTGCCGTCTGCAGCGTTGTGCGGAATCGCACCTTTACCGAGCGCCACAAGGACCTGAAAAAATTTTCGAAATCGGGACAAAGTTGACAGTGTTAGAGCAGTTTTTTGTGCGTCTCCCTACAGTTCCGGGACATTATATGTCATATCTGCGGTTTCTTAATGGTGATACCCCAATTTTTGAATTTAAAACAGTGTATTTTAGTGCTCCGCATAATTTGTGAAAGTTTGGGATTTTTCGGACGCCGGGTTAGAAAGTTATAGGGGTTTTACGTAAAAACGACCGTTACGTGAAAACGGGGTTCGCACGCCGCTGGACCGGATCCCTCGTGGCGGCAGGGTTGGCGACCCGTCAACTAAGAAATAGAGACCATCGGCAACGTTTGCCGACCAGAATTCAGGGGGTGAGGCCATTTTTTCCCTATTTTCCACCAAAATTTTCGATAACTCCATTTTGTCCACCTCATATCTCCTAACGCTTTTGAGATAAGTGTATGCAGTTTATTTATACGTATATAGTACCTACCCCAGTATATTTTTGCAAAGTTTCAAACCGCTAACCCTAATAGTTCTGTTGTAAATTAAAATTTAGTCGGCGGGGGCACCGGCTGAGCGAATTGAAAGTTTCAGGGGTCAATTTGGGGGGGTTCCCGAGGTCGGATCCCCTCCAAATTTTGCCCACTTCATTTTTTTGGGGAGTCCTTCTGGGTCCCCGTTTCAAAATTTAAAATTTTACAATAGGAAAAAAGGTCGGCCCCAGTTTGAAATTACGTAATCGAAATACTCAGTAGGCCATAACTCCCCCACCTTTAGTCCGATCTACACGCGGTTTGAAGCAATATTTCCTGCTTCCCGGGGGCCAAGGAGAACTGACGAGAAAATTCGAGTTTAGTTTTATTATTCCATTTTTATTTGTAATATTCTAATAACTTCGATTATCGGTTTAATCGATTTAATTGTTTCTCGAAAGTGTCTTATGGCAACCCTTGACGTAATAGTTCAGACTTTGGCTTTGTTTTGTCAAATTGTCAGTGTCACTTGTCATTTTGTTTTATTCCATTCCGCGGTAAAACAGAAAACTACATTCGCAGTTCGCTTTGTTATTAGTTGTGTTTTAGTGGTTATAGTTGTTATTTTTGTTGTTTCCCGTTTTTCTATATCGACCTTTGCTAATAATAATGGACACTGATGACGCTTTTTACGACGACCTTGGCATTCCTACCGGTACTGATCGAAGCCCTAATGTTGACCTCGGACTGAACACGGAACCCGCCGTGGATGTAATTCCAATGGAAGGTACTTCCGATGCACTGGAATTGAGATGCATTAATTGTGGTACCGACGTGAATCAAAGGAGAAGGTATAGCCTTGAACTTATAGAGGTATATTATAGAGGTAGAGGTAGAGCTATATTATATTTATATTATATATGAAAATAATAGGTCAGGCAGAGAAGCCATAAAACAGTATTGCTGTAATTGCATAGTGGGTTGACGGACAGTGGGTTGCTGTGCCCATGTAATGACAATTATTTGGTTTTTGAACTGGGCAAGGTATCAAGATTCAATAAATCCATCTGCCCAGTTCTTAGATAACATATTATTAACATATGATACAGAATAATAAAATAAAAATAACTAAAAACAATGATATTTTATTTCAAAATCCTTCATTTAAATCTTCACAAAAAACAAATTAGGAACACCTGTACACAAAACTTTATTATTATTCTAATTCCTACTGGTTAATGCCACTAACTTAATATAAAATTATTATCCTCAGTGTCTGTCCAGTCCAAGCCAAATCCTCCATACAAAGTGGACAGTCTCCTTTGGACCCAACAAGACTTGCGCCGTCGCCTTCACCAGGAAAGCTGCTAAGTTCATAATTCACATGGACGGCTATAAGATCAATTTCGCAGATCAGATCAAGTATTTAGGGCTGATAATAGACAAGAATTTAAAATTCATTAAGCACGTCCAGTACATCGCTTCGAAAGCGCAGACAATCTACAATAAGATTGCGCGCACCACCAAGCCTACGTGGGGCATACAATCGGAGAATGTAGAAATAGTATATAAGCAGGTAATTCAACCTATAGTCACTTATGCTGCACAAGTATGGGTGGAGGCATTGGGGTACCAGGTGGTATGCAATACGCTTAAATCCCTTCAAAGGGCCTTTGCTATAAAAATAATTAGAGGCTTTAAAACAATCAGCACAGACATGTCAATCTCGTTGGCATTGCTGATCCCACTCCCAGATAAGGTAAAAGAGGTCGCAGAGGTGGAAGCGTGTAAGCGCAGTAAGATCGTAATAGGCTTACCGGCTGACTTGCGCCTGGAGGCACCAACTCCACCTGGGGAGTTGTTGCACCCGGCGTTTAGGCAGGCTACTAAGTACACTAGTGATGAGGAGGAAGAAACAGGCGGTGGGGCCAGCGGAGCCAACGAGATCTACACGGACGGTAGCAGGCATGATAATGTGGTAGGCGCTGCTTTTGTCGCTATTGCCCCAGGGCGGAGCCCTGTTGCTAAAAAGTACAAGCTGCATAGCTGTTGCTCGGTCTTCCAGGCGGAATTGCTGGCGATACACAAGTCATTGGAATACGTTAAACGTATGGGTAATCATGGCAATGATAGTTGCGCCTGGACGATAAAATCAGACAGCAAATCAGGTCTGGAAGAGCTGGGCAACCCGAATAGCGTACACCCACTGGCTGTGGGTATCCACGAGCTGCTTCGTGAACTCGCGGCGGTGGGGGTGACGGTGCGGTTTAAGTGGGTTAGGGCGCATATTGGCAATAGTGGTTTTTTTACTTTGGGGATGAGCGCGTTATCTTTGACCAATCAGGACTTTTTGCCACGTGGGCGACTGAAAAATGGGGAAGGAGTTGCTACGAGCAGATAAAATGTGATTTCGGCATTAATTCGGGGGACTATATTTCGAGCAACGGAAGTGAACAGGGTCTTACATTAAGTTATTGTGTACTGAGTGTAATCAAGCAATAAATCTGATATAATTGACGGAGTCTTTTAATTTATTAAAGATGTGATTACGAGTTAGCAGTAATTCAAGCAGTTAAAACCGTTTATCCCAATGCAAAAGTTACCGGTTGCTACTACCACTATTGCGCACAAGGCGCTCCCGAAAAAAAAGCCAAAATCTAGGTCTTAAGAAAGTCGATGGTGGAGACCGTACTCAAACGTACTGTTCCGTACCGGAACAAAGGATATCACAACTTGGAGTTTTTCTCTTTGTTTAAATATTTGTATTTTTTGAATTCATGGGTTTGATCCTCAGGCGCCCTCTTGCGGCAGAGTTAAGGCAGGCGACGGCCTCTCATTGGTCGGATCCGCGCACCTGGCGCCACTGTGTGTGTGAAAACTATTACCTGCCAATCGATGAAAAGGGTCGATAATAACGCGCGTTCCAGTGTTTTCCCTATTTTATTCGCTGTGAACTTCAGTGGACCAGTGACATCTTAATTGTGTGCTCAATTAAAAGAAGAAAACTTAAAGGATACCTACGAATTAGACCGGGCCCGGTAAAGTGACTACGCCGGGCGCTCAAAGGTAGGTGCTCGAGCGATTCATTCCCATTAAGATTCCCATATTGAACACGTACATATATCCAATTGGCATTGTTACCACCAATTTTGATCCCTGAAGGTAGCTTAGCTATTCGAGAAGAATCGGGGAATGATTCTGAAGAATATTCAGCATTCAGGGACTATTTGTCTAAGCAATGGATTGGATTAATAATTAGATGAGAGCACAGACATTAGCAATGACGCAAACTTGCTTTCTTATGTTCGCTACCAACATATCGACAGTATAAGTGAGGATTTATTATTCTGCATGCCTCTGCCTACGCATACTACAGGTGAAGCAACATTTGACATTTTAATTTAATTTAATAAAATAAATATAATGTATAGCGTTTCAAATATTAATTAATTATATTTATTATGATGTATTATTTGATGAATTCTTTATAAATTATGGTTTTCGAAGCTCTATAAGATTTGTGCTAATAAATTTAGAATAAGAATTAAAGAAGAATTGCATGCCAATACCCGGCAGATTGCAGTACCGTTTAAATATTATGTAACACCTATGTGCCTATACTCAATCTATGCAAATAAAGATTTTTGATTTGATTTGAAGTTTTAAACAACTTTATGTCCACTCATGAAATACCGTGAGAGTATTTTCGAGACACCATTGCTGCATTCATAGAGAGGCATTAGCTGCTAAAAATATGACAGAAAAATTAAAAATGGTGTTAGATGACATAGTGCAGGTAGGGAATTTTATTAAAGCCATGCCTCTAAATTCCCGTATTTTTGGTAAGATTTGTGAAGAAATGGGAAGCGTTCACAAGCAGTTACTATTGCATGCTGAAGAGCGTTGGTTGTCTCGTGGCAAAGTTGTGTCGCGTGTTTTTGAGCTTAGAGGTCGAGGTCGAGGTCGTCGTTTAGGTCAGAGTAACGAACAACAATTGATTTTCTTAGACGACCGAAGATACGACCTATAAAAAAAAAAAAAAAAACAATTTACCGGGTTACTCGGGACTTTGTCGCGAGTTTCCTAAAACGTCACAAAAACCAAATTTCCCAAAGATATAGCCAAAACATTAAGAAAAAAGGGCAGAAGTTTCCCCAGACACAATTAATGAATATTTCAGAGTTAGAAAAGTCATTGGCAAGTATTAATCCGAGCAATGTAATTACTAATTAACTACGATGAAACTAATTTGACCGATGACCCAGGACGCAAAAAAATCATTACTAAACGAGGAACAAAGTACCCAGAGAGGCTAATGAACAGCTCAAAGTCTTCAGTTTCATTGATGATAGCCGCTACAGCCGACTGCACTTTACTGCCACCGGATGGTACTTGTGGTGTGCTCTAAACTTGTACAACACAGTCATGGACTGAAAATGGACCACCAGGAGCAAGGTATAATCGCACCCAATCCAGTTGGTTTGATTCAACCATTTTTGAAGATTGGATTGAATCGATCATAAAGATAAAGTTGGGAAAAAGTGCCTAATAGGCGATAACAACTCGTCGCATTTATCGAAAACTGTGCCACGAGCAAAATATATCGTAAATTTTTCTATCGGCGAATAGTACACATCTCACACAACCTCTTGATCTTGAGTCTATTATTTTTCATATTCTCTTGCGAAACAACAATTAAAGAAAATGGAAGAAAATTTACAAACACGTTTGACCGTGTACGGGCCCTCAAATCTTATGACTTGTTTCTTATAACGGTTTTTAAACTCACACTAGTACTAACTTTACGTACTTTTTTTGTTTTTCGGTATCGAAATAAGGTTGGTATAGGTGCCGGCAAACTTCTTGAGCATAAGGTGACGTAGTGGGGGTAAGTTGGCGCAAGGTTGGCGCATTTGTACACGGCGCGGGAAGCAAAGGTTCTACCAATCACGCGCTCGATATTATACACCCCGCTTACTTGCCTCATATGAGACCTAAAATTCGCTTGTCAAGGTCAAGGTCATTTATCCAAGAAGTTTGCCGGTAACTATAACGGTATGACTGAAAAGGGTTGACATAATGGTAACGATTAATTTAACTGGTTAAATACCTTTATTTTTCAACCATTTTTTACCGTAATTTTTTGTTGTCACTATTGCACCAATGTAAACATTGCGTCATTAATCTGTGGTATGTATTTTGACCATTTATTTGCAATTGAGTTGTGGCGCGTTTGGCGCCGGAAGAGCTAATTAGTATAATAATTATTTTACCTACCTACAATGCAAAACTTAGAAAAACGTGTACGTACCTACTCTATTATATACATCGCTATTGCTATATATCGCTATTGTCCCATTGTTTTTAGTCAGTCAATGAATTTCTTAATTTTACTGAATGGAAATATGGCAGATAGAATGTTTTTACTCAATATGTTGTATTTGCTATTTATCGATAGTTTATTTTAATGATAAAATGAATTAGTTGTACTGCTTAGTTAACCTTTACTATTGCACGCCATACTTGGCAATACACTGTTTCGCAAAACATTAAGAATTTAATGTTTTTCCTATAGAATCTAACCACCGAGGATGAAGCGAGCGAGGGCGAAGAACAAGAGTGGAGAAGGCTCAGAGAGGGTAACTTTTCGTCCGGGATGGTACCTCGGCACCGCCGTCTGCGGGCACGCCGTCGCTGCCCTGACGGGCATTGCCATGCCCGTCAGTGCCGACGGCCAGAGTGCGAGAGAGCTCGCTGTGCCCGCAGGCAGTTAAATTTTTTTAAATTTAATAAGGTATGTATGTCTTTTATTAATTATCTTCTAGCCAGCCCTGGATTTAGTTCGTGTATTTGATTCAGTGCAATTTCTCAAGTTTGTGGCCAACGGGGCAGAATGTGGATCAGTTTCCCGTAGATGGCGCCATTTATTTGGTACAAACTATCAATCTCCATAGTATAAATTATTTATTTAATTTGGCTTTTGGCTGCAAATAAATAGGGAGTTTATAAATTCCCAAGTAATATTTCATAAGAATTCTTTTGTTACAGGCAATTTACGCGTTTTTGCAGTGCATCGCAAATGTTTGCAGAGGCCCGCACTGACGACTTTTATGCGATCATGAGGAAAAGATCTGCATCCATGAGCAGAATGCGCGCAAGCTCCAACAGTATTCTGAAAACATTGGCTGATAAATGGGAAAATCCTTTTATGGAACGATGGGTAGGTATCCATGCTTACACAAAAAAGCCCAGATGGTACCTCAATTAGAATAAGGTTAAAATATTACTACTAACATAGATAATAAGGTTGTTTTTTGTTCTATCTAAAATAAGAGAATTTTGGATTTTTAAGTCTGAAATAAACGTTTATTATTATTATTAATTTATCCCCCCAACTGCAGGGTTGAGGGTCAAAATTCATGCGGGTCCCGCTTTTGTGGGTTCCTGCATGGTATATGTTCCTAATTTTGCTGGATCAGTGATGTGGGCTTATCTACACGCTGAATTTTTAATGGTTGTATTCCCGAAGCGAAACGATTAGCCCTCAGTAGTACTATCGAAACATAGAGTTAAAATCAAAAAATAAACATGTTTTTGTTTGAAAATAATTAAAAAAATAATCAACAACTCGAAAGTGTGAGAAATAATAGTCATGGACATACAAAAATTATCATTTGAAAAAATTTAAAATTAACAGTCTCGAGTGCAATAAAGAATTATTTAAGTACTACAGAGAACATATAAAAACATTAATAAATCAAGTGTGGGGGACTAAAAGGGCTGATGTAAGTAAAATGGAATGAGCCGCCTGCGCGCGGCAGAGTGGGGCAGTTGGTCGGCGCCTACCAACTACCAGCTCTGTTGTTGCTATGTGAATTAAATACATGATCTACGGTGGTGTCTGAGTTTAATTGAATCAGTAATAAGTGACCCAACACAAGCATTTTCAGAATATAAAGACTCCATGCAAAGAAATATTTACAAAGACCGACTCGGCCAGAGGCTCGGACGTTCGTATGTACCCGTATATATATGACTATGTACCTGTGGTCCTACTGGGCTAGGGGCGAACGATCGGACGAGTATCGATATATTATATAGATTTAATAGCTAAAGGATGGCTTTATATGGAAGCATATTGTACCAATGACTCGAAAATCAAAGGGTTCGTTATTTAAAAAAAATATATATTTACATATGAAGGAGTCAGTGCGACAGTGGTGTGTTACAAATAAAAGGCACAGAACAAATAATTATGTTAAGCCTGGAATGGTGCCATCAAAAAAAAAGTTAGTAAGAACTACGTTACTTTGACCAAAGTACTGATGGCAATTTGTTTTCAATTGAAAACTAGTAAAAATTATTTTAATAAAGATTTTGGAAACAAAACAATGGTAACGATGTTTGAAGAATACTTAGAATTCAACGGCGATGTTAAGTTTAGACAGTTAAACAAAAATTAAAAATGGTAGCATTAGTGCGTTTTGGAACGAAACATTCACTAGCTAGAGTTGACGTGTGTCAAAAATGGCGGTTACGGAGAATAATTTGCTGGAATTGCAAGAGTATAATACTGAAATTAAAGTAACAAGTAGAGGTCGAATACGCCATAGAAACATTGAAAGTTGGAAAAAAAATTAGAAAAAAGTGTGCGATACTCAGATAGTGGCATTAAACCAGTAGGGGAGAGGGGGGCATGACGGGGTAGTTTACGTTTGAAGTTCAATAAAACTAACAAATTTATTTTTTTCTAGGCTTTTTTATTTTAATAATAATCATTGGACTTTGATAAATAATCAATGCACATTAGGATCTCTTCATTGATAATTAATTAAAAAAAAATTAAAATAGGCATAAAGTCCTATCTCTCCATCTTGCCCCCCGAGGAGGGTAAGATGGGGTCATCTAAGGGGCAAGATGGAGAGGTGGGACTTTATGCTATTTTGAGAATTTTGGAAGTAGTAATTCAATTACTACTTCTAAAATTCAATACTACTAATTACTGTAATTGGTGGAAAGCCGTCAACCTATGGTTGCTGACAAAATTCAAAAGTGAAAACCGTTTCTTCGTCTTCATCCTCGACACCAGCACAACTGCAGTGTGCCCATTTCTTTTTGCATACAGTGTACAGATGTTTTCTTATCCGATACTACCATTTCGCGAATCCTACATGACCATCTGGGTATGACAAAAGTCAGTGCAAGATGGGTCCCGAGAATGCTCACGCCGCTTCAAAAACGGCAACGCGTCGATGCGTCTAACCAATTTTTGGAGTTGTATGGAGACGAAACTGCACAGATTTTGGAGCGGATTGTTACCGGAGATAAAACATGAGCTTTTCTTTGAAACACTTTGAGCCTGAGTTCAAAAAAGAGGCACTCGCCGTGTCTCTCGATATTTCAAAGGCTTTTGACCGGGTCTCGCATGGCAGTCTTCTCAGTAAGCTCCCTGCTTACGGGATACCCACTGGCTTTTATAGCTGGATATCTGATTTCCTGAGTGAGAGGTCATTTCGGCTGGTCGTTGACAGCTGCTCATCTGACCTGATGGCTGTTCCTCAGGGATCTGTTCTGTTCGGATAAAAAAAAATCCGACGACAATGAGGTAAAGGAGGCTAAGGAGGTAAATTTTGGCTCATTTTGAGGCAAAAGATAAAAAATATTTTTACGATGGTTTAGAAAAATAAATTCATCGATATAATATCGATGAATTAATTTTTCTAAACCATCCATATATATTATGTATTCAGCTTAAGGGTGATTATATTGAAAAGGAAAAATAGATTTGTTATTTCATTTTATTTAAAACCCTTTCATTCCACGAACTTCTGGACCTCCCCTCGTATCATCATTGGATAAACACGTTGCTTTTGGTGCCGATACCACAAATGCATCTCAAATATATTACCTTCTCACCAAATGCTTAAGCTCATACTACCAGCTCACATTGTCAGGGACAGTGAGTTGTAGGGTATAAATATAAATTTTTTGTTACGGCCGGGAATCTGCAGCTGCACCTCGGCCAGAGTCCAGCGATGCTCCTTGAGGAGCCGCACCAGGAATCAATCAAACGAAATGAATCATTGCAGGTCACTGACATAGCCCAAACCATCAGTAAGCTGAAGTGGCAGTGGGCAGGCCATGCTTGTCGCAGGAGCGATGGCTGCTGGATCCGCAAAATTCTAGAGTGGAGACCGCGAACAAGCTAGATGATGATGAAATGCTTAAAGACTACATAGTTTTTCCTTATCTCTCTCTCTGCGTCGATGGGCATCAATTCCAATCATTTGGTTGTGCCTTACTTTCTCCCTGACAATTTAAATGAAAACTTCCTGAAGGAGACAAGCGATTTACTTGATGATTTGCCACTCCAAGACTCGTTCAAGAGCGAGACATGTGGTTCGAACATGATGGCTGCCCTGCACATTTCAGGAGAAGTGTCAGAGAATGGCTGGACACAAATTATCCAAACAAATGGAGCGGACGAGGTGGGCCTACACCCTGGCCAGGCAGAAGTCCCGACTTAACCCCTATGGATTTTTATGTATGCCCCATACATAAAAATCCATAGGGGTTAAGTCGGGACACATGAGGACTCTCGTGTATAATGAGCCCAACTCAATTTTATCTGTTGAAGAGTTAAAAGACAGAATTATTAATGCGGCAAAATGAAAAGAAATTTATCTAATGGTGTAGCAAAAAGTGGACTCCGTAAAAGAATGCCAAATGTGTGCAAAACAGAGGCGGACATGTTGAACATGTAATTTAAGCCTTACATGTCGTGACGTAAGAGTCACAAACTACGGCCGGCGCGCATGAATCACAGCGCGCGCGCCGCGCCGTGAGCCGAGTCCGCCCGACGAGCGCCGAGCCACCGCCGCAATGCAGATACCGCCGGACCGCGGGCTATAAAAGCCCGTCACCGAGCTCCCAGCGGAATTCGCCAGTGGCTCTCGCCAGCAGGTGTCGGCTTGATCTTCTCGGGAAGACGCCTGCCACGAGACCATTGACGGGCCGCAGGGAAGCGGCTGTCCGTGCTCTGGCTAGAAGCCCGGCCCGGCCAGCATCGTCGACCGACCGTCCGCGCTCCGCATTTCCCCCCCCCCCCCCCCGCGGAAGCCCCGTTCCGTGCATAGGACAACGCGCATCCGTAGGTTAGACTCTGCCGCCCGTAGGCTCGAAGTATTATGTCATTATTAGGTAAGCTATCTATTGTGTTGTAAATAAACCAATAAAGAATTAGTTGTGTATCCTGTGTTTCCTTCTGTTTCCGTTCCGATTATGAACGTGGGGAGGTCCCTCTGACCTGCCACGTTACATTGGCGCCCAACGTGGGGCCACACCACACACCACAGGGGCATTGTGAGGTTGCCCAAATATAAAAAAGGGGACAAAGCAAATAAAGAATAAACAGGTAGACATAACTCCCAGGGGCCCAGAATTTTTTTTTTTGGTTTTTAATAGGGATGTAAATTGAGGTAAGTGTACCGGACCATTATTTGAAGTTTTCCTGTGATGTTTGCAGGCAAACATCTCAACACCGAAGGGGGGAGTGTAACGTAAGAGTCACAAACTACGGCCGGCGCGCATGAATCACAGTGCACGCGCCGCGCCGTGAGCCGAGTCCGCCTGACGAGCGCCGAGCCACTGCCGCAATGCAGATACCGCCGGACCGCGGGCTATAAAAGCCCGTCGCCGAGCTCCCAGCGGCAGTTCGCCAGTGGCTCTCAGTAGCAGTCAGTAGGCTCGAAGTATTATGTAATTATTAGGTAAGCTAACTATTGTGTTGTAAATAAACCAATAAAGAATTAGTCGTGTATCCTGTGTTTCCTTCTGTTTCCGTTCCGATTATGAACGTGGGGAGGTCCCTCTGACCTGCCACGTTACAATGTTTTGTTGGAACTTGAAAGTGTAATAAATGCTATTTTGTATTAATGCTACATGTTTCGCCCGTGCGAGAACGCAAATGAAAGCATTGATGATCATGTTCGGATTCAATTAAATTCTGAGAGTAAACAAATAATGAAAAATGTGTACAAAGGGACTATTCAGGGAAATCGGACCCATGGCATTAAAAAAGACTGCTGAACTTACTCAAGTGCCATAGGGAACAGTGAAAAAAATAATATATGTACTGTGGTGCCAATGAAAGAAATAACAGCAATAATCGAGAAAAACGTTCAAGGAAAGTCTGCAGAATTGACAATTTCACAGGTGACTTACGATTTATGACTGTTAGACAAAAGGAGATGGCCAAAAAAGTACATTCCACGTACACAACACAGTAAATATTTATTGAATATTAAAAATAGAAAGATTAATTAATACGTAGTTTTTAAGCTCTCTGAACTTGTCAGTTTTTATTTCAAAATATTAAGGAATACAAGATGAATTCGTCAACTTCCGCCATACTGTACCATAGAGAAATCTATAGAAAATAATGGACGTTCCGCACCATGCGTATTACTTAAGAAGACACGTTATCTGGATGACAAATGCTTTTACTAGGAACATTTTATTCATATCGAAACTCTCTTTATTGATATTTTTTGCATTCAATAAATGAAAAAAAAAATGTATTAAAAATAACAATGTTACATGAGTAATAATTATATTTTAAGTCCATTGCCACATTCTGCAAAATATGACATAAAACGGAACGCGATTTACGTGTTTGACAATGTGTCATAGTCTATATCAAACATCAATGTTTATGGTAGGCTGTTTGTTTGCATTGCCGTTTCTTCGTTGCGCTTGCGTTCGTTGTGTTTGTGTTTTTGCGATTATCTTCTAATATTTTTGACCCCTGCTTATGTCTACGGACTGATACCTTCTACCACTCGATTATCTTGCTATTAACACTGGACTCTGATTTGCATTGCGTTTCGGATTTGTTTTGTGGAGATCATTATGAGGTGCATAAACTGCGGAGTAGACATACAAAGGTTGCAAAGGCATCTCATATCCTCGCTTTCTACATACTATCAAACAAGACTTTCGCGTTGGATAAACAATGCTGAAACACAGGTATGAAGTTGGAGTAGAAAAACTTAATCTGATTTATTTTTATGTATGGTGTGCGATATTATCATCATGAATCATATTTTCAGTTACTTCTGGATGCATTTATTTGTCATCCATGCTTCTTATTATTGAATACCGAAGCTGGTGAACATGAGCGACTACTGGGGCATCACAAGGTTTGCCTTGGTTGTGGCAAATCTGTGCGAAAAATAAGATACCATAATGTCAGCATGGAGAGTCCATTGCTGGCAGTCCTATTATCACAAAATACTAATTATGTGGTAAGCATTTTGTTTTTCATTATTATAAATACCTAGTTGTATTAATCTTTATTATATATTGCTTCAAACTTCAGTATGTGTGGAATAATTATAAAAAATAAGTTTCAGATTATGTATGTATGTATGATTGTAATATATGTATTTTTCATCTTTATCATATACTTCCCTAAAGTAGGCATGTTCTAAAATAGTATAATAATTAATAATATAATACTTGAAAATATAAACAGAGTTATACAAAAGATAGTTGCTAACTGTGGTTTGTTTTCAGCTCTCAAGAAACAACTATGTTTGTCATGTGTGTTGGATGCGAGCAAATAGACAGGCCGTGCATGACTCATCACGAGACAATGCAGCAGCCCCTACTGTTCAACTGGTTAGGCCTCCAGAGCCACAACTGTTACCTCCTGTTCAAAGTGGGCTAATGCAGGAGTTGGCTTCGAACACTAATGCAGCAGCCCCTACTGTTCAAGTGGTTAGACCTCCAGAGCCACCACTTTTACCTCCTGTTCAAGTGATTAGACCTCCAGAACCACCACCATTACCTCCTGTTCAAAATAGGGCAACTCGAAGGGAAAGTAATACCATAACATTACCTAATTATAAGCGACCATCAATCACATCTGTTCACTGTATATTTCAACAGTGCCGAAACAGATCTTTACATTTGGTCCCACAATTCCTTAAAAGAATTCTGTTGCAAGAATATAGTTTTTATATTCCCCGCAGCTGTAGAGTGTGTGAAACACATTTGTACAACAATCAGTGGCATTTATTGCCTCAAATGAATGTGACACATTCTACATTTACAGCTATACATATAGAAGACATACTCAATATTATGAAATCAAAAGTGAATATTCTGAACTTTGAAAATGTCTCAGAAATGCCGAACCACTATTGCCATTATTGGACGGGTCTTACAGTACCTCAGTTTTTAATTCTGTATAATCTTTTGCCTCTAAATATTAAGCAACCTAAACGCTCTTTAGCTATTTATTTAATTAAACTTAGAACAGGCGAGAGTAATAGACGATTGGCAAGTCTTTTTGATATACCTAGGTCTACATTGGAACTGATAATGAAAAAAGTTAGGTTGTGTCTCAATGAGCATTTTGTTCCCAATAATATTGGTGTGAATCATATCACTCACAGGGAAATATCAGAGAGAAACTTGAGAGTTCCTGAAGCATTACTGAGTGATTCTGATGAGTATATAACTGGAGATAGGCCTGCAATCGCAATATTTGATGGGACTTACATTTACTTACAGAAAAGTGCAAACTATATGTTTCAAAAGAAGACATATAGTTTGCACAAATATGACAATTTGATCAAACCATTTATGATTGTATCTTGCGATGGTTACATCATCGATGCTGTGGGACCCTATGCTGCTACCCAAACTGATGCCGAAATTATGATACACTTGTTTGAAAATGAAAATGGACTGTTCCGAAGACTTTTTAGAGAAAATGATATTATGGTTTTAGATAGGGGCTTTAGAGATGCCATCCCTTTACTTGAAAATTGTAATTATCGTGTGCATAAACCAGAATCATTAGATGAAGGAGCAAGCCAACTTACATTTTCACAAGCTAATAGAAGCCGTAAAGTAACGCTATGTAGATGGGTTGTGGAAGTTGTGAATGGGAGGTTTAAGAGGGATTTTAAACTGTTTAGACAAAGGTATTTTAATAATGCCTCAACACATTTAATGGTTGATTTCAGAATTGCTGGGGCTCTATTAAATAAATTCCATCCTGTGTTAGTGGATAGTCCTAACGCTGAGAGTATAATCCAAAGAGCATTGCGATATATGGATGAACCTAATCATCTTGGTCAATTTATTATTGATTATAATATAAACAGAAGACGAGTTATGTTTACCCGAATTGATGGTAACTTGCCTCAGCTAAATAATTTCCCAGTTTTCACATACAATGATTTAATATTGTTTGCATTAGGCCCATATCAGGTGAAACAAGCACGTTCATACTTCGGTGAACATATCAGGGATAATGGTATGTATGTGGTTGAAGTATGTCCAGAACTGGAACATTCCCAAGAAATGATATTCCGTGTTGGTGGTAATCATCCCTATTTATTAAGAGGACGTATTAAGTCTCGCCATGTTTCCCAAAGAATTTATTTTGCTTATGTTTTATTTGACACTGAACATAATAGTGATTCTGTCCTGGAAGCTATTTTAGGCTATTATTGTAATTGTCTTGTAGGGAACAGGACTGTTGGTTGTTGTTGTCATGTCATGACTATAATCTGGTACTTAGGTTGGGCAAGGCACCAAAATGATATTCAAGCTCCAGCAGGATTTTTAGATAATATACTTTTAACGATTCAAGAATATTAGAATCTATGTATATATAAAAATTAATCCCTGTTTCCCTTCATCACACCATAACTTGAGAACAACTTTACCGATTTTTTTTAAGGTTTTCTAATACTTTGTAGGTTTGTAGGTAAAGGTTCTTATAAAAAGAAAAGTTAAGAAAATCCTATTATATAATTCTTCGGTATGTGTGTTAGTCACCTAACTCCTAATCAGTTGGACTGATTTGGATGACCTTTTATGTGTATATTTCAATGAGTTCCTGGATAGTTTGAAAACGTAATTGGACTGTCACTGATCTCCTAAACGGCAGAGATGATTTTAATGGTATTTTTGTGTATGTTCAAGTGGGTCCTGAAGGGTTTGAATTCACAAATGGACCTGGTAAGTGGCACTGCTTTTCCGGGCAGGATAATGTCTGCAGGGTCCACTAGTAATCTTTGTTGAGAACCGCGCTTAAAAGGGCACCCTAACACTAATTAATTTAGTTATGTTAAAAGCAGCTATTTATGAAATGACTGAAGCATTACAATAGGTACTTATAATACACTCATTACAGGTTAGTGTTTAAGTGAAATAAAAATGTTCTGTTTTATCCAAGCCGGTTGGTTAACCTCGGTCTCTTTGACACTAGCTCTGCATCGCTGAAATGTACATTGAGTTATCTAGGCATTTAAGATATAAGTACTATATTATAATATTTTTTTTTATTTTCTCTAATAAATAAATAATTATTTTTACTCTTTTGTTTTATTTTGTGTTTCCCTTGGTAAACCTTTGCAATAAAAAGCATACGACCGATGAGAAAGTGGCCTTTACTGTATTGTATCCACCACCACCACCACCACTACAACCTATTAACGTCCCACTGCTGGGCACAGGCCTCTCATAGGAGAGATATATAGAGGAAATAGATACAGGAGGATAGGAGAGGGATTTAGAGCTTAGACCCGCCACGCTGCTCAAATGGTTGGCGGGCTTTAACGACTATTATCACATGATACTTATAATAACCGGGACTGACTGTTTAACGTGCTCTCCGAGGCACGGGGGTGAACCAACGCCAACTACCAACTCTGGGCTGGCACGAGAATTTCTTGACAGAAAAACTCAATACCTAACAATTATTTGCCCGACCCGGTAATCGAACCCCGGAACTCGTGATTTACAGTCGAATATGCTAACCACTAAACAAACGAGGCAGATACCTTTTTTAAATGCCTATTATAACTAAAACTATACCAGTTTCGCAACTGTTCGCTATTTTAAAGCGCCTTAAGTTTTTGTAATCATAATATATACTCTTACACGTTTACGTCTAGTACATTGTAATGACAAGTTCTGTGAGTTTTTTATTTATAACAATTTAATGTGCATAAAATCACGAATTTATAACACCAAAAGTCATTGGTGTACACTAAGTTCGAACGCCCATACAAAAATTGGCCATGTCCTTTAGTTATAATCGCCGTGGCCCAATCCAGAGAGTGGACGGATCACGGGAGCAATTTTCTTTGCGCTAAATCGTATTTAAATGAGGTTTACGAGTTTTTAAGTACAACCTATGATGACGCATTTAAGAACTCGCTAACAATCGCATTTCCTGGATTATGATTCCACCCAATGAACCTCACTTTGGAGGAAGTTGGGAGTCCATCGCAAAAGTCATTTAAAACGCATTTTTCGGTGAACAATAGGTTCAAATATTGACGTATGACGAATTGCATACAGTGATAAAATCAATGTTTAACTTCAGTTTTAAAACTAGATTTAACGCAACATAGTGATGCGTTATGAAATCAATTACTTGATAAAGCTGTTAATACCTCATTATAGTAATAATAAATTAATCTAATCTAAATACACTGGACAGCAAATAAACCGGGCCACCCGCTACCTTGGCACTCTGATTCGATTTTCTCAAAAAATATAAAACTTACAAATATCAAAGTTATACCTACAGAAAGTGTGTTTTTTGATGATGAAAATGAATGGAAATTCATTAGGATTAATCAATTAATTAAGTGTTTATTGAGGATTTTACAAAGAAGAGTCGTTTTCCAGTCGTGTTAATCGTTCGTAATCATAAAATGAAAATTAAAATAAAGTCAGAAACAAAGAAAAAATTAAAGAAAAAGTTTTTGGTCAGTATTCAGTATTCCCTCCCCTTGCTCGGATAACTGCCAGCATCCTCGTATTCATTGACCTCACGAGCCTGACGAGGAATTCTTGAGGGATTGCATTCCACTCCTCTTCAATTGCGATTTGGGGCTCTGGAAGCCTTACTGGACCAGGTACCCGGGCTCGAACCCGACGTTTCAGTTCATCGCATAAGTGTTCTATCGGATTCTAGTCCAGGCTTGGAGCTGGCTAGTCCATTGTACGAATGCCGACGTCGCGTAGATACTGGGCCACCACATGAGCAACATGAGGCCGTGCATTATCAAGCATCAACTGTATATTCTGCCCGATATATTCTGCGTAAGGTACCACATGGTCTGCCAGGGTTTCAGTAATGTAGCGATAAGAAGTCAATCCACGTGTACAACCCGTCAGTTCGATGAAAACTAACGCTGTACATGCGGTTAGCGAGATGCCGCCCCAAACCGTTACAGATCCTCCTCCATAAGCATCAGTTTGCTCGATGCAACACTGAGAATAATGTTCTCCAGAGAGACGATATACTCTCAGACGTCGATCACTTCCATGTAGACTCACCCTGGAGGGTGACGCTCACGCTTATGGAGGAAGATCTGTAACGGTTTGGGCCGGCATCTCGCTAACCGCATGTACAGCGTTAGTTTTCATCGAACTGACGGGCCGTACACGTGGATTGACTTCTTATCGCTACATTACTGAAACCCTGGCAGACCATGTGGTACCTTACGCAGAATGTATCGGGCAGAATATACAGTTGATGCTTGATAATGCACGGCCTCATGTTGCTCATGTGGTGGCCCAGTATCTACGCGACGTCGGCATTCGTACAATGGACTAGCCAGCTCCAAGCCTGGACTAGAATCCGATAGAACACTTATGCGATGAACTGAAATGTCGGGTTCGAGCCCGGGTACCTGGTCCAGTAAGGCTTCCAGAGCCCCGAATCGTAATTGAAGAGGAGTGGAATGCAATCCCTCAAGAATTCCTCGTCAGGCTCGTGAGGTCAATGAATACGAGGATGCTGGCAGTTATCCGAGCAAGGGGAGGGAATACTGAATACTGAACAGAAACTTTTTCTTTAATTTTTTCTTTGTTTCTGACTTTATTTTAATTTTCATTTTATGATTACGAACGATTAACACGACTGGAAAACGACTCTTCTTTGTAAAATCCTCAATAAACACTTAATTAATTGATTAATCCTAATGAATTTCCATTCATTTTCATCATCAAGAAACACACTTTCTGTAGGTATAACTTTGATATTTGTAAGTTTTATATTTTTTGAGAAAATCGAATCAGAGTGCCAAGGTAGCGGGTGGCCCGGTTTATTTGCTGTCCAGTGTATTTTACTAATTTGTTCCTTTTAGTTTTAAATTCTATTGTTTGATTTATTTTAGTAGCATATTTGTCGTCAATGATTTTTGGTACGTAGCACAAGGTTTTCTACAGAATATCAGCGTTCGAAATATATTAAGATGTGTTTCCAACAGATGCTGAGTAGACGTCTTTTTGGTTCTCATAATTATTATTTTTGTTATTGAAAACAATAACATTCTAAAAAGAATGAAGTACTTTTTTTTTCATCATTTATTTTTGTAAATTGTGTTTTTGAACCAAATAAAGATTTTTTTATTATTATTATGAAATGATTTTTAGGTCTGATTCAGAATATGAATTTGCAGTACCACCGGCAAAGGTGAACAAACCCAGGAAGTCCCCCACGCCTGCAAAAGTAGCCAGCAAGCAAACAAGCGAGGAACCAGCAAGTTAATATTTAATTATACTTCGCATCTCTCCCGAAGATGATTACTATTTACATGCAGCAGAACGCCAGATTGTGCTGTCCTAATCACACATTTAGAGTTTTTTTTTTTCGATAATTTAGATGGTTTTTGACTTTCACGTCACTAATCACCTCGCCACAGCGCGGCGCCCCATCCCCGCCCCGCTACATTGAATCCGGCCTACTGCCATTACGTAATTTTGTGTTGTCCGAGTCACACATTGTTCCTCGCCAAAAATCAAATAAAAATGGGAAAAAGAAAGCGTGATATTGTGAATAGGGTTTTAAAAAAGTTAAAAAGAAAAAGGATAATTTCGTCAAGTTCGTCATCTGATGATTCTTCGGAGCAGGATAGTTTCTTATCTCCGGCGGGTTCTGATCATCAGAACCTAGAAAATTCGGTCAGTGACCAAAAGAATCAAGGTAAGATTTGAGTATTTTTTAAAAATTCTGTGTTTTTGTTTTAGTGGATTTAATATTACTCATTTGATTGAATTTTTTATCGGATAAATTTAATTCGGGTGCAAGTTACAGTGCACTAAATAGTTATCGTTCCGCATTATATAGATAGATATCAAACTTCACAAGGTAAGTTCGTTTGATTCTTAATTTTATCTTTATTTGTTAGTTAACTTTATTTCAGAGCGCGTATCTACCATTGAGCTACTACGATTTTATAGTGTAACTTGTGTGCAGACCGTATTATGCTGAACTGAAGCTCTGTTAAACTCACGCCCGCTTGAAAACTTGAGTGAAAATCCATCAGAGCCCATCCTAATTATGCCGGCACACTTGTTAAATACAACACCTCTGAAAATGCATTTTTTTGCCGAAGAAAGCCAAGATCTTCAGCACCTATGTAGATCGATATCCTGAGATAAAAGCTGTTTAATACTCCATTGCCATCGTCAGCATCAGTAGAGCGTCTTTTTTCCTTCGCAACAATGACTAATTTGCCGAAAAGTCACCAATTGACAGACTGTATGTTTGACAAAAGAGTTGTGTTAAAATGCAATCTGAATTATTATATGAAATAATACATGTGATTTAATATAATTATGTGATTAAAATGTGTGTTTTCTGTTATCTACCCATATTATGTCAGCTTGACTGACTAAATTGAAATTAAAAATATCTTAGTACTTAGAACTTGTCTTTTATTTTCTATTTACGAGAAATTACACATCATCATATGAGCTGAAAAACGTCTGTTGCCGCTTTCAGAACAGCTTAATATTCAAAGCGATGAGCGTCTAAGGTTGTTCTTAACGGGTAACGCTGGGACTGGAAAGACCTTCCTCTTTAACTTGTTGAAAAATCAAGTAAATCGGTGTTACGGCAAGCAAGTTGTTCAAGTCTGTGCGCTTACAGGGGTGGCAGTGCGCTTGGTGAGAGGATCTGCATTGCATTCTACACTAAAATTGCCTGTACAAAAAGATGGTAGAATAGTGCAAATACCTATTCTTACTGGTAATTACTTGCGTTTGATGCGGCAACAGTGGCTACACATTGAAAATTTTTATTTATCGATGAAATCTCTATGGTCCCATATGAAATGCTTTGTATGGTGGATTCCCGACTTAAACAACTCAAAAATAATGAATTACTCTTTGGTGGTATAAATCATCAACCTTCTATATTTGTCCCAGCAACACACCTATCGCGTTCTTTCTCGTTAGTTGAATTATTTGAAAATATGAGACAATAAGGTAGCACAACTTTTAAAGACCTCCTGAATGCATTACGAATTGGTGAACTTCAATCAGAACATTTTGCTATTTTAATGAATCGGCTAAACAAAGAACCAACTGGCGAATTTGCGATTGAAAAGGCCCTGCGAATTTATCTCACTAACCAACAAGTACACAATCAGAACAAAACTGTTCTCGAACATTTCCGAGCTCGTGGTGTAACTATTAACAAAATAATAGCACAGGATAGTCTAGTAGATTGTAGTCGAAAAAATGACAACAGATTTAAATAATATTATACCATCCGATATAAACAAGACAGGAGGGCTAACCCTCCCCCCTAAGACCTAAGGAGTTAGAAATATTTGTTGGGGCCAAGGTGATGTTGCGTTACAATGTAGATGTCCAAAGGTTTGGTGTCATTGGACATATTACAGAAATCTTTCAGACAAGCTTTTATATCAGACTAGCTTTAACCCGCGGTCATAAATTGTGTAATGACGTTAAAAGTTGATAGTAAAAGTGTTAAAAGAAAAATTTATTTTATTCTTTTTAGTGCATTTAAATAAAAGCATTTTTTTTTTAGTTTTTTTACTTTTCATTTTTTTTTTAATTGATGGAATGGTCGTCTTGCTCGCAAGTGACTTCCGGCAGACACCGCCGGTCATCGAACGAGGTACTGCGGCAGACGAGATAAACGCGTCTCCCAAATCTTCACCGTTGTGGAATAAGGTGGAACGGTTGCAGCTGGAAACTAACATGAGAGTCCAGCTCTTCAAGGATCGGGAATCTGGACTCGGCAAGAACCCTCCTCGAAGTCGGTGAAGACCGCATACCGATGGACACGGATGGCCTTATAATATTTGATACTCGGTTCAGCACTGTAGTAAGCTCGGAAGACCACCTAATTGATGAGGTCTTTCCGAACTTACAACAAAACCTAAGCAACGAGGAGTGGTTGTGCGAAAAAGCAATTAAGGCACCTAAGAATGAATCGGTGGGAAAAATCAATAAAAAAATAATTTACTAAGTGCCTGGTGAGGTGACCACCTATACGTCAACAGACACAGTGATTGCAAATGATGACGCAACTACATACCAATCGAGTTTTTGAATTTGCTAGAGCTATTAGGGGTGCCATCCCACAAGTTAGAGCTGACGATTGGTGTGCCTGTTATACTGATACGTAATCTGGATGCACCCAGATTGTGTAACGGTACCAGGCTACGTATCACAGAGCTGAAAAGGAACATTGTGCAAGCCACTATCTTCAACGATGGAGCCAAAGGAGAAACGGTATTGATACCCAGAATCCCCATCATAACCACTAATTTACCTTTTCAGTTCAAACGCTTGCAATTTCCCTTGAAAGTGGCCTTGTCAGTCACCATCAATAAAAGCCAGGGGCAAACTTTTAAGGTAGCCGGCATACACCTGGGCACCCCATGCTTTTCCCACGGACAGCTCTACGTGGCTTGCTCGCGTGTATCGAGAGTCAGAAATCTTTTTGTTTACGCAGAAGACAACAAGTCTCGGAACGTTATCTACTCCTTTCGGACCGCTCCAATACAAGTGTGCGGGTTACAAAGTCGAGTATAGCTCAGTAGTTTTACGTTGATAGTGGACGGGCCGAGTACAGTACGATTATAAGCCTAAGTATGTCATGCTCTCTTTAAACATTTCCCTCAAATGGTTGTTACGTTCCCTCAAATATGGTTGAGCGAAGCAAGGTTTTAACCACATTAAAAAGTTAGAACCCAAAAGTCGACAGGAAAAAATAGGTCGGCAAAGATTTGAAAATGTTATTGCGTTACATAAAGACTATAAAGTGTTTTTAGAGACTTTGGGTTCTGGTGCTTAGTTAACCGATATAGAATAAACTTCTGGAGGGGATTAAATCAGTTTATAAGTGGGTGTCGAGTTAGTCATTAAAGATACTTACTAGAGACCGCACGTGTATTTGCCTACGAACCCCCTCACCCCGCTGCCTCACCACACTACAACAGGAAGGGATTCCATTCCATAAATGTCATGATTGTAAGATTGGTTTCAATTATATTTAAAAATAATGTGATATACCTAACTATAACTAAATTCTTTGCTAATTGTTCAATTTACAGATCTGCGACTCTGAACTAAATGTCTTGTCAATGGATGCCAGCAACCCAGGCTCTTCTCACGATTCAAGTGTGTGGCAGCAAAAAAAAACATACATACATATACCGTACAATTAAGTAGATTAAGTGTGCTGCGTTAGATATTAAGGAGAGAAGTGTGGAAGTTTCAAATAATAAATAAAGATAAAAATAATAAATCATGTTAAAAAATGGCACGGACCGAGAGTCCGTGGAGCGTTAATTTATTTAAAAAAAAAAAAAAAGTGTGTGGCAGTCATCCACTCAGTCAGCACTTGAGTCAGCTATCAGAAAATGGGGAACAAAGGGTTTCTATTAGGTACTACAACTATTTTATGAAAGGTATTTAATTCTTATAGCCCAGCACCGTCATGAGTTAGTATTGGTTGGATTTTCAGGTGACAATGGCTATCCTCTGAGGAAAACAACGATCACCCCAATCCTCAACACCATAGAGGGAACGCCAGAACACAACTTCTATAAAATGCACGTGACTGCACGCAATACAATTGAACGCTGTATAGGAGTTTTGAAAGCACGTTTCAGGTACATTAAATAAAATACTGTTTGAGATAATATTTTAAAAAAAAAGGGTGTCCTAGACAAATAAAAAAAAATACAAATTACTTTTTTCATATGTTTGCTTGGCGTACGTGCAGGAACACATTCCATTGTGGTCATCGTTGATGTAATTAAGTGGGCGCGCGAGCCACAGTTTGTCTCTGCCGCGCCGACCCTTAGAGCACACGCTCTGTTGGTGTGTTGAATAAATAGTGCCTTCAAGAGTACACGGTTATTTATTTCGACGTCACGCATGACGCAACCCTTCCAGTAGAGAGACGAGAGAGAGAATATAATTTTGTTGTTAATATTTTTAGGTACTTTTAAATATTTTTATCACGTGTTTATTTTTATTAAGTTAAAGTAAGAATGATCAAAGGTACGGAATAAATAAAGAACCATTTTTTTAGATTTGCTGTCAAAATTATGCCGTACAAAATTATTCAAACTATTGAACGAGGGCAAGCTTTGCTGGTAGCAGTACCACAGCAATGGGAACAAGATGGGGTCTTATATTGGCCTAGAAAAAACTCTGAGAAGTTACAAAGAAATGAAATTTCTAAACCTGACGTAAACTGGTCCACAAAAAATTGTGTTTTAAAAAGAAACAATATAAATAGCCTTCAAAAGGCTAAATTATTGGCGTTCACTATACAAGATTTTGCCCGCGGCTGCGCCCCGTGTGGTTTTCATTTTTTCACATATCGTGTAGGAACCTTGCATTTTTCTAGATGTGTGAAGACGTTGTTCGACTTTAAATCTTTTAAAGTCGAACACCGTCTGAACATCTTCAACCAGCGACCAACGGGCCTACGATCTACGTCACCTACGTGACTCCAAGTTCCTATCCCATAATAAGTTTTGAAATCAATGAACGAGATGCCACCAATACCACGGCGCCCCGCTCCGCGCGCTTTACCTCTCCTTATTGGCGCGCGTAAATCACAGTTAGTGTTTGTCACCTGTTATGACAAGTTCTTAAAGCTCAACAAAATGAGTTCTGTGAAGCGAAAGTGTTTTACAATTGAAGAAAAAAGTGCAATATTACACCGATTATTAATAGGGATAACAGGTTAAATATTTTTTCATATTTCAGATTACCAAAAATTGATACATTGCGGGAAAAATGGTTAAGTATTATACCTAGTGGTAACAGAAAAGTGACCCAAAATTCAGTAATATGCAGCAAACACTTCATGCCAGAGGATTATATTCCTAATTTATCACGGCCCGTTTTAAAAGCCGCGTGTTAGATTTAGTGTTGGCAAAGGAGAATGCCGGAAACCCGCCCATATTGCGTCACTCAGCGTCTTGACGACGTGTCTTGGAAAAATCAACTTTTTAATTATAATTTCATATGTATTTATTTAAAGTCAAAAGCATAATGGCGTTTAAAAGATATATAAAAAAAAAGTACTGTATTTGTTTTGAACTATACAGAAACGCCATATTTTGTCATGGAAAGAACTCTGTGACCAAATGTTGCCAGGTCATTATAATTTCCCTTTTTAAAGGGAAAAATGGTGACTAATCGTCTGGAATAGAAGAATGAAAACCAAAAATCATAATATATTAAAAATCATATTCTTTTTCCAATTGATTCCTAAAAATATACTTACTATTAAGCGTATATAATATATTAACGATGTGACGAGTTGGATTTTTTGACTCGAGTTACTCGAGTTGGGCTACCAATTCGAGCCACAGTCCGAGTTAACTCGAACCAGTGCCTAGCAGTATAGAGCGCAGCGCACCAATGCAACCGACTAAGGCAAGGCACCGTGTCAATTCATGGCGCGACGAGTAGCACATCGAGTCGACTCGGTGTCTTTATAGCCGCTACAACAATGTAGATTATCGTATCGCAGCGAAGTAATTAAATTAATAAACATTTATTCACCTTTTAAACATAACAAAGAGGAAATAATACAAAAGTTAAAAAAAACTTAATTCACACTAAATATCTACATAATTATTCTATATTACAAATGTTAAACTGGTATGTTAGCTACTGCCTCAGCATAATTACGAATAAGATACAATATTCCAGGTTTATTCATGTAGGTATTGTTGTGAATAAAATATTGTTGGTTTAATTAATCAGAAATGTTTATTATTTAAGTATACTTAGAGGTAATAATGGCGTCACTTTTCAGTCTTTAGATAATAATAATTTGGCATTCCTAGACGTGTAAAAATCGTAAAATATACGACTGTATGTATGTATTTTAAGACTTTAAAAATATACTATAAAGTCTTAAAAACTATTCTAAATAATTAATAGTTTAACATTCTTTTAGTACTTCGTTCGCTCGGCTTTCAACGAGTGGAAAACAAAGAATTAGAGATAATCTTCACCTTTTTCCACTTGTAATATTATTTTTATCAATGTTAAAAATAATATTACGGTGTTGGACGATGTGGATCGGATAATCGAACCGAGTGAAATGCACGGCGTGGGTCGTGAATCCTGCTATGCGAGTTGCTGTAGATCACGGACCAAGTTGAATCGAGTTGTTGAAAACTGAACTCATATTAACTCGTTTAAGATTTAATTCGTCAATTAACTTCTACTCGCACATCGCTAACATATTTTTTATTTTACTGGCAACCCTAATTGCATCTGTGTCTCTGTGTTATTTTTGACGACATTTGTTTTTGTTGTTTATTACTTCTTCTTTCTACTTGCGTTCGTTTCATTTGTGGAAAAGGAGTGTTTTCAGGTATTTTCTTTGAAGCTATTAATCAAAGAGAGTTTTCGTATTAGTTTAACGTTGAGTTGAACAATTCTCCGTTTACTAACAAAAAGACGTGTAGTGCGTGTTGTGAAAAGTGAGATAGGACTCTTGAATATTGAGATAGGACTCTTACAATGTCGTCTGGACCTAGAACAGTTAGCCATGGCAATGTATCACGACGGTGCATTAACTGTTCCTTAGCGGTCCCACGTCACCGATTAGTACATTCGTTGGACGAATTATCACATTCGGCGCTTAATATATTGAGCTCATGGATTGCACCGGGCTCTGTAAGTATTTTATAATTATAAGTAGTTATTCAAATGCCAACAAGCACGGTTTGGCACCTCCTGAAGTGTGCTTATTATACAACTTAAGTCTAATGCTCTTTATGTCATGCTAGGGTCGAGCTGTGCCATGAATGGGGCACTCTTGTAAAGCAACAGTGCGGAGGCACTCGTTATGTTAGTAATATAAAAATCATAACAGTGCCCGCTCAATTATCCAATAGTTTTGTTACCACACCAGGGTTGTGAGTTGATTATCTGATACCAAACCATGCCTTTTGGTAAAGAAATAGATTGTTCATATGTATTTGTTTCTATCTTGATTTTGACTAATACTCTAGATGACTAGTAGTTAATTTAGATTCAAACCTATTGTTACAGATAACAAACGGTGGTATCTTATGTGTTGAATGCTACACATTGATTCAAACTCATTCAACATCTGAGGTCATACCTACACCAGAATTTGGACATCAACAAGTTTGTTTTGGTTGTGGGACATCAATATTAAGATCTAGAACGAGATCATACAGAGTGTCATCAGAATGTCCAGAAAGAAATGTTTTACTCAGATTGACTCCAGTTCATCAGGTAATAATACTTTCTAAGTATAATTATTATGTACTGAGTAACAGATACTCTTACTACACTAAACATTAGTTTTACATTTGTATTTCCTCAAGCAAGGCAGAATGTTACAGTAATAATACGTATTGTAGCATAATAGGTTATTATTATTATACTAGCCGATGCCCGCGACTTCATCTGCATGAATTTAGTTTTTAAAATCCCTCCGGAACTCTTTGATTTTCCGGGATAAAAAGTAGCCTATGTCACTTTCCAGGTTCTCAACTATACCCATGCAAAAAATCACGTGGATCCATAGCTCTGTTGCGGCGTGATTGAAGGACAAACCAACAAACACACTTTCGCATTTATATATTAGTATGATATGATAGTATGAAGTACGATTCAAAAAATATACTATGCTCTTTTCACAATAGAGTTGGCATAGTGGCTATTGACTTTCTATGTTGTATTTTGATTTGTTGTTATAGATTTGTAGTAGATTTGCTTTCCTAAAGTAATAACACACTGTTTTAAAGACCATAATGTATATGAAAATAAAAGAATTTATTTTAAAATAAACAATTATTTTAAAATAAAAGTGTTCATAATAATATCTATATATTTACTTGTATATTTTATTTTAGATTTCAAGACTGCAAAGAGTTTGTGCTGCCTGTTGGCGAGCTGCTAACAGAGAGGTACAAAGGCAACAACAACAAGATGCAAGTCGACCAGAGCTGCCAGGAATTGAAAGAGGGTCGGAAATACCAGTGCCTCCACCCCTTCCTCCCCAACTTGTTGGACAACAGTCTAGACCCATTACACCAAAGATTACTTCAGCAGTATATAGACGTGCTCCAGCTACATCAAATACTTGTTTATTTTTGGGATGTAGAGAACCAGAACGTTTATTGGTGCCTAAACTAATACGAGAAATGTTATTGATACACAACAAGTTCTTTGTTCCAATGAGTGCTAGAATATGTCGTTATCACTTGGATAATGGATCTTGGGGTGACTTATCCTCTAATCTTCGAGATTTCACTGGTGCACAATTTGATAAGATTTTGGATATACTAGGACGAGCACATCAACACCATATAGATTTTGACAATCTGAATAATATGGCTCCCCATCTATGCCATTATTGGCTTGGGATGAATTCACAGCAATTCGATGAATTGCTCACATGCGTACCACGTTTGTCACAGGAGTTGAAAAATCCGAAAAAAAGCCTTAATTATTTATATTGTGAAATTAAGAACAGGGGAGAGCAATGAAAGACTAGCAACACTCTTTCAAATTGCTCGCAGCACCTTGGAAACAAAAATGAACATAGCTAGAAAATGTTTGACAGAAGATTTTGTTTGTAGATATTTAGGCTTTGACCATCTAACTGTTGAGCAAGTAGCAATGCGAAATAAAATAATACCAGAAGGATTATTTGGTAATCCTACATTACCAGATAATGTTAAACCAGCCATTGTTATGTGTGATGCAACCTATATATTCGTACAAAACAGCAGTAATTATCTTTTCCAAAAAGATACATATAGCTTACAAAAATTAGATAACCTTGTAAAACCTTTCATGATTGTTTGTTGCGATGGCTACATAATAGATTGTTTGGGTCCCTTTAAGGCAACAACAAATGATGCCACTATAACAAGAAATGACTTAAATAGTGAAGAAGGAAAACTTCGCATGTTCTTTCGCGAAGGTGACATATTCATATTAGACAGGGGATTTCGGGATGTAATTGAGCGTCTGGAAGAGCTTAATTTCAAGGCTTACATGCCTGAATCACTATTGGAGGGTGAACACCAGCTTACCACATTGCAGGCCAATAAGTCTAGATGTGTCACAATGTGCCGTTGGGTTGTTGAAATAGTTAATGGGAGAGTTAAAAGAGATTTTCGGTTATTTAGACATGTGTTTAATAACAGAGCTGCTACACATTTAGCCGAAGATTTTAGAATTGCTTGTGCATTAATAAATAAATTCCATATTCCAATAGCAGATATACCAGAAGCTCGAGAATATGTAGCTATTGTAGAAAGCCGGCTAAACTTAACACTTTCACGGACAGTACGCCTCAAGGCGTTGACCTTGTAAGATTTTATACAACAGTACGCCTGTCGACGTCAAATTTTTTTCTTGTATAAAATCGAAAAGCGTCAAAAAAAGCTTAAAACCTTATTCGACGATGCTTCTTCGCCTGAATCTAGTCAAGAGCAAGAACTCATTACGACGTATACGCCACCTGTACTGTCATATCACATCATTTATTATTTTTTGTGATTTTTCAAAACACCTCTAGGCAATTTATGACATTTTGTACTGTCACAACACGAACCACCGATGACGTAATACTGTCCGTGAACGTGTTAACCAATCATTTAGCTGAATTTGTTGAAAGAGAAAATATAAATAGAAGACGTGCTATGTTTTCTGCAATTGATGGTAATCACCCTCATTTAAATAATTTCCCAAGATTGAGTATAGACGATTTAAAACGATTTGCAGTTGGGAGCTACCAATTAAAACAAGCTAGATCGTACTTTGGAGAACACATGAGGTCCACTGGACTATACAGGGTGTCCCACGGCTATGCCACATGGAGGGGAAGTACCTTAAATATTGTAGATGGAACATTTTACTGAAAGAAGACTTCATTTTATTTTAAAAAACAATTTAAACTGTATTCATAGATTTTTAAATAATTGCCTGGTTGAACCGGGACTCGAACCCGCTATACGAGAAAAAAAATTAACCTGTATCTTTATCATACCGATCAGAAGACTTCATCATAAGGATTATTTTTTGTTAAATAACATAGCATGAGAAATAAAAGGAAGACCATGAATTTTAGCCTTTGATGTAAAATTTTGTTGAGAAAAATGAAAAGTTGACATTGGCGTATCGCATCGACATACAACTAACATGAACTATTACTAATAAGTACCCACTTGAGAAGTACGCATCATTTCCCGATCCTTACTATCCTTACTTATATTACCTACTAGCTGATGCCCGCGACTTCGTCCGCGTGGATTTAGTTTTTTAATTCCCGCGGGAACTCTTTGATTTTTCGGGATAAAAAGTAGCATATGTCACTCTCCGGCCCGTAAATTACCCCTATGCAAAAAATCACAGCAAGCCGTTGCTCTGTTGCTGCGTGATTGAAGGACAAACCAACAAACCAACAAACCAACAAACACACTTTCGCATTTATAATATTAGTAGGGATAAATGCGAAAGTGTGTTTGTTTGTTGATTTATTGGTTTGTCCTTTAATCGACATGTCCTTCAATCCCGCTGCAAACTGTTGCAGCGGGATTGAAGGACATGTCGATACGCCAATGTCAGCTTTTCATTTTTCTGAACAAAATTTTACATCAAAGGCTAAAATTCATGGTCTTCCTTTTATTTCTCATGCTATGTTATTTAACAAAAAATAATCCTTATGATGAAGCCTTCCGATCGGTATGATAAAGATAAAGGTTAATTTTTTTTCTCGTATAGCGGGTTCGAGTCCCGGTTCAACCAGGCAATTATTTAAAAATCTATGAATGCAGTTTAAATTGTTTTTTAAATTAAAATGAAGTCTTCTTTCAGTAAAATGTTCCATCTACAATATTTAAGGTACTTCCCCTCCATGTGGCATAGCCGTGGGACACCCTGTATAGAGTGGAAATAAATTCTGAAACTGAAGAACTGCCATTGATATTGGGTGTTAATAATTATTTAATAAGAGGACGTATAAAGTCCAGACATATCAGTGGACGTACTTATTTTGTCTACATTTTAGTAAGCCATGACACAAGTGTAGCCAATACTTTAAATGCATTGGTTGGGTATTGCTGTAATTGCTTAGTCGGTAAAAGAACAGTAGGTTGCTGCGCACATGTTATGACTGTGGTGTGGTACCTTAGCTGGGGTCGATTTAATAACATCCAGGCTCCTGCTCCATATTTAGACAATTTCTTCGAAGAGGGAATATAGGTAAAAACAAATTAATAATAATTAAATGAATCAATCTTAATGGATTAGTTTGCAGTTGATTAGAGCTCTGGACGGGCTGGAAGCACTGTGCTCTGTCTTTCCACCTTGTGCAGATCCTCTTGGGGCACGGCTGCTTCGGGAGATATCTGTGCAGGCTTGAGAGACGAGAGCCCACAGAGGTGTGCCATGAGTGTGGCTACGTGGAGGACTCAGCAAATCACACGCTGGAGTCTTGTGTCGAATGGTCGACACAGCGCGCCGCACTTGTGACTGACGTGGGGCCCGATCTTTCGTTGCCCACCGTCGTCCACGCCATGGTGAGCAGCGAAGAGTCCTGGAACGCCGTCGCCTCCTTCTGTGAGGAGGTGATGACACGGAAGGAGGCGGCGGAAAGGCTGCGGGAGGCTGACGCAACCGCGGACCCTCTCCGTCGCCGAAGGATAGGGCCCAGACGACATGCGCATGACCGCCGACTGCCACCTGGGAGCTGCGGCCTCAAATGAGTAGTGACACCTCACTACTCGTTTGAGGCCGCAGCTCCCAGGGTAGCCAGGTGATGCGCATGTGCGCCGCTGGGTTTTAGTGGGTATTTTGGAGTGCCAACGAGTCCCACATACCCTTTCGGAAGCATCGCAGTTCCACTGCCTTGGTTCCGAAAGGGATGCGTAAAAGCATTTCCCAGCGTTAAAAAAAAAAAAAAAAAAAACAACATAATGGGAAAAAGAAATTATTCATTGCAGATGTTCACTGAATATAATCATGCTGCTTGTTTTATAGTAGTAGACTTGTATCTTTATATTTCTAAAAATAATTCTAAAAATAAATTGAATTACTAAATTATATTTTTGTGTCTTTATCAAGTACCCATTCCTTGAATAATGTTTCTCAGTATTTTTTATTAGTTGTATCCCTTCACTGGAAGCAGTGATAGCCTAGGGGTTAGGACAGTGGCCTCCTATTCGAGGGGTCGCAGGTTCGATCCCGGGCACGCACCTCTGACTTTTCGAAATTAAGTGCGTTTATATAATTAAAATATCACTAGCTTCAACGGTAAATGAAAACATCGTGAGGAAACCTGCACACCTGAGAGTTCTCCATAATAAGGTGTGTGAAGTCCGCTAATTCGTATTGGGCCAGCGTGGTGGACTGTGGCCTATAACCCTTCTCTGAGAGAAGACCTGTGCTCAGTAGTGAGCCATAGATGGGTCGATGATGATGTATCCCTTCACTGAGATCTCACCAAGTGGTATGTGATGATGCAGCCTAAGATGGCAGCAGGCTTTCTTGGAAATGGTTTTACAGTTAGATTAAGCTCTTAATCCTAATCGGTTTCTAGACAGCATCAAACTAGAACACAGCCACACTGCTGGTAGGCAAGTAGATAACTAGCTGCGGCCAAAACTTATTAGCACACCTAAGCCGAGCTACCTAATTTATAGTTTTGAAGTAGAGTCTAGAGAGTCTATAGCTTTTTTATAAAGTACCTACTTATTCAATACTACTAATACTAAATCCTTTTCTTTTTTTCTTTCCTTTTTATATATTAGTTATGTACTTACATGTTTTGGAAAGCTTCTTGTTTATATTAGATTAAAATAGGTATTTTAATACAAACTTAAGCTTAAAATATCTGAAACATTAAAAGGGAGATTTCTAAAAATTGCCATGGAATATCTTAATATTTTTTTTTATCGTGTAATCCAGAGGTTATTTCCAATGTTTTACCAATAATTTGGTTAAGACGCAAGAATGGGCGAACTCTCATACAAAATTCGGCATTCTCCTTTCAGCAATATTAAAGTAACAAATTCACTCGAACTTCTAAGTAAGCTGGATCCTCATCATCCTATATAGGATATTGAAATTTCATTAGAAACTAAGATTCTCTTGCCTGATAGGACTTTTGCCACGCACTGTTTTAGGAAAGCAGATTATAGTTTGTTAAATTCGGAACTTAGGCGAGTCGATTGGGATCACGAATTCCACTCTTGTACAGATGTCAATGTCATGGTTGAAAATTTTTATAACATCCTTAACAAAGTTATAGATTCTTCTGTACCTAAAACAAAACTAAGAAATCGGAGGCATCCCATCTGGTTCACAAAAAACTTGTTGAGGCTCATTGCGGAAAAAGAAAAAATTAGAAGACGTCTTAAATTATTCCACAATCCTCGTGATGATTTGGAGTTCTCACTAGCTAAAACTAGAGTTGAAACCTTAACTAAATCTTGCTATTCCGACTACATCTCGGGAACTGAGCAATCTATTCTACGTGCACCTAAAAAGTTTTGGTCTTACGTAAAGGATCGCAAAATTTCTACCTCTGAGATCCCGTCTAATATGATGCTTTCCATTTTGTATCATCTGCCTACCCTGTAGTACATCCTGTGCACGCCACTGGTTTACAGATAATGATAAAAATCCAGCCCGTAACTGTTCCACTACTGGGCAAGGGCCTCTTCTCACAAGGAGAAGGCATGAGCATTAATCACCACGCTTGCTCACTGCAGCTTGGTGATTTCAGACTGTCAAGTCCAGGTTTCCTCACAATGTATCCTTCGCAGTATGTTCGAAAAGTCAAATATGTGTGGTTCGAAAAGCCAAATATGTACGGTTCGAAAAGCCAAATATGTATGGTTCGAGAAGTCAATTTATGTTTCGCTTTACAGCAATACCAGTTTTATCGAATTTTTAACAGACTTCAAAAAAAAATTATTAAAAAAATTTTTTTTGTTGAACGATCACCGTTAGTTATCTATTTTTACCTGAATGCTTACTTGTGTAAGTGACTTACTAATAGGCAATAGGCACTAGATTGTTTTACCTTGCAAATATATTGTTACGCGCTGAAGGAAATAGATGTCGCTACGAGCGATGGCTCGCGGCGCGGGGAGCGGACTTATGGCGCCAGCCGGTCTACACTATCACGGCGACGGTCGGTGCGAAGTAATGTTCTGTGGCACGTGTGGGTTAATGCAAAATTGTGAACCTAACCTAAATATGTAACTGATGTTGCGTTGTAATTCTAAGTGATGTGAATTAATAACTGGACAAGCTAATTATTAAACGAGATTGTAAACATATCCAGAGTCTGATTTCACATTCAGAAGTGGTATTTACGACGAAAATTGGACCCAAATATAGAGAGATCAGTGCAGTGAAAGACAATGCGTTCATGCGGCTACTAAGAAATGCTGATTAACTCCGGCTTCCCTGACAAGTGCCAGCACATTTCATGTGGAATCAGTCAATGTCGCTATCGATAAAACTTTTGTATGGTGAACGCGATTTTGTAAGAGTTGAAGAGGATGTCTTTTAAGGATCTCGACAAAGTTGCGTGAAACTAGATTTTCATTGAGACGACTCGAGAGGTGTTAAAGCAGTGACATTAGCGGTTTGCTAAGCGTTTTACAATAAAAAACGAGCCGCTGTAGAATGAAACTTCCAGCTGATGGTCATAGATACCTACAGGGTGTAATCTACTCGAAGGGATACTCAATAGTTGCTACCCAGAAGTCTGCGATGTTATAGAAGATGCTTTTCATGAAACTGACTTGTCTGAGACTAAGTGCAAATTGAGTTTATACTTGGACGTATAGATTTTACTACAAGAATCAAGTTTGTGGGACTGAATATCGTAGAGAATGCAGCTGATCATGATGAAGATGTATTTTGGCAGAAAGGCGAATTTATTACACGTGATTTACCCTTGCTTTACCCTGTTAACCAATGCACGACGAGATAAGGGTCGAAGGTGATGATGATAAATCGACTTTTCTTCCGACACAGTTATTACTGAGGTGCGTAGTTGTTATTTTTATTTATCTGTCTGTTGGTTTTAACCATCTGTTTTCTGTCTGATCTGATCTGTTCTGTTTTCTGTCCGATCTGTTCTGTTTCCTGTCTGATCTGTTCTGTCCATTTAATTTCTTAATCTGTTTAATCCGTTTATCCGTTTTACCCGTTTCACCTGTTTATTTGTTTTATCCGTTTTACCCGTTTTATCCGTTTACCCATTTCACCTGTTTTGTTTTATCCGTTTATCCGTTTTACCGATTTCACCTGTTTTATGTTTTATCCGTTTAACCATTTTACCCGTTTCACTTGTTTATTTGTTTTATCCGTTTTACCTGTTTTACCCGTTTTATCCGTTTACCCGTTTTATCCATTTACTCGTTTTATCTGTTTTATCCGTTTATCCGTTTTACCCATGTCACATGTTTTATGTTTTATCCGTTTATCTGTTTTACCCAGTTCACCTGTTTTATGTTTTATCCGTTTTACCGTTTCACCTGTTTATTTGTTTTACCCGTTTTATCCGTTTACCCGTTTTATCCGTTTACCCGTTTTTCCGTTTACCCGTTTTATCCGTTTACCCGTTTCACCTGTTTCATCCATTTATCCGTTTAATGCGTTTTACCTGTTTTATCCTTTTATCCGTCTTATCCGTTTTACTCATTTCACCTGTTTTATGTTTTATCCGTTTTACCGTTTCCCCTGTTTATTTATTTTATGCTTTTTATCCATTTACCCATTTCACCTGGTTTATCCGTTAAATCCGTTTTACCTGTTTTATCCGTTATCCGTTTATTTAGTTTTACCCATTCCACCTGTTTATGTTTTATCCGTTTACTCGGTTTACCTGTTTTATCCGTTTATCCGTTTAACCCGTTTTATTCGGTTATCCGTTTTATCCGTTTCACCTGTTTATGTTTTATGCGTTTTACCCATATCATCTGTTTATCTGTTTTATCCATTTTACCTGTTTCACCCGTTTTATCCGTTTTACTTGATTAACTGTTTAACTTGTTTTCCTATTTATCCGTTTAATCCGTTTTATCCAATCTGCCCGTTCTGTCCGTCCTGTCCATCCTGTACGTCCTGTCCTGTACGTTCTGTACGTTCTGCGCGTTCTGCGCGTTCTGCACGTTCTGTACGTTCTGTGCGTTCTGTGCGTTCTGTGCGTTCTGTGCGTTCTGTACGTTCTGTCTTATCTGTACTATCTGTATTATATCTTTTATCAGTTTTATCCGTTTAATCTGTGTTAGCTGCTGTAACTGCTTTATCTCTATTAACTGTATTATCTGTACTATCTGTACCATCTATCTATCTATATATATATATGTATGTATAAAAATGTTAGTTATGTTATGTGTACTAACTGTATGATCTGTACTATCTGTATTATATCTTTTATCAGTTTTATCAGTTTTATCCGTTAAATCTGTGCTATCTACTGTAACTGCTTTATCTCTATTAACTGTATTATCTGTATTATCTGTACTATCTGTACTGTCTGTATTATCTCTTTTATCTGTATTATTTCTTTTATCTATTTATCTGTTTTATCTGTTAAATCTGTTCATTCTGTTTAATCTGTTTGATTTGAGTATGATGTTCTGATTCTGAACCCAAGTAGAGTCTGTTCCGACTTCTGTTCTATTCAATTCTGATTCTAATTTGTAACCCTCATACGAAAATACGAGTGTTATGGGTTTGACATATGTGTCTGTATATCTGTATATCTGTGACATCATCGCTCCCAAATGAATGTACCGATTTTGATGCGGTTCCTTTCTGTTTGAAAGCTGACGGGATTAGGATGGTTTTTGGATTTTCAAAAGTGACGATCTGTACAGGCGTTAAATATCATCAGCTCATTTCCTGCTTGACAAAAGGGTCTTACAGACTTCCGCAGGTCTGTCGATCTGAAAATTGATGATTGGGGTCCCTGATAGAGAAAATAAAAATTACAATTTTATTTGTTTATGTGCATGAGAAAATCCGATTCTGATTTACAAAAATATGTCTTTTGACTCTGGTTCATCTTTTACGAAGGATATGGTTAAATTATATTCTGATTTACGAAATTATGATGTGTTCATATTATGTGTATAACTTAATAATGTTTTATTTTAATTGACTCTACTAGAGCGGACTGTAGAACGTAGCTGATCAGCATAAACGGTTCTTAGTCAAAGAAAAATGTTGATAGTAGATTGTGTGTGGAGTACTGAGCTTTGAATGTCTTAACAGTCAAGAACAGGTTCCTTTTGCTAAGCATTGGTGATGATAAGTTGAGAAATTAACTGGTAAACACTAGTTTAGACTTAGCACAGGACTACTACCTAATTATCCTAGCAACGGAGGCTATTAAGATCACACCTGATTTTAAATTCCATCTTAAGTTTACTATACCTATCCGGAAGTAGGGGTCGCACCCGAAGAACTGTTTGTTCCTATGTTGTTGTTGAAAATATTATAAGAACCTCCTTAAGTGATATTGTTTTAAGTTCCGGATACCTTGACCTTAATATGGGTAAATACTATCAACTGCTTTAACCGAAATTTGGCTCGTCTCTGTTATGCGTGCTCTACCGCCTTAAGATATTTTGTTAACTGATCCGTTATCTCACGTGCCTTAGTGTTAACTAAAGTCCAAGTAACTTAAAGGTGTGCACCAAACATTGGTTGCCTTACATCTGCAACGATAAAGTTCCATCCGAAATCGTAGATTAAGCACACTGATACATTTGACACCTTAAGTATTGATCTCCGATTCGTTTGCAGCAAGTAATTATAGTCCCTTAGTAAAATATTTGCTGGACAGTCAGAAATCACTGATACGTTCACACCAGAAGAACTTAAGTTTTAACTCACATCCGAAAAGCTTAGGTAGTTTAAGGCGACGACCAGCATTGTAGTGAATAGGTAGCTACAGTAGTAATTTGTTGAAGAGCCACAACTTCCGGCCCTGTGGCCATATTCAGTTTCCGCTTCTTTTCCTCCAGTTCTCCTCCCAGTTGCATGGTTTGATTCCTACGCATTCTATCACCAAATTTGGTGATTTCCGCTATCATATTAGGAGAGTTACTATTGGATTACTTCGTAGAAGTATTGGGTGTCGATTTTAGTTCTGAGACTAGATGAGTAGTAGGTACCTGCTGTTTCATCATCTTATCAGCAATTTTGGTCAAATAGTTGAGGCCCCTGGAGTTTGCCACTATCCTGCATATGGGTAAGGCCGTAGATTTTGCCACTTTTTGTAAAAAGAAAATGTCCCTTGACTTGACATGCGTATTAAAAATCGAAGTACTGCGTAAATTATTATGCAAGTATCCTACTTAGGTTAGGTAGTTCTTAAACTCCTATAGTGCATTCTTAAATTGAATGTATGTCGTATATTTAAAAAAATACAATGACTTAAAATCGACCTTACCCCGAAATTTTGCCCAAAATAAGCTGTCTTTTTGATCCAGTCAAATATTTGGCTCGTTATAACTACATTATTTCTATTTAAAGTCCTAATTTACTATGAATATCTGAAATGTGAATAGATTAAGCAATTACATCCTGGGTTCCATGTATTTAAATATGCGTTTTTAAATGTTTTATCGCAATTCAAAATGTTGTCTCCTGATTTTCGCTTATTACGTTACTATTTTGTATGTTACCAAAATTGGGCATCTAAATATTCAATAACATTAGGGTAGTATTTTATAATGGCACGTGCCACACTAAAGATTCCGGCAACGAAATAAAAAAAAAGAAACCGCCATTTTCTAGCCTGTGGAATTTTATCAAAGGTGTGCGCGTGTGTTTCGTCAGCATCTTTTTTTTGTGAATTTTTGTGATTTTAAAGGTAAATACCAGTTTTTATTGCACACATGTATGTGTTATACTAAGCTAAAGTGATTTATAAAAACATGATAATGTGTATTTGACTAAAATCGTCTCGCATTTAGTAATTATTCCTGTTTAAAACCTCAAAAATTACGCTTCGACGTTACTTTTATGTGACTTCTATGTTACTGGTAACGTTGATTGTTATTTAGTAACGTTGAAGTGTTGTAAAGGTTAATGTACATATTCTGCAAGAAGCGGATTTTACAAATAGTTCTTTTAAATAAAGAATGAGTTTAAAAGAAGATGAGTTAATTGAAACTCTTCTTCGTAATAATCAGAATAATGTACCTTTATTTGATAAACAGCCAGAGAGTTTTGGTTACTAAATTCCATTGATGATAGTTTAAAAAAATATATTTTTCCGATTACTGAATTCTTTCTCTTATCTCTGAATGATCGGCGATTATAAAAAATGCTATACTTACAAGTTTATTACAAAAATCTCCTTCTTTTTTGAAGTCGGTTAAAATAAGTACGTTATGTACTCAGCCTTACAAACACTTTGTTACTTTCACGTTACTTCTACGTTACCGTAACATAGGAGTGTCTATGTTACTCTATGTTACAAAGTGGCAAAATCTACGGCCTTACCCATATATCTCAAAGCTGAGATTGCTTTTGCTCTCTTAGTTTCATCTTCTCTAAGAGGTTCTGGATTTGATGTATTTCCAAATTTCCGATGCCATGGCCTCGGCTCTTACTTAAAGGCCCTAGAACTCATTAGGTTATTGTGATGCCAGCTGGGACCATGTATTGGCAACGACGCCACTTATAGATGAAAACACTCGTCGGTTTCCTTTTTGCTCTGCGCGCCAGGTGTCGAGCCTTGTGCCGGGACAGGCACCGGTGGAAGTGCTTTTGGGATAGTGTTGGGTGGCTGAGTGCTTAATAAGAGGTATACTAGCTTGCTCACTGTGGCATATATATGTATGCAGTTGTTATATGTTTGGTTGGGAGAGTACAGTTGTGTCACTGTGGACACATTAGCGCTGACTGTTGTTCGCTCGCAGGCCAATGGGTATACATAGTGCTCAAGGTGTGTTGAGGTGTACAGTGCCGACACCGCAGTGTGCATGTAAGCAGGGCTGTGCGAAAGGACGCGGGTTCTACCGAATGGTCGATCTAACTTCGTGGTGTAAAAAAATGGAAGGTTGTAGAATATTGTGGCGGTGGTTGCTGCTGGTGTCTGCAACCGAAGTTCAGTAAATTATGGCAACTGGTTCTGATAAGGACAGTGTAGATGCACAGGATATAATAGTTGTTCTAGAAAGTTAAAAACCTACTTCAGTCCGATCTGGTTCAGTCAATTTAGCTCTGCATCTGAAAATCTTATTCTCCACTAATGCCTGTGTGTGAATACCTGCTGGTATTCACTTTTCAGGATGGCCGATGTTACGCGCTGAAGGAAATAGATGTCGCTACGAGCGATGGCTCGCGGCGCGGGGAGCGGACTTATGGCGCCAGCCGGTCTACACTATCACGGCGACGGTCGGTGCGAAGTAATGTTCTGTGGCACGTGTGGGTTAATGCAAAATTGTGAACCTAACCTAAATATGTAACTGATGTTGCGTTGTAATTCTAAGTGATGTGAATTAATAACTGGACAAGCTAATTATTAAACGAGATTGTAAACATATCCAGAGTCTGATTTCACAATATTATTATATCCTATAAATAAACATACCTACGACTACGTTTCTTTTACAGCCTGAGACAAAGAAAATTCAAGTAATTAGCAATATTCTGATCTCCGCACAAAGCAGCAAATCTGAAGATAAACCTTTCATCACAGAGGACGAACCCGTACTCACAGAGCCTCCTAAAAAAAAATCTCGTACTGAAGACTTTAAGGATGTTAGTATTCAAACACATAAACCTGTACGCTAGGGTGGAGCGAATTTTTTTTTATTTCGCAATCATTTTGGAATACCTGTAAAAAGTTGCTCTTCTAACTCACAAATATACACACAAAGTTTTATTTGACACTTAATATATTTAGAGGTGCCCCCAACCTCATTAATATTACAGAAATTCGCGAAAATTTGTCAAAAAATACATTCGTATTATTTCCGCAAAATTATATTCTGAATGTTGCCCTGTTAGTTTATGATACAAAAATTTGACCAAGATCAAGAAATACAACTCATGTAAGTAGTATTTATAACTTAATGTTGTTGTTAATGTAATCTAGATTGAAATAAAGTACTTTCGATTTGAATTTATACCTATTATTTTTGTTCATTACAGTAAAATGTCTCAAGTCAAAACTCGACAAACGACGTCCTGTCCCGTGTTTGGTTTGCCAGAGAAGTTACCAGTATCTCAATTGCCTACTTATAATGATGTTTATATATATTATAATATATAAATTTATTTATCAAGCAATCCGCCAACATTTCCGCAAATGGAGAAAATTGAGTAGCGTTCTATGACTAAGTACCTCCATAAGAAGGGTTTATCACCAAAGGCCATTCATGATGATTTAGTCAGTACATTAGTGGATTCTGCTCTATCATATTCAAGTATCAAATAATGGATAGTATAATTTAAGCGTGGTAGAAAGAGTGTGAACGACGAACCCCGCACTCGAAGGCCTTCAACATCCACCACTGACAAAAATATTGAAAAGATACTTGATCTAGTTATGTAAAACCGCAAATTAAAAATTAGAGAGATAGCCGAGATTATAGGCATCTCTTATGAATGAATACAAAACATAATAGTCAACGAATTGAGTTTCCACAAGGTGTCTGCGAGGTGAGTCCCACGGCTGTTTTCAGTCGAACAAAAAAGAACTATTGACTACTTCGCGCGACTGTTTGGAGTTATTTGAAGCTGATCCAGCTGATTTTTGGATTCGCTTTGTTACTATGGATGAAACATGGGTTCATCACAATAACCCAGAAACAAAACAACATTCAAAACAGTGGAGAAGATCCGGTTCACCACCCCCTAAAAAGGCTAAGACGATTTGGCGGCAAATAAGGAGATGGCTTCAGTATTCTGGGACTCGAAGGGCGTGATTATGATTGATTACCTTGAAAAAGGTCAGAATATAAACTCTGATTACTATTGCACCTTACTACGTCATTTATATGAGGAAATAAAAAAAACACGCTCAGAAAAAAAATCTGTTTCATCAAGATAATGCCCGTGTTCACACATCAGAGCGATCAATAGCTAAAATCATAGCTGTGGCTTTGAACTGTTACCGCATCCGTCTTATTCACCTGATCTGGCATCATCTGACTTCTTTCTGTTCCCTAACCTAAAAAAGCACTTAGGAGGTCAGAAATTTTCGACAAACGACGAGGTCAAAGCAGCAGTAGACGCGTATTTTGCCTCTCAGGACAAATTATCTTTTTCTAACGGTATAAACGCTTTGAAGGAGAGGTGGCAGAAGTGCATTCAACTTGATGATGATTACGTAGAAAAGTAAAAATATAATTGATTCTGTATGTGTTTATTTTCTTAGTTAGGCCGAGTACTTTTCAATCCTCCCTCGTATCTTGTTTCTGTGAATAAATAAATTGTTTGAAATGGGTAACAGCTCTTTTAGTTATATTTCCAAGTAATTATAATTATATTCATTTAATGATAGCCCTGAAATTCAGAAAAATATATTCATTGAACAATCTGACAGTGTGATAACGAAATGTAAAAAGTAGTTATATTTACCGATTTTCAATTGTGTTGGGGCACCTCAAAACATTAAAATAGATTAACAAGATTTCGAATGTTTGATTTTCTCATTCAAAGACAACTTTATATCGCTATGCCTTTGAAAAAAAAAAGTCTTTTTTTTTCTTTCATATATGATCACTCCACCCTACTGTACGCACTGAAGAATTCCAGCACAAAATAAAAGTTCTTACCCAGAAGTTACGAAGACGTGACCAAAAGATACATGATATGAAATCTCTCTTGTCTGTTATCAAGAAGAAATGTACTAATTTTGATGAGATTCAGACAATGATCAAGACCAACTTTATAGATATAAATAAAGATCTCAATAAGAATATTACAAGTAGTAAAGGTGTTAGGTATAGCGATGAAGTAAAGAAATTTGCTCTTTCTTTGTATTATTATTCAGCTAGAGCATATTGCTATTTGCGAACCTATTTGACTTTACCTCATCCAGCTAGATTACGAAAAATTTTAGCGACGAATAAGTGCAATGTTGGTTTCATGCAAGAAGTATTAGACTTTTTAAAACTATCAGTTCAAAATGATAACTCTTTAAAAAATGTTGCTTTGGTTTTTGATTCTATGTCCATTCGCTCTGAAATTGTATACGATAAAAATACTGACAAGTACTGGGGGTATTTAGATTACGGAGGCATCGTAACAGCAGCTAATGCTGAGGAAATAGCGACAGAAGTATTGGTTTTGCAGATAGTTTCATTAAAAAAGAAATTTAAATGTCCTAGGATACTTTTTTATAAATAAGATCAGCGCCAACGTACAAGCGCAATTAACCCTAACGGCAATTCGATTTTTGAGTGATATTGATATTGTAGTAAGATCACTGACTTGCGATGGAGCACCAACAAATTTCGCTACATACCTCAATTTGGGGTGTAATTTTGATTTTCCTGAAATAAAAACGTCTTTTAAGCATCCTTGTCGAGATTTAAATATATACTGTATTTTTGATCCTCCTCATATGCTAAAACTAGCCCGTAACGTCGTTGCTGAAACAAATTTAATTTCACAGAAGGGGGAAATCAAATTTGAATTTGTACAAAATTTGCACAAAATTCAACAAGAAGGACTTCGTTTGGCAAACAAATTGTGCGATGCACATATAATTTTTTTTAATAAAAAAATGAACGTCAGACTAGCTAGCCAACTTCTTAGCAGTTCTGTTGCAGATGCCATCGATTTTTTGAGAGAAACAGGCTGCTACTTTCGCTGGTAGTCAAGCTACCGTTGAGTATATTAGGATACTTGACCGAATATTTGACTTGATGAACTGTAAGGATCCTTTTGGAACTGGATACAAATCTCCCCTAAGAAATGAAAATAAAAAGGTTTGGATGAATGTTTTAAAAGAAACTAAACAATATTGGTCATCTTTAAGTATCGACGGCAAAAATATTTTGCAGCATAGACGCAAAACACCATTTCTTGGATTAATTGTGAACATCCTAAGCTTTGAGAATTTGGCTTTTGATTTATTGCAGTTAGAAGATTTTAAATATTTTCTTATTTGATTAGTCGAGATGATAGCAAGAGACCTGATGGATTGACGCTGGTTCCCTGGGAAAGGGGACGAGCCCTAGTGTGGGACGCAACATGCGTCGACACATTGGCCCCGTGTCATATCAGGTAGACAGCATCAAGACCGGGAGCCGCAGCTGAAATGGCTGAATCCTGTAAGCGGCGCAAGTATGCCTCTCTGATTGAGAGTTACATATTTGTTCCGTTTGCTGTGGAGACCCTAGGGCCATGGAGTCTACTCAGACTCCATGGCCTGAGTAGAATGTAATGAATGTAAGGCTAGGAAACGCAAGCGCAGCAACGACCCAAATGCATTGACGTCAATGTGACTCCAATCAAAGACTGCCAACCAAAGTACTGGGACGAGCTACGAGGACTATTTGATCTAACATCGATCGGTAGTCACTCATCATGTAGTTATAATTAATTGTAATTTTTTTAAATTAATAAATTAAGTTAAGTCCCCTGGCTGCCCTCAATATAACTTGTGCGATCAAGTAATACTATATTTGTTTTTTTTTTTATAAACATTTGTTATTTGCCTTGAAAATTCCACCTTGATGACCAATTGCCGAAAAGAATACCAAATTGCCGATGACAAAACCAGAACTCTAACAACGACAACATTATTCCACGTTTTTTGAACTCAAACCAGTATAATAAAAAAGTTTTTTTCATTCAAAGCGATCAAGTAATATTATTTTTGTTATTGTTTTTATAAACGAAATGAAAGGACATCATCCATTTTGGGCTAAATATGAAAGTGCCGGCCAAAAAAAAAATTTGCTATATTTCGTTAGAACTTGTCCCCCTAAACATTTTTTATTATGGCACCCAAGCTGTAGAACCATTGACCTTGGTTTTATTTAAGTTTAAAAATCTGTATTTTTTCCTACCAAATGAAATGTTTCTAATAATAATAATAAAAACTGGAATGCCCAGCAGTCTGTTCTACCTCTCAGCAGCCGAGCCCGGCTGACCTCATCGCCTTTTGGCGAAGAGTGTGGTCAAGAGAGATGGAAGATGAGAGATGGATGGATGGATGCTTGAGGAGGGCTCTTGGATTGCGGCGGTAGAGGAAGCATGTGCCTCAATATAGCCGATGAACCCAGTCGCCATCTCTCCAGAGGATGTATACTTGGTGCTGTGCACCGGGCCGCGAACTGGAAAAGTCCTGGATCAGATCGACTGAATCACTTCTGGTTTTTCGTTCTGCCATGCTATCTGGCTAAACAATTCCAAGAAGCTCTCGAGCAAAGGGCATTCCCGAGCCTTTTCATCACCGGAATCACTCATTTAGCTCCAAGTCCACCGATGCCGCTGACAAGTACCGCCCCATCACATATCTTACTAGCATCTATAAGACATTGACATCCGTTTTGAGCCTTAAGATTTCCCGTCATGTAGGCGAAAATAGTATAATGTCTGGGGCTCAGAACGGATGTCGGTACAATAGTCCTGGTACTAAGAAGCACCTTCTCATCGACTCCGTCGCGAGCCAACTGGTCAAACTAACTTGCCGGAATTTCCCCACAGCCTGGATTAACAATGCATGAAGGCATTCGACTCGGTGCCCCATTCATGGTTCTTGAGGGTCCTTGAGCTGTACAAAGTCGATAGTACAGTTCGAAACTTCCTCGGAGTGTATGGGGCAATGGAGCACGATCAGTTGTTTCAAGATGAGCGGTTGACAGCTGTCGATGATCGGATAAGGATACGGCGGGGTATCTTCCAGGGCGATTGTCTGAGTCTACTATGGTTTTGTCTCTCTTAATGAGCCTCACGTGGATAAAGAAGCGTCCGTGCAATGGTTGCGTTTCGTTGACCTCTTTAGGAAAACCGAAGGTACAAGATCAGGTAGTTAAGACGCGGAACTACCGAAAGTACATCCTAAAGGATGGCACTATCAACATTTGTTGAGCTTGTCGCCATCCCAGTGAGTCACTCAGGCATGTGCAATCGGGATTTTCGGCTCTTGCTAACACTGAGTATTTCCACAGGCACAACCAAGCAGCCAAAATCCTTCACCAAGAGCTTGAAGCTCTGAAGTACGGTTTCCTGGATGAAAGACTATAAGTACACACCGGTGCCAAAACTTAAGCGTGATGGGGTACGGCTCTACTGGGATCGGTCCACCATCAGTTAACCAGAATCATCACGGACAGGATGATTCTGGTTAATAAGCTTGATATCGTGCTGATGGATCGGGCACAGTCGAGGGTGTTTTTAGTGGCCATCACCATCGAACATGGCGAAAACCTCGTGAGAGTGGAGACAGAGAAAAACGAAAGTATCTAGATCTGGCTCACGAGGTTTGCGGCATGTGGCAAGTGGAGTCCACTGAAACCATCCCAATCATCATTTCTGCAAATGAGTTGATCACAGTCTGCCTTAATCACCATCTGAAATGGTGTTTCATCCATTCCACCAAGTGGTAGTTCCAGCCAAGATGCACAATGTGGTATTTTTAGGTGTGTGGTCAGGATCGGATAGGGAGCACTTAACAAAAGTCCAAAAAAGTAAAAAAATTGCCTTAGAAACTCTTCATATATTCGAAAAAATACAGATTTTTAAACTTAAATAAAACCAAGGTCAATGGTTCTACAGCTTTGGTGTCATAATAAAAAATGTTTAGGGGGACAAGTTCTAACGAAATACAGCAAATTTTTTTTTTGGCCGGCACTTTCATATTTAGCCCAAAAATGTATGAATCGTGGAGGATCTCCTTTAATTAAATGAGGTCATTAGGCGGGTCCCCACCGGACGATCCATCGCGCTCCGATCGCACACGGCAGGAGCGCGATCCAAATGTGCAGGCGGTGTGGACGTGCCGCGCGCGATCCATGCGCTCGTATTGGAGCGCGCGCTCCCTGCTGCACCCGATCCGTACATTGTCGGTTTTTTGCCAGCCTCAAAGATGCCTCACTTGCGTGGCGCATGCGGTGTGGACGTTTGTATGTTGTTCGCGCGATCCACCACACCATGGACATCTCGCATAGTCGCCGTCTAATATCGCTTTATAAGGAATTTAAATGTTTATGGGACCCAAAAGATGTTAATTATACACTGAAAAAAATGCAGTCCAACTAAGATGCATTTTCTCTTAGTTGGCATTAAAATGTTTGGAATATTAATGTTTTTATTTCCTTTTAACAAGATTCGATACTTAATTGAACAACTCAATTTTGTTCATATCTACAAAATGCATATTGTTTATTAAAATCAACGATCTTCGTTACATCATACATTTTTATTTTTTGTTGTCTATGTCTATCATTTTATTTTGCTAAATTAAACAATTAGTTTGTTGTAGGTAACACTATAACTTTCATCGTTTTTAACAACTACCATGGTTGATATAAGATACCTACTTGTCTAAATCAACCAAGTAAAGTGGTCATATTTACAAACGCTTTGTAAATTCAGCAAAGTGTACTTGTTGCGCGCACGCGGGCGACAGGCGATACCCCCTCGCCCGCGCACCCCGCTCGGTACACCGGCATTGCGTCATAATTCATATTCAGTTTATTTTTGCAACGGCAACGGTTTTTGTTCTTTCGACTGTGCGAATCCTGCTATTGTGCTTTATTTTGGTGTGATTTTAGTTTATGACCCGCTCGTGGTGTCATTTAGCATTGATTTTTTAATATTGCGATTGCAAAAAGTGAAACACATGGACGAAGTTGTCGAGCTACTAAAAACATGGGAGCTTTCAGAACTAATCCCAGTATTTGAAAGTAAGTGAGAATATTTATGTACATAGATTTATTTATTTTGTGACTACAAGGCATTTTATTGAGGTTTCTTGTATGCTATGCTATTAAGCATTTAATCATAGCTGCTAGAAAAGTAGGTACCTACCTACTGTTCGAGCAAATGGTGATGTCGCAGTAGGATAGTTATAGCCGGCGTATAGTTATACGGAATCGGTATAACCATCCTACTGCGACAGTGACACGTTTATAACACGTTTGGTGAACATGCATGACGAAACCCAAAAATAGTGTGTTCATACTCTTCAAGTCCTGTAGGCAGTTATAGCGTTTTTATAAACTACTAAACAATTTTTGGAAATACTGAACTAAGTGTGTACCTAATTTAATACTAAATCCATATTCCCTTCTGAACCATTTTCACGATAATACTTAATTAAGAAACAAGGACACACCACACCATTATTAAATAAATATTCTTACACTCTAACCAATTATTTAATTAGTTATTAAAATCACTACATAACTAACATTCTACTGTAATTTTAGAGAATGCAATCACCATCCAGGCGTTATCAGCCCTGACCCCAGATGATGTCAAGGACATCATACCGCAGACAGGGCCAAGGGTGCTTTTCATGAGGTGCTGGAGAACATGGAAAACGGAATTTTCAAGCAGCACTTTATCTCTATCAGTAAGTTTTTCGTTCAACACACACACATTACACAATTATGTGCAGTCAGTACCTAAGTAAGTATTTACAAATTAAATAAAAATATGATTAATTGTCAGTCGGGGGGCTCTACTAAGTAAATACTAATATTAATATTCATAGCCTCAAACTGCCAATTAATATAATTTGTTAACTTTGTAAATACTTACTTAGGTGCCGATTTTATACATGTAAATGAATGCGTCTTGTTTTCATCTTTTTAGTCAGTTGGATTTTTTAATTATTATTGACATATGACAATCTATACATATTTCTTTTGTTTGCAGAACCTGGATTTGATCAATTTTGAAATTGGCGAGGAAGTCACAAGGGAAAGTGACCTTAACCCTAATAATTTTATTATTGTGCCTGCCGAGCAATCAGAAAATGTGCCCCCAAATAATCCGATAATAAACATACAACCAGAAAGTCCTCTTCATACAGGAGTAAGTTAAGCAACATTTAATATGGATTTACAAAAAAAAACATTTACTTAAGTTTGTTAGGTCTTTTTTTTAAATAATTTGTTGTTTACTTAATTTTATCAAGACTGATTTTATTTCTTTATAATGAGTAGGTAATATTTTAAAAAATAGATCAATCTAGGTCAGTACACTGACCTAGATTGATCTATTTAACATTAACATACTCGTTGCGTGCCTACTAACCACCTTAACATAGACTTGTTATTGTTTAGAGCATTTTTAACACTGTAATCAGTACACAGCGAAAGGAGATTGGCGAATTCCATAGAGCTTCTGACCCAGACGAATTAAACTGAACACTGAACTCCCACGTTCACGAATCAAACTTCTCATGCTTGTTCTAGTAAGCCAGACTAACAAAAAATTAATCAAAGTCTATCAAATAAAGTTGGGAGAAAAAAGATATTCACTTGTATTGCCATGTAACGGTTATTTATGAGGTGTACTTGTGACTAATTATATTTTTTATTCCCAACTTTTAAAAATATGGGGTTTACACAGAAAAATACTCTGAAAAATATTAATTAAAATTAAACGTTTTCTGAATCTGAACGGTTTTTAAAAATGCTGGGTCAAAATTCGCCAACCTCCTTTACCTACACCATGATTTTTTACACAAACAACTTTTGCTATGGAACCGACTTCGAAATCTCAGAAAACAAATAGGCTTCCTCCTACAAAATGTCAATACCTACTTGTCCAAAATGTATCCAATGGGGAAGTCAATTTTTTTTTAAGATTTCATAGTAAAAGTTGTTTGTATTTGTATAGATGAGTCATTTCATCTGCTGAATTTTTCGTAGTAACTACAAAATCAGCCTGTATAATGGGTACAAAAAATTCTTTTACATCTTTTACTTAAATTTTTTAGGGTTCCTACCAAAATGGTACAAATATACCCTTATAGTTTTGCCATGTCTGTCTGTCTGTCCGTCCATACGACCATCCATCCATCCATCCATCCGTCCGTCCGTCTGTCCGTCCGTCCGTACGCGGCTATTACTTCCCAACATCAACATCTGATTCAGGGAAATGAAACTTCGCGCTATCGTTACTTCGTGAAAACGTTCGACAAAATGAAACTTCGCGTTATTAAAGCTTCGCTCAAATAAATAGGTTGGCCAATCATGCCTTCGGTGAACAGTGTTCGCGTAAATGATATTCAACCAAACGTTTTTCGCGAAATCATAGGAGACCTAATAGTACTGTTTAAGACACTCAATATAGGTAACCTCTAACCTGTATTTGAAACTATGGGCCTACCAGGCCGGCTGAAAAGTTAAAAGCCTAACATATTAAAACGTCTAAAGTTTAGTCTAAAATGAAAGATATTCATTTAATTTTGTTTTTAGCCACTTGAAAGTATATTGGTGAAGTCCCTTGAAGCATCTTCCCTGCTAATATACAAAGGTGGAACACTTGATGGGGATGCTACCAGAAATTTATTAGCTTCCATAATAGCTAAAGAAATATTAAATGAACACACCAACTCGCCAATTCAGGGTCCTATCTATTTTAAGTGGGCAAACTTTATTAAAGATCTCTTCCCAGGTGAAAGGATCACCACCTATTACATACCTGCCTGCACAACTGCATCTGGTGCAGTTCTACAAGCACGAGGTAAACTTGTACATCAAGTGCTAAATCAAAGGAGACGTTTACAACAATTGGGGGCTCTATCATCTAAAGGAAAGAGAAAAAGGGAAGAAAGCCCTGCCTTCACATCTTCATCTCCCAGACCTTTGCCTGCTAGTATCGGTAAAACCGAATCATTGGAAAACGTCGCTGAAGATTTGCAGTGGCTTCGGAATTCATCAGAGCCTTGGAGCCTGGTAGAAACCAAATGGAGAAAAACTTTTAAACATAGAAGTATCCAACTTCAAAATAGCGACAGCAATCAAACTTTAGAGTCGTATATAAATGAGTATCCGGCGCTAAAGAAACCGTATGGTTATACTCTGGTAAGGATCTTTTTAGGGTTCCGTAAAAAAATGGTACAAAAGGAACCCTTTTAGCTTCGCCATGTATGTCTGTCTGTCCGTCCGTCCGTCCGCGGGCTACAGCCGAGAATGCTAGAACTAGGAAGCTGTAATTTTGCACGAATATACATATTATATACGCCGAGAGAACTGTAGAATACAGGGTGGCCGGTCAATTGACGTCACAAAAAAAAAATTAGGTCCGGTATGCTGTGGGGTACCCGAATCACCCCCATGTATGTTCCGAGATTTTTTATAGTTTTGGAGTTATGATTTTTTTTTCGATTTTTGGAGGAATTTCGACATGACCATCTTAAAAAATTAAAAAAAAAAAAGTAAAAGACTTTTTTAAAGTTTTTTTTTTGCAACTCAATTCTCATGAGTTGTACTTTTATGCATAAAATAATCAGCTTCGTAACTTTGATAAAAGTGAAATGAAAATGTTGGTCTAAAGTTAAAAATTTACGTTCCGTGAATTACAACTTAAATTTTCAACTTTAAATTAAAAATCTAAACAAGTGATTTTATGATTTCTTAGTTAGTCTTAAAAATGCGCCAAACTCTCAGCTTTCATAATAATAATAAATAAGTGGTACTTTGTGGAGAGAATTTGGCTAAAATCGGTCTTCAAAGACAGCAAGGTGGAAAATTCTTAAAATTAGCTAACTGATTAAAAAAATTTTAACATTTGTTAAGTATCTATCTCTCTCACTCTCGGGGGCGTGAGGGGCTCAGCCGACCGAAGCCAACGCAAAACAAGTTCGTTAGTTACCGACCTCAGTTGTGCTCACATTGTGTTTAGTGCTAGTCGTGTCGCCATTTTGTTATTGCCCACGGACTCCGCCGCTGCTTACTTGTTTGACTATTTAGCTCGTTTATTGGACTGTGTTTTGTATTCTGTTTTGGACTTTGTTTACTTGGAAGTGTATGAGATGAATTACACGTTAAGTGAATATGCAGAAATGCATTATTTTTATGGAGTTGCACGAGGAAACGGCGTTGAAGCATCGCGTCTGTATCGCGAACAACTTCAACGTCGTGGTGGACCGCAACCTCCACGATATCCCGACCATCGTGTTTTTATTAACACGCACAATACCCTAATGGCAGGGCGCATTCCTGGTCAACGCGGCAATCGTGAAGGAATCTTTAGAGCAGACCCGGATCGCACAGAAGTGGTGCTGGAAGCAGTTCAGAGAAACCCGTCAACGAGTACGAGAGCTGTGGCTCGTGCTCTAGGCATTCCAAGGACTTCTATCCAAGCCATACTTCACGATGAAGGATACCACGCGTTCCACATTCGTCGAGTGCAAGCTTTACAGCCGACAGACCACCAATTGCGCATTGATTTTTGCCAAACCATGTTACGAAAAGAGCAAGATGATCCTGGATTTTTCAATAAAGTTTTATGGTCAGATGAATCAAGATTTGAGCGATCTGGAATATTCAATATTCATAATTACCACACGTGGGCGACTGAAAATCCACACGCTGTGAGAGCTTCAACATTTCAACATCGTTTTAGCGTTAACTTGTGGTCTGGTGTCCTCAACGGCGAGCTAATTGGTCCGTTTGAATTGCCAACCAGACTTGATGGAGCAACCTACAGAGACTTCTTAGAAAATGAACTTCCATTGTTGCTGGCAGATGTAAGTCTCGAACTTAGACGTTCTATGGTGTTTCAAAATGACGGCGCCCCGTGTCACTACGCAACACAAGTCCGCAATTATTTAAATGAAAAATACCCCAACAGATGGATAGGACGCAGTGGACCAATTAGATGGCCTCCACGTTCACCTGACCTCAACCCAGTCGATTTTTTCATTTGGGGCTATTACAAAGAAATAGCATACGCCCGAGAATGTTCGAGTGAACAAGAGCTGAGGCAGAAGATTGTAGAAGCCCAACGTATTGTAAGTGAGAACAGAGAAGCATTTAGACGGTTGAAACACAACTTCTTACGAAGGTGTAGGATGTGTATTGCTGCTGGAGGTGGCCAATTTGAAAACTTATTGTAAATTTTAAAAATAAATGATGTTTACATTATGATCTGTATTTCTTAAAACTTTCCTTATTTAACCAACACGGTAGGTTTCCAGCATTCTCTAATCATTAATTAGCTTTAGGAATGATAAAATTTTTTTTAATCAGTTAGCTAATTTTTAGAATTTTCCACCTTGCTGTCTTTGAAGACCGATTTTAGCCAAATTCTCTCCACAAAGTACCACTTATTTATTATTATTATGAAAGCTGAGAGTTTGGCGCATTTTTAAGACTAACTAAGAAATCATAAAATCACTTGTTTAGATTTTTAATTTAAAGTTGAAAATTTAAGTTGTAATTCACGGAACGTAAATTTTTAACTTTAGACCAACATTTTCATTTCACTTTTATCAAAGTTACGAAGCTGATTATTTTATGCATAAAAGTACAACTCATGAGAATTGAGTTGCAAAAAAAAAACTTTAAAAAAGTCTTTTACTTTTTTTTTTAAATTTTTTAAAATGGTCATGTCGAAATTCCTCCAAAAATCGAAAAAAAAATCATAACTCCAAAACTATAAAAAATCTCGGAACATACATGGGGGTGATTCGGGTACCCCACAGCATACCGGACCTAATTTTTTTTTTGTGACGTCAATTGACCGGCCACCCTGTATAATCTAATCTAATCATAACCAGTGCACTTCAAAGGTCACATGTTATAATGGTGACTACGGAACCCTAGACTGCGCGTGGTGCGACACGCACTTGACCGGGTTTTTTTATAATAATGTCGTAATTTTTTACTTTATTTTGTATACTATTTTTCAACTACTTTCGGTCGCCTGATTGCGCCAAAATACAAAGTTTTGATAACAAAATATTATTTTACTGTACAGTTGGTCTGATGATAGAGCATGAAACTAGAACTTCTCTGATGTTTAAACATACATAATACAATCTTTTTTAAGCTCACTTGATTTGATATAGCCTTATGTTAGTTTTGTTTGTTCTTTATGTTTCTCTATAAGTGATAATCATTTTATGTGTTGTGCTTAACAGTTAACTGCCGACTTTAAAGAAGCCTATGCAGACGACGAAAGTAATTTATTTATATACTTTCCTATAGTGAAAACAAGAATCCTGGAATTATTAAAGAAGAAGAAAACTAAAGATAACTTTGCCCTGCACTGGGAGCATGGGCAGGATATAAAAGCTTTATCCCCCGATTTTATCCACTGACAGGGGATAAACCTATCTTTTCCCTATGCTAGAGCATGGCGACAGGGGAAAGGAGAAGTTTATCCCTATTTGACATTACAAGTGGAGCAACTTCCCCCGGATAGAGCATGGGGACAAGTGAAAGTGACTTTTCCTTTTTTGACTTTTGAACTACGAATCACCTATTTACTGTCAAAATCACGAGTATAGATAAAAATAATGACTTTTTGAGATCGAATTGACATAAATTTTGAAGTATTGTGGTATTTGTACCTCCTACTTCCATGATTTTCTTATAATGGCAATAATTGCGGGGATAAATTTTCTCCCATTTTATCCACTGTCAATATTCTTCCACCGCTGAGCCCATGCTCGACGGGTGGATAAGGGGATAAACATTTTATCCTTTTCCCGGGGATAAAACTTCTCCCGCCCATGCTCGCCCTGCTGGAGTTGCACCGTCTCGCCGATTGTAAGTTTTATTTCTGTTTAAGTATTAAGTCACGTGATTATTCACAATAAATAAAAACTAATTACATATTAAAATTACACTACATTAAAATATAATACATTTACTACTATGTAGCTATAAGTATTTGATGTAGCTTATTTTTATTGTAAATTGTAATGAAAATAAAATAATAATATAGTTAAATACTTATTATTTTATTTTTTCTCATTTGAATCAAACTTAAATATGGGCTATATATAATGTTCCTTTGTTTCAGCATCCAGAGAAGAAGATACAAATATTGCAGCATTTTTATCTATTCCCTATCTATTAAATTCAACAACGGTAAAATCAAAGAATAAACAAACAAAAGGGAAGCCTAGCTTCAGCTGGAAACCATCGAAGGCAGAGATGCGTGATGCCTTTATCAAACATTTAAAATCTGATGCTGAAATCGGTCAGTATAGAGAAAATCGGCATAAAAGCCTACAAAACAAAGGTGTAACATCACAACCTTACGTGGTTATTGTTGGTGAGTCTTTAAATGACATCAAAACGTATTTAGTAGTCATTAATGAATCTGTAATTTATCAGAGGGACAATATTTTGCAAGCTGTCGACACTTGTTACAAATCTATTTGGGCATTAAATGCAGAGTATGGGGTTGATTCATATGCGATATGGTATTTTATACAAAGAGCTGTTTACAAAATGACATCAAAGTTTGATCGAGGCTCAACCTCAGCCGAATCTCTTTTAACAGATTGTAATATTTTATCTAATTTGTAATTATTAATTTTGAATTCATGATGAATAATAAATTTTACATGAATGTGTTACAATGAGAATGTCGAACAATATAGGTTACATAGGTACCTGTTTCTGTGTTGCGTTTTTCTGTTGACAATTTATGTTTGTTATTATTTTTTTAGCATTGCAGTTAAGACTGATTATATTATTACTAAAGAATAGAAAAGTTAGTGTAATATATCAGAATACATTAAGTGCATTAAGTGTAGTTTTTAAGAACTTTATTTGAAACTAGCTGTATTTTTGTTGTTCACCATGTTAACTTGTTTTGTATGTCGTACACAATTGTTAAATATAAAGAAACTCAAGTCACACTTTACGTTGATACATAGTCCTGACGAATTAAGAGTATATGTATGTGTAGAAAATGACTGTAATCGCCAATTTCAGTTGTTCAATTCTTTTAGAAGACATATTTTGCAGAATCATTTGCTGAATCAAACGGATGACGTCTTATTAAGTACAGTAGGAGTAAATTCTGACCATTCATCTAAAGATCCTATTAGAGACCACTTTCAAATGCAACCATGTTCTTCCCACGACGGGCTTTTCTCTGAACATTCCTCTGGAGATCTTATTAAAGACCACACACAAACGCAACCATGCTCTTTCCACGAAGGTAGCCACCTTATAGGTTCTCTACAAACTATGGAAAGTGAAGAGATGGTTGAGAACGCATTTGCATCTTTTATTGCAAGTCTATATGCTAATCAATCATTGCCGAGGAACATTGTTCAAACTGTAATTAATGGATATAGTCAACATATGGCCATACCTCTAGGTTCAGCAATTAAGAAGCAACTTGAAATGTTGTGTTTAAATAACATAATCCCACAAAGCAACCTCAGATCTATCGTAAATGCAGTTGAACCTCTGTTGATAGATCCGTTAACTAAACTTGATACTGAACATAAACGATTACAATACTTTAAAAACAAGAACACATTTATTGAACCGGAAACAATTGTGATAGGTGAAAGATTGGAAAGAGTGAAGCGAAAAAATGTCAGTCGCCTTCTACCAATAACATGTGAACAACATTTTATACCACTTCGCAAAGTGTTAAAGTCATTTTTTTCACTTCCGAATGTTCTTTCTGAAACGTTAGATTACATGCGTCAGCTTAAATGAGCAGATGATAATATAGCTATAGAAAACTTTATTCAAGGGTCCTTTTGGCGTAATAGGATGTACCAACGCCAAGGTAAAATAGTTATACCTATATTTTTATTTTTCGATGACTACGAGATAGGAAACCCATTAGGTTCTCGAGCTGGACAGCACAAGTTAGGTGCGGTTTACGTGTCAATTCCTTGTTTACCGCCAAGTCGTTCATCAGCGCTTAGCAATATATTCCTCTTTCTTCTATTTCATTCATCAGATAGAGTTTCATTTGGGAATAATGTTATATTTAACTGCTTGATTGAAGAGTTAAACTATCTCAGTGAACATGGAATTGAATTTGCCCTACCAGATTTTACAGGCATCGTTCACTTTGAGCTCGGTTTGATCTTAGGGGATAATTTGGGTTTGCATTCTATATTAGGTTTAGTTGAAAGTTTTTCTGCAAACTTTAGTTGCAGAATTTGTAAAGTTCCGAAGCAAGTTATGAGAACTCAATGTTGGGAAAATATAGAATTATTACGTGATTTATCTGATTACGAATCGGACCTTCGTGTTGGTAATGCTTCGATGACAGGTATTAAAGAAAAATGTGTTTGGTTTGGTATTAAACATTTTGATTTATTCAATCAAATAGGTGTCGACTGCATGCACGACATATTAGAAGGTGTTGCTAAGTATGTAATGCAATTTGTACTTATTCAGTACTTGAGAAAATTCAAACTTTTTTCATTGATTGAACTCAATAATAAAATTCATGCCTTTGATTATGGTCCTGACTATAGAAATCAGCCAACTACTTTAGGAATGGAGCATATAATTAATGGAAATGTGCGTATGACATCCTCGGAGATGCTAACTTTATTGCGATATTTTGGCTTATTAGTGAGTTCGTACCAAGAGGGGATGAAACTTGGAAGTTATATCAAAAATTAAGAATAGTTTTGGAAATAGTTTTATCCACAGCTTTTGCGAAAGGAACCGAAGAGTTATTACAGACTGCTGTATCGGACCTTAACACTTTGTATTTATCACTCACCAAAGATTCGTTGAAACCAAAATTTCATAATCTAATTCATTATCACTCAGCATTAAAAAAATATGGTCCTATTGTTTCTTTGTGGTCGATGCGATTCGAAGCTAAACATCGTATATTTAAAATGGCTTCAAATGTTTCTTTCAACAGAAGAAACATTACGCTATCTTTAAGTATGAAACATCAATTACAATTAAACGAAATGTTTTTAAAAGGTAAATTGTCTGATACTCTTAGGACTGGGCCTGTTTCTCGTGCTATGTCTGCGGAATCTACTGATGATCAATTCATACGGTCTAGTTTACAATTATGTAATGAAAAAACTCTTGTACATGTTACTTGGGCCACTGTATGTACTATACGGTATGTAAAAGGGACTATCTTAATTTATAATACTTCCTCTGATGGTTTAATGCCACTTTTTCTCAAATTGCATAAAGTTTTATTGTATGACACCAATAGTCTCATTTTAATGGGACATTTAATGCAAACGTTAGAATTTGATGACCATTTGTTTGCTTACGAAGTTATAGAACCAGAAATAAAGAAAATTGTAGTCCAATTTCACAAATGTTTATTGTTTCCTATCCCGTGCAATATAAATATTCTTAGTAATGGAAAAAATATGTAACTGTGCGAAGTGCTTTATAAATGAATAAAGTTAATTGAATTGGAAATAATTGTTTAATTGCTATACTTTTTAGAACCTATTTAAAGTTTACACAAGGCTAATAGTCAAACAAAAATTGGGAGAGTATACTTAATAATACAAGCAAATTGACTATGGAACCAACTTTAAAATCGCAAAATTAAACAAATGTGCTATATTTTAGTAGACATTATTATATACATACTTCATTTGTATAATAAAATAAAATCTGTTATAACGCGTTTTTTAATTTGTTTTAATAGTGAAAGTTGCTTGCATTGTTATTAAGTACAATAGCAAAAGTAGCTCTTAAATCGAATCTAATAGGTAATCAATGATGATTGATGACTTAAGAACAGATTTGATCATCTCCTCTTGCTGTTGCTGTACCTTACCACTTTCGGTTTGTTCAAACCATTCTCTAATACGTACATCCACAATTTTTTTCAGGATGAGTGCGCAATATGAGCCATAAAATTGTTTCATCTTTTGGTTAATTGCAACATGCCTATCATTACCCAAATAGATCATGGAGAATAATCGCCCCAAGCCACATCGGCAAAACTATGTGCCTACAATTATCGTTCTTTTGTTTGTCAACAAAGTAAATTGTATTCAATAATTATTGTTTTTTAAGTAGTATAGCCACAAAGTTACTTAATTGTAATAATTATATTGTTCTGTTGCTGTCCACGTTGCTTCATTGAACACAATTATTGTTAATTTTTTTTAGTTAAAAAGGTCAACTTACCTTAGCTCTTCCGAACTACAGAAACATTAGTTTTCTCACTGATTATGCTGGCTCACAGTGTAATAAGCGGTTGAAAATTTTAAATCAGTGTCTCTATAGTTCAATGGAAGAACTATCGCCCGGATAGCGAGAGCTTGTGGGTTCGATTCCCACCTGGGGTAAGTCGCATTTTTTCAAGTGAAAAATACCATCTTATCAATAATTGTGTTCAATCAAGCAATTTGGCTTATGTACAACAGAACAATAATTATTATTTATTACAATCAAGTAACTTTGTGGCTGTACTCAGGAACAATAATTATTGAAAACAATTTACTTTGTCGCTGCACAAAATTACAATTATTGTTGCAACAAAGTGAATTTGTTGCTGTACAAAAGAACAATAATTCTTGCAACAAAGTAGCTTTGTTGCTGCATAAAATAATAATAACTGTGGCAACAGAGTAACTTTGTTGCTGCACAAACGAACAATAATTATTGCAATCAAGTAACTTTGTTGCTGTTTACAAAAAAAGGATTATTGTAAACAAGTGACATTGTTGCTGGATAAAAGAACAATAATTACTACGATCATACAACTTGTTGTAACTAGCATTATTACTTCGTTGATGTACCAATGAACAATATTTATAGCAATCAAGTTACTTAGTTAATATAACAGTAATTCATGTCTATGTCGAATATGAGGTTAGTTCATTTAACTCCGTTATTTGCTCGAACTGTCTAAGATCTTAGCTTATGCAATATAAATATTTAAGGCACCTTGTTGAATCTCTTAATAATGTTTGTCAATGTGATAAGGTTTCATTCTTCAATTAGGTAAGATCTAAGCTAAAATAAACCATATAGTCGTGTCTAAACCAAAACAATACTTAGTTGACGTAACAAAAAAAGATTTAACAAAGTTATTTTAGTTTCAGTAGATAAGATCTTGTTAGGCTCATATGGAGTCAAGACGTGTGATTACGTTAAACAAGATCTTTATTATAGTGAACATTTTTTTTTTTCAGTGTGGACCACAATTATAGTTCCGCGGACGAGCACGACGACCTACAACTTACGCAACGGCAAAGTAATAGGCATGGTGGTATCAAAAAGTTTAGCAGTAGTGAAGAAAAGCTTTGGTGAATGTCCCATATGCTTCGAAGAACTTGGCAGCGAGCCTATAGTCTCAACCAGTTGTGGTCACGTCTTTTGTGAAGAGTGTCTCAGAACGTCCTTAGCTTGGAGAATGAGATGCCCCACTTGCAGGTGTATCCTGAGAAAAAAAACGGCCTTTCACCCCCTATTTTTAAATCACAAGGATTTCGAATAAATGTTTGTATATAAGAGTAATGCCATAAAAAGTAATAAGCCGTTTTATTGCAACCTCTAAAACGAAATTTCCTCTACAACCGCACCGCTCGCCACCGACCGCAATTTCACCCTCACCACCTGGGTGCCTGGAACACTTCGACCATCCGTTGTGCCAGATCTTTTTTCCCACGTACTTTGAGACTGGAACCTTTAATTTACGCGTTACGGCGCAGGTGGAGCAGGGGCATTAACATTAATAATGACTAACAAAAATGTTAGAATTATTTTGCTGTAATCCGCCAACAGAAAAAATCTGTATGGTCAAACATGCAATTATAAGCTAAGCACCGCTTACCTCCCCAACCAAGCAATAAAGCAAAGTTCCCAAGCAAGCAATGCCACCACCACTCACATGCACCACCACACAAGACTTTTATATTACTATCGACGTACGTTTCGCCCCGACACCGGAGCATCCTCGGGAGATATCGACTTTACAATGCTGTATTGTCTAGTCAATACAGCATTGTAAAGAGATGACTGGTGTTGTAAAAAGTGTTGTTTTATTTTTAGCTTCAATACCAAATTTTAATTTCCACTAGAAAAAAAAAAAACAAAATAATGCTATTTTTACAAAAATTATTAAATTATATGTGTACGCCTCTAAGACGTATATTTAGGCTTTGTGTACTTCTGAAATAGATTAGGCTTCTAGGGTTAATTGATGGAATGGTCGTCTTGCTCGCAAGTGACTTCCGGCAGACACCGCCGGTCATCGAACGAGGTACTGCGACAGACGAGAAAAACGCGTCTCCCAAATCTTCACCGTTGTGGAATAAGGTGGAACGGTTGCAGCTGGAAACTAACATGAGAGTTCAGCTCTTCAAGGATCGGGAATCTGGACTCGGCACGAACCCTCCTCGAAGTCGGTGAAGACCGCATACCGATGGACACTGATGGCCATATAATATTTGATACTCGGTTCAGCACTGTAGTAAGCTCGGAAGACCACCTAATTGATGAGGTCTTTCCGAACTTACAACAAAACCTAAGCAACGAGGAGTGGTTGTGCGAAAAAGCAATTAAGGCACCTAAGAATGAATCGGTGGGAAAAATCAATAAAAAAATAATTTACTAAGTGCCTGGTGAGGTGACCACCTATACGTCAACAGACACAGTGATTGCAAATGATGACGCAACTACATACCAATCGAGTTTTTGAATTCGCTAGAGCTATTAGGGGTGCCATCCCACAAGTTAGAGCTGACGATTGGTGTGCCTGTTATACTGATACGTAATCTGGATGCACCCAGATTGTGTAACGGTACCAGGCTACGTATCACAGAGCTGAAAAGGAACATTGTGCAAGCCACTATCTTCAACGATGGAGCCAAAGGAGAAACGGTATTGATACCCAGAATCCCCATCATAACCACTAATTTACCTTTTCAGTTCAAACGCTTGCAATTTCCCTTGAAAGTGGCCTTGTCAGTCACCATCAATAAAAGCCAGGGGCAAACTTTTAAGGTAGCCGGCATACACCTGGGCACCCCATGCTTTTCCCACGGACAGCTCTACGTGGCTTGCTCGCGTGTATCGAGAGTCAGAAATCTTTTTGTTTACGCAGAAGACAACAAGTCCCGGAACGTTATCTACCCCTTTCGGACCGCTCCAATACAATTGTGCGGGTCACAAAGTCGAGTATAGCTCAGTAGTTTTACGTTGATAGTGGACGGGCCGAGTACAGTACGATTATAAGCCTAAGTATGTCATGCTCTCTTGAAACATTTCTGTGGTGGTGTCGTGTGGTGCGGGTTGTTACGTTCCGTCAAATATGGTTGAGCGAAGCAAGGTTTTAACCACATTAGAAAGTTAGAACCCAAAAGTCGACAGGAAAAAATGGGTCAGCAAAGATTTGAAAATGTTATTGCGTTACATAAAGACTATAAAGTGTTTTTAGAGACTTTAGGTTCTGGTGCAAAGTTATCCGTATAGAATTAACTTCTGGAGGGGATTGAATCAGTTTATAAGTGGAAGCTCTATGTATATGTGTCGAGTTAGTCATCAAAGATACTAGAGACCGCACGTGTGTTTGCCTACGAACCCCCTCATCCCCCTGCCTCACCACATTACAACAGAAAGGGATTCCATTCCATAAATGTCATGATTGTAAGATTTGTTTCAATTATATTTAAAAATAATGTGATATACCTAACTATAACTTAATTCTTTGCTAATTGTTCAATTTACAGATCTGCGACTATGAACTAAATATCTTGTCAATGGATGCCAGCAACCCAGGCTCTTCTCATGATTCAAGTGTGTGGCAGAGTCACCCACTCCGTCAGCACTTGAGTCAGCTATCAGAAAATGGGGAACAAGGTGTTATGATAACTGTCTCTTTCATATAAACTGTTACGCAATCCAGTCATAACTAGCTATCACGCAATCCGGTCGTCTAGCGTAGCTAACTAAGATTGTCGATGTAATTGTCTTTGACTTTGATAAGTCGTCGTCTAATAAAGTGCTTGAATAAAACCTTGTGTATTAAACATGGTGTCAGAATTAGTTAAAAAAGTAAAATTCAAATAAAATCGTCAAAAGTCTATAATAATCGTCAAAGTAGTTTCTAATCGATGAAAGGTATATAATCCTTATAGCCCAGCACCGTCATGAGTTAGTATTGGTTGGATTTTCAGGTGACAGTGGCTATCCTCTGAGGAAAACAACGATCACCCCAATCCTCAACACCATAGAGGGAACGCCAGAACACAACTTCTATAAAATGCACGTGACTGCACGCAATACAATTGAACGCTGTATAGGAGTTTTGAAAGCACGTTTCAGGTACAGTAAATAAAATCCTGTTTGAGATAATATTTAAAAAAAAGGGTGTCCTAGACAAATAAAAAAAAATTACAAATTACTTTTTTCATATGTTTGCTTGGCGTACGTGCAGGAACACATTCCATTGTGGTCATCGTTGCTGTAATTAAGTGGGCGCACGAGCCACAGTTTGTCTCTGCCGCGCCGACCCTTAGAGCACACGCCCTATAGGTGTGTTGAATAAATAGTGCCTTCAAGAGTAGGTACACGGTTATTTATTTCGATGTCACGCATGACGCAACCCTTCCAGTAGAGAGACGAGAGAGAGAATATTTGTTGTTAATATTTTTAGGTACTTTTAAATATTTTTATCACGTGTTTATTATTATTAAGTTAAAGTAAGAATGATCGAAGGTACGGAATAAATTAAGAACCTTTTTTTTTAGATTTGCTGTCAAAATTATTCAAACTATTGAACGAGGGCAACCTTTGCTGGTAGCAGTACCACAGCAATGGGAACAAGATGGGGTCTTATATTGGCCTAGAAAAAACTCTGAGAAGTTACAAAGAAATGAAATTTCTAAACCTAACGTAAACTGGTCCACAAAAAATTGTGTTTTAAAAAGAAACAATATACTTAAATAGCCTTCAAAAGGCTAAATGATTGGCGTTCGCTATACAAGATTTTGCCCGCGGCTCCGCCCCGTGTGGATTTCATTTTTTCACATATCGCGTAGGAACCGTGCATTTTTCTAGATGTGTGAAGTGAAATTAAGATTTTAAGTCGAACAACGTCTGAACATCTTCAACCAGCGACCAACGGGCCTACGATCTACGTCACCTACGTGACTCCAAGTTCCTATCCCACAATAAGTTTTGAAATCAATGAACGAGATGCCCTCTCCTTATTGGCGCGCGTAAATCACGGTTAGTGTTTGTCACCTGTTATGACAAGTTCTTATGCCCGCCTTCCACTGCGAACGGAGCGGACTCCGTACGGACTCCGTTGAGCTCGTTTTGGTAAATTTCATAGAAGTGCATCCACTGCAAAAGAGGGAGCGGAGCGGAGTGAAAGAGTTACAAAATTGGTCGCAGAGTCGAGCGGATTCTCAACGGATTCCGTACGGACTCCGTTCGACTCGCAACACTAATTTTCATAGAAGTGCTTCCACCGCAAACTAGTGAGCGGTGCGGCCTGAGCGAGTCAAAAGGAGTCCGTTGTGTCAAGGCATCGAGAACTAGTTTTGAACGGACCCCGCTCGCAACCCCACCCCTCCCTACCGTCTCTGCCGCTCGATAGATTGGCATTCCGTCGGTAGTCTCCGCTGCAACTCAGTGTGCGCACGAGTCATGGAGCGCTTTATCGAAGCCGTGCGACAGTACCCTTGTATATGGAACATAAACGACAAGGATTATCGCCATGGGGATAAAAAAGAAACAGCTTGGAACGAAATTGTGGGTTTAAATATACCTGAAATAAAAGACAGTAAGTACCTAAACAATCAATATTTTTTATTATAAATGTTTGATTATTGAGGTTGCAGCCCTTGGACCGCACCAGTAGTATTAAAGTAATTACAAAATACATTGCGAACATTGAAAGCCTCTCTTGTGGCTCGTAATCTGTCATTGTTTATCGGAGAAAAAATATTGAAATTGTCTTCCTCTTCTTGATGATAAGTTGATGTAGATGGCGACGACATTAAATAGTTGTGCAATAAACATGTCGCTTTTATTATTTTGTCAACTAATTCAAGTTTACAATCAAATGGTCGACGGTAAGCACGCCATCTACTGGACAATATACCAAAAGCGTTTTCAACGACATTGCGTGCTCTGCAGAGACGATAGTTAAAATGTCTTTTCGCTTGATCTTCGACGGTAGTGTTTGTCGGATACTGTCGAAGTAAGTTCTTACGTAGTGCGAAGGCTTGATCTCCTATAAATACATACGGCACGCTTGGGCCATTATCATCTAAAGACCGATCAGTGGGTAAATCTAATTCATTGTTATCCAACTTCCTACCAAACACACTGTCATTAAGTATACCACCATCACTAAAACGGCCCATAGACCCAACATCAATTACTATAAATTTTTTGTAAGCATCAACAACTGCCAGTAATACGACAGAATAGAATTTTTTATAATTAAAATAGGAACTCCCTGAATGCGGGGGACATTTGATTGCAACATGTTTCCCATCAATGGCTCCGACGCAATTTTTAAATTGCCACCTCAAATTAAAATCATCCGCTATTTTTTCCCAATCTTTCCTTGTTGGTGTTTTCATATACGTGGGTTGCATTTTATCCCATAAAGCAGTGCATGTATCATTTACTGCCCTTGAAACAGTGACTTCACTAATTCGATAATTGTACCCTAGTGTTCTAAATGAATCGCCCGTTGCCAAATACCTGAAAAAAAGAAAGAAAGATTAATATTAAATAATCGACTAATTACTTAGTAACATAGTAACGAACTATTTTTATAATTAAATAAGTTTCTTTGTTTTAGCTAAAACAGCGAAATCCGAGTGGAAAAAATTAAGAGACAATCACAGAGATAGTCTCAAAAGACAAAAGAGCGGCAAAACAGGCCAGGCTGCTGCTTCTGTGAATACTTGGAAATATGCACAAATTATGGAATTTTTGATTCCTTATATGAAAAATCGAGAAAGATCTAGTAATTTAACAAACTCACAGCCTACTCAGAATACCAACAATACTGAACAATCCACATAAGACTCCGGCAATGAACCATCCGGCCATCACACTACACAAGTTTCTTCATATGAAGAACAATCGACTACGTCGATTGTAGCAGATAATGCATCAGAAGAAGTAGAAAGTACACCACAACGAACACCAACACGAAAGAGAAAGAACGACGACATTGTTGATATTATTAGAGAAATAGAAAACAATCATATAAGATGTCAAGAAGATAGAGATATTAGAAGAAAAGAGACAAAACATCCGATCGAAACATTTTTCCAAAGTATGGCACTAACAACAAAATCAATGCCAACGTATCTGCAAAATAGAATCAAGAAAAAGGTTTTAGAAATTATATGTGGTGCGGAAGAAGAATTCGAAACTTATAACATAGCTTCAAGTTACGGTTATTCTACATCATCAGAATCCACGCCCACACTAGCACAACCAAATCAGTCTCCATCAACCTATCAACACTTATAATAATAAACGATTAAAATTACATTAATGCACGATTTTGGGTTAAAGCATAATAAAACTGAATACCCACTCATTAACATCATGAGGTTTTATTTCTTACCTTAGAGTTACCGCAAGTTTTTCTAGTGGTGAAAAAGCTTTTCTAAAGTTCGTGTCTTGTTTCTTTATATCTTCTTTTATAAGTGACAGTATTTCATCAAACTGTTCTCTGCTGACTCGAAAATAATTTTTGAAATACTCATCTTGTAAATCGTAAAACATTCGTAAATCGCCCTTGATAGGTCTCTCTCTGATATGGTTGCTTATCCAAAATCTTGGTTTGCGACGCTTCTTTTTCTTATTATAACTGTAGAGTAGCAAACATTTACTTATTGTATTCAGAAAATCATCTTCACTAGAATCGTCCGACATTATCACTTTTGAAGAATACAACAAACACGTCTCGGTCCCGCCACGAGTCCTCTGACACTGGCCCGCTCCGCATCGCATGGCGCACGCACAGATGGAAGCACACAAACTCGCTCATCTGACCCATTTCATTTTCTACCTAGCTCACTCCGCTAAACTTGGTGGTAATGGAAGGCAAAAATCAGTTTTCTGTGAAACTATTTCTTAGTGGAAGGCAAGATTATATTGCTCCGTTCCGCTCATCTATTTACCGCTCATTACCCTTTGGCAGTGGAAGGCGGGCATTAAAGCTCAACAAAATGAGTTCTGTGAAGCGAAAGTGTTTTACAATTGAAGAAAAAAGTGCAATATTACACCGATTATTGTAATTAAAAAAACGAAGTGTACCTACCGCATTAAAACACAAGTTAAAAAAGTGACTCTCAATTACCGGCCGGTGTGTGAAGTGAAATTAAGATTTAAAATCGAACGTCTGAACATCTTCAACCAGCGACCAACAGGCCTACGGTCACCTACGCGACTCCAAGTTCCTATCCCACAATAAGTTTTGAAATCAATGAACGAGATGCCATTGAGCAGGACTGTGCGACGTGTATGGCTGCTCAAATTACATATACCTACAAAAAGGTCAATCATAGTGATCCTGAAAATCCTTTTCTGGCAGCAGATGGCACGCACACTCAAGGAATTGAGTTTCAGTGGCGTGTCGACAAAAGATACTTTAGTAAAGACAATTACAATTATAGAGAAAATTTTATTCATTTAGGGGCATTCTAATATCGCGATCAGACGCAGCAGCGCGTGACGCTGCAGCGGATAAATATATTAGTGTGGTGTGTGGCGAGTGATCACAGAATAATAGCAGCTGGTAAGATTGATAGCAGGTGGTAAGTAGATACAGGCGGCGCAACGCTTAGCGCCGTGACCTGCAGAGCTATCAGTAAGTCAATTTGTCATTTATGTGTGCATGGATTCAATGAATAAGAAATGTATGATAATCTCCGATGCGTCGGATTAGTGTTGTCTAACAGATATGAGTTTACCAGAATTAGAAACCGATGCTTTCGGTATTGTTAGCAAAAGTGCAGGTAATCAGAGATCAATGCTTTCGGTCATGGTGGCAGCATCATCGGTCCTGGAAGCAACAGTGGTCGCAGTGGTCACAGCGGTCGTGCTGGCAACGTAGTCACGCAGAGAGAGAGATAGAGGGGGAGAGAGTGCTGCTGCTTCCTTGACACTCGAAGTTGTCCTGGAGAGAGTACCGTTGCCACCAGGACACTCGAAGTTGTCCTGATTAGATGAGTCTAATACGGCATAGTGTTGTGACCACCTGGGCACTCGCAGTTGCCCAGATTAGATGCGTCTAATTCGACTTAGTGCTGTGCTTCCTGGGTACAAGAGCAGTTGCCCAGAATGATCAGTAAATCCGACTCAGTGTTGCTGTCACCAGGGTACAAGAGCAGTTGCCCAGATTAGATCAGTTAGACCAGATTCAGTCGCGAGGCTCGGGGGTGGCTAAAGGGGAGGTTCAGGAGGCCACTGAGAGGAAACCTCCCGCACTCTCGGGAGCACTCTCGGGAGGAATAGGATTCCTACCGCAATCAGATGCCGGGAGGAATGTCTATTGCCTGCCACGAGAGGTGCTAGAGAGGGATAGGATTCCTTCCGCAATCAGATGCCGGGAGGAATGCCTGCCGCGAAAGGCTAGAAGGTGGCGTCACTAACTATATTAGTAACTAGAAGCCCGTGCCGACTTCGTCCGGGTTGAAAATTTAAATATTTGTTTTTACGGGACTGATCGCACAGAGCTTCTTATATGAGACGATTGTAAAATAAGATCACCAAAGGAACCACAGGAACCTTCCGCGTTGAAACTCGCCACCGTGCACGGCCGCGCCGGCCGGCAACATTTCATTATTTTGTCGCCCGGAAATATTAATTTTCCGATAACTCCTAAGATATTTATTTAAACTGTATAGTGTAAAGGGCAAATATGTTCTACATTAAATACTTACGATAATAAACATATTTATTTAGATATAGATTGACATCACATTGGTTAAAGAAGCTTCGAAAATAATTCATTATTTTTAATCAAAATTTAAAAGATAGAAATGGTTACTATAAGTTATCCTTAGAAGATAAACATATGCTATCGCGGACTTTTTTTTAGAACTTTTTAAGAGGAACAATTCACCCATACATCATTTTCATCCAATAACAGTATATGACCCAGCGCACGCCTTGAAAACGTTTGAGAGTCGAAAATTTTTCCGACTTCTTTAACAAATTTGCACATAATATCTAGCCATAATACATTTATGTGCATAATATATAGCCTATAACCATCTGGAATAATGTACCTTTGAAATGGTGAATGAATTTTTGAAATAGGTGCGGTGGTTCCAAAGTTTGCTCCGGACATACATACAAACTCAGAAAATTCGCGCTCTCTCTTTATTATAATAGTATAGATTAGAGAATTGGATCGTGTGTTGCAAGTAGTTTGTGACGTACTAGAACAACTTAGATATTCACCGGGTGCCTAAAGTCTAGACACACCCAGGGACAGGTACATAGGCACTCGGCGACAGCAACGACCCAAATGCATTGACGTCAATGTGACTCCAATCAAAGACTGCCAACCAAAGTACTGGGACGAGCTACGAGGACTATTTGATCTAACATCGATCGGTAGTCACTCATCATGTAGTTATAATTAATTGTAATTTTTTTAAATTAATAAATTAAGTTAAATTTTGCATTTTTTTGCATCCCCTGGCTGCCCTCAACATAACTTGTGCGATCAAGTAATACTATTTTTGTTTTTTTTTTTTTTTATAAACAGTTGGTTATTTGCCTTGAAAATTCCACCTTGATGACCAATTTACTCGCCGACTTGTTTGCCGAAAAGAATACCAAATTGCCGCTGACAAGACCAGAACTCTAACAACGACAACATTATTCCATGTTTTTTGAACCCAAACTAGTATAATAAAAAAGTTTTTTTCATTCAAAGCGATCAAGTAATATTATTTTCACCTCTCTAGCTCAAAGAGGGCGCCTTTGCTGGCCAAAACCAGTGAGCAAAAGTCGTTTTTGCTCACTCGGTGAGAAAAAGTGTTTTGAATATAGGACGCATTGGATTGGCGTCCATTTTTTCGCTATTGAGGTGAAAAGTTGTATGTACCACACGATAGCAAAGTTTTTGCTTCTTGTGCCTTTGAATCCCTCACTACTCTCAGGATTCTAACTAAGAATCCTTCGCGCGCTCGGGATTCAAACTAGGCACTCGCAGCAAAAAACTTTGCTATCTTGTTGAACAAATAACTATTTTGATATTTTTTTTCGTAAACATTTGTTATTTTCTTTGAAAATTCCGCTATGATGATCAATTTACCGGCAGATTCATTTGCTTAAAACAATACCAAATTGCCGATAACAAGACCATAACTCTAACAACAACAAGATAATCTCATGTTTGAATGAACGAGTTACATAGTCTACCTACATGGTAACTACAACGACCTTCACATACCTACGGAGGCTAGATTAAACAGATATGAAGATATCTGTTCGTGAAGACGTAATCGTACGTGATCAAGTCGATGACTAGTTAGTAAGAATAGTTATTAGAAATAGAGTATATAAGCTAGGGTTTAAGTATTAGATTTAACCATTAGATCTGTGGTCTAACATTGACACAGTAGTAAGTTAGGCTTAAGTACTTTTTATTAAATTAGTAGTAGTCAAAATCTTCGTTTCCTTTCGTCGAAACCCTTCGTCGCTGTCGCTAACTTAAGTGGCGCAGTCGGTAGGATACTCTAAGGACCTGCGGCAGAAACAGGAGGGGATCCCGAACATTGGATCGCGACTGGAGGGAGCGGAGTGACCGGGAATGGAATTTATGTAAGTACATCAGAATAGTTCTTGAGCTGCTTCCTGAATTCCGCTTTTCCTACCCCTAATTTATTTAGTCCTATATACCTACCATTCCAATATTCGAGAGCCTTGTTAGGTTTTGTTGGGTTATGGTACATTAGTAATAGGTTAGGATTTAGGAGGCGAAAACGAATCTAGGAAAGCAAGCGCCTATGGCGCGTATAAGTAATAAGTAGGGTAAAAGCCGGATAGTCGCCTCGGACGGATACATGCCTCAGTTTCAAATGCTCTATGTTAGACGTATTGACAGTGTTTCTTTTCGGTTATAATTGAAAGCGCCCCCCGCGCAGGCCTCAGTGCCGCGTAAGCCGTTGAAGTAGGCGCACGTGTTTTGTCCGTGTGAGTAAAAATCTTCCGCGGCGATACTTCGACGAGCGTCAGAATTATATTGGTAAGTAATCTCTGTTAAATATTTTTATAACTGATTGCGATTTTCGTAAAAAAAATATTTCTTTGAATGCATTAGAGTTCAAATTGCACTGTTTATTACGTTTTATTGTTAAATATTTTTTATTTATTTCGTAAATAAAAAGGGCAACTATCCGTAACTATACATTTTTAACGAGCAAAGACAGATTTTTTTCTTAGTTATTTTTTCATTTGGTTTTACTATTTTTTCTTGGTGATTTTTTTTTTATTTGTTTTCATTAAAGTTTATATTAAATAAAATAAATATTCAACAGCAAAATGCCTCGCAAGTATAAACGAAAGTCAGGCGTGGTGCCGCGCCACATCAACTGGACAGAAGATAGTTTAGCACTTGCGTTCGAAGAACTAAATAAAAAACAAAAAAGTATCAACGAAATATCCCGGATTTATGGCATATCCTCTCGAACCTTAAGAAGACGGTATGAAAAGAGAAACCAGCTACTGGTAACCCAAGGTATGTCAAGGATTTAAAATTCTATATTTAGCTTATAAATAAAATAATCTATTTACATACCTACCTACTTATCTAATTGTATTTTTAACATTTTTAGGAAAATACCCGGTCCTTGGCTTTGAAAATGAAAAAAGACTAGTATCCCATATACTGAAGCTCGGAGACGCAGGATTTCCTCCTGAAAAGAGTTTAATTCGCCAATTAGCCTATCAGTTTGCCGAAAAACTAGGATTGAAGCACAATTTTAATAATGAAACTAAGATGGCTGGACCGCAATGGTTGAAAAGTTTCCTTGAAAGAAATCCCGAAATAGTTGTGAGGCAAGCTGAGGGCTTATCAATTCAAAGAGCGAAGGGTCTAAGCAGGGCCGAAGTAGCCAAATTTTTTGATCTGCTCATAACCGTCTTAACTGATAATGATTTACTGGATAAGCCGGAGCGAATTTTCAATATGGATGAATGCGGTGTCCAACTCAACAATAAACCTGGCAAGGTATTAGCCAAGAAAGGTACTAGAGTAGTGAAATCACTTACTTCCGGTGAAAAAGGTGAAACAATTACCGTTATTGCTTGTTGCAACGCTATCGGCAATTTTCTCCCACCTGTTCTGATTATCAAGGGGGTAAATAAAAAGCCAGAATTTGAAGAAGGACTTCCTCTTGGTTCCAAAGTTTATATGCAAAAGAAATCAGCATATATTTCCTCAGAACTTTTTTACAAGTGGCTGACTGAACATTTTATACCCCACAAGCCTCCAAGAAAGGTATTACTAATTGTGACGATACATTTCATAACGAACCAAGTCCACTTTTACCGGCTTATAAGATTTTTTTATTTTTTGAAAGATCTATAAATTTTATACATTTTGTGTTTTACCAAATTGACTCAAGTCCAGCGATTTTAGAACAAAATTAGTCTTAAAAGTAGCAGATTTTTTCAAAACGAACCAAGTCCGCGTGCTTTGTGACATCAAAACAAACCAAATCCATTTTGACCAATCACAGCTTAATATGATTCTAAGATGGCCGTCAGTTGCTCGCGGAGTGTTGACTAGTGATCTGTGTGTCTCTCATAAATTTTGTTTTTAACACCAATTTTTTGATATAAGCTATGGAAGGAATACCAATAGTGCCTCCAGAAAAGTCTAGGAAAAGACTGTTTCCAAAATCTAAGCAGAAACGTGAGAAATTGAAGGAAAAACTGTAAGTGTTTGTTAAAGTGAATAGCTCTTCATAGGTTGGTTCATGCCGGTCGTCCAGGGCCGCATTCGTAGTTGAATGTTACAATGTAATATCTTGTAAGCACTCATTTTTGGTCTCATTTTTGAATTTTTAGTGCACTTATTGTTTGTTCAACATTAATTTACGACATTTATGTTGAAAACTAGTAAAGCACGAATGATGATGCCCGCGACTTCATCCGCGGTAATTAAAGTTTTTAATTTCTACGGGAACTCTTTAATTTTCTGGAGTAAAATGTAATCTATGTGCTAGTCCTGGGCATACGCTGTAGGTATATATTCCAAATTTCAGCCAAATGGAATTATTCATCAACCACCTAACAAACTTTCAAAAAAAAATTCAAAATCATTTACTTCACGTAGGCTAACTTGTGGCTCTTATGACATGTCAGGAATCTACCACCGGTTCGGAATGCTGATTCTGCTGCGAAGAGCCGGAGAGAAACTCAGCAGTTGCTCTTTCCAAAACAAAATTGTTACAAAAAGCATTTATTTCGCATTTATAATTGTATAGGATTAATTTATTATTTGACATTACTAATTTATGAGTTTTTGTTCAAAATTTTTTTTAAGGATTAGTATTGTTTAGACTTATTTATTATTGAAGTGCCGTGTGGTGACGGCAGATTAGAATACAGTTGTCACCACCCCTCCTCTTCCCGCGCGTGTCGTACGAGGCGACTAAGGGAATATAACGGAGAACGGGCAGCAGCGTCCTCTGTGCTACTACTGCCATCTACTGCGATCACCAACCCGTCTGCCCAACGTGGTGATTATGGGCAAATCCTCCCGTTGTTGGGAGAGGCCTTTAATCCAGCAGTGGACTATTATAGGCTGTTAATGATGATGATGATGATTATTGAATTATTATTGCCTTAAATAGTATTTAATTTGATATTTTTATTTTTAGGTATTCAGCTCCAGGTCTTCCAGTAAAACCCACTTGTGATCACGGCCATAAGAATATTCTTCTACAAATGTAATGAACTGTCTTCAAATGATATTTTTCATTTTCATCGAAATTTTTATTTCACTAAAAACAAAATAGATCAAGATAATTTCCTATTAAATTATTGCAAAACTACACGCACAGCTAGAAAAAGGCCACGAGACCAGAGTCGAAGTGCTAAACTGATGACTGTGAAATATTATACAAGAAAACATAAAACTGGCGAAGTAGTAAATGTTTGCAAACGAGCTTTTTTACAGATTCTTCGAATTAGACCCACGCGTTTAAAGGGAGTTTTAAAAAGACACCATGAATCTGGCTTAATAGCTCACGAAAGACGAGGAGGAGATCGAAAAAGCTTCGAATACAGATCTCGATTAGAAGCTGTACAAAAGTTCATTCAAAGATTTAAACCCCTGGAAGTGCATTATTCAAGAGGAAAGGACAGAAATCGTATATACTTAGATCCCACTTTGAGTATAGCAAGGATGTTCCGACTATATAATGATCAAGCAGGACCTGGTATGTCGGTAACTCATTCCTTTTTTAGAAAAGTTTTTACACGATATTTTAATATTGGATTTGGTACGCCGCGTCAAGACGTGTGCTCTACCTGTATTCAAATAACTGAACAAATAAAACACGAAAAATCTGTTGCAGAAAAACAGAAACTTATGACCAATTTACGAATCCACAAATTAAGAGCGAAAGCTTTTTTCCTGAAACTGCGCGAAGAAAATGACGATCTCCTGACTTTAAGTTTTGATTGTCAAAAGAATTTGCCCCTGCCAAAAGTAGCGGATCAAGCCGCCTACTATTCAAGACAATTATACTTGTATAATTTCACAGCTGTCATAGGCTCTTCTCACTCGGTCTTACAGAAAAGTAATGTGAGGTCTTATTTGTGGACAGAGGACATTAGTGCAAAGTCGTCGAATGAAATCAGCAGTGCGGTGTATCACTGCCTAAATTCTTTTGACCTTCACAACATAAAAACCGTTCGGTTGATGGCCGACGGCTGTGGAGGTCAAAATAAAAATTCAATAATGATAGGAATGGTCAGTAAATGGTTCTCGGAGGCGCCAGCTACGTTAAAGCGAGTTGAAATCATTTTTCCAGTCACGGGTCACTCATTTTTACCCGCTGACCGCGTATTTGCACTCACCGAAAAAAGGGTGCGGAAAATAGAAACAATAGTAAAACCAGAAGAGTACTAGTAGGGTGCGTGGGTGCGCGGCCCGCTGCAGCGGACCGCGGTTTTTCTGCTCTTAGACTTTCAGGACCTGATCATTTTCTACCACAAAACCACTATTCCAACTTGTACACTCTTTAAGATAGACATCGACGAAATTTGTATGACCGCCATCTTGAATCCGCCATTTTAGTGTTTTTTTTTTCAGCTCATTGCCAATTGGATGAGGTTTTGAATGATTTTTGTTTGGGCACCCTCAACCTATCTTCAATACCCTGACCGTGCTCCTCACCCGTCTCCGAAATCCTCAATCATCAGCTCTCTCCATATTTTTCCTTCAAATGAATTTATGTCCTCGATACGAAACCATTTGAAAAAGAACCCTATCATAGTCTTGCATAATATATTTTGTATAAAAAAAATCCGCCATCTTGAATTTTTTTCTGTTCATCACGTAGACCATCGAGTCTTGATCATCTTTTTCCAAGAAACCACTTTTCCATCTTTTATAGTCTCCGAGATAGACACCGACAAAATTTGTATGGCCGCCATCTTGAATCCGCCATTTTGGATTTTTTTTCAGCTCTCTGCCAATTGGATGAGATTTGGAGCGACTTTTGTTTGAACACTCCCCACCTATCTTCGATAAAAAAAAATAAAAAAAAAAAAAAAAAAAAAACAGCACTTAAAGTTGCTACATAATAAATAGTAGCAGGAAATTAATGGAAAACAAAAACAAAAAAAAAAAAAAAAAACCTATCTTCGATACCCTGGCCGTGCTCCTCACCCGTCTCCAAAATCCTCAACCATCAGCTCTCCATATTTTTCCTCCAAATAAATTTTTGTCTTCTCTACGAAACCATCAGAAATTTTGAAAAAGAACCGTATAAAGTCTTGCATATATTTTGTATGGAAAAAAATAAATTCCGCCATCTTGAATTTTTTTCTATTCATCAAGTAGACCTTCGGGTCTTGATCATCTTTTTTCAAGAAACCACTCTTCCAACTTCTTCTTCCTGCTTCCGAGATAGACACCGACGAAATTTGTATGGCCGCCATCTTGAATCCGCCATTTTGGAGTTTTTTTTCGGCTCTCTGCCAATTGGATGCGGTTTCGAGTGACATTTGTTTGAACACCCCCCACCTATCTTCGATACCCTGGCCGGTGCTCCTCACCCGTCTCCGAAATCCTCAATCATCAGCTCTCTCCGTATTTTTCCTCCGAATGAATTTTTGTCCTCTATACGAAACCATGCGTGAAAAAATTTTTTTCCATACAAAATTTTACAGGAGAGGTGATCAATGAGTCAGTGAGTGAGTCAGTGAATCAGCACGAGTAGCTATATATATATTAATGAGAATATCATAAGCGAACATGCTGAAATTTTCAAGTTAGGTACAGAAGTACCTATATACGATTTTAGATCTGCTGTGAAAGAAACTCTCAAAGATGTAAGCCGGTGGCACTTTCAGATAACTAAAGTTAAACGAGTTGTCTTGAAAAGAGGCAAGACTACAAGACGCATCTTAGCCCGCGGCGAACTTTCATATCAAAATGATACTGGAGTTGCCAAATGCTTGTTACGTCCTACCCGTAATTTCACTCATCTAGTTCCAGATCAATTGAGTGTTGGAGTGAAGGTGACCGAAGCTAAACTTAATGATGTGAAAAAATTATTAATCAAACATTTTGGACAGAAATGGTTGCAGTTAGACTACTTGAGCTTCTACAGGAATATTTTTGAAAGGGACTCTAACGTGGAAACACGTGAAGACGACGCATGTTGTGAACAAGAAATGGAAGAAATACTAGACTTCGTGTAACAAAATACTTTTCGTTTTTTACGTTCTTTCGATTCAGGTGTGAAGCAAAAATAATTCTGAAATTATAAAAAACTCAAGGCATCTAAATTATCGTGAAAATAATTTTGATGTGTCAGAGTCAGACTGATTTTGCTGTTTTATTAATTGCTTGTAACTTTTAAAAATCTTCATTTTGTTGTTTGTATACGATTCAAGTTGATAAGTTTATGAATCTGATTAAGTTTAAAGACTTTATTTATTCAGTAATTTTTTTTAAACTATCATGAGAATGATGATTTTTTTGCGATACTATTCAAATATTTAGTTAGATACATAAATCTTATAATAGTACATTATGGTACAAGTGTGAAATCTTGGTGATTGCCGCTGAGGCGCTATTGAGGCCCGAGCCGTTAGGTTAGATAGCCGAGGACGGTAATCATCAATACACACGTGTATCATACGACGTTTTTCAACACACTTGTGAAGAAAATAATACTAAAAAATAATTTTTCCTTGGACATTTCAGGTAGTAATTTTTTACTACTAAGCTACATTAAATAAAAAATAAAAAAAATTTTTGAAAAAAAAAAAATTCCAAAAATATTTTTGGATAAAAATTATAAAAAAATATTTAAAAAAAAAAATTCCCAAAAAAAAATATTTTTGAAGAAATTTTTTGAAAAATTTTATGAAAAAAAACAAAAAATAAAACAAAAATTAAAAATGAAAAATTTTTTGAAAACAATATTTGAAAAAAATTTAATTTTCAAAGATCATGGAATTCCGCAAAGTAACCTTGATTCTATTCAATATTTTTTTTTAAGAATAAAGCAACTCAACCAATAAAAACTATAACTCACATGTGAATAATAGTAATGGAAAAGTCACGGTTTGAATAATAGGCGTCTTTATGTGCCTAACTGCGGTGAACCTAGAGCCACTTTATGAGCAAGTGTGTTGAAAAACATAACGTGTTATTGAGTTAAAGTTTATAATGTGTTATTGAATTAAATTTTTTATTTGCTTAATATGTATAACTTTTTTTTATAAAGGCACAATTCATTTGCCACTTCCACTGGTTCGGAATTTAGATTCTACTGTAAAGAACTGGCAAGAATTTTAATACTATTCAAATAAGTATTTGCATAATTTATTTAGTTATTTTTTTAAGTTTCAGTTTTCTAATAAGTTTACGAGTCCGATTCTTTAGGTTTGTATAAGTAAAACTTTATTTTTCATAAAAACTTACAAAATCGTATAAAGCTTGTTATTTAGCCTGAATCCGTCCCATCAATATGCGATTAAACAAAATGCACTAAGTCCCGATGTTAATTTCAGCAGACTAAACTAAGTCCAATGGACTTGGCTCTTTTTGATATTCATTATCTAAGTCCATTAAAAAAATGTGAATTTTGTTCCAATTTATCGAATTTACGTAATAACATTATTAGGATAAGATATTCCAATGACATAAATAGATATTAAAAACTACTTTTTTCCCCATTATAAAGTAGTTTTAACTGGATAATGAAAAAAAAAACTTCTCTACCAATGAAACTATATGGACATGGTTCATTATGAAATGTAACGTCACAATTTTAGATGGTCATTCATCACATTCCAGTGCTGTCAATATGCTAGAAACTTCTCGTGACAATGATGTGATACTGCTTTGTTTACCTAGTCATACTACTTCTGCTTTACAACCTTTAGACGTATCTGTATTCGGACCGTTTAAAAAATACTATTATGCGGAGACAAACAATTTTATTCGCACCAATCCACAAAAAAAACTGAACCGGTACAACTCTGGTCAACTGATAGCAAGGGCGTGGATTCGAGCAACTACACCTGCCAATGCAATAAGTGGTTTTCGCGGCAGCGGAATCTATCCAGTCAATCCAAATGCTCTGTCTGATGCTGAATTTGCTATATCAGATATTGCATTGGAGGAGCTTACGCAGGAACAAGAGTCTGAAACTATAAATGATCAAGTAACAGGCGCTTCTGGAGAACTAGCGTTACGTGAGCGCATACAGGAATCTGAATATGACCGAGGTAATGTACTAAGTCGACAGAACGAAGTGACTCTACAAGACGATCAAGTCCCAAGCTACTGTGATAAACATAATCCAGGAACTATCGTAAATGAAACTGAGAAGAATAGCGTGAACCAAAATTACACGCCACCTAGGCCGTCCTCGAGTCTTTTGGCTCTTTCTCATGATTGTTTAGACCTAGGAGATGGCGAAATTGAAAATTACATTTTAGATAATACTGAACTATCATTACCATCGCTGATATCTTTAAATGAGTCACAGAACAAAGATCTACAAAAAGAAACACCATCGAAATTTTTACATCAATCATCTCCTATACCAAAAATTCCGCTGAGTATGTCTAAAAGGGCTAAACAATCAGCAGAAATTTTAAACTCGAATGATAAAATAATCGAGAAGAAGAATAAAACTGAAAAAGCAAAGGAAAGAAGCATAATGAAACAAACGAAAGAAACAAAAACCAAACCAGTTGGTAGCAAAGAAAGGATGACGAAGAAAAGAGGGCGACCACAAAAAGATAAAAAATCAAAACAATATAGAGATATTACCAGCAGTGAATCAGAATCAGATAGCACAGATTTTATTGATCTAACTAAAGAACGGGCTTTAAAGAAAAGAAAAATTCGTATCTACAGTTCTAACAGTGAAAATGAAGAAAATGTTACAAGTTCAAAAACATCTAAAGGAAAAGCAACTAAAGGGCTACCAATCAAAGGCAAAAAAAACAAAACTTCTATTAGAGACACTGAAAATATATTAAAAGTAAAAAATGCTAATTCAAAAATAGAAAATACCAATAAAGAAGTTTCAGTTGATAATTATTGTGCAGAATGTTTTGAAAATTATAAATTAACTAAATCGAAATCAGATTGGATTAAATGTGACATGTGTCGAATGTGGTTGCATGAAACTTGTACAACATTCAAAAACCATTGCCTGAGATGTGGCAAGTTGAAAACCTTGGCTTCTGGTGATAATCAATGCTAAGGCCAAAGTTGATTACCATATTTTTAATATTTAAGATAAAAAAACCTTAGTATTTTTAAGTATTGATTAGGTAATAATTTAACTTCTCTTAGTACTTAATAAAGGATCTCAGTAAGTAATAAGGACTGAATACTTACTTAACAGATGCTAATGCCAAAGTTAATTCTTATTTTGTTTATTGTTCTATCTTTAAAATAAATAATAATGTTTCAATATTATTTTGGATACCTAATTACCATTTTTGAGTCTATTTTTGTTGTAATTTAATGTTATAATTTAACTTTAATTAATACTTAATAAAAGATTGTATTCAATAATAAAAACTGATTACTTAAATTAATATAAGTTCATTTCTATTTCAAAAAAAAAAAACAAATAGGCAACTATCCTCACATTAGGCAAGTATCCCCCGAACCATTTTTAACGTTAGGCTACTATCCGCCATAGTAGGCAACTATCCCCTTTTTTAGAGGTCTCATAAAACAGGATTTACTCAAAACTAATAATATTTATATTTGAAAAAATAGGCTATGTTAGAAGATTAATAAACTATGTTTAAGAATACACTTTGAATAAAAAAATTATTGGTACACATTTTTATTAAAAGAGCTTTTTTAAAAAGTGTGGCAACTATCCGGCTTTTACCCTATAACGAAACGGCTAAAAAAATACCTGGCTTGGACATTTTTCATAACTCTTTCATCACTCTAAAGAAAAAACTCACCGATCATGTTTTGGTGAGTTCTTCTTTAACATAGGACCTTCATATCTGATTGAAAGTATAACTAACTTATTTTAAATTTTCCTCATTGGCTAGCATTCTCTTGAGGAGAATTTAAAACTAATTATGTACCATGTAATGCGTATTGTAGATAATGTAATATTCGTTATAATTTGAGTTTATTAATTGTAAAACTTTCTTTTTCCATTATTTTTTGTTTGTTAATATTCACTGATATACATATCAGTGAATATTAAAATTTTTGTAAATGTTTTTGTGAATGTCATATATGTATTTTAGTAAGTAAATAAATAAATAGGATTATTAAGTGAATAGTAGGTTTGTTTATTCATTAGGAGTAATTTTTTTTTTTTTTCAAATCTAGGAATCGGGAGCCTGAATTACGACAGGCCCGCCGACAGATAGAAGATAGTAATAGAGATTTTACTTTGGACCAATCAGACCAAAGGCGCGGCCTGTACTATAAATTCCAACGGGATACCTGACAGTTGGTTAGGTATTCGGACAACATTGATTAATAACTTTGCGGACCAACGGGACGAGACAGCTTTATATCATGACCTCTCTTCAGCGAGACAGGGTAGCCAATCAGCACAACAGTTCCATGACCATTGTCAGGCCTTATTGAGTACCATTATGACATACGTGACGTTACTTGAGTCTATACCCACGACAGTAGAAGCGAAACGCGATTTACATAAGAAAATAGCAATACAGGCTTTTGTGCGAGGGTTAGCAGAGCCGCTAGGATCCCGAATACGATGCATGAGGCCTGAAACCATGGAGAAGGCATTAGAGTACGTGCAAGAGGATAAAGTACATTCACTACAGGCTCAACTATTAGGCTACCAGCATCGAATGAATAACGATACCTACTTATTGTATGAGATTCAAATAGATTATCTTACTAACAAGCTCAGTAAGGTTATAAGTCAGTTAAAAACATTAGAACCTAACCGGGTGAAGAGAGGTCTCGTAGACGGCTTAGGTTCGATTATAAAAAGCATAAGCGGAAACTTAGATCAAACAGACGCTTTGAAATATGACGAGGCTATTAGAATCCTCCAGAATAACCAAGATAAAGTGGTATCCGAATTCAATAACCATATCAGTTTAAGTAGGGAATGGATGACTAAACATAGCAATGCTCTGGAACGTTTAATAGAAAATCAGAGCAAAATTAATGATACGATGGAGTTAATACTGAAAAGTAACGCTTATAGGGAATCCAGTTTAACTAAATACGCTAAATTTGCTCAGTTATTAGTTATTACTAGTGAAAATTTAGAAGATTTGGCTCCGGAGATCCTTAGGTTAGAGAATAGTTTAGCTTTTGTCCGCACTTCTAGTATTCACCATACCGTGATAGATATAGACACCTTACAGAAAATGGTGACTAAACTTAAGGTAATTTACGGAAACGACCATATTATAAACCTAGAATTGAGAGAGTACTATGACATTATAAACCCAGCATATTATTTCAGAGGAAGACAGTTAGTATTTGTATTTAAGTGTCCTATTATTTCCAAGGAAAACTTTGATTTATATAAATTAGTAATAGTTCCTAACAAAAACTCACAGGCTCTTGTACCCCCATTCCCATTCATTTCCACAAAAAAGAACGCATTCGTGTACATTGAGGCTGAATGCCCGAAGATTAATACCTGGTACCTCTGTGAGAAAGAAATCACGCACCAAATTCGCACAAAACCAGACTGCGTCTATGGATTATTAAGCGATCAAACCATCCAGGAAATATGTAAATTCACCACCATTATCCTTTTGAAGGAGGCAATGGAAAAATTGGATGACAAGCACTATGTGATTTCCTTTCCTAACCAAACCAAGATACAACTAACCTGTAATCGACTGGATTATACTTCACTTCAAGGATGCTATCTCATCACCATACCAGCCGGGTGCCAGCCAAAATCGGAGGAGTTCACCATCGTAAATAGCAATGATGAAATTAAAGATCAACCCCTGAAACTATCAAGAATACCAGACTTCAAGGAACATTAAGCTCCTGAGATTCAATTCAACTTAAATACTTACAATCTAAAACGATTGCCCAACCTTCAAGATAGTCATTATGCAAACCCCGGTACATATGGATAATGCAATGGCAGATCCATTATACCACACAACCATACCGTTTTATGCGATAGTGTTTTCAGCTGGTATTTTAGCAATCATCGTTGCACTACGAAGACACTTATTGAGGGAAAAACCGAAGGAAACCCAGCCACAGCCTCCGAGTATAAGGGAAGCAACCTCCGAAGAAATACCGGCAACATTTTCGTTAAAAGTTCTGCAATAATCGCCGTTCTGCGGATGGAGGAGTCTACATGGATGGATGGTTCTACATGGTAACTACAACGACCTTCACATACCTACGGAGGCTAGATTAAACTGATATGAAGATATCTGTTCGTGAAGACATGATCGTACGTGATCAAGTCGATGACTAGTTAGTAAGAATAGTTATTAGAAACAGAATATATAAGCTAGGGTTTAAGTATTAGATTTAACCATTAGATCATGGGACCCAAAAGATGTTAATTATACCAATAGAGGTGTAAGTGAAGATGCGTGGCGTCAGATTTCTCGCGAAATGGAGAACAAACTAATAGAAGACCTAAAGAAAAATATGCAGTCTCTGGCGGGAGGCTACAGAAGGGAAAAATTCAGAGAGAAACAAAGCCGTATAACTGGATCAGGTAAGAAAACAAACTACTTATGGTTTATTATACTTATTATTATGTATATTATTACACTACTTATGTTGGCTGCGTTTTTATATCGTGCTCCCTGAAATATTTAAGCTAAATAAAGGTTGCTGCTGCCACGGCAATTCGACGCCGCCGCTGTACGTGTGACTCCATCTCCAGCAAGAGTTCGACTGAATCACGGATCACCTATGGATCGCTTGGAGCGTAGTTTAGGATCGCAATTTAAACAAACTGAATCGGCCTAGTACGATCCACACTCCACGTTCACGATTTTGGATCGCGGATCCCGGGATCGCGGATCCATTTTGGATCGTCTGGTGGAGATCCGCCTATTAACCTTGTGTAATTGTTAACTGGCAAACCCGCATTTGCACTTTTGCTTATACGCATGTCGGTTTGCCTGTAATTGGGTGCACATCTGAAATGTTTCTATAGATGTAGTATAATTTTATGTAATTTGTTATGTAATTTCCTGTTGGTAAACCAATAAATAAATAAATTAATTAATTAAACATTCCATCCATCAAACATTTGTTATTTGCCTTGTAAATTTCGTCTTGGTGACACATTTACTGGCAGACTCATTTACCTAAAACAATACCAAATTGCCGCTGACCTAACCAGAACTCTATAACAACGACACCATTATTCCATGTTTTTTGAACGCAAACTAGTTTATTAACACGTTGAACGCCATGTCGGACACCATATGTCTGACAGCATACTTTCGCCTGGGGCCACACCAATAAATCGAGAATCGTCAAAAAATTGTTGAGATGTTTTTTTGCAAATATTGTCAGCGAAAGCCTCAAAAATAATGGGCGACTGACGGAAACAGCGATTTACCCATTATTTTCCAAGATCTCAAGTGGCAGACACCAGTGTCCGTCGCGGCCTGCGAGAACGTCCAACCGTCATTTCTTACGAGGGCGCCGCGCGGGTCACGCTGTCGGCTCCCCCCGCACTACACTGCCCGCACACGCGAGCTACACCGAGACGCTTCACTCGTTCATTTGCCTTTGCGCCCGCGCAGGCGAATAACGTGTTATATTTATAAAAAATAGGGTTCTGTGAAGTTAACTCATAGCGCACCATGGAAGAATTTTATAATTATGAAGTGACTCAAGAAGACTTAGAACAAATTCAAAATATTGAAATAGACTTGTTAAATTCAAGTTTTAATGTGTCTTCTGAAGACGAAAACCAAATTTCGCAGCCGAATAAACGTAATCGTCGCCGTATCATCCACTCGGAAAGTGAGGCCAGTGGATCAGAAATTACTGCACCTGATTTGCCTGAACACACTCTGACTGATAGCGGTGAATGGGGACCGCCAAAAGGTAAACAACGTCGTTTGATTGCATTTTCTGACATTCCGGGGTCGCCGCATGCTGTTCGTTCCACAATGGTAAATAAGGCACCAGCTGATTTCTATTCGCTTTATGTCTGTGATGATAATTATGTTGAATTTTATAGTTTCTGCAACTAACAAATACGCTATTGACCAAATAACCCAGAAACCGGTTGCTTCTGTTGGTGCACGGATCAACCAGTGGTTTCCAACAAACCTTGTAGAGATAAAGAAATTGTTTGGCTTGCTTCTCTTCATGGGTGTGGTTAAGCTTCCAAAATTATCGGACTATTGGTCGAAGGACGAAGTAATAGGACATCCTTTTCCTAGAACTACTATGTCACGAAACCGTTTCGAAATTTTACTTCGCATGTTGCATTTTTCTGAAAATGATGACGAAAATAAGTCCGACCGTCTTCATCGTATAAGGCATTTGATGAACGATTTAAATATGTCTTTTCGGCAACATTTTACTGCGAATGAAGATATTTGCATCGACGAGAGTATGGTGCCATTTCGTGGTAGAATATTATTCAGGCAGTACAACAAAAATAAGCGCCATAAGTATGGTGTCAAACTATTTAAATTGTGCTCTGTTCCTGGATTTACACACAAAATAAATGTCTACGCAGGGAAAAACGATAGTACAAACGCAACGCCTACTAATGTTGTCATGGATTTGTGTGAAGAGTATCTTGACAGGGGACATACGTTGCATACCGATAACTGGTATACTAGTATTGATTTAGCGCGAAGACTTTTGGACAAACAAACCCACCTTGTCGGGACGGTCAGGAAAAACAGGCGAGGGCTTCCTAAAAAAGTCATCAGCAGCAAACTTAAGAGGGGCCATTATTATGCTGAAGAGAGTCGAGATGGAATAACGGTGTTAAAATGGAAAGACAAGCGCGACGTTCTTGTGTTATCCACAAAACACTCTGTACGCTTTGTCGAGATCACAAAACGCGGAAAACTTGTGAGGAAGCCGAAAATCGTCTTGGAATACAACAAAGCTAAAGGAGGTGTGGACTTAGCAGACCAGATGGCTTCTTATTCAACCCCATTGCGTAAATCAATCCGATGGTATAAAAAGATTGCATTAGATATGCTTCTGAATATAGCTCTGATCAATGCTCATGTTTTGTACCAGTCTGTAAACGAAAAAAAAATTAAAGTTACTGATTTTAGAATTGCTATTTTGAAATCTTTCTGTGCTAACCAACAAGCAGATGAACCAGCGATAACAAACAAAGACAAAGGACAACGGTGCCGCATGCACAAAAAGATGGGCTGCAGGGCTGGCAGGGGTACAAAAGACGAATTTGTTGTCCGATACATTTATGTCAACTATATGGCAGGCGCTTGTTGACAAGAAAGCAGACTACTATCGCCGTGGACACGTCAGAATAGACATAATGACACGATACCTAGATCTCCGCGTGTCCACGTCAACGGAACCCCCACTAGTAAGGGCCGTGCTAAGCCAATTAGAACTGGTCTATACCAGTGCATACCTAAAATCTGTCAACCTCATGCACATGTTTACCACATCCGGGAGCAGAGCGTTAGAGATACCTAGCGTGACACAAGAGGCAATGACTCTCGATGCGGCACTAGCTAAGGTGAAGGCACAGGAGGGGCCTAACTACGAAACATGTCGGCTCATAGACAACAATCGATACCCAGAGCTGAACCACTCTCACTACCCCAACCTCTATGCGGCAACCCTAGAATGGGCACGCCGAGGGAAAAAGATCCAGAAGAACTACCAAGGGAGTAAAAGTCTGATGGACCAGGCCGTACATCTGGACATTGTGAGGAGGGTACTCCGCTACACAACAACTACAATGGGCACCGCTAGCCTAACCTCGGAGCAACAAGCCTGGCTGGCCTCTCGAGGATACAAGATCCCTGACACCCCCTTGAGCGACCTTTTAAAAACAGGATCCAAGCGAAGGGCGAGAGAGCCGCTAGACTCAGAGTCCTCATCCGGGTCAGACACCGAAGATGAGTCAGTAGGAAGACCCAAGCACCGTAGGAAACACTAGACAACAAACCTAGTAGACATCTGTATAAAAACTAACCATCGAGTCTTCACCATGGCAGAGCGCTTTCATGATAGGAATCCTCTGTCTGAATCCGACGACGAGTCCATAGACACCAGGGAGTTAGTAGAGAAACCAGGCAGACCATCACTCCTCCCCGTACCAGATACGGGGGTAAAACCGTTAGCAGTGGGTACACGGGAGACTAGGTCTGCCAAAAGAAGAGCCACAGAAGAAGGGGAGCCCACGGAACCCGCCGCCAGAAGAAGAAAGCAGAAACAAACTCAAGACATGAACACCCCAGGTCAATTATCCGAGATCAAGGCAATACTTCAGGAAGTACTTAAGGAAATAAGGGCGAATACTGCGGCCATTGACAACCTCAGAACAACGGTCACCAACAAGATGGCGGCGGTTGATGCAAAGTTGGCCGTACAGCAGGAACGGATCCTCTCATTACAAACTGCCAGAAGGGATGGGTTTATAAACTCCCTGAACCTCGACAGTAAAAAGACCCAGCCGTTAGGGTCAGTTCCCCATTTTGTACCGCCTACAGCTCCTATGCCTCCCCCTTCCGCCTCGCAGGCTCCTCCCGACCCCAACCTGGGAGACACCCTCCGCTCTCTTGGACTCAGATAACGACTATAACAAGGCCGAAAAGAAAGAAACATGTTTTGGAGAAATTCGAAGGTCCGTCCAGAAAAACTAGACGAAACTGTGGGGAATGCTACAAGACAAATGTCAAACACATGGGTCGCCTACAAGCACGCAACAAGACCAAAAAAGTTAACACTTTCTGTAGCGTTTGTCCTGAAAAGCCAATTTTGTGCCATAACTGCTTTTTTAAAGTACATTCTTAGTATTTTTTTTGTAATTTTTATAGATTTTCATATTTCTAATGATAGGTTGTGTTATTATTTTAGATTTTTTGATTTTATGTTAGTTACTTTTTGTTAAAGTTCATAGTTTTTAATTACATGTAGGTTTTAAAGACTGATAATAATTAAAAAACTTGAGGGTGTGCGATGCGCGGGCCGGCAAGAAATTTTTTTGATCTCTTTAATTTTTTGTTTAGATATCTGGTTTGTGCAAGGCACCAATGAATAGCCAATCCTGTTCTCTTAACTTCGAAATTCGTTATTATTTTTATCATGTATGCTAGTTACCTATTTTCTATAAAAAAATATGACTAAAAGATTGATCTCTTTCTTTAATAAATATAATGACAAAATATTATGACTTTTATTCATTTCTTAAATTTTTTTCAATAACGTAGGTATTAGGTATTCAAATTAAAATAATATGTAGCGTTTTATATTCACTTGTATTGGATATGTAAGTAAAACTAGAAGGTGTAAGTAAATCTTAATTTTTCTGTGAAACGCTGGCTTCTTACGTAAATAATGTACTGAACCCATTATTTATTTGAGACGTACTTACTTAACTGAAAATGGTTATAATTCTACAGTTTTTACAAACGACTTTACAGTTCTTTAATTAGGCTAAAAAATAATGTTTACTTATAAAAAAATAACGTCAATTGAACGTTTGAAAATACTTACATTAAGTATAGCTATAACATTTTTTGAAACAACTTGTTGAAAAGCCTATAAATTCATTTCGATTCTCTTTGTGCCAAGTGGCCTTATTGCACTGTGAGGCCGCGCGGGTCAGTTGCCTTAGTAAAAACAATCGAAACACTGTCCGTTGGCTCCCTAGAGGCTTCTGAAGTGATCGAGAGCATGCGGGCACATGGTGTCTGACGCGGCCTCTTGGACCCAATATAATGGCAGTCACATGGTGTCCGTCGCAGCCCACTGAACTAAACATGGTTTTTGGTCTGGCGTTCAACGTGTTAAAAAAGTTTTTTCATACAAAGTGTGCGACCAAGTAATACTAATATATTTTTGTTATTTTTTTGACTCATTTGCCTAAAACAATACCAAATTGCCGCTGACAAGACCAGAACTCTAACAACGACAACATTATTCCACATTTTTGAACGCAAACTATGTTGTTTATTAAAAAGTTTTTTTCATACAAAGTGTGCGATCAAGTAATATTATTTTTGTTATTTTTTTTATAAACATTTGTTATTTGCCTTGAAAATTCCACCTTGATGACCAATTTACTGGCCGACTCGTTTGCCGAAAAGAATACCAAATTGCCGATGACAAGACCAGAACTCTAACAACGACAACATTATTCCACGTTTTTGAACGCAAACTATGTAGTTTATTAAAAAGTTTTTTTTATACAAAGTGTGCGATCAAGTAATATTATTTTTATTATTTTTTTAGAAACATTTGTTATTTGCCTTGAAAATTCCACCTTGATGACCAATTTACTGGCAGACTCGTTTGACGAAAAGAATACCAAATTGCTGGTGACAAGACCAGAACTCTAACAACGACAACATTATTCCATGTTTTTGAACGCAAACTATGTAGTTTATTAAAAAAGTTTTTTTCATACAAAGTGTGCGATCAAGTAACACTATTTTTGTTATTTTTTGACTCATTTGCCTAAAACAATACCAAATTGCCGATGACAAGACCAGAACTCTAACAACGACAACATTATTCCACATTTTTGAACGCAAACTATGCTGTTTATTAAAACGTTTTTTTTCATACAAAGTATGCGATCAAGTAATACTATATTTGTTATTTTTTGACTCATTTACCTAAAACAATACCAAATTGCCGCTGACAAGACCAGAACTCTAACAACGACAACATTATTCCACATTTTTGAACGCAAACTATGTAGTTTATTAAAAAAAGGTTTTTTTCATACAAAGTGTGCGTTCAAGTAACACTATTTTTGTTATTTTTTGACTCATTTGCTTAAAACAATACCAAATTGCCGATGACAAGACCAGAACTCTAACAACGACAACATTATTCCACATTTTTGAACGCAAACTATGTAGTTTATTAAAAAAAGGTTTTTTTCATACAAAGTGTGCGTTCAAGTAACACTATTTTTGTTATTTTTTGACTCATTTGCTTAAAACAATACCAAATTGCCGCTGACAAGACCAGAACTCTAACAACGACAACATTATTCCACATTTTTGAACGCAAACTATGTTGTTTATTAAAAAGTTTTTTTCATACAAAGTGTGCGATCAAGTAATATTATTTTTGTTATTTTTTTTATAAACATTTGTTATTTGCCTTGAAAATTCCACCTTGATGACCAATTTACTGGCCGACTCGTTTGCCGAAAAGAATACCAAATTGCAGATGACAAGACCAGAACTCTGACAACGACAAGTAAATTCTTCATAACCACATATGTTTTTCCACCATCTTTTCAGTGTTTGGCAGCTATAAGACCACTAAGACTCTTCATTGCACACAAACATGAGTAAAGACGACGCATTATTCAGAAACATGAGTTGTCTTGTATAAACTTGTATTCCTTTAGCCACCTTTACTCTGGTGCAATCTGTGTGATTGCAGATATATGCCTCTTCATTACGCCCAAACGTGAGTAAGGACGACGCATTATTCGGTAACATGAGTTGGTTTGTATAATCCTGTATTCCTTTAGCCACCTTTAACCTGGTGCCATCTGTGTGATTGGCGGATATATGCCTCTTCATTGCACACAAACGTGAGTAAGGACAACGCATTATTCGGTAACATGAGTTGACGTGTGTAATCCTCTATTTCATTGGTTAACTTTAATCCGGCGCCATTTTCTCAGTGTGTTTGGCGGTTATATGCCTCTTTAGTGCTCGCAAACGTGAGTACGAGGCGGTGCATTGATCGCAAGCGTGAGTTTGCGCTGGAGCGTGAGTCGACATGTGCTCTTGCAAACTCACTTTGTATCCAAACTTCTTGTAGCATATTTTACACTGAAATAAAAAAAAAAATGATTACAAAACTGTAGTCAGACAACGGAAAATAGGATGTAACATCTGTCAAACTGATTATCTATACTAATATAATTGGATTTGAAAAATTCTTTTTGTATCTGATAGTCCAATTATTGAGGAAGGTTATGGACTCCCACCAGACCAGAGACAAATTAGAGTTCCACACCTTAGCGGTTCATTGCAGAAATATTGAACTAAAGCGTTTTGTGAAGGTTGGTTTGGATTTCAATCACATAAAGTAAGTAGTAGAAGTAGTAAGTAAGTAGTAGTACTAGTAAAGTAGTAGTAGTAAAGTAGTAGTAGTAGTAGTAGTAGTAGTAGTAGTAAAGTAGTAGTAGTAGTAAAGTAGTAGTAGTCTCATAGTTCTGTGGTAGGATGGGATTTTCACCGGTCTTTAGAGATTTAAGTAATTTAAAAAAGTTGTCCCTGCCGGGAATCGAACTCGAGACCTCCCAGTTATAAGACCACAGCGCTCACCGCTGCGCCAGGGAGGTCGTCAAAATCCTGCAGATGAAGTCGTGGGCAACAGCTAGTAGATTTCTTACCTCGTGTGTTTTAATCCCCAGATGCCTTCGCTGGTGCGCTCGTAGGTTGGAACTGGAGATGCACTGTTGAGGACATAAGCTGCAGCTATATGGGCGCTCCCCAGTGTGCTTCCTGCAGATAAAGAAACGGTTCAAGTTATCAGTGCAATTCATAGTTACAAAATAAGATGTGTATCTTCAATAGTGTATGGTTAGGTACTAGTTCTATATTTTAATTGGATTTTTGATAAAATAAAATATGTCCTCCTCTTCTCACAATTTTAAATAAAATAACCACAGACACAGATTACCATAGACACTTATTTTAATAGACCACCATCGACAACACCACAGATAACACAAGTAGGTAGGTGCGCAAGAAATAGTCTGAACACAAGACAACTAAAGGAGTAAAAATCTTATTTGAGTTTTTAAAGTCCTGTAGGAAATCTTTGATTTTTCTGGATAAAAAGTAGCCTATGTCACTCTCCAGGTCCACAACAATACCCATGTCACAAATGTTATTCTTGAATGTTACATTTTCGATTGTATTTAATGAATATACATTTTGACAGTCAAATGCAAAATTTTAGGGTAAGAACATGCCAAAGATGCCTCACTGCGATACCTCGCGGTCGCGGTTTAGCTCGCTAACTCGATGTCACCTCCATATAAAACAAATGTATGCAAACAGACGAGCACGAACATGTCGAAGATACCTCGCTGTACCGCGATGTATCGCAGTGAGGTATCCTTCGGCATGTTCGTGCTCGTCTGTTTGCATACATTTGTTTTACATGGAGTTGGCATCGAGGTAGCGAGCTAAACCGCGACCGCGAGGTATCGCAGTGAGGCATCTTTGGCATGTTTTTACCCTTAGAGAACACCACCGCTGCACTCAGGCTGAAATCTAAAGACTGCACTCTCGCTCAGCTCAGACTCAAGACAGAGTTAAAACGAGACAGACTTATGTCAGACCATATTTGTGTCACGTTTTAATCTCAATCTTGAGTCTGAACTGAGAGAAGCAGTTTTGTTTTTGTTTTTTTTTTAATGTAATACATACCAAATTTATGTCATAGATTAATGCTGAGATTTATTGAGTATGCTCTGGCTCGGCTCAGAGTTAGGTTCTAAACCTAGACTTAGGTTGAACCAACCACAAAAATATGCTCTGAGCAGAGTGGGGGTGCGGTCTATATATTTCAGCCTTTTTGAAAATCTTAAAAAAAAAAAGTGTTCGACTTTTTCTTACTATAAAACCTTATATCTTAAAACTATCCTAAGTAAATAAAAAAAAGTAGATTTCAGCCTTAGTGTTACTCAAATATTGTGACTTTTTATTTATATGTGACCTGAATTAATGTTTCTTTATTTATTTAGTGACTTGTTGATGATGATGTATAGTTACCTAATATGTACAATGAGTGACGAGCGCTGGGTGGCACGGAAGCTGCAGTGCGGACACACATGCTGCTTCTCCCCTGTGTGCGTGAGCTTGTGCTTGAGGAGGTAGTCATTACGTGTGAAGACCCGCCCGCAACTCTGTATACAAACAAGCAACAAAATTAACATAATAATCCTATCCTATCATCTATCTAGTCTAGTATTATAAATGCGAAAGTTTGTATGTTTGTTACTCAATCACGTTGCAACAACTGAGCCGATTTAGCTGAAATTTGGCACAGAGGTAGATTATAGTCTGGAGTAGCACATAGGGTAGTTTTTATCCCAAGAAATAATAGAGAGGGAATAAAATACCTTAATCAATGCGAACGAAGTCACGGGAATCATGGAAAAAACAATCTTCAAACGCCATTACAAAGTATATCAAGAGTGCCTATAAATTTTGAACAGTTCCCACGATTTCTCCTGGATCCCATCATCAGATCCTGACCAGTGGCCATATATTCTAAAACTGATTGCAACAGTGTAAAGATCGCAATGACCTCTGATTGGCTGGAATTCTACTATTTTTTAAAATGCATTGAAGCAGTAAGAATGCCATAAATTCAACCAATCAGAGGCTGTTGCCGCGCTTGGTTTACCATTTAAGAGAGCTAACAAAAATAGATTAAAAATGTACATATACATGGTTGTAGAATTAAAAATGTACATGTACATGATTGTAAAATTAAAAATGTACACATTTCATACCTCACAAACATATTTCTTTGTATCCCCTCTACGTTCACACGAGTGTTCCTTTAACAATTGCTTAGTTTTAAACGACAAACAGCACTTGTTACACTTAAATATCTCTTCGGGAAGATTAACTGTGCCATTTTGTCTGTGATCTCGCATGTGGGCCTCATACATGCCCCTTCTAGGCAAATATCTATCACAAATACTACACTTGTATCCATCTGTAAGACCTTTACAGAATTTTACCTCGTGGCCCAGACGGGATTTGCGGTTTCTAAACTTTCTATCGCATCCGAAACATTTGAATTCACCCCCTTTTTCTATGCCGTGAAATTTTGAATTATGACTAATAAATAAGTCAGCATTTTTGAAATCTAACCTACATATATTGCAATACGTAGCTGTCCGTTTAGATTTGTGCTTCCACTTGGATTTTTTATCTTTCGGAAGCTCAGATTCACTGTCAGTGATGTCCTTTATACGATCCAGCAAGTCGTCTAAACTTCCCTCGTTCAAATCGTCACATTGGTCTTCGAATTTTATACTATCACTTATCAATCCATTATTAGCAATAGCATCGTCACATTGGTTTTCGAGTTTTATATTTTCACTTATCGAGCCGTTATTAGCGAGTATTTCACACAATTTTTTGTCAGTTTCCTGGCAGAATTTTTTAAAATTATGAAATTGTTCGATTTGTTTGGAGCATTCAGAGCAAATCTTTTTCGGATGGTCACATCTAGTGACATCGATGCCTAAGCACTCAGTTATTTTGTCCATCAGATCGTTTTTTACTGCTTTGTCGTTTTCTAGCGTAGTTATTGCAATTAATTGGGAGAGAGCTTCTCTTTTCCAACAAAAGCGGCACACGTCGTCTTGTTGAAAATAATCGAAATTGTACAAGCCCGGGTCGAAATTTAATAGTAAATCTAAGGACATCGCTACTTACAATTTATATGTATCTTCTGTTTTATTATCTAAAGGATCGTAGGCACTACTACTTTTTTAATCACTTCTGCAGACTTTATATGCGTATGCGTGTTACAAAAAATAAAAATGGCGTTAGTTTTGTGCCGTTTTGTGCTTTTTTGTTTTTGACCACAGATTACTATACTATTATTACTATAGTCATAGAGAATAATATTTAATCACCACTATGTACTCACTTGACAATAGTGACCACAGAACACACATTAACCCTAATGGGACTTGATTCTGTTCTGTGGTAGTTGGCTTTTTAGCGCCATCTATTGTGGAGTAGAGTACCTTTAACCAAAAAGCAGCAAGATTATTTTCTTATGATGCTCCAATCTCCCAAGAGAATATAAACCAAGTTATCTCAATCTCTAACAACTAAAATAGGAATTTTAGGTAATCAAAACAAAGAAAAACAAAGACTTCGATATTAGTTCTTTTCCAACTTGTAAATATTCATATTGCAGCATTGAGAATAATATAAAGAGCATCTGCTAGGTACTAGTTTTTGCTCGCGACTTCGTCGTAGTTTTTATCCCGTGGAAATAGTTCTTCCGGAAAAAAATACCTAACCCAAAGACCTAACCTATGTCACTCGCCAGGTCAACTTATCCCTATGCAAAAAATTAAGTCCATCCGTAGCTCTATTGCGGCTTGATTGCAGAACAAACCAACTAACAAACACTGTCGCATTATCCTATACTATTTTCCTACTTCCTACTTATATTATTATTTTTTTTTTTATTTTTTTTATAATATTATAAATGTGAAAGTGTGGATGTTTGTTACTCAATCACGTCGCAACGACTGAACCGATTTGGCTGAAATTTGGCACAGAGATAGGTTACAGTCTCGAATAGGACATAGACTACTTTTTATCCCGGGAAATAAGGGAGTTCCCGCGGGAATAAAAACCTCAATCCACGCGAAGTCGCGTGTAAGAACTAGTAATATAATATTATACCTAATAGTAAGGATGGGATAAAAAAAATGCAAATAAATACATACTTTTCATAAATGCAGGCAAAAGTGACCCGTAATTTATTTCAACACAGTTTATTTTAAGAATAGTTTTTTCTTAAAACTAAAGCGCAGTACCATTTCTTCCGGAGGGTAGATAGATACGTTTCGACACAACATCTCAAGGGGCCAAAAATCCTTTAAAGAGTACGAATTTTAGTATTAACTGTTACCCATCAGCCCCCTGATTCTGTAACTCAGTGACTATCAAAAAATGAAAACCACTGACATATATTTTTTATCCATTGAAGGTTTACTATGAAATAGTAAATGACAATTTTCTCTTCAAACCTTCAATGGATAAAAAATATATGTCAGTGGCTTTCATTTTTTGTTCGTGCACTTGGCGGGAACTTGTCAAAAGTTCTCCAAACCTCATGAAGAGAAATGAAAGTACTTGAAAATGAATGAAAATATGTAAAAGCTTCCTAGCACAGACATAACTCAAAATACAGCAACTCTATTCAAAAAGAAAAGTAGGACTATTTACTATCTCAGTGGCTAGCTCGCATTTTGTATGCATCATCACTCACCGTTAAGTGAAATCACAGTCAAGGACTATCTTGTCAGGAATAAAAAGACGTGTGGCACTCAGGCACTGCCGCGGTAAAGCTATTGCATAGCATTTTTATCAACGCCATCTAGCGGTGAGAGGAGTCCCGTGTCAGGTTATTTTCGTTACGGAATTTCTGGATTCAGTCTCCACGCTCAAGGCCCGCGATAGAAGCTATGCAATAGCTTAAAAAAAAAGTGGTGTTCGACTTTGTCTTACTATAAAACCTTATATCTTAAAAGTTAGATCTTAAAAGTATCCTAAGTAAATAAAAAAAAAGTATTTTGTAGCATTAAGCTGCTGGACATTCTAATAAAAATTACTGAAGTAATCATTATCAAAGACACACACACATTAGCAATCTTAAGACACTACTTATTTAAAAGTAAAATCTGTGTACTTGAATAGATTATAATATTATTATATGTAATATCATATATTTGCATTCAGAAATAGCAGGATTTATGTTGGAACTGACATCATACATTATATCTATTTTGTACACATGTTCGAGCAAATAAAACCATCTTTATCTTTATCTATTTAACAGAAAATTGTCAACAAAAACTGATCACTAAATAGTCATTTTGACGGCCCAACCGAACAAAGGCTAAAAATGATCTATCTCGTTTACCATTTACTCCTGATTAATTAAGCTATTGCATAGCTTCTATCGCGGGCCTTGAGCGTGGAGACCGAATCCAGAAATTCCGTAACGAAAATAACCTGACACGGGACTCCTCTCACCGTTAGATGGCGTTGATAAAAAATGCTATGCAATAGCTTTACCGCGGCAGTCCCCGAGTGCCACACGTCTTTTTTTGTATATGTAATTGTTGTTGTATGTATATAATATATACAACATTAATCAGGTGTAAATAACAAAGAAGATAGATCATTTTTATGGCTTTTTGTCTTTTTTTTTTCTCCTGTAAAATTGACTTTTTTCAATTACATCTTTATTCTGTTGGGCCGTTGATTTCCTATACATAAATTGATGAGGTTTACATATTTTGATATTTAAAACCTTTCCCAGTCAAAGATAAGGCAAAATTCACTTGTACAGTAAAAATATAAAATTAGGCTATAGGTAAGTTTCATTGTAACATTTTTAGTATAAAAATAATAATCATTAAAATAAAATCATACTAAAATTAGAAGACGAAAGAGTTTAATGTATATATTTAGCTTTTCTCTCTGAATTAATCTTTTTTTAAATCTTGATTCTTGAGGAAATTTGGCACAGAGATAGCTTACATCCTGAAGGATATACAGGTATTTCATTGACCTTTCAGGATTATAATTTATTGCATTTACACTTCAATAATAACTGTGAATATCAAAATATTTATTAAAGGTCTGTACCAAGCACAATTAATGCTTGTAATTAATTACATTGATTGTGTGATTATTTAAAGATAATTGTATCAGTGTGGGGATCACAATAACCTCTTATTGGCTGCATTAGATTTAAAGAAGAAATTATTAATGTGTTAACTTAACCTTTTGTAAAAAGTAGATCGACAGCATAAATCTATTTTATCGGCTTAATTATCAAACTTCGTAACTCCAAAATTTCCGATTTTTTTATTTTGACGCCATCTAGTGTAAAATTCGGTAACGAACACGATGGAATCACTCATATCTCCCATTTGTTTTTAGTTTTTTTGCTATTTACAAAAAATAAAAATACCACTGCATAAGCCGACGCCATTTTGACCTAAGTCCATTTATTGAATCATGATAACAGATAATAAATCAAAATTACAACAAACATAAGCACAATTAATATTCAAACGTAAATAAAGCTGTTTGTCTATGTTTTTATTGTTAGTTTGGTATATAGTAAAAAAGTTTTTTCTTTCTCCTGTAAAGTTTGACCAAATGGAGATACGAAGTTTGATAATTAGGCCGACGATTTGGATATTGCCTGTGTACGCTCATAACACTTTAATAAAAAAAAATTAAAAAAATAGTGTATACAAGCATTAAAGGTGTGAATTGAAAACTCAAACATCACAGGTTCTAGCTCCATCTTTTGCACTATTATCCTACCCACTCTTAGCACAAAATTAATATTCTTAAAAAAAAATATGGTGTATTGGATGATACCCTCAAATTCGCGTGGTTAATTTTTATATTCCCGCGGGATCTCTCCTATTTCCGGGGATAACAAGTAGCCTATGTGCTATTCCAGACTATAATCTATCTCTGTGCCAAATTTCAGCCAAATCGGTTCAGTTGTTGCGACGTGATTGAGTAACAAACATACATACATCCAAACTTTCGCATTTATAATATTATAATAGGATAATAAGATATGCTTAGGCAATACATTACAACCAATAGCAACTTAGTACCAGCCAATCAGAGATAATTGTGATCTGAACACTGATATAATTATTTTTAGACAATCCCAGTTTACTGCTTCAATTCAAAACTACCATAAATCAAAATTACACTTTTTTTACAAAAAAACTAATTTTTTGTCTACTGCTTTCTTATTTCATATCAAATATTTGCATATTATACATTGTTAGAAGCATATTTATCAATAGGTGTCTTTTTTAAATATAAAAATATGACAGATAAAGATTGTATTTTTACAATAAAAACATTTCTACAATTTTTTTATGGCATTTAATTAAACAAGCTTCTATTTAATACCATTATTGGCCTCTAAATTACTAAGTCAGCCACAACCAATGAGCCTCTAAAAAATACTATTTTAGCCACTAATATATTTTGAATATAAGCTTCTAATTTCATAACTCGGCACCTTCAAAATTTAGTGAAGCATCAATAATTATAACACATCCTATATTGTTCTATCATCAAAATGTACCTAATATTAGCATCAAAAAAAAATTCAATTTTATTTTAACTTTTTTTTTAAAGTTTTAGGTAGGTTTACGATCCCAACAGAACCTAAGTGCCCGGCCGAAGGCCGGTCACCTGAATATTCATGTATAACCCTAACCTAACCTAACTTTAGTTTAAAGAAAAAATTATACAAAACCAATTGCAATATTAACACACTAACAACAGAACAACAAAAAACAAATGCAGGTCGTATCCATCTCACTCGCACCAACGAGATCGTGCAGTGGCTAAAAGTTGTGGATTAAAATACATTTATTTGAGGAACATATTTATGTTGATGCTTTAAAAAATAAAACAAGGCTGAGTTAAAAAATTCGTAGCTAAGTTAGTAAATTAGATGGCCAGATATAAATCAAGGGGACAAGTAATAAAAATAGAGGCTCTTTATTTGATGCTTTCTTTGGAATATTTTGTGGCCATTGTGAAGAAGGCGAGTTAGTATATTAGAAGCTTAATCATTTTCCCGTGGCTAAGTTATTAAATTAGAAGCTAGGTTTTGTGGCCAAAAAAAAAATTCTGTGGCTCGACTTATTATATCCCTTTTTTTATTTGTGGTACTTTTGAATTGAAGCAGCGAGTTGTTCACATTGTTATCTTGATTAGTCTATGTACAATCAGATGTACCTTTACATTCACTCTGCTTCTTTTTCTTGGTGTTTGTCCTTCTTCTTTTTCTTCTTCTTCTCTTTACGTACAGAGTCATCTGCGTTCGCTTCTGTCGTAACGTCTGCTGATTCTGCTTCTACTGTTGTGTCTACTTCCGCTTCTGTGTCGCGCTTCTTTTTCTTCTTCTTCTTCTCTGATTTTACTTCTACTGAGTTATTCGGGTCTTCAGCGTTAGCTGTACTAGCTGTTCTTTTCCTAGCACCTTCTTCACTAGCAACTTCTCCGTTGTCTACATCTTTCTTTACTTTATAGTCGACATAGCTATTCAACCATTCCGATGGAGTATTCTCATTTGGCTTACCAAACTTGTCGAGCTTTCCTTGTTGAATTAATATCTTCTTTTGAGACGCTTTCGGGCCTAAGCCCCATTTGCGAGGATACGTATCCCTTTCCATTATAACTCGTTTCAATTTAGCGGCAACGCCATGGTCGCAGCACGCCATAGTCGACGTCGTCATAAGGGCCACAGCTAATGCCACAGCCTCTCCTTTAGCCGTGACTATAACAATTTCTTGGTCGATCTCAATACCATCTTCGTACCTTAAAATACCAGGTAGAAGTACCTTCGCACCGTAACAAACAGCGTTAACAGCGCTGTCTTTGATGAAAATCCTTTTGTGCGCTATTAGTAAGCCTTCTAATGGTTTGATAACTCTACGCAGATAAGTCTCATCTTTGTGGTTTTCATATGCCCATTGGGCATCGAGGATATCGTGCATGGTCACCATACCTTCCTTCTCTCCAGAGATGCCGGATCGTACTCGACGCAACTCGATCATCTGACCGCCAACTCCGAGCATTAAACCCAAATGTACGCACATGGTACGTATGTACGACCCTGCCTCACAACTCACCCAGAAAATTCCAATGTTCCGTTCCTGGTCATAGTCAAGCAGTTTACTGTCATACACTGTACGGACTCGGAGCTGACGTTTCACAGCAGATATGAGAGGCGGACGCTGGAATAGCGCTCCCCGCAATTTCTCCAAACCTTGAGTAACTTTCTGAACGTTTTCAACAGCGGAATGCAAGTTAAAAATAGCTACATACTCCTTACCGGCGTTCTGTTGGGACTTAACCAGCCGCGTCGCCCGATCTATGCACACGATCAAGCAGCCGGTAACCTTGGGATCCAAGGTCCCGGAGTGGCCGGTTTTCTCGACTTTCAGGATCCGTTTTATCCATGAAACGACTTCGTGGGAGCTCGGGTTGCTGGGTTTGTCGACGTTGATGAATCCGGATTTAACGTATTCGACGATCGGTCGCTTCAGCGGCGAGCTGCCGAACGGCAGCGGCGTGTAGTGGTTAGTGCGCACATTGAGTCTATCGAAATTCTTCAGTAATAACGGCCAGTACGCGGTATCTAACTTCGAAACACTCTCGGAAGGCTCGATCTTGAAGTCCCCAAGCTTCTGGAACGCGCCCAGCGTCACTGCATCTTTATTTTTCTTTTTCTTCTTCTCTGAAAACACTTCGGTATTTGACGGTATCACCTCCGTCATTTTTATTGAATTTAAAGTACTTACACTGCAACGAACGTTCTGCACACACAATTTGCTATATTTACTTGTAGATTTTCATGAAACGAATGTTATGAGTAAATAATAATGTTAATGTTTTTATCTAACACGTGAGAGGTAGGTAGAGAGGTTATTATTTTTTAGGCTTTTAAATTTTGCTTTGAGTTTGACAATTTGAAAAACTATTCTCGCTTCGCATCTTGTCTATTGCATTAAGGTATTAACACACCGTCTGATTTAGTCCGCCGCGGCCGGGTCAAATCTTCCACAGTGTAGGTACATTAAGTTATACTTTGCTGGTGATCCTTGGACAGCGAAGGCTGTCCAAGGATATATAAACATATATTCTTGCTTAAAATTAGTAGATAGGTATTTTGCACAAAAAATGACAGAATTATTTTTGGCATTTTATAAAAAAGTTTAACTTTTTATGTCAAGCACAAAGTTATTTAAATACCTAATTAAACGTGAGGATTCTGTACGTTGCAAAGAATCGAAGAGCATAGACCAGCAACAGAGAATCAAACATCAAATCAGAAAAAACATTTTTCAGTATGGTTCGGTTGTCTAATAAGGGCCTTAATATTTCGTGGTATGTGATCACTGACTGATGTATCTTTAGTCTATGATTATTATAGAGGTCATTGCCGTTGACGTAAAAAACAGCGGATTTTATAGAGATGTAGGTACTTAGTTCATACATCTTGTGGCAAATCCTCTGAGACAAATGTAAATTGCCTGAAGTGTCTGTCGTCTGTGTCCTGCCTGCCTGAGCCTGTCATCATTTGTGACGTTTGTTAATTGTCAAAATAAACGGCGATCGGCGTGTATTGTGATATTATTATGTTAAACCGATAAAAATAAAATAAAACTGACTATTTACAATTTAAAACTTTGGTTATATGGTTAAACAAGTTTCCAACCATGGCAGGAGTGTTATTCGAAGACATATTTAACGTCAAAGACATGGACCCTGAGGGCAAGAAGTTCGATCGTGTTAGCAGACTTCATTGCGAATCAGAGTCTTTTAAAATGGACCTTATATTGGATATAAACTCATGGATATATCCTATGGAGTTAGGTGATAAGTTTAGGTAGGTGGGAAGGGTATTCTCAAAGTTTTTAAAATGTTTAAAAACTGATTTTTCTAGGTCTGAAACCAACAAGGTTTTTATCTTTATGTTAGAGAAATTGTTAATAGAATGCATAATTACCAGGCTGTATAAACTCTGTAGGCCCTCAGCTATACCCATGCAAAAATCACAACAATGCGTTGCTCCATTGCTGTGTGTTTGAAGGACTAACCAATACACTTCCGAATTTATAATATTATTAATGACTATTTGTTGCAGATTGGTTCTGGCGACAACGCTAAGAGAGAACGGTTATCCCGACGGCGGTGAATGGAACCCACTAGAAACAGAAGGGAACAGGGCTGACAGTTTTGAATATGTTATGTATGGAAAAGTTTATAAGTTAGTACACATTTGACCTTTTATTTTTATCTGACTGCAACACCTAAAAGAGGGTAATGTGTTTATCAGTTTATGTATGTGCGTGACGCTCAGAAAAATCAAACATGTGGACCGATTTTGATGATTCTTGTGTCAATCGATTTTATATAAATTTTAATATTTTTCAATTTGAATGATTGCTGTTTAAGATTTACATTTGGTCTCCAAAGCGTCACATACATATGTACATAGACTGATAAAGACATTACTTAAAAAAGCTTCATTTTTGTTTATTCTATGACAAGATATCCCTTGACTGTGATCTCACCTGATGGTAAGTGACTATGCAGTCTAAGATGGTAGCGGGCTAACTTGGAAGGGGTATGCAGTTATACCCCTAATTAGTTTGTACACGCCATCGTGCCAGAACGTTTAATCGCTTGGCGGCACGTCTGACAGTAGGGCAGTAACTAACCACACCTAAAGGCTCCCACCAAGGAAGTCTAATTCAGAACGAAAGCAGGGATTGGTTCGCGCGCGTGCTGCTATGTTTGCTATGACAGCTGAGTCGTTGGACGATGTTATGAAAACTTGATGTGCAAGAAAAATGACCAACTGTTGACGTGCTATTTTTGTTTTTAATCCCCGCCTCTAACGGCTCAATTTTAATCTCCACCCACTTCGGCACAATTTTTGTTGGGGTCATTTTTTTTAACGCAGTTAGACTTCCTTACTTATTATTTACTAGCTGTTGCCCGCGACTTCGCGTGGATCACTTCACTTCACTAATATTATAAAGCTGAAAGTTTGTATGTGTGTGTGTGTGTGTGTATGTTTGTTACTCCTTCACGCCTCAACGAATGAACCGATTTGGCTGAAATTTGGAATGGAGATAGTTCATACCCAGGATTAAAACATAGGCTATATTTTATCCCGAAAAATTACAGAGTTCCCATGGGAATTGAAAAAAACTTGAACCACACGTACGAAGTCGCGGGCATCGTCTAGTTTTTAATAAAGCCCGTAGGAACGCTTTGATCTTCCGGATTAATAAATAGCCTTCGGTTCAGTTCTTTTTCGGTTCTCGTCGGGTGACCGCCCTCGACCACCGACTTACCGCATCGCATTGTTCGCCCGCGCTATTTTTTCTTTTTGCTCGACTTCTAAGAGTCGTACCGAGATATTGAATAGCCTATAACCTTCCTCAAGAATTGGGCTATCAGATACAAGAAGAATTTTTCAAATCCGACTGATAGTTCCTGAGATTAGCGCGTTCAAACAAACAAACTCTTCGGCTTTATAATATTAGTATAGATTCGTAGCTCCCACCAGACAAATTATTGTATTGTTTCAGGATAGACGGCGACGAGGTGGCCATGGAGCCAGCGGCGCGGCTGTCCGCGTATGTCAGCTTCGGCGGCCTGCTCATGCGGCTGCAGGGCGATGCTAATAATCTGCACGGCTTCGAGGTCGACCAGCACATGTATTTATTAATGAAGAAACTTGCTTTTTAATTGTTGTAACTGCATTTTTATTTCCCCTTTTGAAACCATTCGCAGGCCACACAAAGCCCCAATAGGTTAAAGTTGCGGACTGAAAACTGTAAGGTCGCAGGTTCGAATTCCACCCATTGCACTATTGTCGTACTCACTCCTAACACAAGCTTTGCGCTTATTTGGAGGGGAGACGAGAATATAAGTCAAGTTCGGCTTACTTAATGATTTATCAATGCATAGTTCCAAACCACTGGACGGATCTGCCTGATATTTGGCATACAGATAGCTATTATGTTGAAGGCACAGAGGGTAAAATAAGGGGTTGAGAAATCGACCTTAACGTGAGCGAAGCAGCGGGTGAAAGACAAAGTAATTTGTAAATATTGCCTAATTGTAAAAGTTTGTAGTGCCACCTATTAGGCAATAGCAATATTAATTGCCGGTTCCTTAGCTAACGGAGATATTTAACAAAATATAATATGTGGTATGCGAAAATATACCTTTGAAATATTTGTAATAAATAAGTATGAATTTAATTGCTTCATTTGAATATCATAGTTTTATATTGCAATAATATAAAAGTAAGACGCTTTTAAATAATTAGCTAAGATTAAAAGTGCCATCTAGTGTCGAATAGCTAAGAAATGGTGCTGCCATCTATTGCGCAATAGACAATATTGTGCCATCTACCGGAACTACGCTGAACTAATTTATCTTTATATTTCCTCACAAGATGGCAGCACATGTATTATTGCGTACGAATTTTTAGTTTTAGACGACGATAAGTACGAGTATAAATACCTATGTACAAGCTCAGCTTTGACTTTCAATCTATTTTGCATACCCACTTGTAGTAACATCCTCTATTCAGAAATTATAAATTTCCAAATTGCCCCTGCCGGGAATCCAACCAGCAATCTCCAGAGTCCACTGCGCCTCGGAGGTTGAGTTTCGCAACAGGGTGCAATTTAATTGTCGACACGTGTCGTGGGGGCGATGATAATGATGGGGTAATGTTCTTGGAAGTGATTTAAAAAATAAAACTATGATATTAAATAAATAAATTGTTTATTTGCAAGAAACATTGTACAAAAAAAACAGTGATGTTATAAAGTTACTTTACGTCCACAACTCCACACATGTTCCGTCAATTATGACAGGTTTTAATGTCCTAATTATAATGTCTCGATAAATATAAAATCTAATTAATGTCAAAATATTCATATTAAATTATTATCATAGTTTTATTTTTTTCGTAAGTAGTTAGTCATTCATGATGATGTGATGGATGGATGTTTATTACTCAATCACGCCGCGCCGCAACGACTGAACCGATTTGGATAAAATTTGGTGCAGAAATAAATAATAGTCTGGAATAACACATGGGCTACTTTTTTTTATTGATGACAAGATAGCCCTTGCCTGCGATCTCACCTGATGGTAAGTGACGAGATGCAGTCTAAGATCGTAGCGGGCTAATTTGGAAAAGGCATACCCCTAATCGGTTTCTACACGCCATCGTGCCGGAACGCTAAATCGCCTGGCGGCACGTCTTTGTCGATAAAGTGGTAACTAGCCACAGCCAAAGCCTCCCACCAGACCAGACCGGAGACAAATCAGAAATTATAAATTCCCAAATTGCCCCCGCCGGGAATCGAACCCGAGACCTCCCAGTTGTAAGACCACAGCGCTCACCACTGCGCCAGGGAGGTCGTCGAATATAATTCGTCATACCTCCCAGTGTTAACGATTGACTTCATCTATTCACCCTCATCTCGTCGTCACGCGCCCTCTAATGAGGTCGCGTGTTCCTGATTGCCTTTGTTTTAGAATTTAGAGCTTTTTATTTCCTTCACCTTCTTTCCGAACGTATGTTCCCTTAAATCTCAATTGATTTGACAAAAAAAAAAGTTGAATTTAATTGAGCGTTGGTTGGCACCTTTTATTAGAAATATGATTTATTCAAATCAACAACGATTTTTTTTAATAGGTATATCCTGCTAGCTTTTGGCCACGGCTTCGTTCGTGTTTGTTTGTTGGTTTGTCCTTCAATCGCGCCGCAATAAAGCAAAGGATCGACGTGATTTTTTGCATGGGTATAGTTGGGGACCTGGAGAGTGACATAGGCTACTTTTTATCCCGGAAAATCAAAGAGTTCCCGCGGGATGTTTTAAAAACTTAATCCACGCGAGTCAAGCCGCAGGCATCAACCAGTGATTACATAAATTAACTACCTATAGAGGTCGGTGCGCCATTTGCAATATTATTAGTTACTGAGACACTCGTATGTCAGATGTGGCGCTTCAAATTGAGCTATAATTTAGACTCATTTGTATAGGAACAGCAAGTACCTACTTAGTACCTACTACAGTGTTATTAATAGATTAAATAAGTATAAGCAAAGCAACGGCTGGATCATGCGTCATGCTCGTGAACGGGTGCCGCCAACGGGAATGGGTCTGCTTTGTCTTCCCATGTTGACATGTGTTGGATTATATGTATTGCATTTTTGAAGCTTCATTGTGGAAGCACACAACCATGAGCCATGCGCCCTCGTGAATTGCAATACCTACCACATTTTTTAAATATATTTTTAGCGAGCAAACGAGCAGGCGGGTCACCTGATGTTAAGTGATTACCGCCGCCCATGAACATTTGTAGCACCAGAGGCACCACCAAAGCGTTGCCGACTTTTCAGGAATTTGTTGGTCCGCCCCTTGAATAACCCCATGTTGTATCATTAATTCATGAAGAAGCTACAGCCCAGCAAGGCAGCAACAGGGCTCGAAGTCCGTACCACCTGAAAAAGAGGCCGATTTTAACCACTACACTATCAGTATCACCACTTCAAGAATAATAAACTATGTGATAATTACTGAGTAACGCAGCGACGCTTCCCGCGCGCCATTTTGTTACAAATTGAACCAATTTGCAAGCGCCTCCCCCCTCGGTAGGTACTTTGCTGACGTCACAGTAGGTACGTTCCTATAAGTACCTATGTACAATAGACAATTTTTTTTTTAATATTTTGTTGCCATACTTTCTTAATCTCGTATTGTATCTACCTGTAGGTTTCTATCTAATCTAAGTATATTTTGGAAAATGACAAATAACTATCCAATAGTAAATTTTTGTTGATAAGTGTAACATAGGAGTAGGGTTGCCAGATTTTTTTTTAACCTATAAGGGACAAATGGTTAAATGGGTAAAAAATACGGGATTTCAGTTTTTTACCCGGGACAAATTTAAAAAAAAACTATTTAGGACACTAAATAGTTTTTTTTTTATTTGTCCCGGGGAAAAAATGACAATTTTTTTGATATTTTTCCGAGGATCCAGTCGGTTTAAACATGTTTTTATTCGTTTTAACATATTTGCAAAAATCAATACAATTATAATCGTAATTAAAAACGGTCATCAAACTCGCTTTTTTACGAATGTTGCATGTGTGAATACTTGGATCGATTTCATAATGAAAAACGAAGTACAGTTCAAATACGGGACATAGCCTGTCCCGCCGGGACATTTTAAATTATGCCTGAAATACGGGATGTCCCGGGAAATACGGGACGTCTGGCAACGCTACATAGGAGATCGAAAAATCGAATTTAACGTGAGCGAAGCTGCGGGCGCCTTACTTTCCTAATCTCGTATTGAATAAAATTATATTATTTTTCAATGTCTTGGAAAATGGCAAATAACTAAGTAGGTAGATAGGTATAAATAAATAAAATTCAATAATGTTGCACAGTCTAGGTACTATAAAAAAACAGATTATTTTATTTTTATTCACCATTACCATAAACAAGAATAATATCATCCAATACAATAGATAATAAATAAAGTACAAATTCAACAACAAGGAAAAATCGCGACGCCTTCCAAATAATTTTAATTCAAAATTGGAATCACCTGCGTATCTCTTGGCGCCATTGGTTGGAGAGCGACCAATCGGCGAGCGCCTTTTCTCGTAGGCGGGAAGAGGCAAACGTCAGATGCAAATGACGTTTTTTTTTCACTAACCGGTTTGAGGCTTTTGTTTGGTCTTTTAGAGCTGAAATGGTTATTTTATGCCCCGAGGTCCTTTATGATGTTGGCTTTGGATTAAAAATGAACGGGTCGTTTTAATGTAACGACATAATAATTTTTAGACATTATTTATTATTTTTTTTTTGTGATATTTTTATGATAATCAATATTCAGGCATGATATTATTATTTATGCAAAGGTACAAAAATGCAAAGGTAGGTAGGTACTTTATCAACCGATTACGTCCATATCTGGACAAAGATGTGTTGTCTAGACCTCCACATCTTATATGTCTCGACTCTCGGTCTTGCGCCGCCTGTATCCAGTGGCTCCCTGCGACTTATCTGATGTCGCCGGTCGGTTCAAACTTAACCCTTGAATTCTTTGGGATTTTGTTCAAGTATGGGCCATTTGAGAGGGAAAGATTGTAATAATTAAATCATCAAAAGCAGAAAAAAAATCTACACTTTTACGACATATACCTACCTACCTAATATGTCACTGCATTGAGTAAGTCATCCTTGGTTGGTTCAGTGGCGAACCCTCCATACAAGCCCAAAAGCCCGGCTTGCCTAATATCAATCCTGTATTAGGTAGATTATTAATAATTTTAATTTCACTCACTAAAATTAATGGATCGATTTAAATTACGTATTTAAATTTCGCGCGTCACCGCGTTATTCGAACTATCGGATATAACCACAGGATATAACGGACTACGGAGATAGTGACCTTGAAGTGAGTCGACCGAACCACGCAACGCAAGCCGCGAGTGTGAGAGGGAGGACCGTGGCTTTGGGTCACACCGCTCTAACCCGCCTGTAACCTATGCAAATTGCGATCTATATAAATATAAATCGTATATCTCGCATTGGGAAGATTTAAGCTGGCTTGCTTATAAACCGTCTAAGTTAAGAAGTCCCCGGGAATTACTAATTATATATACTGTCATGAGACTTTCTTTCGGGTCGGATTATTTAGTTATTGTCGTATCGTGACGTGTCGTTATTGAATTGAAATTACATTATTTGTGTTTTTTTGTATAAAATGAGTTCAGATAAAAGTAATATCGTTCCATGTGACGATTTAAAGTGTGTGCAAATGTTTATTGGGAAAAACAAGGTAAATTTAAGAAACTTAACTTTTGAACGAAAAAAATATCTTATAAATTCTCCAAAACCTACTCCAGACTTGTGTATTTCACAAATTAGTAAAGGTCATAACAGACAATTTAACAGATCCGTGTACAAAACGAAATGGATAGTTGGTTGCTCACATACTAATAAATTATATTGTTGGTGTTGCATATTTTTTTCTAAGGAAACTAACGTTTGGAATATGAATGGCTATGATGATTTAAATAATTTATCTGGTGCTATAAATAAAAAGACATCAAAATTCCCAAAATCATTTGAGTTCCGTTATTTCATTTTGTAATTTCGGAAAACAACGCATCGAAACTTCTTTGTTTTATAAAGCAAACGGCTTTTTTCAAAGCCACAGTAGGTATGCCATTGCTGACATGTTTTAATTCTGTCTAGTAGTAGTATGCCTTCTGGGTGCTTTGTGAAGCTCGCCAAGACAACATAAGTAAAAGAAGACGGAAACGCCTGGCTTGCCTATGTTTGAACCCTACGGCACGCCACTGGGTTGGTTATATCTACCTACCTACCTACTCATCATTTCGGTAAAACAAAGGGTTGTTAACGGATTTTGGTTTGTCCTTCAATCACATAACAATGGAGGAGCAACAAACCGACATGATTTTTGGCATGAGTACCTACCTACCTATTACTTATATCTAATAGCTTAGGACTCTGAGAGTGACATATGACATTTTCTTATCCCGGAAAAACGAAAGGATCTTTAAAAACGTAAATCCACGCGGAAGTAATCGCGGGCAACAGCTATTTTATAATAAATCAAATACAAATCTCAGCATGAGTTTATCACACCTCAGTCACCCCTCCATCCCTCCCGTTCCCTCCCGTCGGGAGAGAACGGGATGCCTCAGTGCATAACCTACGCCCGAGATGTCGCGACGCGTTCGAACCATGACCTTTTAGACCTTTGCCTGCGTGATTCAGCGCTAATTAATAAAAAAAAATAAAGACGTAATCTACTATCTATGGAACTTGTGAAAATAAAAGTGTATGTCGGAGTGCACCTTATAAAAACCTTTTTTTTTAAGTGACGGATTTTCATCTGTGGCCTAATTAAACTTTTTTTTTTTTGCTTTGTAGAACCCAAGAGCAATATTTACAAGTAGGTGTGTTTTTTAAATAAAAACTCTTTTAGGAAAGCGGAAACATTTTTTTTTAAGTGACCTAGTGACTTAGTGGTTTGAATTTAGAATGTTAAGGACATAAGTTGCGTTTTTTTAAGTGTGTTTTTTTATCTGTGTTCTCGGAATTCAAAATGGGGACTTTTCAAAAAGTGTTGAAAATGACCGTTGCATTTTCAAGGAAGCATCTTACAGGATTCTTGTAAGGTAAGTAGAGAGAGACACTGCGAATAATAATATAAAAAAAAATCTTTTTAAAAACCGACTTCAAACGCCACTACATAGTACCTAAGTATAAAAATTTTAGTTTGTGTACCTACGTATGTTGAAGTCGGGCCTAAACAGAAACGATGAAACCGATGCGCGACGCTAGCTCGATCCTACTTGTAGAGACCATATAGGTGTATGTACCTAAGTATGGTTTTAATTTAAAACTGCCATGTCCCCTTGATGATGGGATCTTGGAGAAATCGAGGGAAATCTTCAAATTTTATAGGCAAAATTGATCCTACATACTTACATACTTTGTAGTGGCGTTTGAAGTCGGTTTTGTAAAAAAAATGTTTTTTACGTTTAAGTAAGTAGGTATATATTATGTTTGAAAGGGTAATAGTTCCCCGGTGGTCCCTTAAGATTGGATCTTGAGTACCTAATCAGGATAAATCGAGATTTTTCAAGTCGGTTAAAAAATTCCCTTAGCACGCCTAAGTAGTTGCTTGATCTCCCTTTGATCTTCCGTCGGACTATGAGAGTGAGGGAATGGAGAGTGCCTGTGTTCACGTTAACTTGCTGTGTGATTGAAGGATATAAATTATAAACCAACAAACGAACAAATTTTCGCATTTATAATAGGTAGCCTACATACCTATTAGTAAGGGTTATAACAAAAACTCATAGGTAGCTATCAATTAGATAAGCAATGCTCAAATATGAGATTTCGCCGTATTCGAGTAACTCTCGTTGTGTAACTGAGCCATAACATCTTATTTATTATTGTCTATGGTTCAAAGTTATTATCTATTCCAAATTCAAACCGGTGTATTTCATCTGAGAGCCAAACTGTCCTTTTCGTGACACAATTCGGGCTGAAATTTAAAAAATCAGCCCAGGGTGGCAGCTCGCACCCCATTGGTCGGCGCGGGGGTGCCCGACGGACGCGCCAGCCAATCAGAGGGCGGCGTCGATCGTGCCCTATCAGCGCCAGCACCCCAAGTGTCTAAGGGCTAAGGTTTTTGTTTGCGCTGCGTTTTACTTGTTTGTGGAATTAATTGATGTTCCTTTTTTAAAAGGGACGCGTGGATTCGAGTTTGGAGTGCCGAGATTTGAAGTGTCTGGAGTACCTATTCCCATTTCCAGTGGACAGTAGACAGTAGATAACTAGACCCTGACTTTTATATGGAAAGGAGTGAATAGGCATCTTCTAGGCAGGCGCGTTACACCTTAGACCACATCATCACTTTCCATCAGGTGTGATAGTATTGTAAACCAGCAATAAATGAGTTTGTATTTGAGTTTGAGGTAGCGGCCAACTTCGAGTGAAAGTATAGTACTTACTAGCGTTGCCAGACGTCCCGTATTTTAGGCATAGTTTAAAATGTCCCGGCGGGACTGACTCTGTCCCGTATTTGAACCGTACTTCGTTTTTCATTATGAAATCGATCCAAGTATTCACACACGTACCTAACGTTCCTACAATAGCAATTTGATGATCGTTTTTAATTACGATTATAATTGCATTGATTTTTTAAGATATCGTCGGCTTAATTATATTAAACTTCGTAACTCCAAAATTTTCGGATTTTTTTATTTTGACGCCATCTAGTGTAAAATCATGATAACAGTTAATAAATCATAATTACAACAAACATAAGCACAATTAAATATTCAAATGTAAATAAAGCTGTTTGTCTATGTTTTTCAAATTTTATAAGTTTTTTCTTTCTGTATAAAGTTTGACCAAATGGAGATACGAAGTTTGATATGTTGAAAAGTTTGATATGCCGACGATATGTTGAAACGAATAAAAATATGTTAAAACTAACTCGATCCTCGGAAAAATATCAGAAAAATAAATAAAAAATTACACTAAATATTTTTTTTTATTTGTCCCGAGTAAAAAACTGAAATCCCGTATTTTTTGCCCATTTAACCATTTGTTCCTTATAGGCTGAAAAAAAAATCTGGCAACCCTAGTACCTACTTAGGTACTCTGCATTGCAAACACAGTGAAAATAAATTCATGTTTGCAAGTAGTTAAGTACTTATTTAGTACTTAAAAGTTAAAGTAGGCGCATGTAACTAAGTGGTGCAGGGATATGTGATAATTTTCAAACTAAAGACAACTTAAGGGCACGATCTTCGGCCGCAGTAACTTGCAAGCAATTGAAGTGAGGTGCACGAGCCACTTTGTTATAAAAAAAGTATAACAGTCATGATAAAAAAAAAAGAAAACTTTTTAGAGAAAAATTAACGGTAAAATATTCTTCTAAAAGCTTTTGCCTATTTTTTGACTTTTTTTTTAGTTTAACTTTGATACACTATAAATACAACCTGAAAAACAATTAAAAACTACACGGTTTTCGGAATATTATTTGATCGAGTGAAGTTCAAAATATGGACTTTTGAACGGTAAAATAATTTAGAACGTGTATTAAACTACAACATATATTTTTAACCTATCAAAACAAAGAATATTTGATTGTTTACTATTGAATCAAAAACAGGCTGTTTTCGGAGATCCTGCCGTTAAGAGCGCGTGTAGTGGTAAATCTTTGGATGCAGATTTGATCTGTGGCATAGTAGCTTCTAAACGGATGAACTGATTTTGATTTCGTTTGAAAGGTGGATTAGTCGGGAGTGTTCTTCGCTATGTTTGATGAAAATCGGTCCAAGATGGCCGCCGCCACAAAATGGCGAATTAAGTACATATTTTTTCACAACTCCCTCAATATGGGCATCAAATGAAAAGGCTTGACTAGTAGAATACTATACACTATGATAAATTTCAAATCCAAGATGGCCGCCACCACAAAATGGCGAATTACATTTTTTTTAATTTCACATGTCATGGGTGTTTTAAATTTTTTATTTACACTTGTGTAAGTCTTATGGATGTCAATCTTCAAGCAAGTAGATAGGTACTTTGCTACGCGACTTGTGTATTTAGTTTTTTAAAGATCCCGCGGGATCTCTTTGATTTTCCGGGATAAAAAGTAGCCTATGTAGTGACATAGGCTACTTTTTCGGAAAATCAATGAGGTCCAGGTCCTCAACTATACCCATGCAAGCAATCACGTCGATCTGTAGGACCACCAAACACACTTTCGCATTTAAAAAAATAGTAAGTAAGTATGTCAATCTAAGTCAAGAGCGTAAACGTCATAATAAATTCCAACATGGCGGCCGGAATGATACGAAATTAAAAACATTATGAACGGTCGTTCAGAAACAAAGAATCCTTGGTATTGAGGTCAGAGGGAACAAAGCCCTGTTTTAACTTTCCAAATGTAATTCGAGGCTTGTTTTGACGTTCAGGAATCGACGTACGTACCTACCCCAAACTACATTAAAGTACAGCATACTTTTGTTTTGACGTTCAGCACTGGTAGCATGGGCAGGAGATAAACATTTTATCCCCCGATTTTATCCACTGACAGGGGATACAATTGCCTTTTCCCTAGGTATGCTAAAGCATGGCGACAGGGGAAAGAAGAAGTATATCCCTATTTGACATTACAAGTGGAGCAACTTCCCCCGGCTAGAGCATGGGAACAAATGAAAGAGATAAACTTATCCTTTTTTGACTTTTAAAAGGGTCCGTAGAGAGAGAAGACATAGAGCCAGTGACGATTTCTTTCTCACTCACACTAAAAAGAGAGCAGAAATAAAGTTATTAATGTGATAAACAGAGACGCAGCTACCCAATTTTTTGTCCCTCATCGTGTAACCAGTTTTTTTCAAGGTCGACACACTTTTGTGCGAAACAAACTGACAGTTAATAAGAAAATTTAGTATCTATGTGTGTTGCCAGCTTTAGGTACCTATACAATGTCCCGATTTTCCCTATCCTACTTATATTATAAATGTGAAAGTTTGAATGTATGTAGGGCCATCCATACATACATCCAAATTTCAGCCATGGCGTATTGAGTAACAAACATATGGATGTTTGTTACTCAATACGCCACACTAAACCGATATGGCTGAAATTTGGCACGGAGATAGGTTTTTTTTAGTAATGTCCTCTGACATACCGTAACGGCGGGTTACTTTGGCTACTTTTTCAATTTTTTTTTAATTTTTGTTGAAACAAAATAAAGTCGTGATGGAAGAAATGAATATTATGAGAAAAGAAAAGAAAGATGATGGATACTAGAATATAATATATGTCGGCGATGATTAAAGTGTATTCAGTTAGATAGTGTCGGTTACTGTTCTGAATCATCCTGAAGTTTCGTTCGAATGTCCAACGACCAGTCGAGAACTGTTGGCGATCTTAAGAATTATTTTATTTACAAAGTTCTTAATTTTTAAAGCCATTTTTAAATAGCTAGAGGCAGACTTTTAATGTTTTTTTTAAATAATTATTAACTTAAACTATGAAGAGTTGCAGTTTTATACGACTGCCTGAAAAAAGGAATATACTGTTAATTTCATTAATGATGATTTTGATGACTAAATATACAATTTTTGTTGCTTTTAATTCAATAGCATTACTCGATCGAAGGAAAATTTTAACTGTTCATTACAAATTATTTTGTGTAACATTCTTACTAGTAACGAAAAAAAATTTTCCTTTGTGTTACATACATCTTTTTTCAAAGTGACTCACATATGCTAAATTTCTATTCGGCATTTCAATATTTTTTTTAAGGAGCAAATAATTAGCTAGTGAATTGGTCCTATGAAAGTACATTAAAAAACTTTAGTATAAAAAAAAATATTTTTAAAAAACCGACTTACGTGTACAAACTAAAATTATTTTATACTTTTAAGTGGTGGTTGAAGTTAATATTGTGTGCAATAAAGAATAATAAATTCTTTATTGCACACAATATTAAGATATATGTAAAAAATAGAAGCTTACCCTAATAGGTATGTCTCTCCCAGACAACCTTATATGTGTAGGTATGTTATTTAAAAAATAAAACAGTTCAGCATCTGTTTTGTCGTTTTATTTAAAAATCCTGGGAAGAATTTTCCATCTAATTTGGGGTACTAGGGGAGTGCAGTTATTGTGGCAACATTAAACTCGAACTTGTCATGTGACGTCATCGTTACGTCATGTTATCTCTATTTCAGTCGCGGTTACACAGTACCTTGGTCTATTGCCTTCTCTGTCTACGAAAGGGTCAAACGAAAACAAAAACCACAGACAAAAACCACCTACGAATCACCTATTAACTGTCAAAATCACGAGTATAGATAAAAATAATGACTTTTTGAGATCGAATTGACATAAACTTTGAACTATTGTGGTATTTGTACCTCCTACCTCCATGATTTTCTTATAATGGCAATAATTGCGGGGATACATTTTCTCCCATTTTATCCACTGTCAATATTCTTCCACCGCTGAGCCCATGCTCGGCGGGTGGATAAGGGGATAAACATTTTATCCTTTTCCCGGGTATAAAATTTCTCCCGCTCATGCTACCAGTAAAGGAATCGGGACGTACTTTCTCAGACTAAGTAAGTAAGTACATCAGTATATTACAGCATACTTTGAACTAGTTGATGCCTGCGACTTCGTACGCGTGGATTAAGATCGTTTTTTTTATTCGATGACAAGATAGCCCTTGACTGCGATCTCACCTGATCGTAAGTGACGATGTAGTTGAAGATGGTCCGGGCTAACTTGGGAGGTGTATAGCAGTGTACATTCAACCCATACCCCTAAACGGTTTCTACAGGCCATCGTGCCGGAACGCTAACTCGCTTGGCGGCACGTCTTTGAAGGTAGGGTGGTAACTAGCCACGGCCAAAACCTACCACCAGAAACTCTAATCTCGGCAACTCTTTAATTTTTCGGGATAAAATCTAGCCTAGTGTGTTAAAACTGGGTAGGTATGAGCTATCTTTGTTTCAAATTTCATCCAAATTGGTTCATTCATTGGCGTGTGGGGGGTAACAAACGTCAAATTCAAATTCATAATTTATTTATTTCATGTAGGCTACCTTGTAGCTCTTATGACACGTCATAAATCTACCACCGGTTCGGAATGTAGATTCTACTGAGAAGAGCCGGCAAGAAACTCAGCAGTTGCTCTTTTCAAAAATAAAATAATTTTACAATAAGTAACCAATCTAAGCTATGTATACAGTGCTTCCACAGTGAAGTTTCAAAAATGCTATACATATTATCCAACACATGTCAACATGGGAAGACAAAGCAGACCCATTCCCGTTGGTGGCACCCGTTCACGAGCATGACGCATGATCCAGCCGTTGCTTCGCTCAACCATATTTGAGGGAACGTAACAACGCGCACAATAACGTAATAAACAACGTTAATTTAGTAGGTAGGAAAGTAGGATTTGGTTGTTGTTTTATGAAGTGTGCGTTATGTTGAAAATGATCGCAAATCCCAGTACTCAAGCGAGCGCGTGTGTTGTACAAACACGGTTATTGCTTCGAGGGCCGCTAATCCCGCAAATCCCGCATATCCCGGCAATCCCGGGATCGATTAGCACAGCATACAGGCGACGTATTATGAGTTTTGAACTAAAGGAATTTATTTAATTTTTTTTAAAAGAGCAATCGCCGAGTTTATTGCTGGCTCTTCTCGGCAGGAAGGGCATTCCGAACCAGTGGTAGATTCATCGACGATTCAAAAGCACTTGTAAAAGTTTATTTGATAAAAAATATCTATTCTATTCTATTCCACTCCTAGCACAAGCTTTCCGCTTATTTGGAGGGGATAGGAGGATATTTGTCAACTTCAGGTTGGCATTAGCCAAGGCATTTTTTTTTAATATACTTAATTTAAAAAAAAAAAAACTAGTGTCCGTGGACTATTGTATATTAGAGGACTTAGGTAATTTATGCATGCCAATTGCTAGGCAAAACATTTGTTCCTACCTATCATCTATTGTTAACACATGTAATTCACATTTTTGTGCAAATAAATTGTAAATTGAATCAGCAACATCGATGTTATAAAATAAACTAGTAGGGCGCGTGGGCGCGCGGCTCGCTAAAGCGAACCGCGGTTTTTCTGTTCATCAAGTAGATCTTTGGGTCTTGATCATCGTTTTAGAAATTTGTATGGCCGCCATCTTGAATCTTGAATCGCCATTTTGGCGGTTTTTTCGGCTTTCTGCTAATTGGATGAGGTTTCAAGTGACATTTGTTTGAACACCCCCCACCTATCTTCAATATCCTGGCCGGTGCTCCGCACCCGTCTCCGAAATCCTCAATCATCACCTTTTGTATAAAAAAAAAAAATTCCGCCATCGTGATTTTTTTTGTATTCATCAAGCAGACCTTCGGGTACCTACTGATAAGTTTTCGCCAAAAAAACCATTCATCCATCTTTTATACTCTCTGTGATAGACACCAACGAATTTTGTATGGCCGCCATCTTGAATCTGCCATTTTGGCGGTTTTTTTCGGATGAGGTTTCGAATGACATTTATTTGAACACCTATCTTCAATATCCTGGCCGGTGCTCCTCACCCGTCTCTGAAATCCTCAATCATCAGCTCTCTCCATATTTTTCCTACGAATTAATTTTTGTCCTCTATATGAAACCATGGGTGAAAAAAATTTTTTTCATACAAAATTTTACAGGAGAGGTGATCAATGAGTGAGTGAGTGAGTGAATCAGCACGAGTAGCTATATATATAGGAATAATAACACTTTAGTTTAAAATTTAAAGCCAAGTTGAACCAGTTGGCAAATGATCAAGATTGTGTATGTGTGAGTGGGCACACAGTGTAGATATAATATTGAATTAATGCTGCTGTGTGCGGGGCGGGTCCGGAACGCGACCCCGCCTTTAAACCTGTATTTATCTATTCTATAGACACTACCAGATGCTACTGTTTATTGAATAAGTAGATATTCTATTCTATGATCTATTTTTAGGAGGAGTTGAAGGATACTGGGTAATTTTGTAACTAAAATTATCTAATAGTCGAATATACAACGTGTAACAAGAGTGTGAAATAACCCTGAAGGAGGTGAATGTGCTCATGAAACTGAACAACTTTCCCCAAGGAACATAGGTCGAAATATGAAAAAAAATTTTACCTCCCATACTACCTAATCAATCAGCTGATCGTCAATTTTGTATGGGAGGCCCGCATTTTTTTTTTTCACATTTCAACCTATGTTCTTTCGGGAAAGTTGTTCAGTTTCATGAGCACATTCACCTCCTTCAGGGTTATTTCACACTTTTGTTACACCTTGTATATTCTAGCCTAAGAGCCAAGTATCACCCTGATCTATAACTTAGGTATTATAAACAGTAAACCAACAAAGAAAAAAGGCATAGATCCAGAGTGGGCTATAAAACTCTGATGTGCAAGAAATACACCCAAAAAAAAAAAAAATTTTGTCATAAGCAACTTGCTTAAAATAATAAAAAAATAATTAAAAATTTTGGTAGTCTACTAATTCAATGGCGTCACAATTGTTTTCCGATGGTTTGCCACTGACACATCTAGCTTTGAATCTAGCTTAAATAAACGTTTTTAATATGTAATTTTTTTTTAAACTCATTTCGGCAAACGCTTTTTAAGCTAATGGCAATACCGAGGTATCATTGAATTACAATCCAATTACAAGAAATCGAACGACCATTGTGAATTTAGTAGACTACGAAATTTTGAACCAATGATAATTGAATTGTAATTGTATTGCGGTTCAATGACGATGACATGTAAAATAGCAGGCTTGGGGCCCTGATCTCATGTAGAGCCAAGCTTTTAACTCTACAAGGTCTAACTTCACAAACTCTATACCTTAGTCTTTGTGGCTTCTTCTTCTTCAACTTATAGACGTCCACTGCTGGACATAAGTCTCTTGCATGGACCTCCACAGATCTCGGTCTTGCGCCGCCTGATACCAGCGACTCCCTGCGACTCGTTTGATGTCATCGGTCCACGTAGTGGGGGTCTGCCAACACTGCGCTTCCCGGTGCGGGGTCGCCACTCCAGCACCTTGGGATCCCATCGACCATCAGCTCTTCGAACTATGTGCCCCGCCCATTTCCACAGTTTCCACTTCATTTGTGGCTTGGCTAATTGAAAATATCGCTACATTCATTTGAGCGTAAGGTGAAAAATTTATCCACTATTCATTACTTTTCTGTTATACAATAGCTGTTCTTGTAGTAACGAAACTACAACTATAAAAGCATCAATGAATTATGAAATCATAGATTAAATAGAGGTTGGTGCGCCATTTGCAATATTATTAGTTCCAGAGGCACCCGTATGTCAAAATGGCGCTTCAAATTGATCCATAATTAAGCTGTCATTTGAATAGAGACAGCCAATCCAGAGATTAATTAGGCTATGTTCAGATGGCTGAATTGCGACGCGCGTTTTCAAATCGCGCGCTTAGACATCCTAATATATATCTAGCAACCGTTCACATGCGCGCGCGTTAACGCGCGTCAGCGAGCGTCAACGCGGCGCTCAGAGAAAAAGTTTCTAGACGCAGACAATCGCGCGTTGACTCGCGCTTTGATATTAATGTAATGTCCGTTTGCTGTTCAGTTGAGCGCGCGCTTTCATCGCGATCGCATGTAATTATTAGTTCTTTGGGTGAAATACAATATCTGATGGCGTTCGGAGCTGCTGTAATGTCCTCATGGATGAGTTGAAGCAAATTGTCGAATGACTTTGTAGACATTCTAAAGTAATTAAAGAATTTAGATTCATGGTCTCTTAGATTCGGATATAGTGTCGCAAACAAACTGGGTCTATTTTTCAAAATTGGATGAACCCAATGTGTACGTTTTCTTTTTCTATATTTTTCTTTATAATATAACCACAAAATAATAGCCTCTTCCACGTCCATTTTCTACGTTCTACCGAACTAGACTGACGAGTACTCTCGCAACGCGCATTAGCGCTCATCATCTGAACTCTCTTCAAATTTGATCGCGCGTTGACGCGCGTTAACGCGCGTTACATGTGAACATAGCCTTATAGACCTCAGTGGACCGAGTGAAGTGCCGGCAATGGGTTTAAAACTTGAGATGAATGAGTGAATTCCAAAAATTTTCATTCAACCACCTACCCAATATCAAGTAATGCATGTAGAATCGGCAAAAAAGCGTAAAGCTTCCTATTTATTCACCGTTAAACAAAGAAACTGACATTTTTCTCACATTTTTGCATACGCCCAGCCCACCCGCCAGGAAAACAACAATTAGTGACAAAACGCATTCATTAAAACACCCAATACTAAACAAATGTGTGGGAATCGCGACATTGAAAAGACCTACTACCGAGCTGTCATTATACGGACACGTACCAACCTACAACTTTAAATTCCAATTGAAAAAAATTATAACACCCTATTGCAACGTATTAAGAATGTTATTCCAATGTTTTATAGAAATTTGAGACCAATTTTAAAGTTGTAATTGTTAGTGTGAAATTTCTAATGTCAGTGTCATTTTATTCCAATTTTGAAATTCGGAAAAATAGATTTGTAAAACATGGCCGATAGGTACAATTTTTACATTAGGTGACTCATCGTTAGTTAATTTTCTATAAGGTATCTTAAACTAGTTGGTGCCCGCGACTTCGTTCGCATGGATTAAGGTTTTTAAATTCCCGCGGGAACTTTCTTATTTTTAAAAGGTAGCCTATGTGTTATTCTTGACTATAATCTATCTCTGTGCCAAATAGCCAAATCGCTAGTCGTTGCGGCGTGATTGAATAATCAATACAAATCAAATCAATTTATTTGCTCAAACATGTCAATATAGGTGTCAGTAAAAATATTGGAACAAGATGTTTTACCTGATAAGAGGCATGCAAATATTTACACTATAGATAATAATTAATTATTGAATAAATAAATAATTAAATTTACATTTAAATTATTCTCAACAAATTCTTATAAGTATGTATACCATTACAGTCCTTAGTTTATTATATTATTTTATTATCGAAGTACTCATTTATTAAATAGTAGTAATAGTAGTAGTAATAGTATTTTTAACAAGAAATTCCAAGAAATTCTGCTAACTCATTATAAACTAGCTGATTCCCGCGACTTCATCCGCGTGGAAAAAGTTTAGAGTGACTTGCTACTATCCGCGAGAAGTTATGTCCTCTATCTCCGATAATATTCGGTAGATCTTTACCAAAATTGCACAAAATATTTCTAATAGTACACAATTTATAATAAAGAAAGCATTATCAAATTCGGTTTAGATTTGATGAAGTTATGGAGCAAAATCAACAAAAACTTTCATCCCCTATCCCGGATTAACCTTATAGTTTATCAGGATAAAAAGTATCCTATATATTGGACCCGGAGTATCAGCTACCACTGTACCAAACTTCATGCAAATCCGTTCAGTAGTTTTCGCGTGATGCGCGCACAGATAGACAAAAAAAGATTCTAGGCGCCATATTCGCGGATTGAGTGCCGAGTGAAGCAAATTTTGGTGTTTCTTCTTGCATTTTCCGAAAATTTAAATAAATTTTTCCTTCCTTCCTTCCAAAATGTAAAGTAGGTAACATCGTCTCGTTATATAAAAATAGGGTTTTTTTTTCATTAAAATATTTTATTATTAAACATTTTCATCTATTTTCCCGACTTACTTACCCACGAGTTAAAAATAGGTCCTACTTAAACTTTTCATAGCTACCCTTTCAGGCCAAAGTTACCTACCTTTTATTAATCTTTTGTTTTTTTTTTCTAATTCACATCGGAAGTATCACAATCGACCCGCATAAAGAAACTTCCCGCCAAAACAAAATGCACCATAGACAAGCCGTCTATCGAGCTAATGTAATACGGCAATCGCTTTCCGCGGCACGTACGAGCTATGGGATCTTTTTGTTGCAGCCTCATTTGTCATTACACTTCTATACTCTATGGTACGGTATTGAAAATGTGTAATTTATTATACTTAATGATATAAGTACAGCCATTATGTATGTAGGTATGGGTAATCCGCCCCCGCTTTATGGGGGAATGTTTCACAATTTCATTCATGGTTCAGCCATGACCTATTATTGTTTACGTCCATTGATTCAGCTCTACTTGTCTATGACCGTCAAAATGGCGGCAGTTTAGGTTGATAGTTTTCTGATTAATTATAAATAAAAAATCTAATTAATAAAAATTCTTTTCAAAAAACCAACTTCAAACCCGTTATAAAGTATAAAAATAATTTTAGTTTGTACAGGTTCGTTGAAGTCGGGCGGGAGTAAATAGAAACGATGAAACCGATGAGCGACGCTCGTCCTCTGATGCTAACGTGAGAGACACGTTTGTTGAATTCGGGCGGGTTTAAAATGGAAACGATAAAACCGATAGGCGATCAGTAATGATCGCAAGATGAAAGGTTAAGTACTTAAGAGAGTTACATAAAAATATTTCGAACTGTAGTATTTACGGCCGGACACTATCCTCGTATTCCTGCACTATAGAAGGTCATCTAAAACCCATAAACTAACGATCATAGCTTAAGCTTACATTCATTGTCTATGGTATACACACAATAAAGAAGAGGACAATAGACAAAAACAATATAGCCCCACAGCCCGTACGTGCGGCTGAATAAATATATTCCTTCGCCTTTGTCTATGGCGGATCGAAGATGATAACATGTCAGATTGACACTTGAGAGTTTTATTAGGAGCCCCATTTGGATGCACGGCAACGATACGTTCACGACATTTATCAAGTAATGTCAAAGCCATCAACAGCTCACTACTGAGCGCAGATCTCCTCTCGCCTCCTCACTGCCTCTGTTAGCCTGGTATTTTATTTAGAACTGGGTTCTGCCAACGACGCTGCGGTTTGTACTGCGAGGTCTTCATTCTAGCATCTAGCGACCTCCCACTAGGTCATCATCCCATCAACGGCTCACTACTGAGCGCGGGTCTACTCTCGCCTCCTCGCTGCCTCTGTTAGCCTGGTACTTTATTTAGAACTGGGTTCTGCCAACGACGCTGCGGTTTGTACTGCGAGGTCTTCATTCTAGCATCTAGCGACCTCCCACTAGGTCATCATCCCATCAACGGCTCACTACTGAGCGCGGGTCTACTCTCGCCTCCTCGCTGCCTCTGTTAGCCTGGTACTTTATTTAGAACTGGGTTCTGCCAACGACGCTGCGGTTTGTACTGCGAGGTCTTCATTCTAGCATCTAGCGACCTCCCACTAGGTCATCATCCCATCAACGGCTCACTACTGAGCGCGGGTCTACTCTCGCCTCCTCGCTGCCTCTGTTAGCCTGGTACTTTATTTAGAACTGGGTTCTGCCAACGACGCTGCGGTTTGTACTGCGAGGTCTTCATTCTAGCATCTAGCGACCTCCCACTAGGTCATCATCCCATCAACGGCTCACTACTGAGCGCGGGTCTACTCTCGCCTCCTCGCTGCCTCTGTTAGCCTGGTACTTTATTTAGAACTGGGTTCTGCCAACGACGCTGCGGTTTGTACTGCGAGGTCTTCATTCTAGCATCTAGCGACCTCCCACTAGGTCATCATCCCATCAACGGCTCACTACTGAGCGCGGGTCTACTCTCGCCTCCTCGCTGCCTCTGTTAGCCTGGTACTTTATTTAGAACTGGGTTCTGCCAACGACGCTGCGGTTTGTACTGCGAGGTCTTCATTCTAGCATCTAGCGACCTCCCACTAGGTCATCATCCCATCAACGGCTCACTACTGAGCGCGGGTCTACTCTCGCCTCCTCGCTGCCTCTGTTAGCCTGGTACTTTATTTAGAACTGGGTTCTGCCAACGACGCTGCGGTTTGTACGGCGAGGTCTCCATTCCGCATCTAGGGACCATTTGACCTGAAAGATGATAATTATGTCATCCTTGTCGCAAATGCGCGATATGGTAGGTACACGTGCTGACCAATCAAGCCTGTCTCAGATATAGGATTAGGTAGTTTTTAAGATTACTACTAACATCAGTTTTAAGTGTGTGTTTTCCTTAATAACAAATATGATCTCATGAATGATTTTAATTTTTTATTTTTATTTATTTATTTTTACGGAATCAAAATAGACTTTTATACTTGTGCTGCTAGACGATTTATCGTTACTTATGAATGACACTTTTAATGACAATTTTTTCTTTCGGTCACGTGATCTTATGAGATCTAATCATGCGGGTAGTGTTTTGGCTAGACATTTTTTTTCGGTGACAAAATAGTCCTTGTCTGCGATCTCACCTGATGGTAAGTGACGATGCAGTCTAAGATGGTAGCGGGGTAACTTGAAAGGGGTACGATAGCCTGCATTCAACCTATACCCCTAATCGGCCATCGTGCCGGAACGCTAAATCGCTTGGCGGCACGTCTTTGACGGTAGGGTGGTAACTAGCCACGGCCAAAGCCTCCCACCAGACCAGATCAGAGACAATTCAGAAATTATAAATTACCAAATTGGCCTTCCGGGAATCGAACCCGAGACCTTTTGAATTGCTTAAACGCACATAACTCAGAAATATGTCAGTGCCCAGTGGTGTGTGCTCGGGATTGAACCCGCAACCTCCCGAATTAGGAGACCTAACCACTAGGACCTAATCACTGCAGTGACTTCGTCCGCGTGGAATTAGATTTTGGGGTGGAATTTTCAAAAACTGTGACACACGTACTTCTTTATTTTTAACTGAAAGCTCAAATACCAACTTTGATGGAAACAGCTTGAAAAATGACGGAGTTTCATATAAACTTCCATCCCCTATTTAAACGCCTTAGGGGTGGAATTTCCAATAATCCTTTCTTAGTGTGCGCCTACGTCATAAAAGGAACCAACTGTAAAAATTTCAAGTTTCTAACTTCAGTAGTTTAGGCTGTGCGTTGATATCTCAGTCAGTCAGTCAGGACTTTGTATAGATTAAGATTATTACGTTGTTTTAAACAACAAGCAGTTTTCTGTCTAACAATCGTTCAGAAAATGAGGACAACCTAATACCACATAATTAATACTATGTCTCAACTAATAACTTATCGAAAATGGCTGACTACACAGAAACTGAATTGCTTTAAATAAAACACGGAAGATATGAACTTAAATATGTCTTAACCGCGACTTTGCTTGCGATTTTTTTTTCAAATCTTCTTCTCCTTCTTTATCAAGTGATAGACGTCAAAGGTTTCGTGCATGGACTTCTACAGGCCTCGGTTTTGCGCCGCCTGAATCCAGTGGCTCCCTGCGACTCGTTTGATGTCGTCGGTCCACTTAGTGGGTGGTCTGCCAACACTGCGCTTCCCGGTGCGGGGTCGCCACTTCAGTTTCGCGACTCGCTGAGCTATGTCGGTGACTTTAGTTCTCCTACGGATCTCCTCATTTCTGATTTGATCTCGCAGGGATACTCCGAGCATAGCTCTCTCCATCGCCCGCTGAGTGATCCTGAGCCTTCTTATGAGGCCCATAGTTAGCGACCATGTTTCGGATCCGTAAGTCATCACTGGCAACACGCACTGTTCGAAGAATTTAGTCTTCAGGCACTGAGGAATTTTTGACAAGAAGACATCTGGAAGCTTCCCGATCGATTTTTTTTTGTTTATAAATTGGTTTTTAGTAAGAATATAAGCCAAACTGAACTTGACTAATATTCTCCTCTCCCCCAGAAATGAGTGGAAAGCTTGTAGGAGTGGTTACGACAATAGTACAACGAAATCCAACCGGCTACCAGAGACAATTCAGAAATTATAAAATTCCCTATTTTTACACGATTTTAAGAACTTTTGTATTCTATTCCTAGAAATAAATAAATATCACACACATATTACGTCAATTTAAACAATAAACTATAACTTGCAATCCTATAGCAATTTGGTTTATAAATACAGAGCAATCGATTTCTTACTAGTATCTGACTAGATCTAGATTAGGTACATCCGATATCTACCAGGGCTGTGTACCGGAAAAAAACATTCGATTTTAGAACCTGCTAAAATTAAAAAAAGAAAATTTGTGAATCCTAAGAAAGGAAAAAAGAATAAAAATATTCTTTCAATGGACAGAAACCTTTCTTAAAATACTAATACATTAGTTACAGCGCATGTAAGCATGTAAAGTAATATTGTAAATGCATTGTTGCAACTAATTAGTTCATTCGAAGTTGACAGGTCGGTTCGCGCGCTTTTAACGCCGCCATTTTAAGAGAGACGTTCGGAAAAATTAAAATGTGAATTAGCTTTGTGACAGTGTTGTGTTTTGTTTTTTTTTTTATTGTAGTGTTCTGTGTTTTATTTTTATCGGAAAAAATGAAAATCCCAAGGAAAATCGGTAGGGTATAATGCTTTCTTTAGTTTTCTAGCTTTTAGTTATTTTTTTTTGTTCTTTACTCGAGGAATATTTTGTATACTTTTGTTGATAACTTTGATTGCTATAACGGTAACTCAATCTCGCCTCAATTAATGAACCGATTTGGCTGAAACTTGGCATAGATTTAGTGCAGATACATGTCTGATGTAAAATTTCTGAGTCCTCCTAGACGACGTTCTGGAAGTTCGTAGGTCTACGTAAAGTCTACGAATTTCTAGGTCTACGAACGATCTACGAACTTCAACGAACTTCGCGTGATATGCGCACAGACGGACAGACAAAAAATTCAAAAAAAGAAATTGTTTTGGGCTCAGTATCGATAATAAAGCATCCTCCGATTAAAATTTTCAAAATACATATATTTAATGTACAGAATTCGTCCCGTTACAGTTTTATTATAAGTATAGAATAGATATAGAAGATAGATTTCATATATGAAAGGGCCGTTCAAAATGTATCAAATGTGATTATTCAATTGATTTTATTAAAAATGTCGATGACGATTTTTCTTCCTGTACCCATTTATTACTCTATCCCCTCCATATAAGCGGAAAGCTTGTGCTAGGAGTGGGTACGACAATAGTGCATCGGGTGGGGCTCGAACCTGTGACCCTTCAGTTTTCAGTCCGCACCTTTAACCTTTGGGCTATAGAGGCTTTGATAAGCCACACAAAACGTAATTTTGACCTTGTAACACTTAAAGTAAAATTGCTGATTGGTCGAGTTTATTGAGGACACCGAATACCTAAACTCGAGGTTAGTGGGTCAAGTTTATAAAATGCACTCAGCAACTCTTTAAACGCTAGTATACCTAGTAAGGTATACTAGCTTTTGCCCCCGCGACTTCGTCCGCGTGGAATTAGATTTTGGGGTGGAATTTTCAAAAACTGTGACACACGTACTTCTTTATTTTTAACTGATAGCTCAAATACCAACTTTGATGGAAACAGCTTGAAAAATGACGGACTTTCATACAAACTTCCATCCCCTATTTAAACCCCTTAGGGGTGGAATTTCCAATAATCCTTTCTTAGTGTGCGGCTACGTCATAAAAGGAACCAACTGTAAAAATTTCAAGTTTCTAACTTCAGTAGTTTAGGCTGTGCGTTGATATCTCAGTCAGTCAATCAGTCAGTCAGGACTTTGAATTTTATACCTATATATAAATTATTACTAGCTGTTGCCCGCGACTTCGTCCGCGTCAATTTCTGTTATTATGATCGCGATTAAAAATTTTTAAAAGAATATATTTTAAATATGGATAATTTTCCCCGTTTTTGCAACATTTTTCATTGATGCTTCGCTCCTATTGGTCGCAGCGTGATGTTATATAGCCTAAAGCCTTCCTCGATAAATGGACTATCCAACACAAAAAGAACTTTTCAATTCGAACCAGTAGTTCCTGAACTTAGCGCGTTCAAACAAACAAACTCTTCAGCATCAGCTTTATAATATTAAATAACTAGCGGCCCGCTCCGGCTTCGCACGGGTATAAAATATATAGCCTATGTCATTCACTGTTAATGGATGTTATTATACATATAAACCTTCCTCTTCAATCACTCTATCTATTAAAAAAACCGCTTCAAAATCCGTTGCGTAGTTTTAAACATAGATCTTGACTTTGCGTCGGGGCCTATGTAATGTATAACTATGTAATGTCAACGAATAAACAATATTACAATCTATTCAATTCTAAATCGAGTCCCCAAATTCTAAATGTATTTACCTATGTAATTCGAGATGTTAACGCTTCACGACTGGCCTAAATCTTGATATTTTAATATTTTAATGCGATATGGCGGCTAAGTGCTAACACGGTATCAAATAAAAGTTTGAAAAAGGAAAGTGTCCGAGCGGCCATTTTGAAAAAAGATTGTTTACCGTCAAAATGGCTACCGCGGACCGCGGGTCGCTCCGGTTTGATATGTCAATATTATCTTTTTTTTTCACGTTAAACTCACGTATAAACTGGTTTCGATGCGTGAGACATTTTTTACGTTTTGTCTCTTAGAAAACGTATCGGGAGGTATTCTGCGTTTTTAAGGTTACTTCAATTTGCTTTGACGAATTTCAGTTAGATAGGTATTATCTACCTATGTAATTAATTAGAATTTTGGATAGAATCAGGCGTTACTTTGCGGAAGTTCATAATTAGCAAGAAAAGGTTGAAGTTATTTTGCTATAATCCGCCAACAGAAAAAATCTATAAAATCAAACATGCAGTTACAAGCTAAGCACCGCTTACCTTCCCAATAGACAATGCAACATTGTAAAGTCGATATCTCCTGAGGATGCTCCGGTGTCGGGGCGAAACGTGCGTCGAGAGTAGTATAAAACTCTTGTGTGGTGGTGGAAACTTGGCTTTTTTGCTTGGTTGGTAAGGTCTTATAACTGGGAGGTCTCAGGTTCGATTCCTGGTGGAGAGAATATGGAAATTTATAATTTCTGAATTGTTTCTAGTCTGGTCTGGTGGGAGGCTTTGGCCGTGGCTTAGTAAAGTAATAAATATTGATATATTATATAATTATAGATAAAAGCTTTCAAAGTATATAGTTCATTTACGAAACATTAATTCATCAACAGATACTTACTGAAGATTTCAGAAAGGCAAAAATTCAATTCAATTATTATTATATAATTATTGCAATTTCAAATATTTGTGTTTGGTCTCCTGTAAAATTTTGTCAATCACACTTACTAGGTTTTGAAATGAGGCAGCCGAGTTTATTTTGAAAGGATGTGTAAACAGCGGAAGAAACTATAAATTAGACGGTGTTTTTTGTCCAACACAGCTCACTGAGATTATGGTATTAGCGTGTTGGTCGGAAACAAGAGTTATGGGCGTTGGGGCGATGCTAATCCAGCGGCTGAACTCTCCCAACATCTGGCGGACTACTGAATTGAATTACTTGCTTAGTAGGTAGGTACCTATTATAATTTGAGTCGGCGACAAAATTTTTAAAAGCATAACTACGAGCTTATTTTTTATGTTAAGAATGAGACTGACTGATGAGAAGGACTAGACTAATGAAAAATGACTTAATATGACCATAAATAACTCGACTAACCCATAGCTTATAAATACATATTGAATGACATATTGAACTAATTATTTTAATTTCACTAATTATTATTATTATATTCTTACTTGACATCCAAATTTTGAACCATTAATTGCATGTGCTTAGCAAATTTTTTTTTTTTATTATTTACTTATTGTATTTTTTAATTATATTATTAATATGATTTATTATAACTATTTAATGTAATTTGCAACGCCCTGACGGGGTTTCATGTAATCTTAGACATTATGTATTAGACATGTAAGTGGATTCATGAATGCAAATAAATAAATGAAATGAAATGAAATGAGAAAAGTTTGTCGCCGACTCAAAATTAGTTACTTACATTAGTTTTGTAGTTATTACAAATCTAATGTAGTAATCTCTATGTGAATCTTTTTATAGATTCACGAGCAAAATTTAGAATCTGCACCTACACCGCTGCGTGATCAAAATTCCACGATCTCGCACTAAGCGCTTTGCTTCCTCGTTCCTAATACGCACCGCAAAAATTTGGAATGCCCTTCCGGCTTCCGTTTTTCCAACTAACTATAATGTCTTTAAATCAAGAGTGAATAGGCATCTTCTAGGCAAAGCGCACACCATCTTAGGCTGCATCTTCACTCACCATTAGGTGAGATCGCAGTCAAGCGCTAGTCTGTATATTAAAAAAAAATTCTGGCGCCCTACTGGCCTGGTTTCCTACACAAAGGTTAAAGGTACGGGACCTTTTAACTTCGCGAGGCGTTGCTAGATCTGGTAGGTTGGTACTATGTTTCGATACCATAGACTCCTGTTTTTTTTTTCGGGTTCATGTTACCACAGGCGAAGGACTGCAGCTGCATTCAGCTTACAGTGTACGGCAGTGCAACTTTGTGTGTCATCGTGCAACAATGTCAGTAATCGCGAGGCTACGTGCCGCTAACGTAAATAGCGTGGCCGGCGCCGTAATAGGCACGTCCCATTGCAACGGTTGTAATCAGCTAGCCGTAAAGCTGGGGACATATTACAGTGCTCAAGGGCCAGCGACGCGACAACCTAATCTAGATAAGCTAATCTATAAACCTAAGAATATACAGGGCGGATGTGTGGCACAATTTTTTTTTAAAGAATATTAGCCAAGATGAACTTGAGTAATTTTCTTCTCCAAATAAGCAGAAAGCTTGTGTTATATGACAATAGTGCAACGGGTGGGGCTCGAACCTGCGACCTTTCAGTTTTCAGTCCGCCTTTAACCCTTGAGCTATCTCACCTGATGGTAAGTGACGATGCAGTCTAAGATGGTAGCGAGCTAACTTGAAAGGGGTATGGCAGTGTAGATTTAACCCGTACCTACCCCTAATCGGTTTCTACACGCCTTCGTGCCGGAACGCTAAATCGCTTGGCGGCACGTCTTTGACGGCAGGGTGGTAACTAGCCACGGCCAAAGCCTTCCACCAGACAATCTAAAACAACACTGCCATACCCCTTCTAAATTATCCCGCTACCATCTTAGACTGCATCGTCACTTACCATCAGGTGAGATCGCAGACAAGGACTATCTTGTCATTGAATAAAAAAAACTGCCGTAATCTGCACACAGCTTTACCTCCTATTTAAATACAATGTTACAGGGTGTAAATTTAAACGGCTTTGAATATTTATTGTTAACCAATTTTATTTAGGAATAGGAAAATAGTTGCTAGTAATTCAAATATTGATTCCTATTTCCTAAGTAAAATTGGTAAAAAAAAAAACGGAACAGAAACTACTTTTCCCGCAATTTTGTCCACGCTTAAACCCTTCCTTTTCAAAAATTCAAAATTCAAAATAGGCTAACTTGTAGCTCTTATGAAACGTCATAAATTTATCACCGGTTCGAAATGCAGATTCTGCTGAGAAGAGCCGGTAAGAAACTCAGCAGTTGCTCTTTAAAAAAAATAGATTTTTTTACAATACGTAACAAAACTAGCTATGTAGGTATACAGTGTTTCCACAATGAAATTTCAAAAATGCAAAACAATCCAATACATGTTAAGACAGGCAGGCAAAAGCAGACCCATTCCCGTTTTCGTCTAATCCGTCGTAGCTGCCTAACAAATGGAACGATTTTGATGCGGTTTTTTCTGTTTTAAAGCTAACGTAATCGAGGTGGATCTGAGCTAATTTATAAATATCTGCTCAGGCGTTTGAAGAACATCAATCAGCTTCTTTCCTCCTTAACTTTCAGTTGTGCGATTGATTTGAAAGATGTAGGTAGGTTCTGTTAATCTTGTGACACCCCTCTTTTTGGGCTAGGGGTTAAAAATGAATAAATGTCTTTACTGTTATATGTAACCCTCTCCTACAAAACCAAATTTAACCATGCAATAATTATAAAACACTCCTACAACCCCATAAATAGATCAATAATCATAATTCCTCCCAAAACGTTTTAACTTGTAAACTTCCAAATAAATCCCGAAACGAAAAAATGTCGAAACATCACGCACGAAAACGATCTATAAAGATTTAAACGCGCGTACGTGAGTCAAAAATCCAAAATGGCGGCGGTTTTTCGAAATTTTTTCCATTTTATTTGTTGCGTTTACGGGCATATTTGTTTTTATTGCGGCCGATCCTCTTTCTGGTAGTCACGAATCCGCTATTAGATGACAAATAAGTATTTATTCTAATGGCATTCCGAATTTTAGCGGATTAGTGTAAGTTGAATAGCGATTGTCGATGGTTCTTTTAAAAAAAAAAAATGAAAAGCAGTCAAGCTGAACTTGAATGATGTTCTCCTCTCCCCTCCAAAAAGGTGAAAACTTGTGTTAGGAGTGGGTAGGACAATAGTGCAAGGGGTTGGGTTCGAACCTGCGACCTTTAAGTTTTCAGTTCACACCTGTAACCGTTGGGCTATTGAGGCATAGGTACATAGCTGACCGAATTTATTCCAATTTTGTTTGTAATCGTTTTGTGAATTTCTATAAAGCGTACCTATCTAGGTAAAACGAGTAAATCAAATCTATGTAAAAACAAAATAAAAAATTTCCAAAACCGAGTTTACATTAGATTTCTGGGACATTATCTGGTAGTTTATTATTGAATCAATGAGGAATTATATAAATATCGAATGAAATCTCTTTCTTGTGTGCAATAAATCCATAAATACGAAATAATTATGTAGTTTATTTTAATAATAATTCGAAAGAAAAATCAATTAGGTATCTACCATTCAAAAAAACCACAGGTTTAACGACCTGTACCTAATAAATAAGGGCAATATAATTTATGCAAAAGTTTAGAACAACAGGTTCCATTGTTAGACGATCTTTCCCGCGCTTTACAATGACGCCCCGCCAATTTGGACCTGTCAGTGTCAACCGATCAAAGACAATAGAGTTATTAGAAAAAATATACGAATACAGAAACCTAATAGTGAGCCTTATGCTATAAGTTAATAAGGAATATTTTAAAATTCATTGTTAAGACTACAAACTGTCCGCTTATTTCACAATTTTGACACGGTAATGCAGAATTTGGAAGGGTTTTTGTCTTTTTTTTTTTAATATTTCAGTGACGTGGGCGTGGGAACTGTTGACAGATTTAATTTACTTTTGCTCTACCGTCTACTGCGTACTTACACTGTACTAGACAGGTACCTATTATATATTCTGAGCCAGTAGGTAAAACTATGGAAAGTATAAACTTTAAAATATTATAATTATTATTCTTACAAATTATGCGTGAGGGTTTTTGTTGGTTGGTTTGTCCTTCAATCACGCAGTAACAGAGCGAAGGATCCTGCGTCCATCCCGGGTTTTCCGGGTTAAAAGGTAGTCTATGTCATGCAAATAATCACGTTAATTTTTTGCTCCGTTGATTGTGATTGAAAGACAAATAAACAAACAAAGACATTTTCGCATTTATACGTAATATTGTGGTATGGAGGTCTTACGAAACGGCAGATAACTGACTGAAGGCTCGGTTTTCATACAAATATATTGTACCTATGTACAATATTCTTTATATTAAAATTCGTGTGTGATAGTTTAATCTACTACATAAAGTACCTACGTTTTTTCACTCATTATGTACACAGTACAATGTACATAATTCTTTTAATAAATCAAAAAATAGTGCTCTCCTTTTCTCAATGTTCTGTGCGAAGACTGATAGCATTACTTTTAGACCAGTCAATGGCTTCATTCATTATTAAACCATCTATCATAAAAAACTTTACTACAAAATTACAACTTACGAAATATTTCTCACACCCAAAGCAAACTTTATCAATTACTTATGAATGACTCTACAGGTGGACCTTCGCAAAAAACGCGTCCAAAATAAACAAAACACAGTAAAACCTGCCTGGGACACGTGCGTCCGTCTTCGCGGCTATAGACAATGGGCATTATGACGCTATGCCTTTGCCGAAAAAAAAAGACAATGACCATAGATATTGACTTTGGCGCGTAAAAATTTATTGACTTGTTACTCAGTTCTCACGATAAGAAAATAAATTATGTAATTTGAATAACGCTTTAGGATTAACCAGGATAATCGGGTTACCCAAGACTGGATTTTATGTAATCCTTCCTGACTACGGAAGTTTTTAACAAAGTTCCGCTCCAATCCTTTATAGCCTCAATAGCCCAACGGTTAAAGGTACGGACTGAAAACTGTAAGGTCGCAGGGTCAAAATTCAAAAAATTCAAAATTTATTTATTTCATGTAGGCTACCCTGTAGCACTTATGATAAGTCACAAATCTACCACCGGTTCGGAATGCAGATTCTGCTGAGAAGAACCGGCAAGAAACTCAGCAGTTGCTCTTTTCAAAAAATAAAATAAACTAATTTTACAATAAGTAATAAAACTAAGCTAAGTATACAGTGCTTCCACAGTGAAGCTTCAAAAATACAATACATAATATTATAATCTAACACATGTCTGATGTCAGCATGGGAAGTCAAAGCAGACCCATTCCCGTTGGCGGCACCCGTTCACGAGCACGACGCATGATCCAGCCATTGCTTCGCTCAACCATATTTGACCCGTTAAACTATTGTCGTACCTACCCACTCCTAACACAAGCTAACGCATATTTGGAGGGGATTGGAGGTTAATAATCAAATTCAGGTTGCCTAATATTCGTTAAAAAAAACGTAGACTCAAAACATCCAACAATAATTATGTGTAAATGCCAAGTCATTATTTTCTGTACACCGTACCTACCTAAAGTATTGGAGGTGCGTTGTGAACATTTTTTTTGCGAAATTTTGGGAAATATTAAGCCCTAAAGTGAAAATTTTGGTCCGAGTAGGGTGGTCAAATTCAAATTCAAATTAAAAATTTATTTATTTCATGTAGGCTAACTTGTAGATCTTATGACACGTCATAAATCTACCACCGGTTCGGAATGCAGATTCTGCTGAGAAGAGCCGGTAAGAAACTCAGCAGTTGCTCTTTTCAAAAAAATTTTTTTACAAAGCTATGTATACAGTAAAGTACAGTAAAAATGCAAAAATGCATACGTAGGTACACCAATCCAACGCATGTCAAGATGGGCAGTGGTCCCACCCATTGGTGGGGATTGACCGTCGATCTTCCAGTTTTCAGTCCGCACATTCAACTCTTGGGCTATAGAGCTTTATTACGTCGAGGTAACTGATAGATAAACTGACGTCCCTCTAAAACAACACTGTGTGAAGTACGGCGGACCACCGGGAAGGGAACCCGGGACCCGGATCCGCGGGATTAGGACACGTGCGCCGGGTTTTTGTTGCGCTAAGTACCTAATACTCGCTTAGCTACCTATACCTACTTAGACGGGTGATTGTTTAGTTTTTTTTTTTTAATTCTATGACAAGATAGCCCTTGACTGCGATCTCACCTGATGGTAAGTGACGATGCAGTCTAAGATGGTAGCGGGCTAACTTGTAAGGGGTATAGCAGTGTATATTCAACCCATACCATACCCATAGGGTGTAGAAACAGATTAGGGATTTCCTATTTGTTTTAGATTGTCTGGTGGGAGGCTTTGGTCGTGGCTAGTTACCACCCTACCGTCAAAGACATAGACAAAGTCAACCCATACCCCTAATCGGTTTCTACACGCCATCGTGCCGGAACGCTAAATCGCTTGGCGGCACGTCTTTGACGGTAGGGTGGTAACTAGCCACGGCCAAAGCCTCCCACCAGATCAGACCAGAGGCAATTTAGAAATAATAAATTACTAAAATGCCCCCGCCGGGAATCGAACCCGAGACCTCCCAGTTATAAGACCACAGCGCTCACCACTGCGCCAGGGAGGTCGTCAAAAGTTAGTGCTGGGAAATTCTTATTGGATTGATGGGTTTAGGGCGTAAAAGGAAAAGAATAGAATAGAATAGTTTTATTATTCAAATAAACTTTTACAAAGTGCTTTGGAATCGTCAAATGAATCTACCACTGGTTCGGAATGCCGTTCCAACCGAGAAGAACCAGCAAAAAACTCGGAGGAACTAGGTTGTGAAGTGCCCATCTTGACATGCGTTGGATTGGTGTACCTACGTATGCATTTTTGCATTTTTGAAGTTTTATTGTGGAAGCATTGTATACATAGCATAGCTTTGTAAAAAAAAAAATTTTTTTTTTGAAAAGAGCAACTGCTGAGTTTCTTACCGGCTCTTCTCAGCAGAATCTGCATTCCGAACCGGTGGTAGATTTATGACGTGTCATAAGAGCTACAAGTTAGTCTACATTAAATAAATTAATTTTGAATTTGAATTTGATGTTCCTGAGCGCACTCTCCAAAGTAGGTATATCCGATAGAAGACCGACAAACAGGCGACATTGCGTCTGTGCTGTATATTTTAGTTTTCTCATTCTTGTATACAGTAAAGTCTATCTATCTATCTGCAATCTTCATCTCCCATTGAACAGCTATCAGGCCCTCACAGCCTCTCGTAATAATAATTTAATGATAAATAATAACTGTAATGAGCGGCAGTTATGCGTGAACATGTCGCATCGTAACATTTGTAAAGAATCAATACATCGACGGGACATTTGCATAATATCTGCCGACGGCCATATTGGATCGTGAAAACTTGAAAAGGCGATTCGATTTGAAATTCGAATCGACTTCGCCGTTCATTTCTTTTTTTTTCTAACACAAAGTGCCAATATGTTAGTACAGTTTGTCTTTGGATGTTTATTTTTATCCGGAGCGGTTTTGTTTTTTTAATTTTTTTAAAACAAACGTTTATTTATTTATTTACTAGCTGATTCCCGCGACTTAATCCGCGTGGAAAAAGTTTAGAGTGACTTGCAACTATCCGCGAAAAGTTATGTCCTCTATCTCCAATAATATTTAGTAGATCTTCACCAAAATTGGACACAATATTTTTAATAGTACACAATTTATAATAAAAAAAGAATTATCAAATTCGGTTTAGATTTGACGAAGTTATGGAGCAAAATCAACAAAAACTTTCATCCCCTATGAAATCGTATGAGCAACGACCCACTCTATTATCGTCTTAAGAAAATCTCTACCATTGTGCGAAAGTGGTCACAACCCTCACCAATGAGAAATAATCACGACGCGACGATAAGAGAGAGAGATTAAAAATTTGCATTTCTCAATTTTTTATTTCAACCGTTACGTAACCGAGATAAAAATGACAACAGTTAACAATAGAACTATATTGTCGAAGACGTCAAATCATACGGGCCTTTTGACAGCTATTGTATGTACCTGTCGATTTTTTTTTTTTATTGTTTTTTTTTTTCGGAAACGGACACGAGGCAGGAAGGTGTGCATTTAGCCAGTATACTTTTGAACCTGTTAGTGTAAGGTGCAATTTTTTTTCTAATTGCATTTCGTTCGGAAATCAACCAGACTGTGTAATTTCGGAAAAGTTTTCAGACGAAGTTTTTGATGCGTTCCAATTAAAATGAACAGTTTTCTTGTTAATTATATGTAGTTGTAATTAATTGTGATTTCACTACTAATAAACGAAAAACAAATTAAATAATAGGTATATAAAAAATCTGTCTTATTTAAAACTCATACATATTTCTATCTAATTTAAAAAGAATTATTAAGTTCTGAAACTATTTCAAAGCAAACATTGTTACTCGTAGAGGCATTCGAATTTCGAAAATTGGAATTTGTAAATTCAACAGATAAGAAATTAAATAACACCATAGATTATTATTTATTGCTTAATTATGAAATATCCGTGTCGCAAAGTGTTGAGAAAATATACAACAGAAATCGATATGGAGTATCGTAAGTACAATTTTTTTATGAATTTCTTCATCTCTAAGTTCTTACAAGATTTGAAATAATATTTTACCATGTTCAAATATTCAAATATTGTTCCATTTTTGATCAAAGCCATAGACTATAAAGTAAAGATCGATTATTGATATACAAATTAATAAAATTGTCTATGATCTCGAAATAACTGCTTTTTAATGCTTTGATTACCTTAAATTATGTTTGAACGATACCTACAATAACCCAAGCACGAATTTTTATATTATCTGATTTTCCATTTGTCTGGGCTAATCTTTGGAATTACTGAGACGATTTAAATGGAACTTTCACAGGCAGTTTGCGAATTAGCCTAGCTGTAAAATAGAAAAAAAAATTGACAGCAATAGGGAGAATCTAGTTTAAAAGACACAAGACCTCTATCGGTTCATAATGAAGGAAGAAAAGCTAATTTTTGAAAAGTTAGGTATTAAAATGAGAGATGAAATTATGAAAAATCCAAAATCCATGCTGTCCAAAATTTGCGAATATAACTACATAGTTATTAATTTCGTCAAAAATCATAAGGTCACATGCATAATAGGTAATTTGATTGCATAATTTGGGAATTTTATCACAAATTCCTTCGTTCCTGGCAACACTTAAGCGTAATGGAGCCAATCTGTTGTTTTATTAGTACGGTTTTAGCCTAGGGGGAACAGGGTTGTCGACTATCTTCTAAATATATATGTAAAAGGATAAGGTGACTGACTTATTGACTGATCTATCAACGCAAAGCTCAAAGCACTAGACGGATCTCGCTGAAATTTGATATAGGTACAGATATTATTATGACTTGGGCATTCGCTAAAAAAGGATTTTAGAAAATTCAACTTATAATATAAGGGGTTAAAAGCTAAGCAAGCTTAAGATTCGGGTTTTATCACGTGAGAGTACACTTAAAAATATCATAAATACATAAATATATAGGAAAAATAAAATAAAGGGAAACCTTAATAAAATTATTTACAAAAATATTCCAAGATTGTCTATTGTCACGTGAAAATTACCCGGGATGACGGCGTGGAAATTCTAGATTTGAAGTTACGGGAGTAAAGATGAACTTTCATAAATGAATAAATAGTCCACCTATTAAAAATCAAAAATAAGTTCAAACTGGCAACCCTGAATACCCCTATTTCTATTTTCTGTAAGCCGGCAAGGACATTTGTAAGAATTACCAGCCCTGAATAATTCAACATGGCGGTGTTGTTTTCCCGCCAATTTCTGTTTTTTTTTTATTTCATAGGTGCAAACGGTGCATAAATATTTATTCTACTTCATTCAAAAATTTAATTATAAATTGGAACAGAATAGAAAGCTATATGTATCATACAAATAAAAAGAGGTGACTATATTATTGCATAGCTTCAAAAAACTGGACGTATCGGGCTGAAATTTTGCATACAGATAGCTATTATGATGTAGTAGGCATCTGCTAAAAAGTATTTTTGAAAATTCAGCCCCTAAGTGGGTAGAATAAAGGTTTAAAATAGAATTTAACATGCGAAGGCCCATCGATGAATAGGTATGCCTATTATGCATTTAGTACCTACTTATATTAAGTTTTGCTTTGAATTATTTTAAATCTTTAAAAAATAACAAAAAAGAAGAAATGTGAGCTGTACGATTACTCTTTATAATTATTTATTGTTTTTACAAATGCTTGGTCGCGGCACAAAATCACAATTGAATAAACTTTACTTTCTATAAATTAAAATTAGACGCAGGGAAGACAAGAGCGCTTTCATCACATCAAAGACAAAATGGCCGATGGCCGTCCGACCAATCGGAGAGGCGGGAGAACAGCGCGCGTTCGGATACTTGTTACAGAAATTTTATTAAAATAATTAACTGTAATAATAATATTTTTATTTATTTGTTTAACTTTCAACAACATAAATGTAATAATAATACTTAATATAATATAAAACTAAATACTAAATTAAAACTAAAACGTAAATATCAAAAATAAAAGCTAAATATAAAAAATATCATCTAAACCACTGGAACGAGGAAAAGTGCCCAGAACGCTGGCTGCGTTACCCCGCTGAATGGCCAAACTTATATGCTGGCCGAGGTAACTTCCAGCCTTCCGGTCACCAGTGGACTCTATGAGACGGGATGACAGATCCTTAAAAAAGGATCTAGCATCCTCGCCCCATGACCCCAGGGTTTCAACACCAAATGGCACAAATATGAAATTGTTTTCTATGTTTTCATATTTGCGCCGCTTAATATTAATTAACATCTATATTTTGTAATATTTAACAGACTTGAACTATTTAGACCCGCGCTTATTAAAAAAAAACCTACCGGTCTGAATAATTCAACATGGCGCGCTGTTGTTTTTCCGCCTGAATTGAAAATTTTCTTTTTTTTTAAAGCAGGCAACGGTGCAAAGGCTGTACGTAAATATTCATGCTGCATCATTAAAAAGTCTCGAGAGAGAATTTTCGTAGGAATTTTTGCATTTCTCTTTTTTGTAGCTAGGCTAGACTATTATTGAATAGGGATGTTAACAATTTTTCGGAATTGCTTTTATTTTGAAGATTGACTTGTTTACCATAAAAAAATATATATTAATTAAAAATATTTGTATTTTCGATGAGAAAATATACAAAAATAGCTCTTCTCAGCAGAATCTGCATTCCGAACCGGTGGTAGATTTATGACGTGTCATAAGAGCTACAAGTTGGCCTACATGAAATAAATGGATTTTGAATTTGAGCGTTTTGTCGGCAGCTGTCCGCAAAGAGGCGCACCGCTCTCACGTCCTCAGCGCGGCCATCATGAAGGAGAAAAGCAAGAACGCAGCACGATCCAGAAGAGAAAAGGAGAACGCCGAGTTTCTAGAACTTGCCAAGCTTCTGCCCCTCCCGTCGGCCATCACCTCGCAGCTGGACAAGGCCTCGGTCATCAGACTGACGACCAGCTATCTCAAGATGCGACAGGTGTTTCCTGATGGTGAGTTACCTCTTGCAAGCTTCTGCTAGCCTGGTACTTGCCTTGTTATACGACTGCCTGAAAAAAGGAGTATATTGTTTTCAGGGCTTATGTCTGTGTGTATGTATGTGAGTTTCTTCTATATTCCACCATAACTTCTATACGCCTGAACCGATTTTGATGAATAAGCTAAGGACGGAAACTTCTACCCTACAAACATCTCTACATAGGCCCAACTACAAGTTTTGAATTTAGGTTCCCCTCCCCAGGTCTTGGAGACGCGTGGGGCGCCGCTCCTCCACCCCCACAGCCCCGGGAGCTCTCCATCCGGGAGCTGGGCTCGCATCTACTCCAGACCCTGGACGGGTTCATATTCGTGGTGGCTCCGGACGGCAAGATCATGTACATCAGCGAAACGGCGTCGGTGCACCTTGGGCTGAGTCAGGTTGGTCCCTTGAATAACCCCATGTTGTAATGTAGTGGGAACACCGTCGCAGGAAGTTGGTTCCACAGTTTCAAAGTACGTGGAAAAATATCTGGCACAACGGATGGTCGAAGTGCTCCAGGCACCCAGGTGGTGAGGGTGGAATTGTATTCGGTGGCGAGCGGTGCGGTTGTAGAAGAAATAGAGAGGAATAAGGTCAAATAGCTCTTCAGAACACTCCCCGTTATCTAGTCGATAGAATACGCAAATAAAGAAAGAAAGAAAGTTCACTTTTGAAGATATAAATCCGCATTTTTTCTAAAAAACAAAAAACTAGCAATATGGTTGAGCGAAGCAACGGCTGGATCATGCGTCATGCTCGTGAACGGGTGCCATCAACGGGAATGGGTCTGCTTGACATGCTTTGGATTGTGTGTACCTACGTATGCATTTATGAAGCTTCATTGTGGAAGCACTGTATACATAGCATAGTTTTGTTACCTATTGTAAAAAATATTTTTTTTGAAAAGAGCAACTGCCGAGTTTCTTACCGGCTCTTCTCAGCAGAATCTGCATTCCGAACCGGTGTGGTAGATTTATGACGTGTCATAAGAGCTACAAGTTGGCTTCCATGAAATAAATAAATTTTGAATTTGAATAAATCAAAAACGAGTTTAGATACTAGGGGGTTATTTGATAGTACTGGACTAACTCTACAACCTCTCGATGGGATCGTGACGTTTTACCTGACACCCTATACAAACACTTCGGTAACACGTTCTTTAATGACAGGTGGAGCTGACGGGAAACTCGATATACGAGTACATCCACCAAGCAGATCATGAGGAGATGAACGCGGTACTGAGCCTCCAGCATCCACACACATACATCGTGCCACCTTCGCTTGGGTAAGACACATTTCGAAAAAAAAAACTAAAAGTAACAAGCTATTGTTACTTTTAGTTTTTTTTTTTCTGTACATATAAATAAACTGAAGTGTCTGTAATATCAAAAGAACAGCATTTTACTAACTACATACGATAGTAAATAAGGTACTTATAACAAGAAAACAATTTTTTAAATTTTTGTCTGTCTGTCTGCCTGTTTGTTGCTGCTAATCTCAGGAACGGCTGGACCGATTTTGACGGAACTTTCACGGGTAGATAGCTGATGTTGTCGGGGGTAAATAAGGATACTTTTTTAAGCGAGTTTCGAAGAAGCAGGAGAAGGAGTTGTGTTTTTCTACTTATGTCTATCGATATCTCCGTGATTTCTAAACCGATTTGCGTGAATCTATTTTTAATTGATACAAAAACTTTGCGAGATTCTCCCATAAAAACTTCGGGTTCCAACTCCTCAATCCTGATGCTGCAGGGGTATTGCCCCCTAAACTCTGGGGATTTAGGAATTTTCGTTATGAATAGTTATTGTAGGTACCTACCAAGTAAAGAATATATCGTTGAATTCCAGGACCAAAATCCTCAATCCTGATGCTACAGGGGTTCTGCCCACCTAAACTCAATAGCCCAACGGTTAAAGGTGCGGACTGAAAAACTGAAAGGTCGCAGGTTCGAGCCCCACCCGTTGCACTATTGTCGTACCCACTCCTAGCACAAGCTTTCCGCTTATTTGGAGGGGATAGGAGGATATTAGTCAACTACAGCTTGGCTAATTCTCTTTAAAAAAAAAATTGTTAGGATTTAGGAACTGTCGATTGTGAATTGAAGAAGCGGACGAAGTCGCGGGCGTCCGCTAGTACCTACTGAAATAATATTACTTTTAACATTGGTGATAGGTTCCGTGATCAACTTATTGAGGACCCGCTTTTTAATCCCCATAGGGTTGAAATTTTCAAAAATCCTTTCTTAGCGGATGCCTACGTCATAATAGCTATCTGCATGCCTTTCAGCCTGATCCGTGCAGTGGTTGGAGCTGTGCGTTTATAGACCAATTAGTCAGTCAGTCACCATTTTCTTTTATATTTAGATTTATATGTTTGTAGCTACCCCGTGGGAGGCACGTGGGGTCCTAACGTCGACATAGAATGCGAGCGCGCGTTCTTCATACGCATGAAGTGCGTGCTCGCGAAACGCAACGCCGGCCTCACTACCTCTGGATATAAGGTACCTACCTATTTTTTTTTCATCACAAGATAGTCCTTGACTGCGATCTCACCTGATGGTAAGTGACGATGCAGTCTAAGATAGTAGCGGGCTAACTTGGAACGGGTATGGCAGTGTACATGTAACCCATACACTAATCGGTTTCTCTTTCTACACGCCATCGTGCCGGAACGCTAAATCGCTTGGCGGCACGTCTTTGACGGTAGGGTGGTAACTAGCCATGGCCAAGCCAGAAAAAAAAAACAATAATATAAATTAATTTAATTTTTTGTTTATCTGTGGCATCGTAGCAGTCGAATGTGTGAACCGATTTTGATTTTGTTTTTTTGTTCGAAAGGTGAATTAGTCGGGAGTGTTCTTAGTTATGTTTGATAAAAATCGGTCCAAGATGGCCGCTGCCACAAAATGGCGCATTATATATTCCTCTTATAGGTACACACATACACACAATGTGGTTAAAAATATCTGAGTTGACCCTATATTTTTCTTACAAATCGTCTCCATGAGAGACGTAATTACAGATGCATACAAGCCCTCTCAATTATACTAACAAATGCATGCGGCGCCTCTCGTAGTACAAAGCAGAGGGTGTCAGGGATTATGAATAACAAATATGCGAATTTGTTAATCTAACCCCTTACTTGTGTGATTGTGTGATTTTTTGGATTAGGTCTGCGATCGACAGAGATTAGTTAGAAGAAATAATTTTATTATTGAAACTATTTTTTTTCGTTGTGAGTTTGGATTGTATATATTCGATACCTAGATTTTGTGCACTATTTAATATTTTTTTTACCTATTTTAAGTGTTCGTTTGAAAAAAAAAGACGTGTGGCACTCGGGGACTGCCGCGGTAAAGCTATTGCATAGCATTTTTTACCAACGCCATCTAGCGGTGAGAGGAGTCCCGTGTCAGGTTATTTTCGTTACGGAATTTCTGGATTCGGTCTCCACGCTCAAGGCCCGCGATAGAAGCTATGCAATAGCTTAAAAATTAAAAACAGCATTCTTTAACATACTTTCAAGACGTATAAAGTTGTATCGTCATTAAAACTATGGCCTGAACCATTGTATTGACCTTCACAACAATTAACGCGTCACGTAAGCGTTTTGGGGATACAACAACTTACGTTGGAGGTATCGATATGTGTAATTGTGTACATAATTACAATCGATATGTAACATGCGAGAATCATATTTGTAAAAACAGAAAATAAATCGGTCAAAAAACAAGGTAAGTTATAAGCTGTTCTGGTGATCCACTGCTCGGGGCCATTAGTGTATGATGTAACTCAATTGCAAATCTTTTGTAGTGTGTAAGTGATACACCCTGGTGTAAGTGATTCACTGCTTGGACTATCAGTGTTGTATGTGATTCAAGTGTAGATCGTCTCTAACTTATCTCTGTCCCCGGCGCAGGCGATCCACTACTCGGGGCTATCAGTGTATTCAAGTGAAGATCTCCTGTAACTAGCCCCTAGTGCAAATGATTTACTGCTCGGGCTATTAGTGTATGATGACGCGAGAATAGATCGTCTGTAACTAGTCCTGGTTCTGACGCAGGTGATCCACTGCTCGGGGCTATCAGTGTATGATGTGCCTCAAATGCAGATCTTCTGTAACTAGCCCCTGGTGCAAGTGATCCACTGCTCGGGCTATCAGTGTATCATGAGAAGCAAGAATAGATCGTCTGTAACTAGTTCTGGTTCTGACGCAGGTGATCCACTGCTTGGGCTATCAGTGTATGATGTGGTTCAAGTGTAGATCGCCTGTAACTAGTCCCTGGTGCTGACGCAGGTGATCCACTGCTCGGGCTACCTGCGCGCGCGGCGCTTCGGCGAGGCGACGGCGCCGCTGGGGCTGGTGGCGGTGGGCCACTCACTGCCCCCATCCGCCGTCACCGAGCTCAAGCTGCACTCCAACATGTTCATGTTCCGCGCCTCGCTCGACATGCGCCTCATCTTCCTGGACGCCAGGTGAGCCACTAACCCTTTTTATACGGTAAAATCCTTTTTTACGGCAAATAAACTTTTTACCCCTATACGGAAAAGTCACTATTTAAAGCAAACTTTTTACACTACTACCTACAGCGAAGCCATTTTTTGCACAACTACGGCAAAATCACTTTTTACCCCAACTTGGCAAACCCAGTTTTCACCCCATTACGTCAAAGCCACTTTTTACCCCTATAAGGCAATACCACTTTTTATCCCTATATGGCAATGCCACTTTTTGCCCCAAACAGCAATGCTCGTTTTTATCCCTATATGGCTAAGGTACTTTTTACTTCTATACGGCAAAAAAGCTCCAATAGCCCAACGGTTAAAGGTGCGGACTGAAAACAGAACGGTCGCAAGTTCGCTCGCCACCCGTTGCACTATTGTCGTATCCACTCTTAGCACAAGCTTTCCGTTTATTTGGAGGGGATGGGAGCATATTATTCAAGTTCAACTTAGCTAATATTCTTGTTAAAAAAAATCGCCTTACATCACAATGCGATTGGCCAATGTCATTACCTGTGTCGGTTCGTCGAAGCGCGTTCAGAATGTGGAGAGCTTTACGCGTCGCTAAGTGCCGTGAACTAATAAACGCTGAACTCGCGGCGCGCCGTTGGCCATAGCTGTCGACTGTCGATACAAAACTTGTTAAAAAGTTAAAATTAAAAACCTTTATTTTGAGTATGTAAAAAAATTAATTATTATTAGATAATTATTATTAGTTTTTACACAAATTATTACACAAATCGCTTTACTTTCTCAACCTCGGTAACTGCATTTTCCAATGTTTTGGAATATAATAAATAACTAAGGAAATATTTTTTGTAATAAGTATTTTATTATTTGTAAATATAGTAACATAGCTGATTCTCGCGACATCGTCCGCGTGGTAAAAGTTTACAGTGACTTGCTACTATCTGCGAGAAGTTATGTCCTCTATCTCCGATAATATTTAGTAAATCTTCACCAAAACTGGAGCAAATATAGTACACAATTTATAATAAAAAAAGAATTATCAAATTCGGTTTACCTAGATTTGACGAGGTTATGGAGCAAAATCAACAAAAACTTTCATTCCCTGTTCTCTTATCTTACTGTTTATTAGGATAAAAAGTATCCTATATATTGACCCGGAGTATCAGCTACCATTATACCAAATTTCATTCAAATTCGTTCAGTAGTGTTCGCGCGATGCGCGCGGTATATACGGGGTTGAGAAAGTAAATCGACGACATGTCGATCATAATATTACTTGCCTTACAGCATAGGGCTGTGCTACGTACCAATGGAAATCGCTTCGAAGGGCCATATTGTTCTTGAGCGATACATTTCTCGGAACACCTATAAATTATTATCGACACTAGGGTGGGGACGGTGAAATACTACGCTTTGTTAGGATTAGCTTTAATGTTATGTGACGTTTCCCTGCACTAGTATGGCATGGATTGTGTTCAGCATTTTATCTAAATATACGTTTTTCCAAATATTTAAATATGAAAATTAAACTAAATTAAAACGACATCTTTGTTCCTATAGCAATCAGTATTTATTTTTCTTAAATGTCTCTCATTTGACAGCTTTCCCTTTTTTCACTTCTGATTATAAAATAAGTATTTACAACTATAAGTTTAATCAAATCTAGTCTCAACATGCAGCCCCGCAAAAACTATGTTTTTCAAATATAACTAGTAACAAACCTAACCATAATTAACATTTCTTCTAAATCCTGAATGATTATATAATATGACAAAATTACCTATATTTAAATAATCTAAGTCGCTTATATAAACCATTTACAAAGTATGTTATAGTGCAATAAATTATATTATTTCCTATTATCACTAAAACAAAAAAAAAATATTAAAACAAACCAAATACCCATTCTAATATCATAAGAAAATTATAAAACTGAGAACACATTACCAAATAAAATCCAACCTAAACTTGTTTTCTGAGCACAAGGTGTACCCGCAGGTCCTTTTAACATATCATTTTGAAGTATTTGCGCACATACGTCAACTCCTAGTAACAGATCAATCTTGTCTGGTCGATTAAAATTTGGATCTGCTAGCGGTAATCCTACAACATGGGGCCATGGAAGTTTGTCTATTGGTTGTTCTGGCAAATACGTAATGACTTGTTCAGTTGTAACAAACGCGTTCATTCTAAGATTGAACCCTTTCTCATACCTTGACAATAGCTCAAGTTGTACCGTATGGTTTACTTCTGTTTCTTTATTTCCTAAACCAACTATAGATTCTTTTGCAGGATATTGTTTTAATTTTAACAACTGAGCTGCTCTTTGACTAATGCATGTCACCTGTGAACCCTGATCCACTAAGGCTCTCATAAAATATGTTTGACCATGCTTATCTTTCACAGGTACAAGTGCTGTAGCCAATAAATTACAATTACTTTTCTTGTTAGAGCCCTGAGATTTAAATGTAGCATTAGTAATTTCGTCTCTTTCATCATTACATTTCTTACGTTCTATACTACGAGTAGGGTCATATATGCTATCATTTTCTCTTGATGTCCCACTATTCAAAACATATTTATTTCGTACGCTTATTCTATTATAATTATTAAAGTCATGTAACAGTTTACTATGACGTTTACCACAATATTCGCAATGAAGTCTATTCTGGCACATATATGCACGATGTCCAGGAGACAGACAACGAAAACAAAGACCTGTATTTGTTACAAATATCTTCCTTTGTTTCACATTCAATCTTTTAAATGTTTCACATTGATAAAGCTTATGTATTTCTTTACAATATGTACAATTAGATTCCTTCCTTTCCTTTTCCTTTGTCGATAAATAAAACGCGTTCTTGCTTTCTTTATTAAATTTTGAAGATGAAATAAGTTCTAATGTAAATACTTTTTTTTCAAGAAAATCTAATAAACTGATAAAAGTTGGTAATTCTTTATTATATTCTTTGCTAACATGATCTTCCCATTCTCTATGTGTATCAATATCTAATCTTTCTGTGACTATAAAAATGAGAATTGGATCCCACGAGACTGTAGAGATTCCAACATTCTTTAATCCAGTAATAACTTCCTTAATTCCATCAATAAGAACTTTTAGTTGACTTGCTGATTGTGTACACATCTTTTCTTGTCCAAGAAGTCGCTTGAAGATTGTGTTGACTATTAAACGTTTGTGACAATATCGCTCTTTTAATGTCTCCCACGCTGGAGCATAGTTACTTTCAGTAACCTTATAACACTTTAGTGAAGTAGCCGCTTCCCCTGTTACGCAGGATTTTAAATAATGAAGTTTATGAAAGTTTGTCAAATTACTATTATTATGAATTAATGAAATAAAAGCATCTTCAAATGTTAACCATTGCTCATATTCCCCATTAAACTTAGGCAAATCTATTTTGGGAAGTTTAACTTCTCCCATCTTCAAAGCAGAACCTGATGTACTATTCACCGTTGAAGCAATATGAAAAGTGTCCTCCATTAAAGAACTCATAATTTCCTCCATTTCCGTTCTTACTGTCAAATATTTGTCTTCGCATGTTCCATATACATCGTTTAAAAAATAAGGCACAACCATCAGTTCCTCCTTCTTTATTGTTCGCAACAACAACGAATGCAATTCCTGGAACTTCACCCAATATTCTTGTATACATTGTGATCTTACCTTTACATATCCTAGAGTAAGTTGAGTTTTCGGTACCTTTTTAAAGTTGATATGCGCTCTTTCTATAAGGTGTAAAGTATCTTCTAAAAGCGTTATAATATCATTAGTCTCCATTACAAATAATTCGTAAAATAATCAATTCACCAACTTTTTTGGACTGTATTATTTTTTTTAAATCTTCTTCTTTCCTAATATTAATAATATCCGGCGTTCGTTAAGGACCATTTTTATGTTCAGCATTTTATCTAAATATACGTTTTTCCAAATATTTAAATATGAAAATTAAACTAAATTAAAACGACAGATTGTGAGACGAATTCCCGTTATTTATTTGAAAACATGCGTCTTAATAGCTCAGTGGTTATAACGCGGTCCTCCTTTACAGGGGTCCGGAGTTCGAATCCCAAGGACGGATCTTTTTTTTCTATTGATTCTAAGCACCAAATTGATGCTCAATACAATTACAATCTAACCTAACTTAATTGACTAATTAGCAATTTTAATTTAACCTAAACTTATAAATTACTATTTTATATACTTACTAAGAGATTGTCCAACGACACATATTTGGTTTTCTTTTATATGTCTTTAGAGACACTTTGTTCATGTTTCTTTTAAGCTATTGCATAGCTTCTATCGCGGGCCAGCGTGGAGACCGAATCCAGAAATTCCGTAACGAAAATAACCTGACACGGGACTCCTCTACGGTGAGCCGCTAGATGGCGTTGATAAAAAATGCTATGCAATAGCTTTACCGCGGCAGTCCCCGAGTGCCACACGACTTTTTTTAAAAAAAAAAAAGAATATTAGGCAAGCTTTTTTTTCTTAAAAAAAAAAAAATGTTTTGGGCTCAGTATCGACAATAAAGCCCATTACAATTTCCTAAATATATTTAACGTACAGAATTCGTCCCGTTACAGTTTTATTACAAGTATTGAAATAGATATAGGTTTAGACTGAGACCTAGGTACGATTTCAACAGAAAAAGTAATAGATATACCTAAGTTCACAGTTCAAAGTATTCAACATAATCACAACATAGAGTATTGTATTTCAAAATAACCACACCTGGATTCCAGATGGTGATACATGACACCTTTTGCGATCTATTTGTGTTAAGATTCGGAGGCTGTAATGAGATTTGAGATGAATCAGATGGTTCAGATAAGGCGGTTTTGTATTTGGCGATCTTATGCTGATATCTGTAGAGCGTTCTGACTCAGCTTGGACTTGAGATAGAGTTAGAACAAATCACAAATCGATACCTCCTACGTAAGTTCGTAAGTTGTTGTATCCCAAAACGCTTAAGCGACGCGTTAATTGTTGTGAAGGTTAATACAATGGTTTAGGCCGTCGTTTTAATAACGATACAACTTTATACGCCTTGAAATTATGTGAAAAAATGCTATTTTTTTTTTTAAATTAACACATAAAAAGATAAAAACAAATGATGCAAAAAACTTAAAATGTCAATTTTGTCGGATACAACAACTTACGTAGGGGGTATTGAAATATGCTCTGACATAAATTCAAATTCAAAATTAATTTATTTCATGTAGGCTAACTTGTAGCTCTTATGACACGTCATAAATCTACCACCGGTTCGTAATGCAGATTTTGCTGAGAAGAGCCGGTAAGAAACTCAGCAGTTGCTCTTTTCAAAAAAAAATTTTTTTGATTTTGAAATTGAAGCCTCAATAGCTAAACGGTTAAAGGTGCGGACTGAAAACTGAAAGGTCGCAGGTTCAAATCCCACCCGTTGCACTATTGTCGTACCCACTCCTAACACTAGTTTTCACTTAATTGGAGGGGAGAGGAGAACATCAGTCACGTTCAGCTTGGCTGATATTTAAAAAAAACCGCCAAGCGATTTAGCGTTCCAGCACGATGGCGTGTTGAAACCGATTATTTAAGGTTGAATATACACTGCCATACCCAAGATAGCCCGCTACCATCTTAGACTGCATCGTCACTTACCATCAGGTGAGATCGCAGTCAAGGACTATCTTGTCATTGAATTAAAAAAAAATGGGACCACCTGGGAAGTATTTAAACCCTTTAAACAAAAGAAAAATTTTCCAAATCGGTCCAGGCGTCTTTAAGTAATCGGGGAACATACATTTTTGAAGTCGATTAGAAATTCCGGTGGCGCAAGACCGTTTTCTGTGGCGATCCTTTCAAGTAGGTATCTGATAGTGATCTTCTAAATAATGATGATATAATAGGTCCTATACAATTATTATATCCTACAAAATTAATATAATTGTAATCGAAACACCCTACAAGCAATAATAGACCTTACCTTATTATGAATAGAACTATTATCCATTGTAATATTCCATACGTGTTGACAGACTTAATAGAAATATCCCACGAGGAATAATAGACCTTAATTTATAATAAATAGAACTCATTATCGATTGTTAGATTCCATACGTGTTTACAGACTGTAAGCGCGTCCTTCCCTCGACTTCCGTGTTGAGTCAGCATATAGAAAACTGCGGAGTCGACAATTTATTATTTTAGCTACATCATTTTACATTTAATTTTTGTCTGGTGGGAGGCTTTGGCCGTGGCTAGTTACCACTAGGGAATGCAATCTCGATCTCGCGAGATCTCGTTTTCACGAGATCTCGGCCTTTTTTAGCGAGATTGAATCTCGGCCGAAAAAAGGGCGAGATCTCGCGAGATTAACGAGATTGCACTTGAGCATAAAAAAAGTCTTATTCGAAGCGCGGACTGACACTGACGGAGTTGCGACCTGTCGGTTTCGTTCGGTGCGCGAATTAATTTTTAAATTACTAAAAGATTTGCGTTTATATTAGAAGAGAAGACTGGTTGTTTTTTTTCATTTGTTATTTCAAATTCAAAATTTATTTATTTCATGTAGGCCAACTAGTAGCTCTTATAAATCTACCACCGGTTCGGAATGCAAATTCTGCTGAGAAGAACCGGCAAGAAACTCAGCAGTTGCTTTCCAAAAAATAAAAAATATTTTTTTTTACAATAGGTAACCAAACTGTGCTATGTATAGGTACACTGCCCTCGTAATTGAAAACACAGTAACTTAAAGGTAACTTCTATTTAACTTACTTTGTTTTCAATTACGAGGGCAGTACAGTGCTTCCACAGTGATTTGATTGAAACGTACGTCAAAGTTTACTACTTAGAAGTTTATTAAATAATTATAGACAATTTGATTCATAAAAGTCTATTGAAAAAATTCGTGAAAATAAATGTTATCTTATAATACTTATAATTTTTATTATTTTTTTTCTAATTTATTCAAATATTGTGATTATTTGCAAAAAAAAAACACACAAAACTGCCAATCTCGCGAGATCTCGAAATTGGCGAGATCTCGCAGTATTGTTATTTACAATCTCGCGAGATCTCGCTTGAGCCCCAATCTCGCGAGATTTGCATTCCCTAGTTACCACCCTACCGTCAAAGACGTGCCGCCAAGCGATTTAGCGTTCCGGCACGATGGCGTGTAGAAACCGATTAGGGGTATGGGTTGAATTTACACTGTCATACCCATTCCAAGTTAGTCCGCTACCATCTTAGACTGCATCGTCACTTACCATCAGGTGAGATCGCAGTCAAGGGCTATCTTGTCGCATCACACTTATTAATATTATAAAGGCGAAAGTTTGTATGTGTATGTGTGTGTGTGTGTTTATGTTTGTTACTCCTTCACGCCACAACGAATGAACCGATTTAGCTGAAATTTGGAATGGAGATAGCTCACATTCAGGATTACCACATAGGCTATATTTTATTCCGGAAAAATAAAGAGTTCACGCGGGAACTGAAGAACCTTAATCCACGCGGACGAAGTCGCAGGCATCATCTAGTTATTGAATAAAAGTCGCGCGCATCAGCTATAAGTTTATAACGGCAAAGCAGACGTAGTAACAACAGACTTGTAGTGGTAATTTGATATACCTACTAGGTATTATCGTAAAATAAATATTTGATGACATTGACTTACATATAATAGCTGTCAGCTAAATGGCACGTAGGTAATTTTATATTACGCTGATGTATGCGGAAACGAAATGAGCATTTCTAAACTAATATCATGAATAAAGTATGTCTGTTTGTTACACAATTCGCTGTTTTTCTAAAATAATATTTTAACTCGGAAAAGCACAATTTTGACTAATGTAGATAATATAAACGTAAAAATTGTTTTTACAAAACCGACTTCAAACGCCACTATACAAAGTAAATCAATTTTGCCTATATTTGAAGAGTTCCCTCGAGAACTTCCTCCTTTTTTTAAAGTCAGTTTTTTTTTATTCGATGACAAGATAGCCCTTGACTGTGATCTCACCTGATGGTAAGTGACGATGCAGTCTAAGATGGTAGCGGGCTGACTTGGAAGGGGTATTAGCAGTGTAAATTCAACCCATACCCCTAATCGGTTTCTACACGCCATCGTGCCGGAACGCTAAATCGCTTGGCGGCACGTCTTTGACGGTAGGGTGGTAGCTAGCTACGGCCAAAGCCTCCCACCAGACAAATGATTGTTTTTTTAATATACGAGCTGGCAGGTCACCTGATGTTAAGTGATTACCGCCGCCCATGAACACTTGTAGTACCAGAGGCACCACCAATGCGTTGCCGGCTTTTCAAGAACTTATTAGTTCTCCCCTTGAATAACCCCATGTTGTAATTAAGTGGGAACACTGTCGAAGGGAGATGATTCCACAATTTGGTAGTACGTGGAAAAAAAGATCTGGAGCAACGGATGGTCGAAGTGCTCCAGGCACCCAGGTGGTGAGGGTGGAATTGCGATCGGTGGCAGTGTTGTACCTAAATGTTTGTATGAATATGTTATGTAAGTATGTATTTTTTTTTTATTTTTTTTTTATTTTTTTTTTATTTTTTTTTAAGAATTAATATTCTTAAAAAAAAAAAGCCAAGTTGAACTCGATTTATATTCTCCTCTCCCCTTCAAATAAGCTAAAAGCTTGTGTTAGGAGTGAGTACGACAATAGCTTTGGGGGGTTCGAACCTGCGAACGTTCAGTTTTCAGTCCGCACCTTTAACCGTTGGGCTGTTGAGGCTTCTATGACATGAATATGATAGTAAATTAAGAATAAAGAATAAATTAAGAAGTCTCCACAGCAGCGCTGTTCTGTCCACCCTGACCCTTGAGCCAAGGAAGGACAGAAAAAAAAGCGTAAAAAAACACAAAGCCCTAATGGCGCGGTGGCGTCGCGAGTAATTGCCACTTGTTTGCACTTTGCGCGCGACAAATTTAGGAAAAAATACAAATTTTTGATTTTCAAGCAACTTTTTAAAAATTGCATCCTCCAGCAGCCCTGGTAGCATGGGCGGGAGAAATTTTATCCCCGGGAAAAGGATAAAACGTTTATCCCCTCGCTTAGCTTTATCCACCCGTCGAGCATGGGCACAGCGGTGGAAATAACACTCAGAGGATATACTTATAGAAATATACATCGCCTTCTCCTCTGTCGCCATGCTTTAGCATAGGGAAAAGATAATTTTATCCCCTGTCAGTGGATAAAATCGGGGGATAAAATTTTTATCTCCTGCCCATGCTACCAGTGCTGCAGTTTTTTAAGCAAACTCGCTTAAAAATCTGCAGCCTCTGTTCTACCTATGTATCTCCGTGATTTCTTAACCGATTTGCGTGAATCTTTTTTTAATCGATACAAAAACTTTGCGAGATGCTCCTATAAAAACTTCGCGTTCCAACTCCTCAATCCTGATGCTGCAGGGGTACTAAACCTCTAAACTGTGAGGATTAGGAACCATCGATTATGAATAGTTATTGTAGGTGCCAAGTAAGGACTACATTGAATTTCCGGACCCAACTCCTCAATCCTGATGCTGCAGGGGTTCTGCCCCCTAAAACTGTGGGGATTTAAGAACTGTCAATTGTGAATTGAAGAAGCGGACGAAATCGCGGGCGTCCGCTAGTAAATTTTTTTTTATTCGATGACAAGATAGCCTTTGACTGCGATCTCACCTGCTGGTAAGTGACGATGCAGTCTAAGATGGTAGCGGACTAACTTGGAAGGGGTATAACAGTGTAAATTCAACCCATACCCCTAATCGGTTTCTACACGCCACCGTGCCGGAACGCTAAATCGCTTGGCGGCACGTCTTTGACGGTAGGGTGGTAACTAGCCACGGCCAAAGCCTCCCACCAGACCAGACCAGAGACAATTTAGAAATTATAATTTGCTAAATTGCCCCCGCCGGGAATCGAACCCGAGACCTCCCAGTTATAAGATGACAGCGCTCACCACTGCGCCAGGGAGGTCGCCAACCTGAGGAGGAGGAGGAAGGGAGATTAAATAAATAGAGATCAACCTTCGTAGCACGGGCAGGAGATAAAAATTTTATCCCCCGATTTTATCCACTGACAGGGGACAAAATTATCTTTCCCCTATGCTAAAGCATGGCGACAGAGGAGAAGGCGATGTATATTCTATAAGTATATCCACTGAGTGTTATTTCCACCGCTGTGCCCATGTTCGACGGGTGGATAAAACTAAGGGAGGGGATAAACATTTTTTCCTTTTCCCGGGGATATTTCTCCCGCCTATGCTAGCCCTGCACTGGTAGCATGGGTGGGAGAAATTTTATCCCCGGGAAAAGGATAAAACGTTTAACCCCTCGCTTAGCTTTATCCACCCGTCGAGCATGGGCACAGCGGTGGAAATAACATTCAGTGTATATACTTATAGGAATATACATCACCTTCTCCTCTGTCGCCATGCTTTAGCATAGGGGAAAGATAATTTTATCCCCTGTCAGTGGATAAAATCGGGGGATAAAACTTTTATCTCCTGCCCATGCTACCAGTGCTGCAGTGGTACTTGCGCTTCACATTATTATAAAACCTTTTTCGTCCAAAACTGCAATTTCCTACCAAGGGGTGTAAAACAATATGCCATCGTTAATTGGCGGAAGCGATCGGGTTTTTTCTGTCAACAGTTTTTTCGGGTGAAAGAACAGAAGTGGCGCGGAGTGGCCGGGGGTTGATATGCGATACATAATACACCAATTAAGCTTTAGAGAGGTTTGCACTTGCTTTAAATGGGGTTTTTTTTATTTAATGTTCCCTCCTTTCTATCCGACTTCAAAAAAAGGAGTTTCTTAATTCGATGCGTATTTTATTTTGTTTTCTAGTTATGTTACTCCATAACTCCGTCAAAGAACCGATTTAAATTTTTTTAATTAGAAAGGAGGAAGGCGGTTGGTCCCATTTAAATTTGGTGAAGATCTGATGAATAGAATAGAATAGAAATATTTTTTATTCAAATAAACTTTTACAAGTACTTTTGAATCGTCGATGAATCTACCACTGGTTCGGAATGCCCTTCCTGCCGAGAAGAGCCAGCAATAAACTCGGCGGTTGCTCTTTTAAAAAAAAATATTTTTTTACAATAGGTAACAAAACTATGCTATGTACCTATACAGTGTTTCCACAATGAAGTTTCAAAAATGCAAAACATCCAACACATGTTAAGACGGGTAGACAGAAAGCAGACCCATTCCCGTTGGTGGCACCCGTTCACGAGCATGACGCATGATCCAGCCGTTGCTTCGCTCGACCATATTTGAGGGAACGTGACACTGATCTTCGGTGATGGAAGACGGAACTCCTCAATGAATAAGGCTAAAATCGACTGCACTCTCACTCAGCTCAGACTCAAGAAAGAGTTAATACGAGACAGAAGAAACTGTACGCATATTATTAGGTATAACAATTCGATAACGTTATCGTAATAACGGTAACGGAACGTTTGCAACGTTACAGAGTCGCGTCGTTGACGGGCTACGAGCCGCAGGACCTCATCGAGAAGACGTTGTACCACTACATACACGGCACCGACGTACTGCACATGCGGTATTCACACTGTACATGTAAGTATAATATTATTGTAGCAACTAGGTACCAGTTGATGATGAGGTTTTTTAATTCTCTTTTTTATATTTTTAGCGAACAAAATAGCAGGCGGTTTACTGATGTTAAGTGATTACCGATATTATAAACATTTGTAGTACCCAAGGCTGGGAATGTATTGCCGGCTTTTCAGGAATTTGTTGGTCCGCCCCTTGAATAACCCCATGTTGTAATTTAGTGGGAACACCGGCGCAGGAAGTTGGTTCCACAGTTTCGAATTACGTGGAAAAAAGATCTGGCACAACGGATGGTCGAAGTGCTCCAGGCACCCAGGTGGTGAGGGGGAAATTTTATTCAGAATTACCGTGGTAAACCTCTTATTTTCCGGGATAAAAAGTAGCCTGTGCTATTGCAGATCTATCTCTGTGCCTTTCAGCCAAATCGGTTCAGTCGTTGCAGCGTGATTGAGTAAAAAACATCCATCCATCCAAACTTTTGCATTTATATGTAATATGAATACTCATGACTCATTAGGAAGAGCATTTCCAGTAGGTACTTAGTAATACCCCTCCAAATAAGCAAAAAGATTGTGTTTAACCGTTGGGCGTTAGAATAATTTGTCCTTACATATTAGATTTTAAATTATAATATTAACTAACTGTTTACAGTATTAACGAAGGGTCAAGTGACGTCACGCTATTACCGCTTCTTGACGAAGTCTGGCGGCTGGGTGTGGATGCAGAGCTACGCGACCATCGTGCACAACTCGCGCTCCTCGCGCCCGCACTGCATCGTCTCCGTCAACTATGTGCTCAGGTGACTACATAGGGACCAAGTGACCAGGATAAAAAGTACCCTATATATTGACCCGGAGTATCAGCTACCACTATACCAAATTTCATTCAAATCCGTTCAGTAGTTTTCGTGTGATGCGCGCACAGACAGACAGACTGACAAAAATTTCAAGAAAAATGTTTTGGGATCAGTATCGATAATAAACCATCCTCCGATTAAAATTTTCAAAATATATTTAATGTATAGAATTCGTCCCGTTACAGATTTATTATGAGTATAAGTTTTTCGTTTGTATTGTGTTTAGATGAATATTAATGTTTATTTATTTAATATTGAACCAAAATCAACGAAAAACTGGCAGCATTAAAACATAATATTATATTTTTTCTTTACAGCGACATCGAGGAAAAACATCTTATCCTGAACATAGATCAAGGGCCGCCGAAACTGAACCACGTGGACATTCCCGCAGCAAGCCACGTCCCCCCCACAGACTCCCCCCAAATCCCCCCCAGACACGACAAAATAAACCACGCTATCAACGAAAACGACTTCAACACAGACTCCAGTGGGGGATACAACTATCCTGAATACACGCTACCGGTTATTCCTCCATACGACAACCACGAAGAGTATCATCAAAACGGGTCATACCAGGACTTATTTTACGAAAACTACACAGAACCAGAAGTTATACCGAATAATTACGCCTACCCCCAAAACCAAAGACCGTTCTCGGCCAGCTCATCGTCATGTAGTTCAATAGAAAGTTCCGAAATAAACCAATATAACTATACCAATTTAATTTCTTTCTACAGTCATAATCCGGCCCAAAACGGTCGGCCTGTAGAAAATTTTGGGGGTAGTTTTGGAAAAATCACCCCCAGCCCTCAAGTGCCTGAAGGGGGTTACACGAGTGTGATAGTCGATAACACGCAACAGTTTCACCATCACGGTGGGGGAGTTAACGAATATGTGCATTGATAACGTTATTTTGTAACGATAACGTTGTGGTTTTTGAAACGATTTTTCTTTAGAACTACCTAAAGGTAGGATTTGGAGCTTGAAACTTGTGGCTGCTAAGTGCAAATAACTTGATGATTCTGTAATCTTGGCTGATCTCTACTTACTAAGTAGTCGCGCTGAGTTAACTACAAATAGTTTTTCTTTCATATTTTGTAATTAGTTTATTAAACCGAACGGTTCTCGTCTGCATTTCAAATAGCAATAACTGTACAATAATGCTTATATAACTTTTGACAGCGTTAACGCCTTTATCCAAAGCCTTCCAATCTGAGAATTATAAAAAAGATATACACCAAAAAGAAGAATTTATTTCACTCCCAGTACACAGAGCTGAATTCTAAGGCCTTGGATCTAGTTGTTAATATTGGTCCTTCGAACCGGATACCACAACAAGGCGGTGGTCGCTCTGACAATCAACTCGCGACATTGCTATAGTAAAAAAATGTAGGCTTCTCTGTCGTAAACAGACAGCATTCTTGCTGTCTGTCTACGACTGAGTAGCCTACAATTTATTACAATAGTCGCTACAAAGATTTAATGAATTTTGTTAACAGGGAATCGTGAGTCGTGCATTATTGCGTGTTATATTTGTGTATGTATTTGCACAAACTATTCACACTTCGGTATTACAAAAATACCGAATCTATCTTATGCTATCTTAATTCAGCATTCTCTAAAAATTCTAATTGTTATTATAAAGGATTTTTCTCAATGATATTATTTTTTGCTGACAAAAACTTACAAAATATACTCAATCTTATCATTACGTTGCAGTACTTACCCAAAGTACTAATATACTCAATCTTATCATTACGTTGCAGTACTTACCCAAAGTACTTACCAAATAAATGTTAGCCTATAAGGTGATGTTATTTGTATATTGTTTACAAGATAACGTTATTCGTGTTATCGTTACGGACATCACTAAAGAACTAAATAAAAAAATGTAAATATTGTAAATATTTTTATTTTTATTATAAATAAAATACGTATGAAAGTTTTATTAAATTAATTAGGTAATTTTTTTTTAAATTTCACTCCCAAAAGCATATAGGTACCTACCTATGTAGGATATCTACGATTTGTTGTTATATAACTACCTACAATCAGCTAAATAGCTTTTTTTATTAATAGACTAAAATTTAGTTTCTTAAGTTGTACAAACAAACTCCTTATCTAAGTTTTTATTAATATAATTATTGATCATAGACTAAATGAAAAATGGAGCTTCCTACTGCAAAAATAGGTAGGTATAGTCCTTTAATTCATGAGGACGCGTGAGTTTTACTTGTGGTTACGTCGTGTACATGCACATTGTGCAAGTGTGCGTGCCTGTCAGGAGCCTAGGTGGGAGCGGGCAGGCGCGAGCAAGCTCTCGCTCACACTTATACAGATACGACACACACAACCATGAGCCACGCGCCCTCGTCAATTGCAAGTAACAAAAAATAACGTTGCAGTTATGTACTATCCGTACAGATAAAGAATGGGATTAGAAATGGCGGCTCATTATGCTGGTACTGTCCGCATACACGGGATCTATAGCGAGCGAGAATCTGCTAATAATCAATAAATTATAATATCGACCGTTCCGTAGAACAAAGTCTCATCTGCTAAATTCATAACTTGAGATTTGAGCCTTGCAGATGTGACTTTTAAGGCTCAAATTTCAAGTTGTAAATTTAGCAGATGATACTTTGTTCTACGGAACGGTCGATATACTAGTAAATAGTAATAAACTTTATATATTTTTTAATTCAAATAATCTAATCAATTTTGGCTTTATTTAAGAATTAAAATAATCTTGTAAAATTATGTTGTACACGCTGTTGATTACCATTAAATAAATAAATAAATCTTATCGGTTTATTGTTGTTGTCCGTACTGGCGTGTGAGTATAGATAGTGACAGTGTGCGAGTGAGAAGTGAACAGAAGTGACGCCATTTTCAATCCCATTCTTTAAGTGTACGGGTAGTAGGTATACCCATATTTTTCATTTAGTCAATGAATGTATGCATTTGTATGCCCAAATATCAAGTTAGAGACAATAATAGAGTGTTTTATCTTATAATGGTATTATGTATCAATTTATGTACTTACGAGTATTCAATAATATGTATAGAAGAGGTCACAGAATTCTATCAGGCCACGCCCAGTGTAGGCTTCCGTATTTGTCACGTTTTAACCTCTATCTTGAGTCTGAGCTGAGACAGAGCTGTGTAGATCTCAGCTCGAGAGACCATTGACCTTTGTACAGTAGAATCCCGATTATCCGGATCAAATAAAACCAGGGGTATTCCGTATAATCGAAAATCCGGATAATCGATTTTAAAGCAAATCAAACAATATTTTCATAAATTTTAATATATAATGTAATGGGGCTATACATGCGTCGTTTAGATAATACGATTTATAAAAACGAGCTAAAACGATAGATAATTAATTACATAATAGCGCTCATTTGCGACAAGGGTGACATAAATCAAAATTCACCAATTTTATTGTCGAAAATTTATAGTTTTTGCTATAAAAACTACGCTAAGCACAAAAAAATAAGAGCGGAGAGATTGTGACTTAATGCTCTGTCGCTTTGTTGGCCGCTGTGTTGTTTCGAGACCGCAGCATCCACAAAACATTACTCTCTAACGAGAGAATTCTCTCGTCGTCGATTTTGAATTGTGTCACCCTTGTCGCAAATGAGCGACATCTATGAACCTATGTTATTTACAATTTTGGTTGGAAATAACTTGTTATTGATCTTTGACGTAATGAATCAATCACAAATGAGTTCAAATAATCGGATATCCGGATAATAATCGATTTTCGGATAATCGGGATTCTACTGTATTCATAATCAACCTTTTTACCTTGACTGCGATGTCACGTGATGGTAAGTGAGGATGCAGTTTAAGATGGAAGCGGTCTAATTGGGAAGAAGGATACAGATATTATTGTTATTATAGATTCAGGGTGTATCTATGTCTCTATTGTATTATAGTATTATAATATTATTGTAATAAAGTTTTCGGCGAGTAGAGAACAAACAAATTGTGATATTCTAAACATATTATTTATGATACGGAACTATTAAATGCATTTATGAGAAACAAGAATGGATTTTTATTTATTAAGCTATTGCATAGCTTCTATCGCGGGCCAGCGTGGAGACCGAATCCAGAAATTCCGTAACGAAAATAACCTGACACGGGACTCCTCTACGGTGAGCCGCTAGATGGCGTTGATAAAAAATGCTATGCAATAGCTTTACCGCGGCAGTCCCCGAGTGCCACACGTCTTTTTTTTTTAGGTTCAGTACCGTGTTAGAAGTAACAAGCTATAATTTAAAAAATTTAAAAAACACGACTGCCCAGCCAAAACGCACTAAAAAAATTAAATGCCCCATCAAATTTTTTTTTAAATTTTACTGGCCTATGTTACCCGGAATAAGCTAAGGATTCTAACGATACCTCATTCATCAAAATCGATTCAGACGTATAGAAGTTATAGTGGAATATAGGAACCCACATAATTATGTACATACATACATGAACCCTGAAAGCAATATTAATATATTAATACTTACTCCTTTCTTCAGGCAGTCGTATAAAAATTAAGATTTTTTTGGACAATACTTCATTGCAGTACTCCCTAAAGGCGGTAGTTTCATAAAAACGAAATTGACAGAAGGCGTCAACTAACTTAGTTTTTTAGGATTTTTTTTAACTTTTACGTGCTAGATAAACTAACTTTGTTAAAAAAAACGTAATTTTTGGGTTAAGACAACTTTACAGTAAATAAGCGAAATATTTTTTTGTTGAATAAATAAATAAAAAGACGCTGAACGTTTCAAAAACATTTATTGATTAATTTATCATTTATTGGGTAGTGTGGCCGTAAAGGTGATCGCACACTGCCGCAACAGGCGCGACACAACGCACGTTACAGCGCTGACGCGTTGCGTTGCGGCGCCTCCTGCGACCTCTTTCTTGTATTCACTTCAGTCTAGCTCAAACTCTATGATATTGCCGAAGTCTATGTCCCCGTCGCTGTCGCTGCTTCTCCGTTCCGCCGCCTGCGATGGGAAAAGAGTCGCATTAAAATCTGTGCATCCGGTTTAAAACGAGCGATCTTCGGAATGCGTGTGTGGTCAAATGAGAGTAATCTGGCTCAGAATAGAGTCTGCACTTAAGTCCTTGCCTCAAATCGAGGCATAGTGAGGCACACTAAATTACAATTTGCCTCAGGTCGAGGCAGGTTGAGGCAATTGCATCTCTGATACGACACGAATTTACCTGTATCTAGCGATAAAGCAATTGATACTGAGAGAGTCAAGTTTAGTTTTGCGAGTCCATCTAGATTAATATACCTAAGGTAATCATAGAAAGTAACGTATAAAATTAATAGATAAAGAGAGCTGCTATCAGGATAGAATCTTCAGTTACAACTCCACCACAAGTCGAGGCAAGTCTGCCTCAGATCAAGGCAAGTCTACCTCAGATCGAGGAAAGTCCACCTCAGGTCGAAACGAGCTTGCCTCAGGGTGAGGCGATTTTGCCTCGGATCGAGGCAAGTCCACCTCAGGTCGAAACGAGCTTGCCTCAGGTTGAGGCAATTTTGCCTCAGGTCGAGGCAAGTCCGACTCACGTCCAGGCAGGTTGCAGGATCGTCTCGAGTGGCCGCTCGCCTGTATAAAAGCACCCTTACCCTCCGGCGGGTGCGCATGCGGGGCGCGCGGCGGAGGCGCCGGGCCGCGCGCGCCGGCTCATCGTGGTCGTCGTGCGACGAGTCGGCGGAGGCCGAGCCGGAGGCGGAGCCCGAGCCCGAGCCCGAGCCGTCGGCGAGCTCCATCACCGCGTTGTAGCGCTGCAGCAGGCTGGACGCCACTGCGACAAGGGTTCTCGAGTCAAGGGAGTAAACTTAGTACTAAAAAATAATATGGAAATCTTCGACCATTTAGCCGGGACGAGCCTTTACGCAGATTTAGTACTGAATATATTCTGCCACTTTCTGCGGGAGGTAATCACGTACAGTACACATTTACTGACTTCCGCACAATCTTGTAAATACCTAATGTCTCTATGAACGCACACTAGCTGTCCCATTTACAAGCTGACACGTACGTTTGTACATGTATTTCGGCAGAGGGGAATGCGTGCGCTTTCCAAGTCCTGGCTAAATGGTCGAATATGGAAATGTACACTGAAATAATGACTAATGAATCACATCAAACTAATATTATAGACACACACACACAAAGTTTGTGTGTGTGTGTGTGTGTGTCGTCGTTTTCGGAGGGCCCCGCCAGCTTCTCTTTGGTCCCAACAGACTCGCATGCGATGCATGAGCATAATTAAACCGTAATATTGTTATTCCTACATATTATTTTATTTTTTAAAGACCAACCGCCGAGTTTCTTGCTGGTACTTCTCGGTTGGAACGGCATTACGAACCAGGTGTAGATTCATTTGACGATTCGAAAGCACTTTGTAAAAGTTTATTTGAATAAAATATTATTCTATTCTATTCTATACTCACAGTCGTCGACGTTGTCGGATCCCGAGTCGGAGCCGTCGTCGTTCTCGGATCCCGCCGCCAGCTCCTCTTCTTCATCTTCGTCCTGCAAATAAATATATACATTTTTTATTAATAAATAACTAATAATCAGAATTGAGGAGTTGGAACCAGAAGTTTTATGGCAGTATCTCGCAAAGTTTTTGTGTCGATTAAAAAAAGATACAACCAAATAGGTTAAGGAATCACGGAGATATCGATATACAGAGGTAGTAAACCACAATTCTTTTTCCTCCTTTTTCGAAAGTCGGTTAAAAAAGCTGCCTATATTATGCCCGATAATACTCTGCTATAGCGGATGTTTTTGTTCTAGCTGCTTCAATTTTATTTATTTGTTTAGATTCTACAAGCTACTACATGTCAGTACCGTGGCTTAAAACCAAACAAGTAAGTAAACTAGTCTCCTCTCAGAGAAGCGAGTCTACCACGCTGGTCCAATGAAAAAACCTTTGAGGATATTATGGTGAACTTTCAACAACGTTTTCCATCACAGGTTGGCATGTGATATGATTTAGCATCTGCTCAAAGTCGCCCATGTTCTCCACTAGCGACATTAATACTAGAAACAATAGGTCAGAAGCGGGATCGCACTCACCGCATCGTCGTCGTGGTCGCGCTTGCGCCCCACGTCGTACAACTTGACGCACGACTCCTGCACCTGAAGTAGTCCATGTTCTCCACTAGCGATCCATGTTCTCCACTCGTCTGGTGGGAGGCTTTGGCCGTGGCTAGTTACCACCCTACCGTCAAAGACGCGCCGCCAAACGATTTAGCGTTCCGGCACGATGGCGTGTACAAACCGACTAGGGGTATCGGTTGAATGTACACTGCCACGCACGACTCTTGCACTTCCTCGAAGTCACCCATGTTCTCCACCAGCGACATTAGTACTAGAAACAATAGGTCAGAAGCGGGATCACACTCACCGCGTCGTCGTCGTGGTCGCGCTTGCGCCCCACGTCGTACAACTTGACGCACGACTCTTGCACCTGCTCGAAGTCGCCCATGTTCTCCACTAGCGATATCTGCGTGCCGTATCGCGACACGCTCAGCGAGTAGATGTTGCGCTTTACGTCGATCGTCGCTGGTGAAGATTGAATAGAAATTAGTTAATTGGGAATCTGGGGGACACTTTAGATACTGTCCGTGGACAGTACTTGGGGACAAGTGTGTATTTGGGGTAAAGTGGTGTTTTAGACCACCTGAATAACTGCATGGGATACAGTTGGGTACTTTGGGCATAGTGGAGCCCATGGGACATACACTATGTCCCGTGTGCCCCACGCACATGAGATATAGTGGGGTCCATGATACACAGTGGGGTATCTGTCAAACCATGTGGTACATGGTACATGGTATACGGTGGAGTACAGTGCACACAGTGGGGTACACGGCACACAGCGGAGTACACGACACACTGTAGGATATATGTTAAACCATGTGGACTGTTGTACATGGTATACGGTAGTAACCAATACACAGTGAGGCACATGGCACACAGCGGGGTACACACCACTCATTGGGGCACACGGCACACATTGGGGCACACGGCACACATTGGGGCACACGGCACACATTGGGGCACACGGCACACATTCGGGCACACGGCACACAGGGGGGCACACGGCACACAGGAGAGCACACGGTACACATCGGGGCACACGGCACACATTGGGGTTCACGAGACACATTGGGATACACGCTACACATTGGGACACACGGCGCACGGCGGGTACACATTGTGTACACGGCACACACTCACCTATGCTGGAGTAGTCGTAGGGGTCGAGGGTCTTGAAGCTGGTGTCGAACTGGCTGCGCTCCTCCGAGTCCTGGTCGGAGCACACCGCGTACAGCGCACTGCATGTGGGGTTGAATATTACCTACGTACAATAGTTCACATACAGCGGACATACAGTGTACCAAGGTTTTTATCAACCTACCCACCGACATCGTATTATTTATCAACTACCCACCAATATCATATTATTTATCAACTACCCACCAATATCATATTATTTGTCAACTACCCACCAACATCTATACTTACTTATAAGAAAACTGCAACGGGACTAATTCTGTACATTAAATATATTTCGAAAAATTTTAATCGGAGGATGCTTTTTTATATATAATATGGTAATCATCTTCATCTAATATAACATAAAAGTAAAAGGTAACTGTCTGACTGACTGATCTATAAACTCACAGCTCTAAACACTGGACGGATCGGGTTGAAATTTAATATACATCTATATTATATGATAGCTATCATGATGTAGACATCCGCTAAGAAAGGATTTTTGAATGAAATGGGTTGCTGCTGATGGTTAAAGTTATAGCTAACCTCAGATTTATCCAACGATGGCACTGTCCTTAACAGATGGAATGTCCTCAGGTCCCATACTTCTGTGTTTGATATTACCTGGAAATAATGAAAACAGAATTAAAAAAACGTCAAATAGTTGGGATAAGTGTTTTATCCGGCAACCGGGTCAGCAATCTGCGGCTCTTTGGATATGAAGCTACGGCTGTTTAGTTTCATACGCAAATATTATTTCTTCTTCTTCTTCATCAACCGAAAGACGTCCACTGCTGGACATAGTATCTTTTGTATGGACCTCCAAAGGCTTCTGTCTTGCGTCGCCTGATCCAGCAACTCGTTTGATGTCGTTTGAAGCGCCACATTAGACATAATAGTGTCTCTAGACCTAATAATATTGCAAATGGCGCACCAAGTTATATATTTAATTTATAAAATTATGCAACACTGCCAAAATTACGTCAATCAAATCCAAAATGGCGTCAATCAAATTCAAAATGGGGTAAAACAAATTCAAAATGGCGGCAATCAAATTCAAAATGGCATCAATCAAATTCAAAATGGGGTCAATCAAATTCAAAATGGCGTCAATCAAATAGATCCAAAAAAGAAATTACAGCAGCAAGTCTAGTGTTGATAATTTTTTTTTTTGATAGATAAGAGGTCGAGACGAAGATTTACCTCCAGACCGTTCGGATGGAACACGCCGCTGTGAGTTTGGTTCAGTTTGTCAAACTTGTGTATCTCCTTGCCCGTGTTCACATCCCAAAGCACGCCATCTGTGAAAAACGAAATCTTACTAATAAGTTTTTTTGAGACACTCATATCTATGCTTACAGCACCAAGATGGCGTCAATCAAATCCAAGATGGCGTCAATCGAATCCAAGATGGCGTCAATCAAATCCAAGATGGCGTCAATCGAATGCAAGATGGCGTCAATCAAATCCAAGACGTCGTCAATCGAATCCAAGATGGCGTCAATCGAATCCAAGATGGCGTCAATCAAATCCAAGATGGCGTCAATCAAATCCAAGATGGCGTCAATCAAATCCAAGATGGCGTCAATCAAATCCAAGATGGCGTCAATCGAATTCAAGATGGCGTCAAAGGTCAGTGCCCTTACCTGACAGCACGAGCTCGTCAGTGGGGTTGAAGGTGGCCCTGTTCTTGGCGTACTGGTTGGAGATGGCCGGGGTGAGGGTCATCAGCTCTCGCCCCGTCCGCGTGTCGAAGATGCTGGCCGTTTCGCCCTTAGTGCCAATTATGCGGTCGTCGGACATCTTCGAGAATTCCACGTACTCTTCGTTATCGAGTTGAAACCTGTAGTATATCACACTTATATTACAAAGGCGAAAGCTTTTTTTTTATTTGATGACAAGACGTCATGTGACGTCATAACAAACTCAATATGGCGGAATTCTAGGTTGTAAGGCGATAAGAGATTTTGACAAACACACAGTCTCACACATACAAGCTTTTGTCTGGTTGGAGGCTTTGGCCGTGGCTAGTTACCACCCTACCGTCAAAGACGTGCCGCCAAGCGATTTAGCGTTCCGGCACGATAACGTGTAGAACCCGATTAGGGGGTATGGATTGAATCTACACTGCCATACCCGTTCCAAGTTAGCCCGCTACCATCTTAGACGGCATCGTCACTTACCATCAGGTGAGATCGCAGACAGGGACTATCTTGTCAATGAATAAAAAAAAGGATATCTCACAGTTGCTCAAACTCCTTCATGTTCCAAAGCGCCGAAAGGGTTCTCCAGGACGTGGTCGACGACGCTAGCAGCAGGCACCCGTCTCTGCTCGCCTGCGAACCAAATTATTAAAATTAATATAATATAAAGAGGATGTAAGGGTCACCATAACGAAAACTTTGTGAATGGGGTAAACTGAAATTAAATTAAATTATATAAATATTATTATAATTTCCAATGCTGTTTTTATTAACTCAGAGGAAGAAGACGAAGAGAAGGAGAAGGAGGAGGAGGAAGAGTAAGTTTTTATTATCTCAGAGGAAGAATAAGACGAAGATGAGCAGGAAGTTGAAGAGTTCATTTTATGTATGAAATGTATGAAGATGGAATCTAATATGTAGGTACCTAACGAACATCGAGTTAATTCACAACACTCACCCGATATCCGGGTAATTCCTTTTTATTTAATAATCACACACTCTCTTTATTAGAATTTCTCTTCTTTTGTAGAAATTAAAATGTCTCCGAAATTGTAAAACTTTAGTTTCTTATGTAGCAGTAGGTTACGTTCGAGACGAGACGAAAGGAAAGACGTCTCCAACCGTTGCAGGTAATCGAGTCTCGGTGCATTACATTTTACGTACGACCCTCGTTTAAGTTTAAGCATTATGTTTATGTATTAAGATTTTATTTAAATTTATTTTATAATGTTTTGTATATTATATTTATTTACTTATATAATTTTTAATATATATTTAAATACGTACTTAGAATTTAAGGAAAATAGATAATAAATATTAGCTTAGTCCGCTAGATGGCACCAAGCGTTACAAAAGGAGGGGGGGGAGGGGCAGGAGGAGGAAGTAGTAGAAGAAAGCGGAGGAGGATAAATAAGCGTTTCACAAGTAGATAAGGGAAGATAAGAAGCCAACCTGCATGTGGTAGATGTAGGACTCGTGCACTTGGTAGGAGTTCTCCTCGACGCCCGTGAACAGGTTGAACACGCGGATGTCGCCCGACGACGTCGCCGTCAGCAGCTGGTGCTGCGTCGGCTGCGGACAGAGACACCATTCGCAATTTTTTATATTTTGACGACCTCCCTGGCGCAGTGGTCAGCGCTGTGGTCTTAGGTATAATGGGAAGGTCTCGGGTTCGATTCCCGGCGGTGACAATTTGGGAACTTATAATTTCTTAATTGTCTCTGGTCTGGTCCGGTGGGAGGCTTTGGCCGTGGCTAGTTACCACCCTGCCGTCGTCACTTACCATCAGGTGAGATGGCAGTCAAGGACTATTTTGTCATAGAATAAAAAAAGTCATCATGGGTATTAGGTATAGTTGAGAACTTGGACGCTGACATAGGTTAAGGCTACCTTTGACCCCGGAGTAACGGACGGATCCCGAAATCAGCAGATAGGGGGGTGGGCTGAGGCATCCGTCAGTAGATGGGGGGTGGGCTGAGACATCCCCCAGCAGATAGGGGAGTGAGCTGAGGAATCCCCCAGCAGATGGAGGGAGGGTGGTCTGAGGCATCCCTCAGCAGATGGGGGGGTGAGCTGAGGCATCCCCGAGCCCACCGCCAGCAGATGGGGGCGGGGTGACAGCGACTCACGTGGAATATGGTGTGCGTGAAGTACGCGTCATCGTCTTGCAGGCGTAGCGTGCGCACGTGCGCGAAGTACGAGTGCGCGAGGCGGGCGTGCGCGCGGCACGACGTCGGCCCGAACGTCTCGCGCCGCACCACGCGCGCCAGAAGGTTGGTAGCCTCCGCGCCGCGTACCGCCACCGACGCTAGCCCGCCCGGGGACGGCTCCGGGCACTTGTGCGGCCTGTGGGGGAAACGGTTGTTACATGTGCCGTCACAGGGAGGGGACGGGGAGGGGGGGGGGGCATGTTCATATGTTACATGCGCCAGCACGGCAGGGGTATGTTCATGTTACTTGTGCCAACACGTTTAGGGGGCATGTTCAACATTTGTTACATATACCAGCACGGCAGGGGCATGTTCATTTGTTACATGTGCCAGCACGTTAGGGGGCATGTTCAACATTTGTTACATGTGCCAGCATGTTAGGGGGCATGTTCAACATTTGTTACATGTGCCAGCATGTCAGGGGGCATGTTCAACATTTGTTACATATACCAGCACGGCGGGGGCATGTTCAACATTTGTTACATATACCAGTACGGCAGGTCCATGTTCATTTGTTACTCGTGCCAGCACGTTTAGGGGGCATGTTCAACAAGTGTTACATATATGTACCAGCACAGCAGAGGCATGTTCATTTGTTACATGTGCCAGCAAGATAGGGGGCATGTTCGACATTTGTTACATGTTCCAGCACGGCAGGGGGCATGTTCAACATTTGTTACATGTACCAGCACAGCAGGGGACATGTTCAACATTCAATAAAGTACTTATTTAGGGAGTAAATTGTATAAAAATTAAAAGTGTACTCACTCGAATAGATTGAATTGGGGGCAGGTGACGACAGGGTTCTTGCACAGCGCGTGCTGGTTGTAGAGGTACTCCGTGATGATGGAGTGCAGGGTCACCCTGGGGGGTGAACAGGGTCGGTCACCCCCCAGCGAACTCAGCTGCTTCTGGAGGGAACGCTTCTGTTCCTGCACGGGGGTGGACGGTCCTGTCGTGTTTGTGTGCGATTGGCTCTGGACTTTCCTGAAACATATCAATGCCCAGATAGTCCTTGACTGCGATGTCCTGATGGTAAGTGACGATGCAGTCTAAGATGGTAGCGGGCTAATTTGTAAGGGGTATGGCAGTGTAGATTAAACCCATACCCCTAATCGGTTTCTACACGCCATCGTACCGGAACGCTAAATCGCTTGGCGGCACGTTTTAGAAGTAGGGTGGACCAGACCAAAGACAATTCAGAAATTATAAATTCCCAAATTACCCCGCCGAGAATCGAACCCGAGATCTCCCAGTTATAAATACACTGCGCCAGGGAAGTTACTTACTACCTAAGCTTAGTTAGGTGACCCTTTCTCTCAGTTTTCACAAACGCGACACTGACAGAAGCGGCTGCGGACGGCGTCACTAGTGTATGACGACGTCACTGTCGCAGTTCTCTCACCTGAGTTTGATCACGGCACCACGTGTTTGTGTTTGTGTTTGTGTTTCGTCGTTTGTGTGAGTTTGACGGGCAACCTAAATTATGGCCTAAACTAAATTGACAGAAAGCGTCATCTAACTTAGCTTACTAAGTTAGACGACGCTTTCTGTCAATTTAGTTAGACTTAGCTTACTAAGTTAGATGACAATTTAGTTTTCACAAACCTTAAAGTTGGAAATGACAATTTTGGGGCTGCATACGTACTGTGGGACTGATTTTTTTTTAAGATATGGTTGGTAAGACGGAATATATCTTCTTGACTGTCGTTTTTCTCTCACCTGAGTTTGATGACGGGCGGCACGGGGCTGTCGTCGTGGTGCGCGTGCGAGTGGTCCGCGCTGTCGCGGTGCAGCATCGAGCCGCCGCCGCTCGCCCGCGACACCGACAGCCGCGGCTGCGAATATGATATATATATTACTTTTATTTCCTACTACCCTATTAATATATTATTTATTATATCTTATGTCTTACTAACATCTAAGCCTCAATAGCCCAACGGTTGAAGATTTAATTATCACATCATATATCATCAATATCATTGAAATATAATATACAGTCCACTTATATCAATCTATCAATCATCATTGTCAATCAGTAGGGATTGACAATGATTATTGATAGATTGATATAAGGACATCCTACATTTTTTTTTCTAAAAAGAATATTAACCAAGCTGAACTTGACCTATACTCTCCTCTCCCCTCCAAATAAGCGGAAAGCTTGTGCTAGGAGTGGGTACGACAATAGTGCAACGGTTAGCATTCGAACCTGCGATCTTTCAGTTTTCATTCCGCACCTTTAACCGATAGGCTATTGAGGCTTCAATTTTGGTCCTTCGAGCCGGTACAAGAGTGAACTGGCCTACCTAAATACCTCTCAGGGCTGATGGTACTCACTCGGACAGGCGTGGAGGGCGTGTAGACGGGCGGGGGGTGGTGCGGCGGCACGGGGGGCGCGGGCGGCGGCAGCCCCGCCTCCCGCTGCAGCGCCGACGCGCTGTCCTTCAGCCCGCGCGCCCACAGGTGCGACGCGACCAGCTGCAGCAGCTGCCGCTCGTTGTAGCTTATCCGTGTCTGCGCTACCACGTTGGCCTACAACGATGATAATACAGTCAGGTTGGATCCAATTGGGTTAAGTTGGAACCAACTGGGTCGGGTTGGAACCAGGTTAAATCCAAATTGATGAGATTGGATCCAATTGGGTCAGGTTGGCTCCAACTGGGTCAGATTGGATTCAATTGGACCAGGTTGAATCCAATTGGGTTAGGTTGAACCAATTTGAAGAGATTGGATCCAAATGGGTCAGGTTGGAGCCAGGTTAAATCCAATTTGATGAGACTGGATCCAATTGGTTCAGGTTGGCTCCAACTGGGTCAGATTGGATTCAATTGGACCAGGTTGAATCCAATTGGGTTAGGTTGAACCAATTTGAAGAGATTGGATCCAAATGGGTCAGATTGGAGCCAGGTTAAATCCAATTTGATGAGACTGGATCCAATTGGTTCAGGTTGGCTCCAACTTGGTCAGATTGGATTCAATTGAACCAGGTTGAATCTAATTGGGTAGGTTGAAACCAACTGGGTCAGGTTGGATCCAATTGGGTTAGGTTGGAACCAACTGGGTTAGATTGGAGCCATGTTAAATCCAATTTGATGATATTGGAACCAATTGGGTCAGGTTGGATCCAACAAAGTCAGGTGGACAATTTTAATCGAAAACCTACCCTGTGAATGTTAGCGAGCGAGGTCTCGAACTCGGCGCCCATGTGTTTGCTCTTCCCGGAGACTCGCTCCAGCAGTTCCAGCGCGTATTTCTGGAACATCACGTGTTCTTGTCTCTTCTCCTGGAGGATCGGATCCCGCATCAACACTGAAAGAACAATAAGGTTACAAGAAACGTCCCGAAAGTTGTGTGTTTTTTTTTAATAAAAAAAATTTGTAACACCGCCTAATTCCCTAACCGCCAACTAGATGGCGCCACGGGTCTGCTGCCTCGCGGTAAGGTGATCACCGTGAAAAATGCTTATATAGGCCGACCACCCGATGGAAAATCGTTCTCCAAAATGTAATCACTCTGTGATTCATTCTAATCGCACTACTGCGACGTCTTGCAATACGCTGCTTCCACCTTAATGGGACTACGTTGAAAGGTACGGTAAAGATTCCGCTTCCACCCTTGCTGGGACGGACATCTTGAAAGCAAGTACTTTGTCCTAGCGCTTAACTAGTGTAACACGTATTCTGTGTATATCTAAATATATAAAAGTAAAAGGTGACTGACTGATCTATCAAAGCACAGCTCAAACCACTGGATGGATCAGGCTGAAATTTGGCACGCAGATAGCTATTATAACGTAGGGATCCGCTAAGAAAGAATTTTTGAAAATTCATCCCCCTAAGGGCATAAAATAGGCGTTTTAAAAATCGAACTTAGCGTGAGCGAAGCCGCGGGCATAAGCTCGTTTAGTAATAAACCCGTACCAACGACGTCACGCGTTTTCTTTGAATTATCGCCCCTACAAATTCATTTATTACTTTAACATTGGTTTTATTCATTCATGATGATGATGACAACGATAAGGGGTTGGTGGTGATGGTGATGTACTCACCCTGGAGATGCGAGGTGGTGAACAGCGGCAGCTTGGAGATGATCTGGCGCACGGTGGGGCACCGAGCCAGGCCCGCCAGAGCTCGGCACGCGAAGCCGCGCAACCGATCCGCGTCGGTGATGATGATGTACTCACCCTGGAGATGCGAGGTGGTGAACAGCGGCAGCTTGGAGATGATCTGGCGCACGGTGGGGCACCGAGCCAGGCCCGCCAGAGCTCGGCACGCGAAGCCGCGCAACCGATCCGCGTCGGTGATGATGATGTACTCACCCTGGAGATGCGAGGTGGTGAACAGCGGCAGCTTGGAGATGATCTGGCGCACGGTGGGGCACCGAGCCAGGCCCGCCAGAGCTCGGCACGCGAAGCCGCGCAACCGATCCGCGTCGGTGATGATGATGTACTCACCCTGGAGATGCGAGGTGGTGAACAGCGGCAGCTTGGAGATGATCTGGCGCACGGTGGGGCACCGAGCCAGGCCCGCCAGAGCTCGGCACGCGAAGCCGCGCAACCGATCCGCGTCGGTGATGATGATGTACTCACCCTGGAGATGCGAGGTGGTGAACAGCGGCAGCTTGGAGATGATCTGGCGCACGGTGGGGCACCGAGCCAGGCCCGCCAGAGCTCGGCACGCGAAGCCGCGCAACCGATCCGCGTCGGTGATGGTGATGTACTCACCCTGGAGATGCGAGGTGGTGAACAGCGGCAGCTTGGAGATGATCTGGCGCACGGTGGGGCACCGAGCCAGGCCCGCCAGAGCTCGGCACGCGAGGCCGCGCAACCGATCCGCGTCGGTGATGATGATGTACTCACCCTGGAGATGCGAGGTGGTGAACAGCGGCAGCTTGGAGATGATCTGGCGCACGGTGGGGCACCGAGCCAGGCCCGCCAGAGCTCGGCACGCGAGGCCGCGCAACCGATCCGCGTCGGTGATGATGATGTACTCACCCTGGAGATGCGAGGTGGTGAACAGCGGCAGCTTGGAGATGATCTGGCGCACGGTGGGGCACCGAGCCAGGCCCGCCAGAGCTCGGCACGCGAGGCCGCGCAACCGATCCGCGTCGGTGATGGGAGACTTCACCATCATCAGCGATAACAGCACCTGGGTACCACAGAATAGTACATTATGGTACAAGTGTGGAACATTGGTGATTACCGCTGAGGCGCTATTGATACTCGAGCCGTTAGGTGAGGGTCTTAAGATAGCCGAGGACGGTAATCATCAATACACACGTGTATCATACGACGATTTTCAACACTCTTGTGAAGAAAATAGTTATGGTACAAAACAGTGAAAACGAGTTGTGAAATTTTTTTCGCTTTGGCGGGAAAAATTAATCAGTTTTCCGGAATGCGCGCGCATCTTTCAATGGCGATCGGCCATAGACAAAAAGAATGAGTCACTAATATCGAACTTTCTTGAACTGTCAAAAAGGAAATAAACGAATGGACAACGTATAAACTATCTAACTTATATATTTTTAGATTATTTCTTGGCAGGAGTAAAATACCCTATTATGCAACACTTACCATGATTCCATTATTTGTCCGCACGCTCTCCCATACTTTCTGTATAACGTCTTCGTACGATTTGACTGCGGTCTTCTTTTTACTTGAGCCCGACAAAGAGAACCGAGCCGATTGCGGACCACCCTGTATACATTTGAACTATATAAAATACGATATAGAACCACTCCACGGTCGGTCCACCCCCACCCGGTGCACCGACGACATCAAACGAGTCGCAGGGAGTCGCTGGATTCAGGCGGCGCAAGACCGAGTTCTGTGGAGGTCCATGCAAGAGACTTATGTCCAGCAGTGGACGTCCATAAGTTGATGATGATGATGATGATAGAACCACTATTTATTTATATTCCGCATATATTTCGACTCTCAGACCCGCGTACAAAATAAATACACACACATTAGCCAAAGAGTTATATAATAAACATAAATATATCGACCGTTCCGTAGAACAAAGTCTCATCTGCCAAATTCATAACTTGAGATTTGAGCCTTGCAGATGTGACTTTTAAGACTCAAATTTCAAGTTGTGAATCTAGCAGATGAGGGGTTCTACGGAACGCTCGATAGGGTTAAATAAAAAATACCAGAAAGCTTTCGGCACGTAATTGTTATCGGAATATAATAAGTCGACCAACAAAATTTATTTTTTGGCATCAAAACCTAGCTTCTAATTTAATAACTCAGCAACGGGAAAATGATGAAGCTTCTAATATACTAACTCGGCTTCTTTACAATGGCCACAAAATATTCCAAAGAAAGCATCAAATAAAGAGCCACTATTTTTATTATTGTCCACTGCCACTGCACGATTTGGTGCGAGTGAGATGGATACGACTGGCCATTTGCACGATTTCGTTGGTGCGAGTGAGACGGATGCGACTGGCAATTTGCACGATCTCGTTGGTTATGGCTATTTGCACCAATCAGAGAGCGCCATTCAAAACATGCATTTGTTTTTTTTGTTGTTCTGTTGTTAGTGTGTTAATATTGCAATTATTTTTGTATATTTTTTTCTTTAAACTAAAGTTAGGTTAGGTTAGGGTTATACATGAATATTCAGGTGCCCGGCCGAAGGCCGGGCACTTAGGTTCTGTTGGGATCGTAAACCTACCTAAAACTAAAAAAAAAGTTGAAAAAATTTGATTTTTTTTTTCAAAAATGTTATAATGTTATGTGTAGGTATTTATCTTGAGTTAAATTTAAAAACAATCATTTTTTTAATTTCATTTTATCAAAAAAAAACTTTTTTTTATTTAGTTAGAAACATTTTTTTATTTCATTTTTCTCACAAAAAAAAAATTAAAAATGTGGTTGAAGATTTGGTGTATTATTTGATGCTAATATTTAAGTATTTTAGGAGTTCACGGTTTGAAGCTAAGTTATAAATAAAGATGCTAAAATTATATTTTTTAGAGGCTCACTAGTTGAAGCTGACTTAGTAATTTAGAAGCCAATAATGGTATTAAATAGAAGCTCGTTTAATTACATGCCATTGTTATCATTAAAACTAACAACTTTAGTTCTACGACTTTTCAAAATTCGTAACAAAAAGTTGTTAGTTTTAATGATAGCAATTACGTGCCGAGAGCTTTCTGGTATTTTTTATTTAACCCTGTATACAAATAAATATTTATCATTATTATTATAAGTGTGAAGGTAGCATACCCGGTGCACGGGCGCGCACACGCAGTTGACGAGCACGTTGAGCGCCGCCTTCTGCACCTCGGGCTCGGGCACGATGTCGCCGTCCGCCGCGCCTGTCGGGAGCAGAAACCCTACTACTGTTCAGTTCACCCCACACCACAACCCTCTATCTTTAATCTATGATTAACACTGGACTTGCTGTCCCTACACAAATGACAGGGTATAATTACGGATCAATTTGATGCGCCACATTTGACATACGAGTGTCTCTGGAACTAATATGGCGCATCAACTTCTGTAATTAATTTATGATGTCATATGAAATCATAGATTAGGAGCCGTTCAAGTATTACGTATGCACTATGAAGCACTATGGGGGATGGAGGGGTCTTTGTTTTGCTTACTTTGGATGAGTTGGGAGGTAGGGGAGTCTAGATGATGATTACGTCATCGGTATTTATTTAATTTTGTACACGAATGGCAACCCTCACATTGTCTATGCTTGAAAACTAAACGCATTTTCGGGGATTCTCGCAAATAAATAACATTACAATTATAATTACAAAATAATATTTAAAAAAAATACATTTATAATTGAAAAATGTTTACGTAAGCATGGGGGGAGGGGGTAAGAGCTTTGCTTACTTTTGCTGACAAGGAGGGTGGGGGGAATTTTAATAAATCTGCTTACGTAATATTTGAACGGCCCCTTAAATAAAAAGATTAATTCACCATTTGCAATATTATTAGTTCCAGAGACACTCATAAGCTTACATCGCCAAGATGGCGTCAATCAAATCCACAATGGCGTCAATCAAATAGGTCCAAAAAGAAATCAGCCCCCTGATTCTGTAACTCAGTGCCGTTCAAGAAATGAAAGTCACTGCCGTATATTTTTTATCCATTGAAGGTTTACTATGAAATAGTAAATGACATTTTTTTAAAAACATTCAATGGATAAAAAATACGTCAGTGACTTTCATTTTTTGAACAGCACTGAGTTACAGAATCAGAGGGCTGATTTCTTTTTGGACCTATTTCATTGACGCCATTTTGGATTTGATTGACGCCATCTTGGCGTTGTAAGCATAGATACGAGTGTATCTGGAACTAATAATGTTGCAAATGGCTCACCATTTTATTTAATCTATGATTTCATATGACATCATAAATTAATTACTGTGGCGCTTCAAATTGATCCATAATTTAGGCTGTCATTGTATAGGGACAGCAAGTCCAGTGTTAATCCTATTTCCTATTATCTTATTAATATTAAAAATGCGAAAGTTTGTATGTTTGTTACTCAATCACGTCGCAACGACTGAACCGATTAGGCTGAAATTTGGCACAGATTTAAATCATAGTCTGGAATAGGACATAGGCTACTTTTTATCCCGGGAAATAAAAGAGTTCCCGCGGGAATGATTTTTTTTATTTTTTTTTATTCGATGACAAGATAGCCCTTGCGATCTCACCTGATGGTAAGTGACGATGCAGTCTAAGATGGTAGCGGGCTAACTTGAAAAAAAAAAAAGACGTGTGGCACTCGGGGACTGCCGCGTTAAAGTTATTGCATAGCATTTTTTATCAACGCCATCTAGCGGCTCACCGTAGAGGAGTCCCGTGTCAGGTTATTTTCGTTACGGAATTTCTGGGTTCGGTCTCCACGCTCAAGGCCCGCGATAGAAGCTATGCAATAGCTTAAAAATACATGAGAGGAATATAATAAGAGACTTACTGAGTACAATATGCACGCCCGTGGTCAAATCCGCGTCCCTCATGTTGATCTTCTCCGTCAACAGCAACTGCACCCTCGGGGCCACGCAGCACACAGACACCACGTCCAACGCTGACCGGACCGTCTCCGCCCTGCGAGCCAACATCATCAACCACTGACCTCTATAACCAATCTATGGTTGGACACTGGACTTGCTGTTGGTTTTTTTTTTTTTTGACGATTGACGCCATTTTGGATTTGGTTGCCGCCATTTTGGGGACAATGAGCAGATACGAGTGTCTCTGGAGCTAATCCTATTAATCATCATCAACCACTGACCTCTATAATCAATCAATTTTGTCTGGTGGGAGGCTTTGGGCGTGGCTAGTTTGCTGTGATTTTTTTTGACGATTGACGCCATTTTGAATTTGATTGCCGCCATTTTGGGGACACTGAGCAGATACGAGTGTCTCTGGAGCTAATCCTATTAATCATCATCAACCACTGACCTCTATAATCAATCAATTTTGTCTGGTGGGAGGCTTTGGCCGTGGCTAGTTACCACCCTACCGTCGAAGAGGTGCTGCCAAGCGATTTAGCGTTCCGGCACGATGGCGCGTAGAAACCGATTAGGGGTATGGGTTGAATTTACACTGCTATACCCCTTCCAAGTTAGCAGGTGAGATCGCAGTCAAGGACTGTCTTGTCATCGAATAAAAAAAAATCTATGGTTAACACTAGACTTGCTGCTGTTTTTTTTTGGATTGACGCCATTTTGGATTTTACTGACGCCATTTTGGATTTGATTGCCGCCATTTTGGGGACACTGAGCAGATACGAGTGTCTCTGGAGCTAATCCTATTTCCTATTATAATCCTATTCATATTATTAATGCGAAAGTTTGCATGTTTGTTACTCAATCACGTCGCAGCGACTGAACCGATTTGGCTGAAATTTGGCACAGAGTTAGATTATAGACAGGAATAGGCTACTTTTTATCCCGGAAAATAAAAGAGTTCCCGCGGAAATCCAAAAATCCTCAATCCTCAAACAAAATCGCGGGCGTCAGCTAGTAAATAGTATGTATTACATGAAATTATAAAAATAACCATTTGCAATGAATCGATTTGATTTGATGCTTAGGTGGTAAGTGTTGTATATAGCAATTGCATCAATAACTAAGTATGTCATGCTCTCTTAAACATTTCTGTGGTGGTGTCGTGTGGTGCGGGTTGTTACGTTCCCTCAAATATGGTTGAGCGAAGCAACGGCTGGATCATGCGTCATGCTCGTGAACGGGTGCCACCAACGGGAATGGGTCTGCTTTGTCTTCCCGTCTTGACATGTACTGGATTGTATGTAGGTATGCATTTTTGAAACTTCATTGTGGACACACTGTATACATGGCATGGTTTTATTACGTATTTTAATTTTTTTTTTTTTTTTTGAAAAGTCAGCAACGTCCGAGTTTATTGCCGGCTCTTCTCGGTATGAAAGGCATTCCGAACAAGTGCTAGATTCATTGACTATTCACAAGCGCTTGTAAAAGATTATTTGAATAAAAAATATGTCTTCTTCTTCTTAACCATCAGTAAGTCAGTTACCTGCCGTTAAAGTTCCAGTCGTAAGCGTAGCCGACGACCTGCAGCAGGAGCGACACCCCCCCTAATTCCAGCAGCTCGTCGACTGGAGTCCATCTCACCCACCAAGCACTTTGGACTATTTCAATCTGTTCTTGAATTTCCTCCACTGTCGATTTCGATGCCTGTAAAATAGAACAATGGAGAACTGGATATTTTACTAAATTGGTTTTTTATACAATGTGTAACAAAAGTGTGAAATAACCCTGAAGGAGGTGAATGTGCTCATGAAACTGAACAACTTTCCCCAAGGAACATAGGTCGAAATATAATACCATCAGCATTGGCAGCATGGGCAGGAGATAAACATTTTATCCCCCGATTTTATCCACTGACAGGGGATACAATTGCCTTCTCCCTATGCTAGAGCATGGCGACAGGGGAAAGGAAAAGTATATCCCTATTTGACATTACAAGTGGAGCAACTTCCCCCGGCTAGAGCATGGGGACAAATGAAAGAGATAAACTTGTCCTTTTTTGACTTTTGAAAGGGTCAAACGAAAACAAAAACCACAGACAAAAACCACCTACGAATCACCTATTAACTGTCAAAATCACGTGTATAGATAAAAATAATGACTTTTTGAGACTGAATTGACATAAATTTTGAAGTATTGTGATATTTGTACCTCCTACTTCCATAATTTTTTTATAATGGCAATAATTGCGGGGATAAATTTTCTCCCATTTTATCCACTGTCAATATTTTTCCGCCGCTGTGCCCATGCTCGATGGGTGGATAAGACTAAGCGAGGGGATAAACATTTTATCCTTTTCCCGGGGATACAATTTCTCCCACCCATGCTGCCAGTGCTGGTTAGATCGCAGTCAAGGACTATCTTGTTAGTGAATAAAAAAAACAGTCAAATACACAATTCCAAACTAACTCCACACGTGCTCACCTTGTAAGGCGGCGGTTCGGGCACGTTGTCGCCCTGCTGTCTCGCCACTTGCGCCGACCGTATCCTTAAATGAGCTTCGAAGTACCTGTCAAATCATTTTAACATTACAACACATTTGCTCGTACTCTGCTATAAACTGTAGGGAACTACGTTTTTTTCGTGGTGGGGGAGGGGAGGGGGAGGGGGAGGGGAGGGGAGGGGGGAGGGGGAGGGTGGGGTGAGGGGGAAAGGGTGGGGAGTACGAGGGGGGACACACACACACCACTCCTCCAATGAACTGCGACCATTGTTCAAGTGCAAACTTCCCGCACGGTGTTTACTCTACATAACTACTACAGAATCCATCACAACACCAACACGCAGCGCCACATAAACACTATCAAAACACAGGAACACAACACAACACCAACACGCAGCGCCGCACAAACGGAGGGGGTGCGGAGGGAAGGAGTTCCATGAATTGCGATCGTTCAAGCGCAATAAAACTACCTGCACGGTTTATACTCTAGAATATTCGTCAGTTAGTACCGACTCTACCATCGGTTCGCAAAAGCAGACGCGGCCTTTTACCTCCTGAGCGCATGGGGAGAGGGGGGAGGGAGAGGGGTAATGGGGGAGGGAGAGGGGTAATGGGGGAGGGAGAGGGGGAGCGGATAGGATAGAGGGAATGGGGGGAGGGTATTGGGAGGGGGGGGGGAGTAAGCAGACGCGGCGGTTTACCTCCTGAGCGCAACGCAGACATGCCGCACGATCTGTCGCGCCGCGCACGTCTCGTCGTCGGACACCCGCGACTCCTCCTCGTCGGAGCCCAGGATCGGCAGCGTCGATATCACGTTATACAGCTTTCGGAGGCCGTCCTGGGGAGAAAAGCTACATCAAAATCGGCCGAGTAATTTTTCAGGAACATTGCAGCAATAAAACACAAAACTTAAGCTCAACTGTCATGAACTACCAAGGCCACGCTTCGAGCTATGATCAAAAAAGCGGCAATAGGGTATTTTACTCCTACTAATAAATAATATAAAAATATATAAATTAGATAGTTTATGTAATTACAAATCGGGAAGTGTTACTTTCAGTACACAAAATTCTAAAATAAATTTTATCTTTTATTTCAAAGTTTTCACTTTTTTTATCTGTGCTACAAATATGCGAAACGGCACCCGCCATGACACTACGTCATAATGTCTGTAAATGAAGAATCTTTCATTTAGCACTTCGTCAGTTACTGTTATTACCTATTGTCATCTGTCACTGTGATGTGTACTTAAACTACCTACTCAGTGTGTTTACTGTCGAGATGACGTCATCTAGCATTTTAGTCAATTAACGCGCGAAAATTAAAATGAAAAAATTTAAATGCTTTGTTTTGGTACTTATCGATTGAATAATATTTTAATAAATCTTAGGATTAAGACACTTTTGAAAAAAAGAGTAAAATACCCTATTTATTAAGGAATGACGCCAATTAGATTACTATAAATTTTTTAGTAACATTTTAATCTTTAGTTTGGGTCATATACTTAAAAAAAAAAATGTACCTGCTTGTCAAACTCCTCTAATATGACCCGGAACTGAAAAGACAGGCCGAAGAACATCGTCGCGTGACATCTGCCCGAGTCGTGAGAACACTCCAGCAGCCACAACGAGTATCTGAAATAAGGTAACGATTCAATACTATACGCCATCCGTTAAGTACTATACCGTTGCAGACTTTTTCGACCATAACGGACTCTTTCGACCGTTACGGACTTTTTCGATCGTTACAGAGTTATTCGACCGTTACACACTTTCGTGAGTAATGGACTTTTTCGATCGTTACACTTTTTCGATTGTCACAGAGTTATTCGACCGTTACAGACTTTCGAGCGTAACGGACTTTTCCGACCGTTACACACTTTTTCGATTGTTACAGAGTAATTCGACCGTTACAGACTTTTTCGACCGTTACGGACTTTTTCGATCGTTACAGAGTTATTCGACCGTTACACACTTTCGTGAGTAATGGACTTTTTCGATCGTTACACACTTTTTCGATTGTTACAGAGTTATTCGACCGTTACAGACTTTCGAGCGTAACGGACTTTTTCGACCGTTACACTTTTCTTCGTTCGTAACGGAATTCTTCGACCGTTACGCAGTTTTTCCTAGCTGTAACAACTCACTCGACGAGGTTGGCGAGCGTGTGCGCCGGCATCAGGCACACGCGCTCCATGGCGTCCTCGCAGTACGCCAGGTAGTACAGGCAGATGGACACGCCGGTCGCCGCCACCGACGGCCGCGGCACCTCCAGGAACTTCTGCAAGAAAACGAATAGGTTATTAGTACAAACGAATAGTCATTGGACGATGTTATGAAAAGGAGATTGGGCAAATTTGTATGGCAGTATGACCCAGCGCGGCCACTGATGAAACTTAGTGTTTTAGTCTCTTGACCATAACTAAATTAATTAAAGTAAATAAATTGTAAATAAGTTTTAGGAGTGTATAAAAAATTAGAGGCGCTGAAAAATAATTGATTTTCAAAGGGGGCGGTAAAAGAAATAAGTTTGATAATCTCTGCTTTATACTAGATGATGCCCGCGACTTCGTCCGCGTGGATAAAGGTTTTTTATTCCCGCGGGAAATCTTTAATTTCCCGGGATAAAAAGTAGCCTATGTTTTAATCCTGGGAATGAGCTATCTCTATTCCAAATTTCAGCCAAATCGGTTCATGCGTTATGGCGTAAAGGAGTAACATACACACACACACACATACAAACTTTCGCCTTTATAATATTAGTGTGATTTTTACTAATCTACTTTGTGTGTGTTTTCAGGTGCTGCGTCGGTAACACCCGCCTACTAGGACACGGATTTTAATCTCCCCCTACTAGGAGACAATTTTTGATGGGTCATTTTTTAACGTAGTTAGATTTCCTTACTTATTATTCATTCAGTTCGATGCCCTATAACAATGTTACCTGCAACCCCCCCATGTTGATGAAGTCGATGGAGAACTTCTTGTGGCACAGCAGCGCGGCGAGGTACTTGAGGGCCTCGAAGGCGAGCCGCGAGTCCCGGGACTCGCGCACGTTCAGATAGCCCAGGATGAGGCCCAGCGCGTTCCACTCGAACACGTGCGACAGGAACTAGGGACAAAAATTAAGTATTATATATTTATATCTGTATTACTTTTCATCATTTACAATACTGTATGTTTCCATAAAATTAAAAAAAAATTCAAAATTATTTATCTCAGACCAGAAGAGTCCGGTCCTCAACTAGACCGATGCAAAAAAATCACTTCGATTCGTTGCTTTGTTGCGGCGTTATTGAAGGACAAACCAACAAACCAAGAACCAAACACACTTCCGCATTTATAATATTAGTAAGGATGTAGGCTCACTATTTGAACTTTTGAATTTGAACGTGCTAATCTTTGGAACTACCAGTCGGTTTCTAAATATTCTTTTTGAATTTGATAGCCCAACTCTTAATTGAATAATCCAAAGTTGCCACTGTCCTTCTAGTTAAATCGGTTCATTTTATGTGGCGTGAAAGAGTAACAAAAATCTATACATCTATCCATCGATCCCCATAAACTTTCGCAAACAAATAGATAGATAGAAAATTCTTTATTGCTATAGTTCTTGCAATTTTTGTGTGTGTCGTATCTGTATAAGTGTGAGCGAGAGCTTGCTCGCGCCTGACCGCTCCCACCTAGGCTCCTGACAGGCACGCACACTTACGCAATGTGCATGTACACGACGTAACCACAAGTAAAGCTCACGGGCCCTCGTGAATTGCAAGAACTATACACGAAGTTTATAATAATTACAGCATTGTACAGTCGATATCTCCTGAGGATGCTCCGGTGTCGGGGCGAAACGTGCGTCGAGAGTAGTATACAAGTGTTGTGTGGTGGTGCATGTGAGTGGTGGTGGCATTGCTTGCTTGGGAACTTGGCTCTCTTGCTTGGTCGGGGAGGTAAGCGGTGCTTAGCTTGTAACTGCATGTTTGACCATACAGATTTTTTCTGTTGGCGGATTATAGCAAAATAACTCCAACCTTTTCTTGCTAATCATGAACTTCCGCAAAGTAACGCCTGATGCTATCCAATATTTAAAAATTGGTATGGTAGGGTTTTTGTTTTAGGCTTACCTCTTGATATTCTCCGATGGGGGTCAGGTACCTGAGTATGAGCATCTGTTTGGTGGCGTCCGTTGGCGGATGGATTTGTATGTTGCCTGAAAAGGTATTTTATATATTACAAAAATAAAAAAAACCAAGAACTTTTAAAATTATCACAAAGGATAAAGGTCCAAAAATGTATGGAGCATGGGAGGTACTAACTATAGAATGCATAAAATAAATAAAAATACAAAATAATAGAAACCATTTCTGACTGTTAAAATCCACGATTTTATCTTCATTTTACATTACAATAATATTTTCTATACGACAGAACACTAGACATCGGGCGGGGGCCTGGCTGGAGGGGACATGAGGCCCCCACTAGATACACACACTCTCTCTCTTACAGCTCGAGTTTGACGTCGTCTCATGGTGGATGACGGGGGACTCGGGGCGGGGGCCTGGCCGGAGGGGACATAAGGCCTCCACTAAATACTCTCTCTCTCTTACCTATGACATACGTCTCTATTTCTACCCACCTGGATTTCGACGTCGTCTCATGGTGGATGACGGGGGACTCTGGGGGCGGGGGCCTGGCCGGAGGGGACATGAGGCCCCCACTAGATACTCTCTCTCTCTCTTACCTATAACGTATGTCTCCATCTCTACCCAGCTGGAGTTGGACGACGTCTCGTGGTGGATGACGGGGGGCACTGGGGGCGGGGGCCTGGCCGGAGGGGACATGAGGCCCCACCGCTCAGGGGACCCTGCACTACCTGGTAAAACAAAATAGACAATTATTCTAACATAAATTGTTTTACAATTAACGTAACCTTAGGGAAGAGGAGAATATAAGTCAAGTTTATCTTGGCTGATATTTAAAAAAAAAAGACTTATGTATTATATGTACCTTCGTATGCATTTTTGGAGCTTCATTGTGGAAGCACTGTATACATAGCATGGTTTTGTTATGTATTGTAAAAAAAATTTTTTTTTTGAAAAGAGCAACTGCTGAGTTTCTTGCCGGCTCTTCTCAGCAGAATCTGCATTCCGAACCGGCGGTGGTAGATTTATGACTAGCATAAGAGCTACATGAAATAAATAAATTTTGATTTTTTTTCGAATTTTATAACACCCCCCTTTCACCGTGGGGGGTTAAAAATGTGTACAAAATAAAACAACAAAAAAAATTAAATTAAAAATATATATATTTAAATAAATAAATAAATAGTCTCTTAATCAAGAATAAAAAACAGCCACATAAGAAAAAATACAAAGAAAAACAACAAAAAAGAACACAAAAATTAACATTAAATACAATCAATCATCAATCTATATATATAAAAGGCAAAGGTGACTGACTGACTGACTGACTGATCTATCAACGCACAGCTCTAACCACTGGACCGATCGAGCTGAAATTTGGCATACAGGTAGCTGTTAGGACGTAGACATCCGCTAAGAAAGGATTTTGGAAAAATTCAACCCCAAGAGGGTTAAATAGGGGGTTAAAAAATCGAACCTAACGTGAGCGAAGCCGCGGGTTAAAGCTAGTATATAATAAAAATTAAAGATGGATATATATGAAAGTACTTACAATTAAAGTTCTTAACAGGCGTCTCCGGGTCTTTGGCTATGGAAGGCACCTCGTCCGTGACCATGTCGCCCCCCCCACCCTCGTCTTTCTCACGGTCTGCAAAAAAAGTGAAAATGAAAATATTTTTTTTATATTTTTTTTAGCGGGCAAACGAGCAGGCGGTTCACCTGATGTTAAGTGATTACCGCCGCCCATGAAAACTTGTGTTCGGAGTGGGTACGACAATAGTGCAACGGGTGGGGTTCGAACCTGCGACCTTTCAGTTTTCAGTCCGCACCTTTAACCGTTGGGCCATGGATAATATCACACTAATATAATATTATAAAAGCGAAAGTTTGTATGTGGGTGTGTATGTTTGTTACTCTTTCACGCAAAAACTACTGCACGGATTTGGCTGAAATTTGGAATGGAGATAGCTCATACCCAGGATCAAAACATAGGCTACATTTTATCCCGGGAAATCAAATAGTTCCCGCGGGAATCAAAAACATAGTCCACGCGAACGAAGTCGCGGGCATCATCTAGTTAATAATAAAAAAACCTTTTTTGTCCGGTGCCGGTCCGTTGCACTTGATATCGTTGTTCCTTTTCTTGTCGAAGCGCGCAAAGTGCCTGGTTTGATTCGGGGGTGTTACAAGATTGGCGCCTGGCTGAAAAATGACATAATAATTTTTTTTTTTTTATATATGACGACCTCCCTGGCGCAGTGGTGAGCGCTGTGGTCTTACAATTGGGAGGTCTCGGGTTCGATTCCCGGCGGGGGCAGTTTAGGAATTTATAATTTCTAAATTGTCTCTGGTCTGGTCTGGTGGGAGGCTTTGGCCGTGGCTAGTTACTACCCCACCGTCAAAGACGTGCCGCCAAGCGATTTAGCGTTCCGGCACGATGGCGTGTAGAAACCATAAGGGGTATGGGTTGAATTTACACTGCTATACCCCTTCCAAGTTAACCTGCTACCATCTTAGACTGCATCGTCACTTACCATCAGACCGTGAGATCGCAGTCAAGGGCTATCTTGTCATCGAAAAAAAAATATATATATATATATATATGAATAGCGGGCAAACGAGTTGGCGGGTCACCCGATGTAAAGTGATTACCGCCGCCCATGAACACTTGTAGTACCAGAGGCACCACCGATGCGTTGCCGGCTGTTCAGGAACTTATTGGTTCGCCCCTGGAATAACCCCATATTGTAATTAAGTGGGAACACTGTCGAAGGGAGATGATTCCACAATTTGGTGGTACGTGGAAAAAAGATCTAGAGCAACGGATGGTCGAAGTAATCCTATTATCCTATTAATTAATATTATAAATGCGAAAGTTTGTATGTTTGTTACTCAATCACGCCGCAACGACTGAACCGATTTGGCTGAAATTTGGCACAGAGATAGATTATAGTCTGGAATAGGACTCTCGGAGCTCCCGTGGAAATAAAAAACCTTAATCTACGCGGACGAAGTCGCGGGTATCAGCTAGTAGATAATAATTATAAAACTCTTTTTCATTATTTTTACCGACTTCCAAAAAAGGAGGTTTCGGAAGCTCGTTTAAAAGGGTTATACTTTCCTGACCTGATGACAATGGGACCACCATTGTCATCAGGTCAGGATTTGACTATGGGATCCTGGGAAATCTTCAAATTTTATAGGCATACTTGATATACTTTTTAGTGGCCTTCGAAGTTGGTTTTGTATAAAGAACTTTTACGTTTATATTATTCATCTTCATCTTCTTTTCCCACCCTACCGTCAGAGACGTGCCGCCAAGCGATTTAGCGTTCCGGCACGATAGCGTGTAGATTATGGGTATGGGTATACTGCCATACCCCTTCCAAGTTAGCCCGCTACCATCTTAGACTGCATCGTTTCTTACCATCAGGTAAGATCGATATCGAACGTGGTCATAGAATTAAAAAAAAATATTTGAATAGATAATAAAACACTAACTTTGTCGTCTAACGGCTTGGCCCTCAACTCGTGTAGTCTCTTCAGCATCAATGGCACCAGCATTGCATTGATGTCCCTGCAACAAAACAAACATATACTTTCTATTTACATTCCATTTGCCAAATGCGATCCTAATGTATGTAATTGGGTATTTTACTCCTACTAAGAAATAATCTAAAAATATATAAATTAAATAGGTAATTACAAATCGGGAAGCGTTAGTCTCGACTTTTTTAATCAAAATTTGAAAGATAGAAATGGTTACTGTAAGTTATCCTTAGAAGATAGACATATGCTATCGGGGACTTTTTTGTAGAACTCTTTTAGAGGAACAGTTCACCCATACATCATTTTCATGCAATAACAGTATATGACCCAGCGCACGCATTGAAAACGTTTAAGAATCAAAAGATAGTATAGGTAATTACAAATCGGGAAGTGTTAGTCTCTACTTTAAGAACTCCTCACCGTGCAACTGCAGTATTTCGTTGTAGGTTTTAAATAAGGCTGGAAACGAGATGTTGGAACAGTCTGCCTCCTCACCTGAAGTTAGTGGCGATGTCCTGCACCTCCATGGCGGCGGCCAGCAGCCCCGTGGCGTAGCACTGGAGGGGCTCCGCGGAGCTGGTCGCCCAGTTCACCAGCCGGTGAATCAGCGCTTCGTTATCCTGAAATATGTCCAAATTATTATTTATTATTCTATTTAAAAAAAAAGGCAGACAGAGGCTCTAGCCTTGGCTAGTTACCACCCTACCGTCAAAGACGTGCCGCCAAGCATTTAGCGTTCCGGCACGATGGCGTGTCGAAACCGAGTAGGAGGTATGGCTTGAATCTACACTGTCATACCCATTCCAAGTTAGCCCGCTACCATCTTGGACTGCATTGTCACTTACCATCAGGTTAGATCACAGTCAAGGACTATCTTGTCAACAAAAAAAAAAAAGAGACCTATGTCCAGCAGTGGACGTCTATCAGTTGATAAAGAAGATTAGAAAGGAGCTCTCTAAGGGTAAAAACATGCCAAAGATGCCTCACTGCAATATCTCGCGGTCGCGATTTAGCTCACTACCTCGATGTCACCTCCATGTAAAACAAATGTATGCAAACAGACGAGCACGAACATGTCGAAGGATACCTCACTGCGATACACCACGGTACAGCAAGGTATCTTCAACATGTTTGTGCTCGTCTGTTTGCATACATTTGTTTTAAGGTCCAAGACACGGAGCTGCCCGCGAAATTCAAATTTAATTTGGTTTTTCGCCATTTATAAACTAATACGACAAAGTAGGCTTATGGTATTCAAATTGCGCCAATGGCAGTATCATCTTCACAGGTTTATATACTAATCTTTACGTGAAAGTATCCAGTTTAAGTAATTAATCAATATAATGACTAATTTGTGAGTAGCTCACGTCAAACTCATTATTTTGACTAATTTCTTAAACTGGATACTTTCACGTAAAGATTAGTATATAAACCTGTGAAGATAATACTGCCATTGGCGCAATATGAATACCATAAGCTTACTTTGTCGTATTAGTTTACAAATTGCGAAAAACCAAATTAAATTTGAATTTCGCGGGCAGAACCGTCTCTTGGGCCTTAAGTGGAGGTGACACCGAGGTAACAAGCTAAACTGTGACCGCGAGGTAATGCAGTGAGGCATCTTCGGCATGTTTTTAACCTTAGAGTGCTTCTTGCTTGTAATAATCACCTGGAACACCACACTCATCTCCAAGCCCGGCATCAGGTCCAGGGTGAGTCTGCAAGCAGCCACGTTCAGCTTGTGCACGTCCCATCCTATCATGTTCAGGCGAGAGTAGTACGTGTCGCGCACATAGTCGTTTACTAGCTGTAATTCAACAAATATATACTTAGAATAGAATAGAAATTTGACGACCTCCCTGGCACAGTTGCGAGCGCTGTGGTCTTATAAATCGGAGGTCTCGGGTTCGATTCCCGGCGGAGGCAATTTAGGAATTTATAATTTCTAAATTGTCTCTGGTCTGGTCTGGTGGGAGGCTTTTGCCGTGGCTAGTTACCACCCTACCGTCAAAGACGTGCCGCCAAGAGATTTAGCGTTCCGGCACGGTGGCGTGTAGAAACCGATTAGGGGTATGGGTTGAATTTACACTGCTATATCCCTTCCAAGTTAGCCCGCTACCATCTTAGATTGCATCGTCACTTACCATCATTTGAGATCGCAGTCAAGGGCTATCTTCATCAAATAAAAAAAATAATTTTTTTATTCAAATAAACATTAACAAGTGCTTTTGAACCATCGATGAATCTACCACTGGTTTGGAATGCCCTTTCTGCCGACAAGAGCCAGCAATAAAGGCGGTTGCTCTTTTAAAAAAAAAAAGACGTGTGGCACTCGGGGACTGCCGCGGTAAAGCCATTGCATAGCATTTTTTATCAACGCCATCAAGCGGTGAGAGGAGTCCAGTGTCAGGTTATTTTCGTTACGGAATTTCTGGATTTGGTCTCCACGCTCAAGCACGCGATAGAAGCTATGCAATAGCTTAAAAATTTTTTACAATAGATCATACATAGCATAGATAGATCGGCATGAAGTTATCATCATCAGGTTAGGGCAGCTGAATAGACTATAGCTATCTACCTTTGTCATAAAGTTGTCTTTCTTGAACATCACTTTGAGAGCGTGCCCCAAAGCACATTCAAGATCTGTCCTCGAGAGGTGTCTTTGTCTATTTTGTCGCGCGGAAATATTAATTTTCCGATAACTCCTAAGATATTTATTTAAATTGTATAGTGTAAAGGGAAAATATGTTCTAAATTAAACAGTTACGATAATAAACATATTTATTTAGATATAGATTGACATCACATCGGTTAAAGAAGCTTCGAAAATAATTCATTATATTTAATCAAAATTTGAAAGATAGAAATGGTTACTGTAAGTTATCCTTAGAATATAGGCATGTGCTATCGCGGACTTTTTTTTAGAACTCTTTAAGAGGAACAATTCACCCATACATCGAATAGATTTATAAATACATATCAAAAATTCCGAGGCCGGCGGGATTCGAACCCACGTCTCTCTGTTGTTAACCGTTACACCACGGCCGAACCACACGTCAGCCACGAAATTAGTGATATGTATCTACTTTTTCAATCAGTTTTATAGCAACTGTTAGCGACATCTAGTAGCGACACATTACAGTTGTCGATCTACTTTTTTCCAAGACACCATATTACAATGGAGCTCTTAAGAAATTATAGATGCCACATTGCTTGTTACAATTTTTAATTTTTTATTGAAGTGTTAATTATTTATAAATCTATTAGGTTATTTCCTTTAAGTGTAACACTTCAATACAAAATTAAAAATCACCCATACATCATTTTCATCCAATAACAGTATATGACCATGCAATGAAGTTATCATCATCAGGTTAGGGCGGCTGAATAGACTAGCTATCTCACCTTTGTCATGAAGTTGTCTTTCTTGAACATTACTTTGAGAGCGTGCCCCAAAGCACATTCAGGGTCTGTCCTCGAGGGGTGTCTCTCGTCGAATGGATCGGGGTCTTTTTTCATGAAATTTTCCGTCTCAGCCTCTATTATTTCTGCTATCCTGGTAACAAATGTGTGACTTGTTAGTTTTTTTCAGGCTTTTAGCTTGAGCCAAAAATAGCACTTTCGGCTGCTATAGTATTCGACGTACTATAATAAAATTCTAGTGAACATTTTTTTTTTAATCCTCTCTGTTCTATCTGCGATCAGTCCGTGAACTATGAGCAGATCTAGGGGCTCTTTAATCGAACGTTAGGCTTTGCACATCCATTGACGTGACATCCCATGATAGTAGAGCACATTATGGTTTATGCTATGTTAGCCAGTGTGGCCCTTTTAAGGCGAAACGTGTTGCCACTAGCATCCAGGAGTTGGACGGCTAGGCTGTTTTTATGACGCTCTAGCCTCTGCTTGTAGGCGTCAAGGTGGCTCTCTATTTCTTGTTCTAGTGAAAATTGTTATAAAATATTACGAGTATGTACTACGGTAATTATTTTGTTAGGATTGTCAATATTTCGATCCAATTGCATGGACTATGGTCACGATGGGACAGTGGTGTTGTGAAACGTCAAGTTGAAGCTGTCATGGGTAGAATCTATCAACCAGCCTTTTTGGGATCTTTTCGGAGGAATATCAGACATAACATTTTGTATCATATTTCATATATTCATTTTATTGTATAATATTCACACACCAGTACTGGTAAAATGTATTAGGCTCGTTTTTCTTATATTACATCATATTGTACCTGCATTTTGGTGAATAAACTATCTATCTATCTATCATTTAAATAATCGTAATCTATATATATAAAATTCAAAGTCCTGACTGACTGACTGACTGAGATATCAACGCACAGCCTAAACTACTAAAGTGAGAAACTTGAAATTTTTACAGTTGGTTCCTTTTATGACATAGGCGCACACTAAGGAAGGATTTTTGAAAATTCAACCCCTAGGGGGGTAAAATAGGGGTTTGAAAAATCGAACTTAACGTGAGCAAAGCCGCGAGCAAAAGCTAGTATTTTATAACAATTATGTCATTAAACCTCGAATCAAGTCTTAAATATTTAGTTCCACAGTCAATCTTAGCCTTTACACAAGTTTAAGAAATCTGTTAAGGATATTCTAATAGAGAAGACTTATTATACAACTAGCTTGTACCCGCGGATTCGCTCGCATTTAGTTTGATTTTTAATACCCCTATTTTACCCCCTTAGGGATTGAATTTCCAAAAATGCTTTCTTTGTGGATGCCTACATCATAATAGCTATCTGTATGTCAAATCTTAAGTTCATAATCTTAAGTTTCCTGTTAGAAAAAGAGAGCACTATTGCAACATGACGTCACGTTTCAATAGCTCCATACAAAATTACGTTTTAGAAAGAGACAGATACAGTTGCAGTAAAACAGCTTGTAAGTTATTTGTTTTTTAACCGATTTATTTTCTATTTTTACATATGTTATTTTTATATGTTACATTTTCTATCGTAAGTAATGAATATCAACATTATATCAACCCATTGCCGTAGTCAGTTAAAGAATTTGTTAGGTTCCTGTTGGTGTGAAATTACCTTGTCAATGTTGGTACGGGGTCGTAGCTTGGTGCAGTGTGCTGTTCCTCCCACTGCCTCAATAGCTCAGTGACCTCTTGTGCTGGTCCTGAATCCATTTTCACTGAAAAATACGCAAAACCTTCAAGTATCACTAATATAACCTCACTTGACGTTGTCGCACGATCTTACTAACCGTTGGCTACTAAGAATTGCAATTCATGTAAAAATTTAACACAATAGAAATAGGTATTAATACATTAAATAGATTAGGTACTTAATTATTTTCTAATAATTTTTAATTAATTGTTGGTGCAATAAAAAAGCATATTGCTTTGTAGCCCTTACGCAGTGTTACCAGATGAAAATTTCAAACTACCGTGTCAGCAGGTGTCAGCACTACTGACTCAGCAGACTGAAATTGGCGTGTATACAGTTTAAATAAACTAAATTACGCCCGCTTCTTCATTCGCATTGATTTAGAGCTTAAAATCCCCCGGGAACTTTTTAATTTTCCGGGGAAGAAATTAGCCTATGTCACTTTCCAGGTCCTCAAGTATACCCATGCAAAAAAAATTATGTCAATCCGTAGCTCTGTTGGAGTGGGATTGAAGGACAAACCAACAAATAAACACACTTTCGCATTAATAATAATATTAGTGAGAATTGCAGTGTATATATTACAATTATTACAGTATCATCAATGAAAAACAAACAACAACGTTTGAAAACGACACGGTAATAAATCGTTACCGTAGACCATGTTCTAGTCAAAAATACCGTGTTTTTACGGTTATTACCGTGTATCTGGTAACACTAAGTCCAATTCCATAGTCTATGTCACAGATTAATAATTAGTATCTCTTTACTAGGAATTAATCGTTAATCCTTAATCATCATGGATGCATCGAGCTTGCATCGAGCCCACTCGATTATTAATTTATCGAATCGAACTATTTTGATTTTCATCCAATACCTATCTTGTAATTAATAAAAGAACTAGGTACCTTGGTGTTCTTCAGGTTTAGTACCTATTTTAATTTTATAAAGCAAGTGTTCGTTTTATTAATTGTAGGGATTTCACATAAACATATAAGTTGGTATTTCATAGAAGAAGTTTATTGTGGTTTAACCACAAGGTTTAACCGTCCAAAGTACAAAAGAAAAAAAATCACAACAGCAAGCCCAGATTAATCATAAATTAAATGTAGAGGTCAGTGGGTAGGAGTAATTCTGTGGTAGGTACTCCACAGAATTACTAAACATGTAAATTGTGATTTAATTGTGGTTCTGTGGTCCAAACACAAGGCAGCACCACAGCATGCAAACGGAAGTTTGTATGCTGTGTTTATTGGTTTATATGTCCTAGACGGTCCTAGATAAGCACGCAGTGCGGTATGGTAGGAATCTATAGTAATCTGTGGTTTATAATCTATGTTGGCATTTGTCGGAGCTCGAAGTGATTATATTCTCTTGGTTTGCCTTTGCATCATTGCATTTTGCATTTGCAAGTTTTGCAACTAGGAAGGAAAAAGAAGGAAAAAAAACTGTTATACAAACTACAAAAGTGACTCGCGTTGTTCAATATTATTTAATTAATAATCTTGAATAAACTAGAATAGTTCCTTATATTTTTTTCTATAGACAGTATTGGTTTCAAACAATGTCTGGAAGGGAATCGTACAACGTATCTCAACATACAAATTCAAGTTACACGAGCCATGAAAGGCGGTTCTTTTTCCAGGAGATAACGCAAGAGGTCCTCAACATTTCAGGTAAGTTCGACTTGATTATCTTTTTCATGCTATAAAATTGGATGATATTAGTGCTAGTAACTTTAGTGGTAAATTACTGTAAATATTATTACTTAAGTATAAAAAAAAATGGCTGCCGTGCCGGCCGGTCTTGCTGAGATCTATAGAGCGTGCTCGACTCAGCTCGGACTTAAGTTAAAGTTAAAAAACAAAACACAAATAACATGCTTTGACATAAATCTGTCTTATTTTAACCCGTGAGAAGGCGCGCCCTAAAAAGTTACACGAGTAGGCGCACGTGGAGCAAAATGCTCACGCAAATTCAAATGACTTTTTCGTGGGGAAAAAAAGGAATTATATTAAAACTTTTCCCATTATAATTAATTAAAAGTCTTATTTTAATGAAATATAATGTTTTATTACAACGAAATAACAAAAATATAAACTTATGAACAAGCTAGCTTTAGCCCGCGGCTTCGCTCACGTTAAGTTCGATTTTTCAAACCTCTATTTTACTCCCTTAGGGGTTGAATTTTCAAAAATCCTTTCTTAGCGGATGCCTACGTGATGATAGCTATCTGTATGCCAAATTTTAGCCCGATCTATCCAGTGGTTAAAGCTGTACGTTGATAGATCAGTCAGTCAGTCACTTTTTCCTTTTATATATTTAGACTAAAAATCTTATAAACTTTGGCCTCAACTTTTGGCTAATCTTTAGAAAATTGACAAAAAAAATATTACAACAAAAATTGGAATGTTTTATTCTTCTATGAGATCTTGAGATATGTGTCTAACATATATGGAACATAAACATCACATGCTCGGTGTAGAGTAATTTACTGCACAAAGTGCATGCTTTTTTGGAACGCCTATTTTTCCTCCTGGGACATAGTTCACAAACACCTTAGGCTCGATTTCCACATTTTTTTTTTTTTTTTATTAAATAAATTTTTCCACACAGGTTTTTTTATTCGCCCCTTTTTGGTATGAGGGAAGGTCGGGGAGCTTCCGCTATTTGATACGTTGGCTCCCCGCCCTCTTACAGCACCAAGGGAATTAATAGACAAAATAATGTATAAATGATCAGGACATAAAATTTAATCCAAATATAACGTTATACAATAATATTGTACAATATAAGTGTGGTGGCAGCGGAGCTTTTTATACTTACAAATGTCGCTTATCGTGTTAGTAGTTGACGATTTCCACATTAGGTATAGGTACAAATAGCTTCATTATGAACTTGAGATCTGTTGACACATTTTGCAAACAGATTCGTCGCGCAATATGTGGTTTTGCCAACTCAAGGGCCACATTTTTTAGGAATAATCGTCTAGAAATTCTGGTGCTGGTGTTTGATTTGTATATTATTTGCGCATTGATCCCAGTTATATTTAAAATGGAAAAAAACAGTCTCAGGCCACCTACGAGTAATCCTTACAACGGAATAATCCTCTTTCTTTCGATCCACAACGTCCACTCCTCCTTTTGTGCTATTGTAAAATGTTACAATTTCAGGTTTAGCTTCAATACCAGTCTCTTCATCTATTTTGTCATTGTCGTGGAATGAAGATAACATATTATGGACAATTTTCTTTACTTTTTTTTTGATACATATGATACAATGACATTATCGTCACCAAACCCGAAAATAGAACTAGGCATTGGTCTGACTTTAGTTGACAAAAATAGTTGAGGGATTTCTTTTTTATTCTTCCGAAGTGTACTGACTGCTGTCGTTCTGATTTTTTTTTTTAATTCAATGAAAAGTGGTACAGAGGTGAAATAATTATCCATCGTTAGATTTCTTCCCGTATTCAATATGGGGGTAGCTACTCTCTTGACAACATCTGCAGCTGCATTGCTCAAATCATAAGGACCTGCTGGTTGTTTGCCGGCGTAATAATAATAATAATAATAATAATACATTTATTCGCTGTAAACATGGGTTACAATGTAGATGTCAATGTCAAATTTTAGCTGATCCAAACATGTTTTGCCATATTGGCGTGCAAATATTATCTATTCTATTCTGGTCTATTTTATTCTATCGTATATTTCCAAATTGCTAGTACAAAAGGTTCTCGCATCTACAAGAGCATATATCTTTATACCGTATTTGGCTGGCTTATTTGCTATGTAAACTCTAAACTTACAGTGGCCACGGAAGGACTCCAACATTTCATTGATGGTACAATATTCTCCAGGCTGTCAAATATTTCTCGGACAGGTGCTAGGTTGTCTAATTGCTTTCTTTCATCCAGTGTATTGATATCATCGAACTGCAACACACGTAATAAAAATAAAAAGCATTTTAGGGACATAGTTGCTCTAAAGAAATCACATGTACCATCATCTTGCCACAATTCTTTCACATTCAAGTGACTTCCTTTTTTCTGTCCAGCCATGTACAATAATCCAATTAGTGTTCACACCACCGTTCTTGAGAAAAATGAAAAAGAAAATCCCATACACCTAACTTAAAAATTATAACATTCATCATCTCAGGGAGGAGGGGAGAGGGATAGGAGGTGTGGAGGTGTCCCCTATCACAACTGTAAGGATTTCTGGATGGTAAAAAAATAAACACGAAGGCTGTGGCGGGAGCTGTGCTTCGCTATAAATCAAATGGGCTATGCCAGTAGACTCGCTCCGTCGCCCCTTCGCGAGCTTCTGGCTTCGACCTTCATAAAAACACTCTAGGGGTAGGGCAGACAAGACTACTGTATGTGGATTAGAGGTTGGCAAATTCGGTTCTGTCACACTATTCGACCTATATCAGCCCATGTCATTTCCGAGTGGAAAAGCTTTCTTGCCATAAGTACTTATTTTTTTCAAAAATAAAAGAACAGTATGTAATAAAAAATTATGAATGTAAAGTGAATTTTTGATATTATTATGATGTAACAATAAAAATATAATACTAAAGTGAAATTGATGAGTTTTATTACTAACCTGCGAACAAATTTATATCTATCGAGCGCCAGATCGCAGGAAAAGGGAAAAAAAAGGGATGCACACGGATAAACCAGGCAGCAGAACAAAGTGCCTTTAATCTCAAAGGAGGGGAACGCAAGCTATTGTCCTTGTCTTTATGGGTCAAAATCAAACGAGATTACTAGCAAATTAATATAAAGAAATTTATTCACAAAAAAAGGTTTTAAAAAGGTTAAATTGGTAGATATTGTCTTAAAGTTGTAAAATTTACAAGGGTTTTATTTTGTGACGTCTAAAACATAAATACGCCAACATGACAAATTATATTAGAAAAATACACGAGCCGTTTACGATCTTATGGCTACTTAGGGCTAAAGGCTATCTAAATCGCATATTTAAATGTGCCATCGCAGAGATGAAAGTGGATGGTTCCGGAGCAACAAGTGAGCGCCGATTTCCAAGCATCCAGCAGAGGCATTTATTTAGAAACGTTCAATTCGAATGAAATGCTCAAATAAAGTGGTAATTTTCAAATAAAGTTGAAAAACCAAAAATTGAAAGCGAAGTGAAGATTGAAAGTTGAAGGCTGTAACAAACGAAAACGTGTTACACTACGCACCATAAGTTAACATTTTACTAATCTCCCTACAATTTAATAAAGGATCACTTACCGTCAAATCGACGCCTTCAATTATTTTATCAATATTATCATAATTCGCATGGCGAAATTTAAAAGGTTTACTTAATATGTCTCCACTTTCAGGGAGTTGTGTTGTTCGAGACGATGCAAGAAGAAAAGTGATAAATCAATCACAGACGTTGGGAGCAAAACCAAAGTTCCTTTTTAGGTCTTGTCTGTGGTTCGAAAATTCACGTTCCCTCCCTACACAGAACAAGGAAGGGGACTACTCTATGTGGAAACATAAAGACAATAACTTAAGGCTGGAACCCAGAGCCGTTAAGCTAGTTAAACAAACAAAAAAAACAAAAAAAAAAAAACAATAAAAATCAATTTGTCAGTGGCTCAACTGTCAAGTGGCTAACGTCAAATGAAAAATAGTAAACAAACAGGAATTTTGGGGTTATTTTCAGGTAGCGTGTATGAGGAGTATAATACACGTTACAAGTATAATAATAATTTCTCTATATTTTATAAACATAATTGATAACTGTAATTTATTCTTCGAAGGGATCTTTTTTATTTTTAAAAATTTCCGTCTGCCATAGATATTCATATATTAAGTCGGCAAAATTTTCTCTGTTATTATAGTTGTCTTTGCTAAAATATCTTTTGACGACACGCCACTGAGATTCAATTCGTTGTGTGTGCGTGCCGTCTGCTGCCACGAAAGGATTTTCTGGATCACTGTGGTTTACTTTTTTATGTATGAAACCATAATTTTCTAGACCATCGTAGGCCCGCCAAAAATCGGTATGGATGATGGTGCCCTCAGCCACATGCTTCTGTATTAAGGGCACCAAAACTTCAGCTGATCTCACATTTTCCGGGCAAATTTCTAATCTTAAATCTTCACTTTCATTTTCGATGTCACGAAAGGATTTTCTGGATCACTGTGGTTTACTTTTTTATGTATGAAACCATAATTTTCTAGACCATCGTAGGCCCTGCCAGGATTGCATCTTTTACGGGCTGCAATGATCGTACTTAACCGGGTATCCCTTAGTCCACCTGCGAACCGTTTATTCGCCAGCTTTTCATTTAAAGGTTTTAATACAGAATAATTTTGCTGATTACCATCTGCTTGCGCTATTGTCAGGTGACGATTTTAAGTAAGAATAAAACTCTTGGCATGTTTTTTTTATATTCATCTTAATTATCAACATCGCCTTTAGAACTGAGATTTGTAACTGGGTTTTCTCAGATGGCCACAATTTGTTCATCATAGAGAATACTCTTTCTACTGGAGCGTTTGTAGCAGGCAAACATAAAATATATTCAACTAGATAATGCCCGCGACTTCGTTCGCGTGGAAGGTTGTAGAGTCCCGCGGGTACTTTCTTATTTTCCGGGATAAAAAGTAGCCTATGTGCTATTCCAGACGACCTACCTGGCGCAGTGGTGAGCGCTGTGGTCTTATAACTGGGAGGTCTTGGGTTCAATTCCCGGCGGGGGCAATTTAGGAATTTATAATTTCTAAATTGTCTCTGGTCTGGTCTGGTGGGAGGCTTTTGGCCGTGGCTAGTTACCACCCTACCGTCAAAAACGTGCCGCCAAGCGATTTAGCGTTCCGGCACGATGGCGTGTAGAAACCGATTGGGGGTATGGGTTGAATTTACACTGCTATACCCCTTCCAAGTTAGCCCGCTGCCATCTTAGACTGCATCGTCACTTACCATCAGGTGAGATCGCAGTCAAGGGCTATCTTGTCATCGAAAAAAAAAAACAAAAAAAAAACAACCAAATCGGTCCAGTTGTTGTGGCGTATACTCTCATCATTTTTTTTATAATTTTTTATATTGTAAAATGCTTTAGCAACAATGCCAATGAGTACAATTATTATAACACCTATTTCCTCTTAAGACAAGAGGCTACTTATTAGGCGATTGCGATAACATTGTTCATTCAAGTGTTCAAGCTATCTGAATTATTTATAGAAGGAAATACGATACAAGCCTCGAGCCTCAGTCATGCTTCATCTAACAACCTCTAGACATCCACTATTGGATAAATATAAATCATTAGCTTTAGCCCGCGGCTTCGCTCACGTTAGGTTCGATTTTTTAACCCCCTATTTAACCCTCTTGTGGTTAAAATTTTCCAAAATCCTTTCTTAGCGGATGTCTACGTCCTAACAGCTACCTGTATGCCAAATTTCAGCTCGATCGGTCCAGTGGTTAGAGCTGTGCGTTGATAGATCAGTCAGTCAGTCAGTCAGTCAGTCACCTTTGCCTTTTATATATTTAAGATTAAAATAGAAAAGTTTTCATGCTGAAGATTGTTGGCTTGAAAGTGTTTGAATACTTCCACCCAACGAGTTTCCGTGGAAACATTTAGATTATTCCATTCAGTTACTTTCTGCGATGTAATTTAGTTACAAATTAACGAAAATTCGTCAAAAACTTCTGCATCTTTATTACAGTCAATATATTCTTTTTCAATTAATACATCCAGAGATTTTTTCCCATGCAGATTTAAAAAAGGTCCCCCTTTTTTAAATCTGCCCAATAAAATATCTCCATTTCTTTGGTAAGAAAGCAAGTCCACTGCTCCAGATATTCACTGCTTGTTCCATAAAATTCTGTAGCCGTTCTTTTCACAAACTCTTCATCTATGTCAGTAACATTATCTTTTGATTTCACTATTAAATGACTGACCATAAATGGAAGAAACTGATTGGTCTGTTTCTGAGTCAAATTGTCTTTTAATTGATTGATTTCTTTTGCAGCTTCAATTGCTGATACCGTCTGACCTTCCAGTTTCAATACAGCTTGATGAAAACTTGCCGACTGACCGTGTAAAAAAATTAAAGCCACAATTCGGATAAGGAATCTTCAAAAAAATTTTTTAGTAACAGGGGACATTTTTCAATGCTCAAAAAGTAGTTTTTTAATGGCTGATACATTTTTAAAACCCTTTCCAAGGCAGGCATAAGAGCAAGCCATCTGGTTTTGCTATAGCCGAGCATTTGTTGATATTCCGTTTCAGTTTCGGCGCAAAACTCCTTTAGAGCTCCAACTCGAATCGTGTAAATATAAAAAAATTAATATATCTTCACAATGATGCTTTCGTAATCTAAGGGTAGCCTGTCTGCAGCTGATTTTATTGCATTGTGAATTACATGGGCTCCACATCCAATACCTATCAAATGGTTTTTTCAGAGATGATTGTAATTTCGTTAACACATTGTTAGTTCCTCGCCTAGCCGCGCCTCCGAAATTATTATATTAGATTGAATTAATTTCGACGCACAATCATTAGAGCGAAAGCTGTGATTTTCTTGTAACATATGATAAGCCCAGACACCTTCTGCCGCGGCGATATCCAGATCCTTTAAAGTTGGTGTATCCGATTTCTTGAAAAAGGTTATGATCGAAGAACTCGAAGCAGCGGCGCGATCGGCCTTTTTATGTTTTTCAGACTTCAAATGCTGTTCAATATCACTGGCACTGTTTAGAATACGTACGAAGGACCGTCCAAGATATCCCGTCTGGTCCAAGACCGGTTTTCTGTATGAAATAAATATGACTACGTATGAATATCTTACCGGGACAGGAGCGGTGGTCTGGGCGATGCACGATGGAACTTTGTTTAAAGGTTTTTACCCTCCACAGCCGGCCGGCCTACACTTGTTTTTCTTTGTACCACCAAATTGTAACAAGATTGATACATGAATTTTCACTTTGTCCACACACAATATTAGATTGTTCCTTTTAGTTGGAGAAAACGGTAGAGACAGGTAGAATGACATATAAAGTATATAAAGAGGGAGGGAAAAAACTCAAAGATAACATAAATAAAAAATAAACCATAGACAATTACATAGATATAAAAAATGCATAAACTTGCGGGTAACTTTGGAAAGTAGCAAAACTTAACAGGCACCACTGTGGGAAACGCTAAATTCCGTACGACACTTTTCACATCTGACATCTGAGGGAGTATTTGTTTGCTTGATAAACGGATATTTTGCTTGTAAGGTAACATTGAACGTACAATTGCGTTTCGGCATTTTAACTTATGGCTTCAAATATCGAGAAGTGGGCGAACGAAAAATCTCTCAAACGATTAATTAGTAAACAAAGCGCGAGCGATGACGTCTTCGCCGCTCTCGGCTATCATCACGTCGACCGACGACGCGGTCTCGCTCTTCTCGCACACCTCTCGCTCGCGTCCAGCCAGCTCGACTACTCAAGTTTTCACGCGGTTTCAGAAAACGGGACAATTTGGCGTCCCAGAGATAATTTCGGGGACACCGGGACACTTAACTATAAAAAGGGACAGTTCCGTTCAAAACGTGACGTCTGGTCACGTTATTCATATATTAAGTTGGCAAAATTTTCTCTGTTATTATAGTTGTCTTTGCTAAAATATCTTTTGACGACACGCCACTGAGATTCAGTTCGTTGTGTGTGCATGCCGTCTACTGCCACAAAAGGATCTTCTGGATCACTGTGGTTTACTTTTTTATGTATGAAACCATAATTTTATAGACCATCGTAGGCCCGCCAAAAATCGGTATGGATGATGGTGTCCTCAGCCACATGCTTTTGTATTAAGGGCACCAAAACTTCAGCTGATCTCACATTTTCCGGGCAAATTTCTGACCTTAAGTCTTCTCTTGCAAAATTATCGCCGTGCGGAATACGTACGTTGACAGGTGACTTAAACGTGACGTCTGGTCACGTTATTCATATATTAAGTTGGCAAAATTTTCTCTGTTATTATAGTTGTCTTTGCTAAAATATCTTTTGACGACACGCCACTGAGATTCAGTTCGTTGTGTGTGCATGCCGTCTGCTGCCACAAAAGGATTTTCTGGATCACTGTGGTTTACTTTCTTATGTATGAAACCATAATTTTCTAGACCATCGTAGGCCCGCCAAAAATCGGTATGGATGATGGTGTCCTCAGCCACATGCTTCTGTATTAAGGGCACCAAAACTTCAGCTGATCTCACATTTTCCGGGCAAATTTCTAACCTTAAGTCTTCTCTTGCAAAATTATCGCCGTGCGGAATACGTACGTTGACAGGTGACTTAAACGTGACGTCTGGTCACGTTATTCATATATTAAGTTGGCAAAATTTTCTCTGTTATTATAGTTGTCTTTGCTAAAATATCTTTTGACGACACGCCACTGAGATTCAGTTCGTTGTGTGTGCATGCCGTCTGCTGCCACAAAAGGATTTTCTGGATCACTGTGGTTTACTTTTTTATGTATGAAACCATAATTTTCTAGACCATCGTAGGCCCGCCAAAAATCGGTATGGATGATGGTGTCCTCAGCCACATGCTTCTGTATTAAGGGCACCAAAACTTCAGTTGATCTCACATTTTCCGGGCAAATTTCTAACCTTAAGTCTTCTCTTGCAAAATTATCGCCGTGCGGAATACGTACGTTGACAGGTGACTTAAGGAATAGGCGAAAAAGCATGCATTCGGGAAATATGTATTCGAGTTAATACGTTTTTTTTAATCTATCATCTGTATATGTGTAAACTTTACATAAATGTTTGGCAAAGTTTGTTCAATGGTATAAATACATGCAAGCTTGGGACAGCAAATTATTTGATAGATATCCTATCCTTTGATATTTGCGTCATATTCCTTTATTTGAATTCAAGTATGAAGTGATTGAATTTCGTTAGATAATAGTGCATTTCTACAATATTTGACACTGATCACAATTTAACTTGAAAAAATAAATATCGACAAACTGCACCGGCAATATAAGACAACGCATATAGGTGATTTGACCATGAGGATGCCACTGACTTCTTTGCACCAATTATTTAGAAAGAATATAAAATAAATAAAATAAAATAAAATAGCCATTTATTCTACTACCAATCAAATAATCAAATAACTTTACAATTGTTATTATCATAATTACATAATATTTTTAAAATTGAGTAATTAAATTATTATTATAATCTAATATATTTGAGATGTCAATTATTTGAATTTTTTTATATATGTATGTCAGCACCTAGTTTGTATGTCAGTATTATGTGTTTGTATGTCAGTATTATGTATTGGTAGAAGTCGCCTGTTTGGCGTAGGCCTCCCCCAGCTCTCTCCAAATCCGTCTATCTCGTGCGTTCCTCATCCACAGTGGTCCATTGATCCGTGCAAACACATCTGCCCAGCGTCTCCTGGGTCTTCCTCTTCTTCTCTTAGCGTTGCGTGGTAACCACTCTGTCAAGATTTTTGTCCATTTAGTGTTACACGCTCGGCTAATATGGCCAGCCCATTTCCATTTTAATAGCCTTATCTGCCTAGTGACGTCGCTAACTCTTGTTTTATTCCGAATAGCTTGATTACTGATTCTATCTGATATTTTTATGCCCAGCATGCTTCTTTCCATTTTTCGCTGGCACACCGCGATTCTTTCCTCATCTACCATCCTGAGTGCCCACGTTTGGCAGCCATAGATTAAACATGGGAGTATTGCGACGTTAAACAATTTCGTCTTTATCTTTATATGTATACTCTTGTTTTTCATTATTTCTTTCAGACTCCAATATTTCTTCCAGGCTAAAGCGATTCGTCTTTGCACCTCTTTCTCCATATGGTCTTCGAATGATACTAGCTGTCCCAGATAGACGTATTCGTTGACAATTTCTATTTCGTCTCCATCAACTATTATCTGCGGTGTATTTTCGCTGTTTGTCATTACTTTTGTTTTAGTTTTATTAAGTGCTAAACCTACTTTCTGACTTTCTCGTGCTAATTCAGATATCATGTCATTAAGGGTTTTTGGAGACTCAGAGAAAATCACGATATCATCCGCGAATCGCAAGTGACTTAAATATTCCCCGTTTATTTTAATACCTTTGTTCGACCAATCTATTTTTCTAAATACTGTTTCCATTACCGCAGAGAATAACTTTGGCGATAACGGATCTCCTTGTCTTACACCTTTTTTGATATAAAATTCCGGTCCTGTTTTTTCCAGCTTTAGTTTTGCCGAACTTCTGCTTTATATGCTGTGAATTAGATCAATGTATTCTTTGTCGACGCCTTGTTGTTTAAGTGACTTCCATATTTCTGAGTGTCGTATAGTATCAAATGCTTTAGTAAAATCTATGAAGCAAATATATAAAGTGATACCGTATTCCTTGGCCTTCTCTATTACTTGAGACACCACTTGAATGTGATCGGTAGTAGCCCAACCTTTGCGAAAACCTTTAAAAAAGAATTTAGAAAGAATATTGTACTTTTATTAATTAAATATTCTAATAACATGTCCTTATATGTATTGCAGGATAAAAATGAATTTAAATTAATCGTTAAAATTAAATTGATATAATTCAATAAGTTTTTTTTATTTGCATTATTTTTTAATATTTCGATACAGATATTTTCTGCTTGTGCAAAGAAGTCAAATAAGGCTCTCGTAGGATAGCACAACCACTTTTTATTGTCATATTCTTTCGCTTTTATATATTGATGAAAACTGAGCGGTTCGCCAGATTCTGAATAATTTTGACAAACTGAAGTTTTTATATATATTTTTCTTAGCTTGATGTGCTATCCACCCACTGCAATAACCTATTGCTGCGCTTTTTTCTATATCCATTGGAGATTTGCTTTGTAACATATTGTCAACGTTTAAAATCTCCATATTCAAATGATCACTGTCTATATCAATTTGACACTCAGCAGGAGGGTTGATTTGTGTTCAAACCCTCCATATTTGTACTATGACCACTATCTTCTTTTTCGCTGTTAAATCCTTCTGAATGTGAAGAATTAATATAGTTAATTAATAAAGTTTTATATGCTGTAGGCATAACATTACTATGGCCATGAAGGGTTTAGGCCGTAAAAGAAAAAGAGTTTGTAAAGATTGAATTGGATATTTATTAGCCCGTGGTCAGTCGTAGGCAAAGAGAACGTAGAAACTTAGATTGACGTTTGACAGGAGCAAAAAAAATATTTCTTAAACGCAATGGCTTACTTTCTCTTGAGTCTAAGGCATCAAATTTCATTGATTCTAGTTTTTTCAATGCTTCATTCCACAAATGGTTGGAATTTAAGGATAGAGAATTGCAGCAATAGGGAGTCAGCACATCCTACAGGTCATGCGCTCGAATTGCCCCAAAAAAAAAATCTCAAAGGTCTTGGTTGAAATTGCGTAACAATAACGAGTTCACACCTTTAGAATTTAATTATTTTACAACTCTTTTGATGTTTTCAATTGTTTTGATCCAGCTTGATGAAGATGGGGTTTCCAACGTGATAGGAAGTGCGCACGACACAGTGCTGGCTATACTTATTATGTATCTTGATTTTTCATATTTGTTTTTAGTGGGTGGGTTAGTTAGTAATAATATCTTTGACCTACAGGGCGTATTCCGTCTCCAGTTGTGTAGTTACGAAAGAAAATTTCGTGATGTCACTTGAATTTTGTGAGTATAAAATGATCCTCCAGTTGAGCGAACCATTATGCCGTCTGTTCAGGACAAAAAGGACATCGCAACTACTCAAATCTACCGCCACATCTTCATCCTCGGTGCAATTTGCATACAGTGATTTTCCTGTGGTTATTTTATTATTCAATGTCGTTTTAAACAATGAAACGAAATTATGACAGTCAGGGTGTTTGCTAGAACCACTCTTACTTCTAATCTGAGAAAGAAAGGGGATCCTGGTTGAGACGCTTGGGACTCAAGAATTTTACGCCAGGTATTATGCCGACGCTAGCTTCAGCACTCATAGACCCTAAAATCCTTACTAATCCTAGACTTTTGTAAACATTTTCACCATCATCGGCATTTCGGAAGTGAATGTTAATATTTATAAATCGATGTGATTTCACTGATGTCCACTCATCAAACGTAATTGAAAACATGACGTTTTTAGACTTAAGAACTTTTATCTCTTCAATTAGAGCGGATTTTTCCTTATCATATATATCCATCACCATTTTTTAAATTGAATTTGGTGATTTTGGGATGTTTTCTTTAAAATCAGTCGATGTACAAAATACTTTCATTGGTAACCCATCTAGAACTACCATTCTTGATATTATGTTGGGTAAAGAATCTTCGCTCTCAAAATACTCGGTAATTTTTTTTTTTTTGAAGGTGGATCATTGCGTTTGCTAGTTGAAGCTGTGGATGTATCTTCTGGTTGAACACTATCATCGTCTTTATTTTTTATATTAATAGAATGTTTCTTAAGCAAGTGGGTGCGTAATGTTGACGTGCTGCCACTAATCTTCAAAATACTATGACAGTTAAGTATCTTGATTTTTCATATTTGTTTTTAGTGGGTGGGTTAGTTAGTAATAATATCTTTGACCTGCAGGGCGTATTCCGTCTCCAGTTGTGTAGTTATGAAAGAAAACTTCGTGATGTCACTTGAATTTTGTGAGTATAAAATGATCCTCCAGTTGAGCGAACCATTATGCCGTCTCTTCAGGACAAAAGGGACATTGCAACTACCCAAATCTACCGCCACATCTTCATTCTCGGTGCAATTTGCATACAGTGATTTTCCTTTGGTTATTTTATTATTCAATATCGTTTTAAACAATGAAACGAAATTATGACAGTCAGGGTGTGTGCTAGAACCACCCTTACTTCTAATCTGAGAAAGAAAGGGGATCCTGGTTGAGACGCTTGAGACTCGAGAATTTTACGCTAGGTATCTGAGATGTTTAACAATTTTGATGACATGTATAAAATTTCTTAAACGCAATGGCTTACTTTCTCTTGAGTGTAAGGCACCAAATTTCATTGATTCTAGTTTTTTCAATGCTTCATTCCACAAATGTTTGGAATTTAAGGGTAGAGAATTGCAGACATCGCTTTTGGAATAACCAGAGCAGTTCAGGCTGCTAAACAAGTTGTGAATAAATAAAAGATTCTCTGGAGTGAAAAAGTCATTATCAATGTTCACAGACGGTGAACAGTTATTATGAACTAGTTGAAGCTGTCGATATGTCTTCTTATATGAAATGTTTTACAGTTTTAATGACATGTATGAAAATTTCTTAAACATAATGGCTTACTTTCTCTTGAGTGTAATGCATCAAATTTCATTGATTCTAGTTTATGGGTAGCAAAAAAGCCAATATGAATGTTCACAGACGATAGACAGTAATTATGTACTAGTTGAAGTTGTTGATATGTCCTCATCTGTACTGACACACCGTCCGCCACATCTCAGCTTAACACTAATAATTGTGCAGCAATAGGGAGTCAGCACCTTTAGAATTTAAATATTTTACAACTCTTGATGTTTTCAATTGTTTTTATCCAGGTTGATAAAGATGGGGTTTCCAACGTGATAGGAAATGCGCACGACACAGTGCTGGCTGTACTTATCATGTGTCTTGATTTTTCATATTTGTTTTTAGTGGGTGGGTTATAATATCTTTGACCTGCAGGGCGTATTTCGTCTCCAGTTTTGTAGTTACGAAATAAAACTTCGTGGTGTTATTGTTGATTTTTGAGAGTATAAAATGATCCTCCAGTTGAGCGAACCATTATGCCGTCTCTTCAGGACAAAAGGGGCATCGCAACTATCCAAATCTACCGCCACATCTTCATCCTCGATTCAAATCAAATCAAATTAAAATTTATTTATTTCATGTAGGTCAACTTGTAGCTCTTATGAAACGTCATAAATCTACCACCGGTACATACTTGCAATATGTATAGTGATTTTCCTGTGGTTATGTTATTAATCAATAACGTTTGGCTGAAAATCAGCGCTGTATGCTCTTGTGCATGCACAAAACATACAGCATTTTGCTGAGTTGGGACCTTTTTTCCGGGTTGTGCCACACATGACTTACTTGTTCGGGCGCTACTTCTGCTTGACAACTTTTGTCTTTAATATTTAAGTGATGGAGGCGCCGGGACAACCTAATCTAGGTATACCAATTGGGTGATGTGTGGCACAATTCATAAAAAAAACGTTTCTTTCTTTCTTTCTTTTAAACAATGAAACCAAATTATGGCAGTCACAGTGTGTGCTAGAACCACCCTGACCTCCAATCTGAGAAAGAAAGGGGATCTTGGTTGAGACGCTTGAGACTAAAGAGTTTTACGCCAGGTATTAATCTGAGATGTTTTACAATTTTAATGACATGTATAAAATTTCTTAAACGCAATGGCTTACTTTCTCTTGAGTGTAAGGCATCAAAGGACATGGCCAATTTTTGTATGGGCGTTCGAACTTAGTGTACACCAATGACTTTTGGTGTTATAAATTCGTGATTTTATGCACATTAAATTGTTATAAATAAAAAACTCACAGAACTTGTCATTACAATGTACTAGACGTAAACGTGTAAGAGTATATATTATGATTACAAAAACTTAAGGCGCTTTAAAATAGCGAACAGTTGCGAAACTGGTATAGTTTTAGTTATAATAGGCATTTAAAAAAGGTATCTGCCTCGTTTGTTTAGTGGTTAGCATATTCGACTGTAAATCACGAGTTCCGGGGTTCGATTACCGGGTCGGGCAAATAATTGTTAGGTATTGAGTTTTTCTGTCAAGAAATTCTCGTGCCAGCCCAGAGTTGGTAGTTGGCGTTGGTTCACCCCCGTGCCTCGGAGAGCACGTTAAACAGTCAGTCCCGGTTATTATAAGTATCATGTGATAATAGTCGTTAAAGCCCGCCAACCATTTGAGCAGCGTGGCGGGTCTAAGCTCTAAATCCCTCTCCTATCCTCCTGTATCTATTTCCTCTATATATCTCTCCTATGAGAGGCCTGTGCCCAGCAGTGGGACGTTAATAGGTTGTAGTGGTGGTGGTGGTGGTGGATACAATACAGTAAAGGCCACTTTCTCATCGGTCGTATGCTTTTTATTGCAAAGGTTTACCAAGGGAAACACAAAATAAAACAAAAGAGTAAAAATAATTATTTATTTATTAGAGAAAATAAAAAAAAATATTATAATATAGTACTTATATCTTAAATGCCTAGATAACTCAATGTACATTTCAGCGATGCAGAGCTAGTGTCAAAGAGACCGAGGTTAACCAACCGGCTTGGATAAAACAGAACATTTTTATTTCACTTAAACACTAACCTGTAATGAGTGTATTATAAGTACCTATTGTAATGCTTCAGTCATTTCATAAATAGCTGCTTTTAACATAACTAAATTAATTAGTGTTAGGGTGCCCTTTTAAGCGCGGTTCTCAACAAAGATTACTAGTGGACCCTGCAGACATTATCCTGCCCGGAAAAGCAGTGCCACTTACCAGGTCCATTTGTGAATTCAAACCCTTCAGGACCCACTTGAACATACACAAAAATACCATTAAAATCATCTCTGCCGTTTAGGAGATCAGTGACAGTCCAATTACGTTTTCAAACTATCCAGGAACTCATTGAAATATACACATAAAAGGTCATCCAAATCAGTCCAACTGATTAGGAGTTAGGTGACTAACACACATACCGAAGAATTATATAATAGGATTTTCTTAACTTTTCTTTTTATAAGAACCTTTACCTACAAACCTACAAAGTATTAGAAAACCTTAAAAAAAATCGGTAAAGTTGTTCTCAAGTTATGGTGTGATGAAGGGAAACAGGGATTAATTTTTATATATACATAGATTCTAATATTCTTGAATCGTTAAAAGTATATTATCTAAAAATCCTGCTGGAGCTTGAATATCATTTTGGTGCCTTGCCCAACCTAAGTACCAGATTATAGTCATGACATGACAACAACAACCAACAGTCCTGTTCCCTACAAGACAATTACAATAATAGCCTAAAATAGCTTCCAGGACAGAATCACTATTATGTTCAGTGTCAAATAAAACATAAGCAAAATAAATTCTTTGGGAAACATGGCGAGACTTAATACGTCCTCTTAATAAATAGGGATGATTACCACCAACACGGAATATCATTTCTTGGGAATGTTCCAGTTCTGGACATACTTCAACCACATACATACCATTATCCCTGATATGTTCACCGAAGTATGAACGTGCTTGTTTCACCTGATATGGGCCTAATGCAAACAATATTAAATCATTGTATGTGAAAACTGGGAAATTATTTAGCTGAGGCAAGTTACCATCAATTCGGGTAAACATAACTCGTCTTCTGTTTATATTATAATCAATAATAAATTGACCAAGATGATTAGGTTCATCCATATATCGCAATGCTCTTTGGATTATACTCTCAGCGTTAGGACTATCCACTAACACAGGATGGAATTTATTTAATAGAGCCCCAGCAATTCTGAAATCAACCATTAAATGTGTTGAGGCATTATTAAAATACCTTTGTCTAAACAGTTTAAAATCCCTCTTAAACCTCCCATTCACAACTTCCACAACCCATCTACATAGCGTTACTTTACGGCTTCTATTAGCTTGTGAAAATGTAAGTTGGCTTGCTCCTTCATCTAATGATTCTGGTTTATGCACACGATAATTACAATTTTCAAGTAAAGGGATGGCATCTCTAAAGCCCCTATCTAAAACCATAATATCATTTTCTCTAAAAAGTCTTCGGAACAGTCCATTTTCATTTTCAAACAAGTGTATCATAATTTCGGCATCAGTTTGGGTAGCAGCATAGGGTCCCACAGCATCGATGATGTAACCATCGCAAGATACAATCATAAATGGTTTGATCAAATTGTCATATTTGTGCAAACTATATGTCTTCTTTTGAAACATATAGTTTGCACTTTTCTGTAAGTAAATGTAAGTCCCATCAAATATTGCGATTGCAGGCCTATCTCCAGTTATATACTCATCAGAATCACTCAGTAATGCTTCAGGAACTCTCAAGTTTCTCTCTGATATTTCCCTGTGAGTGATATGATTCACACCAATATTATTGGGAACAAAATGCTCATTGAGACACAACCTAACTTTTTTCATTATCAGTTCCAATGTAGACCTAGGTATATCAAAAAGACTTGCCAATCGTCTATTACTCTCGCCTGTTCTAAGTTTAATTAAATAAATAGCTAAAGAGCGTTTAGGTTGCTTAATATTTAGAGGCAAAAGATTATACAGAATTAAAAACTGAGGTACTGTAAGACCCGTCCAATAATGGCAATAGTGGTTCGGCATTTCTGAGACATTTTCAAAGTTCAGAATATTCACTTTTGATTTCATAATATTGAGTATGTCTTCTATATGTATAGCTGTAAATGTAGAATGTGTCACATTCATTTGAGGCAATAAATGCCACTGATTGTTGTACAAATGTGTTTCACACACTCTACAGCTGCGGGGAATATAAAAACTATATTCTTGCAACAGAATTCTTTTAAGGAATTGTGGGACCAAATGTAAAGATCTGTTTCGGCACTGTTGAAATATACAGTGAACAGATGTGATTGATGGTCGCTTATAATTAGGTAATGTTATGGTATTACTTTCCCTTCGAGTTGCCCTATTTTGAACAGGAGGTAATGGTGGTGGTTCTGGAGGTCTAATCACTTGAACAGGAGGTAAAAGTGGTGGCTCTGGAGGTCTAACCACTTGAACAGTAGGGGCTGCTGCATTAGTGTTCGAAGCCAACTCCTGCATTAGCCCACTTTGAACAGGAGGTAACAGTTGTGGCTCTGGAGGCCTAACCAGTTGAACAGTAGGGGCTGCTGCATTGTCTCGTGATGAGTCATGCACGGCCTGTCTATTTGCTCGCATCCAACACACATGACAAACATAGTTGTTTCTTGAGAGCTGAAAACAAACCACAGTTAGCAACTATCTTTTGTATAACTCTGTTTATATTTTCAAGTATTATATTATTAATTATTATACTATTTTAGAACATGCCTACTTTAGGGAAGTATATGATAAAGATGAAAAATACATATATTACAATCATACATACATACATAATCTGAAACTTATTTTTTATAATTATTCCACACATACTGAAGTTTGAAGCAATATATAATAAAGATTAATACAACTAGGTATTTATAATAATGAAAAACAAAATGCTTACCACATAATTAGTATTTTGTGATAATAGGACTGCCAGCAATGGACTCTCCATGCTGACATTATGGTATCTTATTTTTCGCACAGATTTGCCACAACCAAGGCAAACCTTGTGATGCCCCAGTAGTCGCTCATGTTCACCAGCTTCGGTATTCAATAATAAGAAGCATGGATGACAAATAAATGCATCCAGAAGTAACTGAAAATATGATTCATGATGATAATATCGCACACCATACATAAAAATAAATCAGATTAAGTTTTTCTACTCCAACTTCATACCTGTGTTTCAGCATTGTTTATCCAACGCGAAAGTCTTGTTTGATAGTATGTAGAAAGCGAGGATATGAGATGCCTTTGCAACCTTTGTATGTCTACTCCGCAGTTTATGCACCTCATAATGATCTCCACAAAACAAATCCGAAACGCAATGCAAATCAGAGTCCAGTGTTAATAGCAAGATAATCGAGTGGTAGAAGGTATCAGTCCGTAGACATAAGCAGGGGTCAAAAATATTAGAAGATAATCGCAAAAACACAAACACAACGAACGCAAGCGCAACGAAGAAACGGCAATGCAAACAAACAGCCTACCATAAACATTGATGTTTGATATAGACTATGACACATTGTCAAACACGTAAATCGCGTTCCGTTTTATGTCATATTTTGCAGAATGTGGCAATGGACTTAAAATATAATTATTACTCATGTAACATTGTTATTTTTAATACATTTTTTTTTTCATTTATTGAATGCAAAAAATATCAATAAAGAGAGTTTCGATATGAATAAAATGTTCCTAGTAAAAGCATTTGTCATCCAGATAACGTGTCTTCTTAAGTAATACGCATGGTGCGGAACGTCCATTATTTTCTATAGATTTCTCTATGGTACAGTATGGCGGAAGTTGACGAATTCATCTTGTATTCCTTAATATTTTGAAATAAAAACTGACAAGTTCAGAGAGCTTAAAAACTACGTATTAATTAATCTTTCTATTTTTAATATTCAATAAATATTTACTGTGTTGTGTACGTGGAATGTACTTTTTTGGCCATCTCCTTTATTGATTCTAGTTTTTTCAATGCTTCATTCCACAAATGGTTGGAATTTAAGGATAGAGAATTGCAGACATCGCTTTTGGAATAACCAGAGCAGTTCAGGCTGCTAAACAAGTTGTGAATAAATAAAAGATTCTCGGCAGTGAAAAAGCCATTATCAATGTTCACAGACGATGGACAGTAATTATGAACTAGTTGAAGCTGTTGCTATGTCCTCATCTGTACTGACACACCGTCCGCCACATCTCTGCTTAACACTAATAATTGTGCAGCAATAGGGAGTCAGCACATCCAACAAGCCATGCGATCGAATTGCCCCAAAAAAAATTCTCAAAGGTCTTGGTTGAAATTGCGCAGTAATAGGCACCTATAGAATTTTAATATTTTACAACTCTTTTGATGTTTTCAATTGTTTTGATCCAGCTTGATAAAGATGGTTTTTCCAAAGTGATAGGAAGTGCGCACGACAGTGCTGGCTATACTTATTATTTATGTTGATTTTTCATATTTGTTTTTAGTGGGTGGGTTAGTTAGTAATAATATCTTTGACCTGCAGGGCGTATTCCGTCTCCAGTTGTGTAGTTACGAAAGAAAACTTCGTGATGTCACTTGAATTTTGTGAGTATAAAAAGATCCTCCAGTTGAGCGAATCATTATGCCGTCTCTTCAGGACAAAAGGGACATCGCAACTACCCAAATCTACCGCCATATCTTCATCCTCGGTGCCATTTGCATACAGTGACTTTCCTGTGGTTATGTTATTAATCAACAACTTTTTAAACAATGAAACGAAATTATGACAGGGTGTGCTAGAACCACCCTGACCTCTAATCTGAGAAAGAAGAGGATCCTGGTTGAGACGCTTGAGACTCAAGAATTTTACGCCAGGTATTAATCTGAGATGTTTTACAGTTTTAATGATATGTATACAATTTCTTAAACGCAATGGCTTACTTTCTCTTGAGTGTAAGGCATCAAATTTCATTGATTCTAGTTTTTTCAATGCTTCATTCCACAAATGGTTGGAATTTAAGGATAGAGAATTGCAGACATCGCTTTTGGAATAACCAGAGCCGTTCAGGCTGCTAAACAAGTTGTGAATAAATAAAAGAGTCTCTGCAGTGAAAAAGCCATTATCAATGTTCACAGACGATGGACAGTAATTATGAACTAGTTGAAGTTGTTGTTATGTCCTCATCTGTACTGACACACCGTCCGCCACATCTCTGCTTAACACTAATAATTGTGCAGCAATAGGGAGTCAGCACATCCAACAAGTCATGCGATCGAATTGCCCCAAAAAAAATTCTCAAAGGTCTTGGTTGAAATTGCGCAGTAATAGGCACCTTTAGAATTTAAATATTTTACAACTCTTTTGATGTTTTCAACTGTTTTGATCCAGCTTGATAAAGATGGTTTTTCCAAAGTGATAGGAAGTGCGCACGACAGGCTATACTTATTATTTATGTTGATTTTTCATATTTGTTTTTAGTGGGTAGGTTAGTTAGTAATAATATCTTTGACCTGCAGGGCGTATTCCGTCTCCAGTTGTGTAGTTACGAAAGAAAACTTCGTGATGTCACTTGAATTTTGTGAGTATAAAATGATCCTCCAGTGGAGCGAACCATTATGCCGTCTCTTCAGGACAAAAGGGACATCGCAACTACCCAAATTTACCGCCACATCTTAATCCTCGGTGCAATTTGCATACAGTGATTTTCCTGTGGTTATGTTATTAATCAACAACTTTTTAAACAATGAAACGAAATTATGACAGTCAGGGTGTGTGCTAGAACCACCCCTGACCTCTAATCTGAGAAAGAAGGGGATCCTGCTGGCCCACCATCAGTGCCAGAAGCTTATCTCCTTCGCAGCGCAGCTTTTGATTTAACTTTGAATTTTAAGTAGGCCTAATACTAGATTAAAAAAGTTAAGCATGATCAGCATCATCAACAAACTTAACATGATATGTAAGATAAGAACATGAAAAAGTAATATTCATACACGCATCCACCACTGTCCATTCTTCGTTGCTTCTTCGCCGTGGGCGTTTATTTTGGAAGCGAGATTATTCCATTCTCTGTCTATGGTTTCTTTTGATATAAGAACATAAAAAGTAATACTCGTACACGCTTCCACCGCTGACCAGTCTTCGTTGCACCTTCGCCGTGGGCGTTTATTTTGGAAGCGAGATTATTCCTTTCTCTGTCTATGATTTCTTTTGATATAAGAACATAAAAAAGTAATATTCGTACACGCTTCCACCGCTGTCCAGTCTTCGTTGCACCTTCGCCGTGGGCGTTTATTTTGGAAGCGAGATTATTCCATTCTCTGTCTATGGTTTTTTTTTTAAGCCATTGGGAAATGCATTTACGCATTCCACCCCGAATGGGTGGATATGTAGGACTCACTGGCGGCGGCCAGAATACCTACTAAAACCCAGTGGCGTGTATGAGTCACAACCACCTGGTGCTAACGGTATACTCCTGGTGGTTGTGGTGTGTATTTGTCTGTAAGTGTGTGGTGTGTTATGTTGTGCAGTGGCGCTTGAAGTGTTGTGTTAATATTATTCATATATATATATGGCATAAACTTAAACATATACAGAACAGAACACATTTAGGTTTACAAATAATACACAGAAAATACACAAAACAAAAGATAAATGATCAAAATAAGACACAAAAACAAAACCCTAACCAGTAAAATATACAAATTCAAAATACACAAAACAAAAGACAAAAGATGAAAACAAGACACAAAAACAAAACCATTACCAGTAAAATATAAAATTCAATTTTTTTTTTTTTAATTTATCATCAATTTCTTAGTTTAATTATTATATAATGAATTAATAATAAGATACCGAAATATTCCTTAATTTAACAATAATATTCTTCAACAAGACACAACATACAATAAAAACCTAAAACACACAAAAAGAATAATTTACAAAATATATACAGCCACAGCGACAGTGACGGACCCGCTATTAGTCAGATCCGTCACTGTCACTGCTGTCTGAGTCCTGGTGTGCCCTAGGGAAGATAAAGGCCATCTTGATATTCTCAACCCCTGCGAGCAAACTGCTGTCTGGCCGGTTATTGAAATGCCTTGGTACGTTCCGTGAAGTGAAGTAATCTCCACAGAGAACGCACTGGTTGCCTTCCTTACTTCCCACACCAAGGCCCACGGCCGTTTCCACCCCAAGAGGCGGCACCCCTCTCAACCCATCCTGCAGTCCTTCAATCCCAAACGAGGGGCCAGGATCACTTTGCGCATTATCCTGCGGTGATATTGTCGTGTCCGCGCTAAATACACTGCGAGACCGCCTCCGCGTTGCCCTAATAGGACCTGCTCGACTAGTAGGATCCGGCCTTCCCGCTGCCACGATCCCCGCACTACCGCCATTCCCAACCCCTTCTACCTCCCCTCCAACCGTCGCCGTGCTTGCTCCCAGGGTGGACGCTTTCCCTGTTACTCTACTCGTCGCATTATACAGCAGCTGCGTTAGCTGCCCTATTGTTCCCTGCATTTCGTTAATCTTCTTTTGCAGTTTTGCTATTTCCACATACATCCCCGGACAGAACGGGCAAACGTTGGTGTTCGGATTCATTATGTCGTTACTCTAGTACCAACAAAATACAAATGAGTCTCTGTCTATGGTTTCTTTTGATATAATAACATAAAAAAGTAATATTCGTACACGCTTCCACCGCTGTCCAGTCTTCGTCGCACCTTTGTCGTGGGCGTTTATTTTGGAAACGAGATTATTCCATTCTCCGTCTATGGTTTCTTTTGATATAAGAACATAAAAAAGTAATATTCGTACACGCTTCCACCTCTGTCCAGTCTTCGTTGCACCTTCGCCGCGGGCGTTTATTGTGGAAGCGAGATTATTCCTTTCTCTGTCTATGGTTTCATTTGATATAAGAACATAAAAAAGCAATATTCGTACACGCTTCCACCGCTGTCCAGTCTTCGTTGCACCTTCGCCGTGGGCGTTTATTTTAGAAGCGAGATTATTCCATTCTCTATCTACGGTTTCTTTTGATCTCGCTCCCAAACCAACGTCCTTAACTAGGCTTGGGCGCGCCATGAGGTGTTGCACCAACAATTTGAGTTTGAGACACTCGATGTTCCACTATAATTAATACAAGAAATGTTAGCTGCAGGAAACGAACGTCCCAACGAATTGTTTGTACTGAACTTTAATTAACTGTTAACTTACTGATGTCTAAAATCCAAGTCCAAAGGAAGAGATCAGAGACGGAGTAATTATATTCTCTTGGTAGGTGGGTAATCGGTTACAAATCAAATGTTAAATACTGAGTGCCTTCATCTCATCAGAAGAGTTTGGTTTGACATGCTTGTCGGTCAGTTCGGTAGTCCTGGCGAAACTTCTCAATGCATCAGTAGCATAGAGTCTCATTAAATTCCCACTGAGCACGCTGTTTCCCAATGAGCAAGTCCTTCTGAAATTATTTCGAATACATTTAAGTAAATGTTGTACATCGTACACATGATATATCTTTTTTCCATCGATGTCACATAAATAAATAATCATTTATTTCAGACAGAGTCCATAGCATTGAAAACTTAAATTTTTATTAGCATCTATGTTACTGTGTTAGTAAACATTTCCTATTCACAGGCCTCTAGGGAAAATTTCCCGTGGCCATTGCCACACAATGTTTCACAATTGGGTAGCCTGAATTACTCAGAGCTTTCAAGATGCTATTGTTGTTGCCGCGGAGGCGCTGTAGGAGTGAGGCTTATTTTTTCCGGATGATGGCATGAAAGCCATCAGTCCTTGCCTCAGCAAACATTCCACTCGCACTACAGTCCCGCGGCAACCCCAGCAGTATCCTGAAAGCTCTAGCGTACTCTAATCATATTCAAAGCTTTTTTTAGAATAGCTAACCCACAGACCGCTCGTGTAAAAGGATTGGCAGTATGCTTTAAAAAGCGTGATTTTAACCACATCAGTACATCGAGCGAATCTGCGGGCCAACATATCGCTTCTCATTGATAGAGCTCTGCGCTCCCTTTCTATATTCTCATTATCATTACTATGTTTGAGCCATCATGTCCATTTCGAAGTAGCTCTTCACGTGTGTCAGCTATTAATGAGTTTACTGCAGCAACATTGGCAGAGCTTTGATCTGATACAGTTGACCTCAAAATAATCCTGTTTTTTATATTACCTTCGTTCTTTAATAATACTTTTTTAAAATAAAGTTTTGACCATCTCGTACAAAATAAATGTACTCGTGCAATTGGTAATTTCCAAGGTGAAAATATTCTCCGTAACAAAATACTTAAACTTTGTCAACAACATTGTTAGTGTGTTCGTCACCTTCTAGATCTTCAAAACCTTCAATAAGTCCGGTATGAAAATTAAAAAATAAATTTTTGTTCATTGCCCTTTCCTCAAATAGCAATACACACTGTAATCCCATAGAGTTTTTGTTTTTAGATGCATCAGTCAAGTGCTGAAAAATAAAATCATTAATTAACCTTTTACTTCATAACCTTGTCTTAAAGGGACATTAGTCAATATAGAGCTTATAGTGGATGGAGCTGGTAACCTTAATCGTTTTTGAAAAATTCTCATTTTGGCTGTGCCCTTTTGTTAAATACATATTTCTATTGTACTATTGTACTTGTACTTGTACTATTGTACAAATATGTAACTCTCAATCAGAGAGGCATACTTGCGCCGCTTACAGGATTCAGCCATTTCAGCTGCGGCTCCCGGTCTTGATGCTGTCTCCTATGATATAGTTGAAACTTCTTTGTGGAAACACTGTGTGCATAGCAAGTTTTGTTAACCATTGTAAAAAATTTTTTTTTTAAAAGAGCAACTGCTGAGTTTGTTGCCGGCTCTTCTCAGCAGAATCCGCATTCCAAACCGGTGGTAGATTTATGACGTGTCATAAGAGCTACAAGTTGGCCTACATGAAATAAATAAATTTTGATTTTGATTTTGATTTTTTGATTTATAATTATTGTTGAAAAACCCTCATAATTATAATTTACAATGCTTACATAAGGTTGAGCTGTTGCTCTTTGAGGTCATTTCCCCTTTTTACTTCTTTTATCAAATCCTAAAACCAAACAAATTCATTGTAGTTACACTATCAACAAACTATGGATGTATAGGCAGAATGCAACTAAATTCAAGGATTATCTTACTTTTACCAAATTTTCAAGCTCTGATTGAGCATTCAAGAACCTCTCAGGAGGAAGTACTTTTCGTGCCCTCCTTACTTGAGCTGGGCGCTGCACAGATGCCCGAGATAAGTGTGGGCGGGGACAGTTTTCTATTTCCATGCTAGAGGTACTCGGTGTCGGCTCAAATTGGCAAGAAACAGGAGCTGGCAGTGGAGCCGTAATTTCTTGAGTGAACTAAAAGAAGGGTAAAAGACATTAGCATTTTCACCACAGTTAAATATAATACTTAATACTAAATTCAAATTTTCAGTATTTAGCTTTGCTTTAATCAATTTATGCTTTCAAAGTTGAAAAAATAGATAAGTACTAACCAGTTTAGAACCTGCAATGTGTAGCATATTGAGCTAGCAGTTTATTATTAACAAGGTAGGTAGGTGTTTGTATATTACTTACGCCAATTGGTGACTCCTCAGGGCCAAAGCCCACTGCCATTTCCTGTCCAATAGCACTCAGCACGAGCACCGAGTTGTCGGACAGCTCTGGCATGGAAACTGAGTTTCCAGTAGTATTTTTGGCCTTATTTAAGGCCCCAACCTCATCTCGGGCTTTGCGCTTTTGGTCACGCCAGCACTTTAAACAAAGAGTTCTTAAATTAATAAACCATCAATAATAATTAATTAATATCTAAGGTGTAACTTGAAATATATTTCTGCAGACTGCAACCTAAAGCACTAATGCAACCGAAATGAGCAATAAAAACAGGTATTTTCTACTACTTACTATTTTCCATTGGTCCACTGATCTTTGTGGACCAAGCTCGTCTAGGGGTTCTTTTATTTTGTGCCACTCGGCATTATTAGAGGACGCCCCTAAAGGCGTCCTGTAATCCCCGGCCGCAAAGTCGGGGTGTTGTGCCATATATTGGCACAAATGTGAAATTTGTGCCCGGTTGCTTCGTATACTGGAACAGTTTGGTTTAGTTAACTTATGTTTGAGTCCATAATAAGTACACTTTATTAACTATATCGCCATATTAATTTACTTACGTTTTCTTCGAACGATTTTCCAGTGTGTAATTCTGATATATTAAGGATATTTAAAGGATATTAAAAGAAAAAGTAGTTAGGTACCAATCAACAACAAATAATAACCATAATAACATCAAATTCAAATTTCAAAACGTCAATGTCATGAAAACGTAATTTTTAAAGGTTTTAGACACCTTTATTCAATGTATTCTGTGGTTTTGGACATGCAAATAGTGTGCAAGTAGGATAAAGTACTTCCTACTTCCATGGTTTCAGATCCAAAAGAATGAACGAAGTTTTTAAACGGCCACACCGGTTTGTCTACACGAGAAAGCCGAAGTCTTCGACGAGAGCCTGTATCGCTCGTGTCGTGTATATTAGAGCAAACGAGAAATCAGTCTACATAGACAACATCTCTCGCTCTCGTCACTATCTATCACGTGTCTTGCATGTTAGGTGTACTGGTCGTATGATTTCTCTTAGAAGGTGCTGTAATAAATAAAAGTGTTGACCGATGATGATTCAGATAAAGGTAACGTACTGTTAGAAACAAGAGTTAGACCTCTTTAAGTAAGTTAAGGTCACCAAATAAGGCCTACCTTAATATTTTTTATTATCTAACTAGCAGGTGTATAATAAAAATGCACTGGTAATTTGAAATACTTATATTTGTTTATTAAACTTTGTAATAAATGAAACAAAATTGCTTTAGAAACAAAAATCACACTTTTGTGAACACAAATAACTAAAATGTCACTTTGGTCTTATTTAAAAACAAGTAAGCATTTATCTTCCTAATTAATACAAAACGTTGTCGACACTCATATTAAATCTAATGAGATCCTATTAATTACTTTTGGTCATTTAAGATCAGACTTAACGAGTTTCTCATCTTGTAAAAGTACTATATTAATCAGTCTTTTTTTTTAAAACAATCTCTTGAACAGTAAAATATTTTATTAGCGGGTGTGAGTCCAACACACTGTTCATAATACCAAACGCTACAAGTAAGACATTGTCGCATATCATCAACTCGATCTTCTTTACAAGGTGGACATAATTTCCTCGGATGCATCAAAATAAATTTTCTAATCTTGCTGTAACCTTCGAGTTGCTAGACTTTTAATACACTTACGATTTTGGCTCAACCTCTCCAACTACATTTCAATTCCATTAAGTGTCCACTGCCAACTTAATTGTGATGGTGGTGTGCTTTTGGATCCTTTAAATTTTAGTGATTGTAAAAATGTTTTCAATATAGGGGAAGTACGTCCAAAATGACATATCGTTTTATTAATCATCAATAACTTTAATATTATTCATAATAGGAACATATTTTTTTCTTACAACTTTGCTTATATTAATTGGTTAACAGGAATCATATAGATTTTGTCAGAAAAATCAACACTTACAAAAATATTTAGTATTAAATGAAGATCAAGAAAAATCCGTTTTGTCCATACCGTATGGACAAAACGACACGAGTCGTATGGACTAAATGACATACACAGCCATCAACATAACAAAAATTATAAAATAAGAGATAATAATAAAAATTAATTGCACAATTCGCAAACAAAATTTTTGGTACGCTTTGGCAAATCAGCACAGGCTGCGTGAACCCAATGACTGCACCGCCTGCACCTCAACCACCCCTCACCAGGCTTTGAACGTGAGTAGAGATCGTTGCAGTAAATACAGGCACAATCATCTTCTTCGTCTTCTTGATCAGAGCGCTCTTCATCTGAGTCATTATCAATGTAAAGAGACTTAGTAACTGCTTGTTTCCTTTTACGAGTTGGTTTTTCAGCTGCAATATCTTGTTTGTACTTTAATTCTGCCATATTTGGTGATGACGTAAGTAGGAATGTTGTCGTTCGTTTCTTTGGCTTTCGTTTACCCTGTCCACTTACAAATTTACCACTGGGAACTGGAGAAATGACATTAATTGGAACAGCTAAATAACTTGTCGATGCAAAGGAACTCGTGGATGGTTGGGAAGTGTCTAACGGGCCAGTCAGTGTGTTATGAATATCATTAGTGACTGCTATTGCGTCTGAAGAATCCGATGAAGTAGATGGTTTACAAGAACTAGTGGATGGCTTTGATGAAGATTCAGGGGCCTTATTCTGTTCCTGGGCTATGATCTCGCCAGCCTCCGGTTCTATTGGCAACGATGGAAGGTTCTGATCCTGGATTGAGTCTGAGTTATCAGCTGTGGAAGCTATTGGCATATTTGTTGTTTCAGCTGGTTCAAAAAAGTGATCTGGAAATATGTCTGGATTAACTGGCCATAGTCCAGTGTTTTTGAAACCATTGCATGCATTTTGAACTGAAGCAGTCTTTCCATAAGCTTGATTAAATAAATATCCGATCTGAAGAGCTGTCACCACTCTTCCTGGATGATTTCTAAGCCAGACAGAAATCTCTTGGTTAAAATATGTCTTGAGCGGTCCATAAAAGCACACATCGAGAGGCTGCATACGATGGGTGCAGTGTGGAGGAAGACAAACAATTTCGATTCCATTCTCCTTGGCAAAGTTCAAAGCTTGGAATGACTTATGGCTGGCATGGCCATCGACAATAAGAAGGACTTTATCATTATGACTAGCTTTTACAAAGCTTTGAAAATGCTGGAGCCACTTCACGAATATTTCAGTGGTCATCCACCCGCTTTCTTGAGCTACTCCTACCGTACCAGTTGGTGCTTCATCCACGAGCTCGTTTTTCATATTTTTCCTTGGGAAAATCATGAAAGGAGGTACATACGACCCAGCTGCGTTCATGCAACACACAACTGTCACATTAGATCCCCGCTCCGCGCTTGTAATGGCACCTACTTGCTTCCTGCCAGCGGTAGCCAGGACCTTTTGAGGTCTTTGGACAGTAGACAACCCCGATTCGTCCACATTGTAGATCCGGTTTGCGTTTAATTTGTGTTTGTCTATGTATTCTTGATAGTTATCGAAAAACTTTCTTACTTGAGGTCTATTAAAAGCTTGGGCTCTGGCTGCGGAGGTAGGCTCTGGTTTTCGTAAAGATATGTCTTTATGGCGTTTTAAAAATCCGTCTAGCCACTCCTGGCCAGCTTTACCCTTATCTTTATTAAAACTGTGTGAAAAGCCATTCTTTTCAGCCAATTCGAAAGCGAGTTCTTGGACCATTGTACGCGTTAATCCAAACATGCGAGTTTCAAGTAGCTTAATGTGCTCAACCAATTGTCTCTCAATTTCAAGAGGAAATGTTAGCTGAAATCGGCCTAAACCTTTTGCTGCAGGTGCAACTGTTTTATTTTGTTCCAAAGCATGCCTCCTTAGTGTAGCTTGTGGCACTTTGAAGGTCTTAGAAGCCAGAAGCCAACCCATTTTTTTCTCTTTAACAGCTTCAATAGCTTTTTTCATCGCTTCTTGACACCATGATTGTCGATTACTTGTCCTCTTATAATTTCGGGGCATATTGCCATTCTGTAAATTAAGAAGATTTACGTAAGTAGATTTACTTAAAAAAAATTCTTACCACCATCTCTACGGACAAAATGACACATTATGTCGTTTTGTCCATAGTGGTTGTATGTCATTTTGTACATAGCCTCAAAAAATATTACGATTCGAAGAATAATCTTGTTGCAGTGACAATAATGTTTTAAATTCTACGCGATCACCTCAAACACAAAATGCTTCGAAATATAAAATTATAGGACAGTAAAATAACAAAAGAAAACTTAGCGAAAAACAAAAAACAAATGACCACTAACCAATTTCTTTCCAACCTTGAAACACAAATGTCAACATGGCGTCCGTTCTGTATTTTAAACGGCTCTCAAAAGTCCAATGGTATATTTCCGGTGTAGGTGCTTCTTGATTGGCTAACTTTTGACAGTTTATACCGCGCAGTTTTTTAAATATCACTAATGTGTCGTTTTGTCCGTATATGTCATTTTGGACGTACTTCCCCTACTTTTCAAATACTTCTATTAGTTGATCAGATTCGTAATAAACCTTCCTCTTTTGACTTCCTTAGGAGTTGGAACTGTTTTTAGTAAAGTTTCTAAAATCACATAAGGTATTCAGTATCATCACGATTCTACTAATCTCCATCTTCTTCTGCACCACTTTTTGCCACTCCTAAGTATGCGTACTTGACTTTTTTCCACTAGGATTAATAATGGGTGGATCTTGTCCATAGTCAGGTCATATGAGGTATCCGGTGTTATGCCCACAGATTTTTTCAGATTAACAAGTGGCTTATTATCTTCGTCTTCTGAAGTAGAAGTATACACCGTCTCATAAAATACTTTTGTAGGAACTCTAATTATGTTAGTTATATCAGTCAGCGGCTCTTTTAGAGGTTGGAATTTCGACTCCTGTCTCACGTTCAGGCAGTGGACCTTAAGTTTGTAAATTATAACAATCATCAAAACATTATGCAAAATATTCTTTTTTTTCCTTCTCTTCTTATTTCTAACTTAACATTTTCTTTTCATTTCTTTGTGTTCTTTTGCTGTCAGATTTTCAACTAGGGTTTTTCGCGTATTTTACCTCTAAATCCTTGTGTTTCACTTCCGCAACTTTTTCAGGATCTTTTTTCCTTTTTTCACGACCACGTCGCTGCCTTTCCACCGCAGACACTGTCTGAATCCCATCACAAGGCGGTTCCCCGCCAACATCAGAGTCATCCATAGTATGCAGTAGGTATGAGATTAATGAAAATTGGGTTTATTGGTATAATAACCTCTTTATAATCTGAACAAATCAACGAAATAATTGCACTTTGCAAGATGGCTGCTCAGACCATCAACCCGACGCTCCGCTAGATTGAGGTACTCTCAAATCTCTCTCCGACGTAATTCAAGCGATGGCGCAGCAATGCGCCGTCAAGCTTTATAAAATTGTTGTATTTATGTAGGCTATATGTTTTTTCTGAACAAATAATTGCTAATCTGTTGTATAAATATATGTATATGTGCCATCACAAATGACATTTTTCAATTTACCTGATAGTAATAATACCTTAAATGAATAAAATAATTGATGATGCAATGACTAACACTTAAAAAATACAGTACATAATGTGAGTTTTGCTTCTTTATTTTTCTCTTGAATCAGACACACTTTCATCAAAATCATTCTCAATGTGTTTGCGCCAAGTTACATTATGGATTACGATAAAGTTTAAATGGAGAGAGTGGACTGTATTTGAAAAAGAGAACTACGGTGCTGAAGAATATGAGGGAAGGAGACAGCACTTACTTTTCGACGCCATGCTGCATCTCGAACACGCCGACCGGTAAGCGCCGGACCTGGATTCTCTTCTTTAAAATCACGAGCACTGCAGTTTATTTTGGCACAAACATAAAGTTCACGGGAAGGTTATTATCAAATATCACATTGATGATAAGTTTGTTACATTACGTTAAAATTATTTAAATATTCAAATTGTTATTTTTTAACGAGCGGCTCGGCCACTCCTTGTTCCGACGGAGTTTTTCGGCGAAGAGGCCATAGATAATTTTTCCATCTTGCACGTCAAGCCGGACGGTTCTGCGTTCCAGCGTTTTTGTGCTGTTATTGGGTAAGGGGTAGGTAATAGAGTTAGGGAAAAAGGTATGCACCAAAATAAAATAATATTTTTAATTTATGGTAATAGCATTACATAACTTGGCGCAACCACAATGGATGAAAGCATGTCTGAAACAAGTTGACATTCCCTGCCGCTGAGTGTCTAGGTTAATAGGTTATCTTCTTTTCAGAGGAAGACAACATCAACTGTGAGGAGAGAACTAAGAAGATCGGAGAGATCATCGACAGAGTCGAATCTGAAGCGCCGAGTGTCAACAACAACAATAGCTTGTACACAGGTAAGACATTTTGTTGTTAAATTAATTTGTTTTTAACTGACTTCAAAAAAGATTCTCAATTCGTCGGGATCTTCTTTTTTATGTATGTTGCACGATTAGTCGAAGACGCGTCGACCGATTTGGAAATTTCTTTTTTTATTTGAAAGTGTGTACTTCCCAGGTGGTCGCATGGTCATCAGGTCCGGATCTGATGTCGGGATCCTGGAGAAATCGAGGAACTCTTCAGATTTTATAGGCCCAATTGATATACTTTGTAGTGGCGTTAGAAGTCGGTTTTGTAGAAAGACTCCTCGTTGCAATAACTCCTTCCCCATATTCTAGTCGGCAAAAGTCCTGATTGGTCAAAGATAACACGCACGTCAGCGGTTGTTTCTGTATGGACCAATCAAATACTAGGTGATGTTGCCACTACCGAAGTTATAAAACTAGGAATACAGGATATAAAACCAGAAAATCATGACAGTAGGGTGATTTAATAGTTTGATTGCAGGTGATTATTACCTCCACTCAAGAGTGTTGAAGGATGTAAGCGAGCTGACCAAGCGATGCACCGAGCAGGTCACGGGCGAAGTCAATAACTACGACAAGTTTGCGCTTGCGCAGAGTATTGTGAGTACACCACCATTAGATCTATCCCACACTGGGAAAAAAATCGTGCGGCAGCAAAGACGCCATGTTATATTCAGCTGATTGCGACCGTCATCCTATTTTTTACAATTATTTTAAGACAATCCTTAAATTCCAATCCAACTTTTAGGAGGATTAAAATCAATATTTTTTCCGTCAAACAGGCGGAGAATCCCGATTTCTGGGATTTTACGTTCCCATACGAGGTGCCCGCGGTGTCGTACTTATTCGGGACGTTTGCCCCCACGCCCCTTGAGGAGAGGCCCAAGGCGCCCCGCAGGAGGGTCGAGAGACAACGCCCCGGCGACGTGAAGGCCCCCCAGAAACTTGACCAGTAAGTTATTGCACTACCTTTTACAGTAACATCCTTAATACGTGCATGGAGTACTGCAGCCATTTTCGGGATGGCTCTGCGAAGTACCAGCTTGCTGCTTTTGAATCGGTGGATGGACGCGCCAGAAGATTCATAGGCGACGAATCGCTGACTCCAGAATTTGAAGACGACCATGTAATGGTGCAGATTCGTACTGTTATGGGATATTTTCTCTGCTTCCGCAGGGGGGAGAATTGGAATTTCAACGTTATTCTAAACAACAAATATTACACAATATTATAATAATAAGACGTATAAACACGATACGTTGCTTTAATATATCTAATGTTCTTTAATGTCGGTGGAATGTCATCCGCGCCAAAACTGCGTTTGTTTCGTAATCCACGGATAATTTTATGTAATTTTTCTTAGAATGTTCACTTTTGTTTATACAAGGTGTTTGTTAATGTGTATAACTTACCAGCAACCACCCATGCACTTTGACCCCATAAACACAATGGCGGTGGTAAAAAGTGAAAATTAATTATCAAAAACTTTCATACAAAATTAATTAATTAATTAACAAAAAAACATTTTGGAAACCCTAACTGAAGACATAATAACAATACGCCACATAAATCCCTTTCCGTAGTAGTAATTCCAAGAATGACTTTGACCGCGCCGCTCGAGGTAAAGGCGAGGCTACAAGCAAGACTTGCGGTTGCGTTTGCGCAACGAAAAATTACATCGCATAGGACATAGTACGAGAAAACTCTGTCCATTAGTTTAGTTTCTAATGAGACATGGACCGCACTAAGTACTACTTCTGCTTGGCTTAAGACGCATCAATCTTCCGTTGGTTTCTCCCAAAGGACAGGACAATCCTGAATCAAGTAAATCAGATAATCGATATCGTAATTAATCATCTTGATCAATTAATCAATCATCCGTTTTTACGGTGCACAGCGGACATTTCCACGGTGCGTTGTGGTCGCTACGTCTATGATTTTTACAACGCGATGTCGCACTCCAGTGAGGGCTCGCCCTTACGGTGTTCGACGTACCTATTTAATATTCAAAGCACGTACGCGGCTTTGGAAGGGGCCGGAACTAGAGCGGGGAATTTCGAGCACCGGTGAAAATCACCGGTGATTTGCCATTCTCCGAAGATTCATCGGAGATCTCCGGTGAATTCGAATACAGATTTAGCATCAATTAAAATGGTATTGACTGTTAATGTTCTAGTACAATGCACAGGAATTTTAAGCGCATCGATATTGTGTGAACTCAAAATGATATTAGATGTATTGTAAAGGTTTTAAATAAAAAAAATATTAAGAAAAAAATATTTTACTTTATTATGATAATTATTATTTAAGGAGGTAGGAAATAATGATAAAGTAATTGTATTTGAATAAATGTTATTAAGTTAATAATTAACAATGTTCCTCAACAAACTTCTTTTTATTTAAATTAAATTACTTGAGTTATGATTCAATAATAATCGGTTAAACACCGATTACTTTCACCGGAGAGTCACCGGTGATTCTCCGGTGAAAAATCACTTCTCCGCGCCGCCGGTGCAAATCACTACGCCGGACACCGCTCGCTTTCGACTACAAATGCTAGTAATATGCTTGCACTGTACTGCAAGCGATAATAATAATTATTGTATCGTTTTGCAATTGATTTATTATTAAAAATATCACACACATTCATTCGTTCATTCACATACAGTCATTGTTAATCAAAACCACGACGCGAGATATTAATTACCTGCAAATAAAGAGGCGGCAGTCACTTTATGGATTACGTAGGTACGGACTTTAACTTATGGAGTCCGAAAGTAGTCGGGAATATTCTTGCAAAAATACGAGATTTCTAATCGGTTTTCACTCTACTGAACAATACTACAGGTTTACAGATTTAATTGCATGCCGATTAATGGTTAGGTATCGCATCTGGAATATTTTATCGCAACGTTATAGTATAGCAAGTAGTACGTTGTAGGCCTACAAACATCCATTCATAGTTTTATCGTTGGCAGTTCATTGCCATTGAATCAGCTGTTTTAAAGGTTGCCACCTAAACATTTATGGTGAATTTTTGAAGTCCTCATAACTTGGCCAGGATATGAGCTACACGTCTCATGATATTTTTTCATGTATCTATACACCGACCCCAACCTATGGGTTTCGGTAGGATAGGGACATTAACTAACACCTTGTATAAAGTTTTTAACGCGTAGCCTTAGTCTAAACAACAAAAGTAAACAAAACAGTAGTAAACAGGATGCTTAGCTGCATTGTTGCCTTATCTTTAGACTTCTTTATAGGATGAGACGGCAGGACCCCGCGTGATTTCCAGCTAAGTGGTATCAGGGTTTTCCCCAGGTGCTGCGCCGGACGGGAGCAGATACCTCACGCGTCTGAGGACTTCTGCCTAATTATTATTACGTCACTCTTTGTGACCACAGGAGCTCACTTTTTTCACTTTACACTTTATTTTTGCTCACTTTCCGTGGAAAAACACTTTTCACTTTTTACTTATTACACTTTTGGCGGCAATAAAAGATGCAAAAATGATTATAATTCAATCCAATTTCTTTTATGACAAACGTTAACCAACGCCCCGCGTTAAGATTACCAGCATAGATCATAGAGTCGCAAGAGGCGCGTCTATATCCTTTGACAGTGACAGTTTTAAATACTGCGTTCTGAAACGGGCTGTCGCCACACACTATACTTTTTTACACTTTTTAGAGAGTCCTGTTTAATTTATTTCCTTCGGGAAATTTTTCGGTCTACGCGGAGCCGGGAGAACGGATGTTTTTAAGGATACCGGAATTTTTGGGATCCCACCGCTGCCACCAATTTGTTATGGGATCCGATGGAAAAGCCTTTTTAAAAAACGATTTTATTTAGGCTAAAGAGAATTCACATAAACATTAAAGTAAAATACAATTTTAAATAGATCACCAGCTTATTCCGTAGTTACTCCGCGACTGGCGGGCGCGGTCCCGGATAGCCATATTTATACTCTAGGAGTGGGGTAAGGGTGACCAGCTATGGTCAGCGTTACACCCTTCATCTAATGGATATAACAGTGCGATGCCTAGCGGTTCGGTGGTAGAAAGGTGATGGAGGAACTAAATTAAATAGGTCTTGTGCACACTCTCCGAAATATGTCAGGTAGACCGACAGGCACCGACAGACAGGCAACCTTGCGCCGTTGCTGAAAGCCTGTTGTACTTGCGCCAACGTTGCCTTTTATCTCTTTGGGATGTGATTTGACATTCTTACTGTCCAGGGTGGCCAAGAAGTCCGACGAGGGCACAGAGAGGGTCCAGAAGGTGCTCCGCTGGGTGGCCAAGGCGTGCAAGAACGGGCCGGTGAGCTACTTCCACGTGGCGCTCGACCCGACCTGCTTCACGCGCACCATAGAGAACATATACGACCTGTCGTTCCTGGCCAGGGACGGCGATATAGCTGTCACGCTGGGTAAGTTCTCCCTCTCTCTCTTCCTCCCTCTCCCTCTCTGTCTCTTTCCCTTTCTCCCTCTTTCCTTTTCTTCCTCTTTCCCTCACAAACTTTCACTGGTGTCTGTCTGTTTCCTTGTAGCTCCCTAAAAAAACGATTTTGATGCGATTTTTTCGAAAGCTAACATTGAGATGGATCTTAACTATGAAGATCTGCTCAGGCGTTTGAAGATCATCAGCTCATTTCCTATTTAATTAAAGGGTTTTACAAACTTTCATTGATTGGATTGATTTTAAATTTAGTGTACTGTTACTTCGCATTATTTCCAAGGCATGGTAACCTTGAGCTGATGCTGCAGCATCAAGTAATCTGCGGGATACCCAACTCCTCAGCAACTTATAGCAGATATAGCGTGTTTGGGCTCATATGAATGGTCTCAATGAGTGTATGTTAGATAGATGATGATCGAGGATCGAGAAGGATCTGATGGTGGAGCAGAAAACTGGGTAACAGCCTGTTACCCAGTTTTCTGCTGCTACCTAAGATCCTGTTACTAACAGGATCTTAGGTACATAGTCCGGTCGTAGATTCGAATGTAGGGGGTGGTTTTTTACACTTGTCGTATGTATTGGTAGACGAAAAGACCGGGTTGCCGTTCATAACCAGGATGGGTGGGGAGAAGAAGCGCCGCGCCGAGGACAACGAGGAGAACCAGTTCGTGATCTCCATGAACATGCAGCGGTGGCGAGTGAGTCCAATTTACTTTTTAGTTCTTTATTTACCAGATGATACACACGAGCGCAGTGTTGGCAGACCCCCCCGCTAGGTAGACCGACGACATCAAACGAGTTGCAGGGAGCCGCTGGATTCAGGCGCAAGACCGAGGCCAGTTTTGCGTTGATAGATCAGTCAGTCAGTCACCTTTTCCTTTTACATAATATTTAGATAATAGTCAAATACTCAATTAATCATTTACTATAAAGGAGACCTAAGACACTATACCATCCCGCTACCACTTTAGACCGCATCGTCACTTACCATCACGTGAGATCGCAGTCAAGGACTGTCTTGTCATCGAATAAAAAAAAATAATTTTATTTTGTTCCAGGACTTGAAACAAGCGTTTGGGATGAGTAGACCGATGATGACGTCATAGGTCTACAACTAACGATGACATTTGGAGACACTGATATGTATTGTGTGTAAACAAATGATTTTTTACTTAGTATTACTAGATTTTGCCCGCGGCTTCGCTCACGTTAAGTTCGATATTTCAAACCCCTATTTTTGGTACTTTTGAAAGTTCAACCCAGTAGGTTGAACTTTCAAAAGTTCTTTCTCAGCGGATGCCTACGTCATAACAGCTATCTGTACGCCAAATTTCAGCCCAATCCGTCCAGTGGTTTGAGCTTTTATTTTTATTATTTGTTGTTATAGCGGCAATAGAAATACACATTCACTGAAAATTTCAACTCTACCTATTACGGATAGTGAGATACAGCCCGCTGACAGACGGACAGACTAGTAGCGTCCCATTGGTTACCCTTTGGGGACGGAACCCTAAAAATGGATACAGTAGAGTTAATAAGAGTTTCGTAAAAGCTGTTCGATTTTGAATATCGAAACACTGACTTCGAAGTTGAACGAAAGTTATTATTAATGTTTTTAAACACATTAAATGCGTTTGAATAAAATGATTTGTTCTGTCATTTATTTACGTCGCTTACCTTGCCTTCCCTTTCCCTGTCATTTTTCCCCTTTTTCTCACGTCATCATATCCTCTGCAACGTTACCTGGCAGAGATCGCGACTCTTCTAAGCGAATAAGAGCGCCAGTCACCTTTTTTTATTTATTTTAAAGTTCATTTTTAATTTGGTGTACAATAACCTTTTTTTATTTATTTTAAAGTTCATTTTTAATTTGGTGTACAATAAAGTGTGTTGATGTAATCCTTTATCAATACTTTTTTTCATTAGCCATTTTAATTCATCTATGGTTAACAGACTGGCTGTGATTTCACGCCATTTTGGATTTGATTGACGCCATTTTGGATTTGATCGACGCCATTTTGGATTTGATTGACGCCATTTTGGCGCTGTAAGCAGATACTTGGCCGATACGAATGTCTCTGGAACTACTAATACTGAAAATGGCGCACCAACCTCGATAAAATTAATCCATGAAATCATAGATTAATTATAGAGGTCGGTGCGCCATTTGTAATATTATTAGTTCCAGAGACATTCATAGGGGAAGGGAGGGAAATATGGTTCACTTAACTTGAATAATGAAATAAAAATACTTCGTATTAAAATTTATACTTAATCACATTTCTTCGTGAAACTAAACATTAATAGACTTCCATAATTATTTAACAAATCTTAATAATAATCATAATTGGCTTTACAGGAGATCAATAATTAAAAACTTTGGAATGATTCATCTTGCCTACCCAATCGGGTAAGATGTCCCTGCATTGATGAATCACATTAAATCTCTTGACAGTCATAACAAAAGTATGACCCAATGCCAATATAAGTAGAACATGCCTCATGTGCCCACTCCTTGCAATCACCGCATTCTATCCAAGTTTCACTTGGAGGATCTGAATATTTTTCTTTACATAAAGTACAGTAGTAATGACGACAGACTTTGAAAGCAATTTTTGCCTTCCTTCCTTTAGAAATTTTGGATGTAGATGGTTTTGTAATGTTTCTCACATTTGATTTATTCTCTTTTCCTACTTTTTTAGAGCAGACTCTTTGGACTTACTGAATTTTTCTTTCTGGTCTACTTTGACAGGTGTGGAAGTCAAGATTTCGGCTTTTTGTCATTTTCTTTTTCTGTGTGTCACTTTCCGGTCATCAGCACTTGGAATAGGACGTATGGATTGGAGCACTTCATCTACTGATGGACAGCTAATTTCTATTGTCACAGGATCAGCTGAATTCCATTTTTTGCGCTTCGGTCAAATTATGCGGAATCCATCTGAAACATGTCTTTCTCACACCTAAATGTTCATGCAAAATCGATTGTATTGCAGTCTGCTATATCCTAAGAGACGCCTCTATCCGTCTGTAAGTCACATGCCGATCTTTAATCATGTTGCGCACAGCATCGATGTTTCTCGGAATGACAACCGATTTTGGCCGACCTTGACATTCATCACTGACGGACGCACGACCATGACGAAATTCTGCAAACCAATTGTAAACAGTCTTCTCTGATGGTGCTTCATTACCAAAAGTTGCACGAAGCGATTCTATGCATTGATGTTGAGTAAGGCCTTTTTTAAAATCATAAAAACTCATCCAACGTAAGCCTTCACGGGTGATTTCCATTTTGCACAAACTTGCTTCTTTTAAAAGTTCACTATCAACAACTTAGTCAATTTCAAAATTGCCACTGGCTTCGCTATAACAAACGTCCAATGTTCATAAATACATTGGTGCCACTACTCATTAACACCACCTTCGACTGTAAAAACTTAAAAGGCAACCCTCGTAAAAGTCTTTCGGTATCTTCATAGGAGAGTGATCGTAGCCACTTACAACATTTTGTTTTATAAGAATGAGTTGTTAAATGATAGATATTTAATCATTTATTTACTCTATTGTACTGCAAGCAGCTTAAATAGGGGTAATGGCGCTTTGAAATTGCCGTTCGAATCGACTCCATTGCACATAGTATCATGTAAGATCTACGTTTGGAGAAAATTGTTGGATCGTAGGTGTTAACGCAGAATTGTGCATAGAATAAACAATTGTCTCACTGTTAAGACCTTAGTGCATGCATTTTCTTTACATATGTTTCCATACTTTGACATTCCGTAAGCTTAACTGCGAACAGCGTGCGCAGAAGACCTAACCGCGTAACTGACCTACCTACTACCTACACCTAACTGTATTATTATTTAAAAATACAGTTGTTGAATGTACAATTTTTCAAATTTAACCTACCCTTTCCGGGTATTATGTTGGTTTGGGATAATTCTAACGAGGTCGAAGTTTGTTGTAGAGAGTAGTCTCTTCAGTGTGATTCTGTATTTCAAAGCCTTTGATGCGAGGTCGATGGTCCAGATTGGATACTTTTGAAATGAAAACCACCCTTCCAGCAGTAATACAACTTTAATCACCACGAGAATCACCTCCTTCAGTACTAACACGATTTTAAACACTTTTAGATACAACCTCTTTGTTCAATGCTCAACTAGAACTAACTTAAAAACTAGCGGAGGCTCGAACATCAAGATTTCCGTTCTCATTTTTTCCAATCTTTTGTAGTCAAATGAGATCCTCTTTTGATATTTACTGCAGTTGTAAAATAATATGTGATTTGACTCAAACGATAAATTATTTAAGTCAAATCACACGCTCTTCATTTTAGAATCAGAACAAAATCTTAACAGAATTTAGAAATCATGACACTTTCGTTGATTTTACGTGTAATGCTATATTTTCAAAAGTAATGACTAACAACGAACAACAATAATTTATCCCGCGTTCACTTGTTGTTTTTCTTTTTTCAATAAACAGCTTTCTATTTGCAAGACAGTTCGAAAGGAGATTGCCCATTTTCTTAGGAGCTTTGGGCCCCCCCAAAAAATTCTCATGTCACCATGGTTTTAAGTTTACTTTGTAGACAAATTATAACCTTTTTATATTCTGCAAACGATTTTCATTTATTCTCCCTTGTTTTAAAAAAATCTTATTTTTTATGTTGCTGAAATTGAGGTTATATTTAATTGATAACTCTGTAATTGTGGATATCTTAAGTGTAAATACGAGGATGACAATGAGAATAAACCTTTGACAATCGTTGAATCATCATTTCATTCCTACAATCCACCACTCAATCAATGATAGATTACACTTTATTGATTAGATTAAGAATGAACTTAATGAATAATGCAGTGAATAGTGCAAAATAATTCAAGTTATGTTTTCGATGCTATTTGATGTAATCTTAACAATATAAAAGGTTTATTTAAAAAAAACAACATTAAATACTTAAACAACATTTATTCTTCATAGAATATATTATCCAGGAATTGAGCTGGGGCGCTTACATCATTGAACCGGCCCCAGCTTAAATACCACAATACAGACATGAGACATAGTATGAGCGCAGCATCCTACTGTACGATTTCATACTAAGCAACTGCAATAATAAGCAATGACACTCTCTAAAGAATTTGCCCTATTCTGTTCTTTACTTATCAGTAAATACGTGTAGTATGTCCTGTTGCTCACATGTCGTGACTTAATTCTGCCCCTAACTAAATAATTATTTTGACCGAATATTAAGGGCAAATCTTCTTCTATTAATTCATTGCTTACTTCTAGACTGTAGGTACCATTTGCTCGCACATGCTCCCCATAATAGGACCTTGCCTGTTTTAAATGGTAAGATCCTACTGAAAATCTTTTTAAATCATTCAAAGTTAATCTTGGGAAATTATCTAGATGGGGAGCACTGCTATTAATGCTTTGGAAAATCGTACCCCTTCTGTTTATATGTTCCCTTTGAATAAATTCCGAAAGATAATTAGGTGTATTCAATCTTGCCCGAGCAATATTAAGATACTCCACATGTTCAGGCCTATCGTCAATTGTGGAGTGGAATTTATTTAAAAGGGAGCAAGCCATTTTAAAATCAATCATAAGGTGCTTTGACGCTCTGTTAAAATATTCCTGTCGAAATAACTTAAAATCTCTTTTGATTCTACCGTTAACGACCTCAACTACCCACCGACACTTTGTTACACATCTAGATTTGTTAGCTTAGTCGGTGGTTAGTTGGTGTTCATTTTCCAATAATGATTCAGGCATATGAGTTTTATAATTGTAGCTCTCTAATTCAGGAATCACATCCCTGAATCCTCTATCCAAAATGAAAACATCACGGGGTCTAAAAAATGAGCGCAATGGACCATTTTCATTACGAAACAAAGCACTCTTTCACTTTATTCAAAATAGCTTGAAGCTTAATATCAGCGTGCGTTTCGGTCATAGAAATGTCTTCCTCAGAAGGAAAGCATGATTTTTTTGACTTACGGACACTATGAAATGATGGAAAAACTGGATGTCCCGCTTTCAATGACCACTTTCGCGTCTGTTTATAGGTGTGACTGATGCACTTAGAATCTACATATTAAGCTTATGCCTCGTCACTAGTTGCCTAGTGCCTAGTTGCCTACAAACATCGGCACCAGACTTACTTTTTTTTCCAAAGATTCAGAACTTCTTACTAAAGAAGCAACGATTCTGTGACCCGACAAATGATGTGCAACTTCTGCAGCTGTGGTTAACTCACTGCGCGATTGCACTAAATCGTCAACACTGCGATTTTTTTTTTGAAAGACGAGTTTTCAAAATTCTTTAAGGTCGCCCTTGAGGGTTATTTCTTTCAGATGATGAGGAAGGACAAGGCTGATGCAAACTTTAAACTGTATGTCTGACCCCCCGAACTTGGTTTTTTTTTTAAATGAAATGAGTTTATTTTAATTTGTAACTGAATACTCTTCTGTGAAAAATTAAAACAATTAAAAAAAATATTAGTGTGACTTGAGGCTATTTTTGTATGTCAGTTTTCATGTTTGTTGTTGAAATTCTTAGAATGGCTCTCAAATGCTCATCTGTGAGCCGAGAAGCATATTTATTTTTGCTGTAATTAAGAATTGAAAAAGTTTGTTCGCATAAGTACTGCCAAAAACTAAAATTAACTGCTGAGGAAATCTTTTCAATTCGTCAAAATCAGAAGGCAAGCTACTGTAAAACTTAACGAGATCATTTCATTTCATTTTTTTTATAAATAAAATTCAACTCCACAGACTCTTGGTCCGTGCCATTTTTTATCTTTATTTGTTTTTGTTGTCGACTATACTAGTGCATAGCCGATCTCCTCTGTGTGTCTTAAAAGTGGGCTATCCATAGGTTGGACTTCTTTGTACGCAGTCCATGTTCGATCAATTTCTTCATTTCATTTGATTGATTCATTTCATGATTGGAGCGGCTTCTCAAGGAGCACCGCTGGACTGTGGCAGAGATGCCGCGGCAGATCCCCGGCTGTAACAAAAAAAATATATTTATACCCTACAACTCACTGTCCCTGACAGTATGAGCTGCTTGAAATGGAAAAACATTTTAGATCTGGACAGACCTTAATCACAGTCTTTAGAAATAAGATTTGTGACTATTCCAGTGGGAAATGGTTATTGTAAAAATTATACTTTATATTATACAAATATTAAGGTGACATGAAACTATAATCTCAATCTCAACTAGCTATGACCTATGAACTACAGTGGGCCAAATGCTATGTCAAGCAACTTCTTCATCAACCGATAGATGTCCACTGTTGGACATAGGTCTTCTGCATGGACTTTCACAGGTCTCGGTCTTGCGCCGCCTGAATCCAGCGGCTCCCTGTGACTCACGAAAAAAGGGGCTTAATGTATTCTAAAATTGTGGTATCCATAGGTTGGACTTCTTTGTAAGCAGTCCATGTACTTACCACCTGGCCATCTCCACATATATATCTTCATTGAATCGTGGCCAGATGTCAGGAGGATCCTTGCCCCTCGCAACAAGGATAGCCTTGACCACGTCCAGCTGATGCGCGAGCTGTTAAAAGATGATATTTATAAGCATCCTTGCATTTCATCACCATATAGTTCACCCGTTTCATTCGACCAATCAGAAAGGTTAGGAAAAGATTCTATATCTTGGTCTCCCTCATACACGGAAACTATGCCAATCTTTAGCGTCCCTCCTACGAGGAGGACAGCGGCCTCTGTTTCGGTGACTATCTGGGGGTCGTGAATTACCTCCAGTTGGTCGCCGAATACTATTATTGCTGCCTTCACTGGTTTCTGGCGGTTTAGAGTGCACTAGATCACTTTTGTGCCAGGACATTATTTAGCGTGTCGGCCTTCCCTACGTAGGGTTCTTGGACCAGCGCCACTGATATGCCTTTCTTCTCTGCCGCCTCCAGCAGTTCTGCTGTTGCTAATTTGGAGCGCTGTAGGTTCGCTTGGTTGAATCGCAGATGTGTATTCTTTTCCTCGCTTGTGGAGCAGTCATCCTCTGAGGCACCTTTAGCAGAGGTAGGTGATTATGGACTTCGCTATGGAGTCCCATTTCTGTTTTTCTGGGCACTCCTCGCTAAACGCGTTGTGCTCTCGGCTCATCGTGTTATTCTTTGTGCGCGCGCAGTTTTTGCTGGTTGGAGGCTGGCCCTGTTTTCTACTGGGGTATTTCTCCCAAATGTGGGCTTCTCCGCAGTGGCTGCATAGGCATGCCTCCTCCCTGCAAATCGCTTTTGTGTGTCCAAAGCCGAGGCTGGTGCATTGTAAGAGAGGAGACTGGTCCACAATTGGCCTTCTCTGCAGGTCTATGTGAACTCTACCTGCTTCCATGAAACGTTTATGCACTTCCGGCGAAAGTTCCAGTATCGGGTGGCATTCATGTGGATTAGGGACTATTTTCCTATAGCGTACTTTAATTATTATATCATTCATTTAATACTCAATATCACATGAAAATGGGTTTGTAAAAATTTTAAGTTTACTAGAAACCTTTTCTATCTCGCCAAATCTGTTGCTGAATTGATTTTGTATTTGTATTAAAATGTCTTAAATTTTATCTATTTTCAAATATAAATTAATTCATGCTTCCTCGATTGCCTTTCAACAATTCCGATTCCAACTAGAAAATACAATACAATTTTTCGAGTTCAATCTCTGAAAGTAGCTTCTGTAGCTGGCATCTATAATTAATACAAGAAATGTTAGTTGCAGAAACGAATACCCAACGCATTGTTTGTACTGAACTATATATTTTTACATTTTTTGTGGTTTTTTTGTCTTTTAAAGGTTTCTGCTTCTGAACCCGTTCACTGACCCCGTTTATTGTCCCCCTCGATCCACTTATCATCTTTTGGCGAGTAATTTCTAGTCATTATTTTGTCTCCTATATTGAATTGACGCACGACTCCGCCCGAAGTTTCTATTCCCCTCTGCATCCCATTCTTGTCGCCAATGTTGTATACGTCAATGAAACACAGCAGTTGGTTGCTAACTAATTTATTGTTCACCCTCCATTACATGCCTTAGGTGAGGCTCTATTGGCACCATATTTTCCTGAACAGAATGCAAAATCTTACTTTCTAAACAATAGATAATATAAATCAAGAAAAGACGCTGGCCCCGTAGAATTTAATATTTCCTTTAACAGGAATAAAATTGGACTCAATCCATTCACCGTTCTTGAATTCTTCCCACTCTTTAGTTCCTGCGAGAAGATTCATATTGTCTTTGTCTTCAATGAGCGGATCTTTGGTTTTCTTCAACGTAAATTGCAATTGTATAGGATCACTTGAGAAGCTGTGAGAGGCCTTCCCTGTAGTCAAATAGGTTAGAAACTGTCAGGAGTTCACTCAGGTGAACGACCTTTTCCTGAAGCCAGAGAATCAAGGTCTGCTTGTTGCAACTTGATCAACATTACCCAGACTTTTGGTCAGTAGCGATTGTGCCATCTTGGAAACATAATTGAATGTTATTAAGGGCACTTCAACCATGTCCAATCCAATGTATTCAACTTTTACACTCTCTCTCGAATATAGTTTTTTTTTAATAAAATATATCCTTTTTAAATCTCTTATGCCTTGTATTTTTTTTAATTCTGGTCTAAGCTTTTTACATCAAAGAGTTTCCATCCCTCCCCTAAAAAATTTACTTTTCCAAACTCAGACAGTAACTCTATATATTTTTCTTTTGTAATAATTAAGCTGTTTTTCCTTAAACTCTTTTCAATTCTACCAAATACCCTGTCAGCGGGTAAAAAGCTATGGCCCCTGACAGAGAAATAAACTTTTATCTCTTTCAATGTGTGGTTACCATGGTCCTGCATTAAAGACTAAAGTTAGAAAAAAATATCGAGGATTGGCCTTGTGATTTGTTAACCGTCATGGCGAAGGCAAGACGAATCGAGAACTGAATTCGTTTAAAACTAAAAGGGCATATCCGAAATTTTCCATTTGAGTATCGTCGAATCACATTACTCATCAGTTATCTTATCACCAAGCACGTTCCATTGCATAGTTTTGGTTGGTTTAGATTTCGAAGCATGATGACTAGCGAGCCCGCATTCAGTTGTAAATTATGCGGTGGTAAACTAGGCACATCCAAGGTGTTTAAAAATTAAGTTGTATAATTAGTTGCTTCGTCTTCGTTTGTTACACCGTCAATATATTTGAATGAATGTAGAGTACCAACGATTTGATTCTGAACTATAAAGTTTAAGTCATTCATATCTTTATTCTTAGTCGCCAAAATTGCTCGCTCGCTTAACTATTTGGTATTTTTGTGGTTAGCAATGATATTCGAAAATACTTGCTGATAAGCTCGTCTTTCGATGAGATGAAATTGCAAAATTTCGGAGGAAATGAAATTAATCCTTCTTTTGTTCCCTGTCATCACCTTCACAGAATATGAGGACGAGTTTTACCCAAGCCCGTCTCCTTAAGATTTTATTTGAATAAACAATCGTAACTTGTCATTTCCCGTATCGCTGGACATTGTTCTATTTCATCTATAAATAATTCCGTATTCAACAACCGATAGTTGTCCACAGTTGATATACTAATTGATATACTAAATGTTTAAAACAACAATTGATGTTATTTTGTAGGATATAAGAAGCGAACTTACTTTACGACACCTCTCCATTTTGCCACGAAAAACTGAAATCTGAATACTTACAGCGAGTCTCTTGCGTGGACTTTCACAGGCCTCGGTCTTGCGCCGCCTGAATCCAGCGGCTCCCTGCGACACCAAAAAAAGAGCTTAATGTATTCTAAAATTGTGGTATCCATAGGTTGGACTTCTTTGTAAGCAGACCATGTACTTACCACCCGGCCATCTCCACATAAATGTCTTCATTAAAGCGGGGCCAGATGTCAGGAGGGTCCTTGCCCCTTGCAACAAGGACTTCCCTGACCAAGTCCAGCTGGTGCCCGAGCTGTTAAAAGATAATATTTATAAGCTGTTACATAAATAAAACAGCTCACATACTATTTGGGTATAAAATAAATAAATAAAATAAGGTGTTTCTAAAGATATACAAGGTGTTAGTTAATGTCCCTATCCTACCGAAACCCATAAGTTGGGGTCGGTGTATAGATACATGAAAAAATATCATGAGACGTGTAGCTCATATCCTGGCCAAGTTATGAGGACTTCAAAAATTCACCATAAATGTATAGGTGGCAGCCCTTTAAAACAGCTGATTCAATGGCGATGAACTGCCAACGATAAAACTATGAATGAATGTGTGTAGGCCTACAACGTACTACTTGTTATGCTATAACGTTGCGATAAAATATTCCAGATGCGATACCTAACCATTAATCGGCATGCAATTAAACCTGTAACCTGTAGTATTGTTCAGTAGAGTGAAAACCGATTAGAAATCTTGTATTTTTGCAAGAATATTCCAGACTACTTTCGGACTCCGTAAGTTAAAGTCCGTACCTACGTAGTCCATAAAGTGACTGCCGCCTCTTTCTTTGCAGGTAATTAATATCTCGTTAATTTGTGTTGTGGTTTTGATTAACAATTACTGTATGTGAATGAACGAATGAATGTGTGTGATATTTTTAATAATAAATCAATTTCAAAACGATACAATAATTATTATTATCGCTTGCAGTACAGTGCTAGTTTTAGTTCCTTTACCGATGCCGCGTACGTGGGCGTGGTTTGAATATTAAATACGTCGAAACACCGTAAGGGCGCGCCTTCACTGAGGACATTGTAAAAATCATAGACGTCGCGACCACAACGCACCGTGGAAATGTCCTTTGTGCACCATAAAACCTGCGATGCGACGATGTACTAACATTCTAGCGGTATCCACACTTCCCAGCGTGTGCATGTCAAGATGATTAATTACGATATCGATTATCTGATTTCCTTGATTCAGGAACCTCCTGTCCTTTGGGAGAAACCAGTGGAAGAATACAAAGATAAATTTCCAAAAACAAGCGTGGAAGGAAGTATGTAAATGTTTACATCTCAATTTTGAGGAGATGAATACGCAGTAGGTACTTTCTTTTGTGTTTTTTCTTGATGCATCTTAACGCAAGCAGAAGTAGTATTTAGTGCGGTCCATGTCTCACTAGAAAGTAAAATAATGGTAAGAGTTTACTCGTACGATGTCCTATGCGATGAAATTTTTCGTTGCGTAAACGCAACCGCAAATCTTGTGTGTAGCCTCGCCTTTACTCGCGGGGCGGAGTCAAAGAATTCTTGGAAATAGTGTAGGGGACCAAAGTGTTTACGTCTTTAGGAATTTTGCCTTTACCTGGGGAAAAACAACACAAAATACTTGTATTATACAAGATTTTTGCTTAACTATTTTTAAAGGAATTGATGATAATTGCGAGTGCATTTAATAATTTTGGAATCTAACAGTAACTACCAAATGTTAGGTAAATTCTTGAGATAAAAATGTGGCTTTTCAAATGTAACACTTTTGTTAATAAGTATTTTTTAAATTGCTACCTAAAGCAGTATTCAGTTTTTCATTTTACAAGTTATTTGCCAAAAGAAAGTCAAAATCTTTTTTCTTCTTCTTCAAGGACTTCTAGGGAATTTTTTTTGAGGGAAAACGGGTAAAATCAAAAGCATGAGTGGTAACACTCGTTTTGAACTTGTTGTTATGTCTCCAGTTAGGGTTTCCAAAATGTTTTTTTCTTAATTAATTAATTAATTTTGTATGAAAGTTTTTGATAATTAATTTTCACTTTTTACCACCGCCATTGTGTTTATAGGGTCAAAGTGCATGGGTGGTTGCTGGTAAGTTATACACATTAACAAACACCTTGTATAAATAAAAGGTCTCTGACTACCATATCAGAGGGATCTTGACAGTTTGGGAAAACTTACACCCCAAACTTAAAAAAAAAAAAAAAAAATTATAAGCATCCATACATTTCATCGCCATATAGTTCACCCGCTTTCATTCGACCAATCAGAAAGGAGATTTCATCAATAACTTCATTTTAAATTCTTTTTTAAAAGAATAAACATCAAAGGGTTAGTAGCGAATATTCTAGTTTTATACTCCTGTAGACTTTTTTATTTGCTGCGCACATTTTGCATCGCTGACTTTTGCCATTTGGTGTTTTAGTAGGAAAATGCTCTATAAAGCATCATTGTGTAAAAAGCGGCAAGGGTCAAGGTTGCCGCAGGAGTGACTGTTGAGTTGTAGATAATTGTTTGTATTTTTCTATTATTTACCTGATTACATTTAATTGGTAATCAGCAAAGCTAGATTTTTGTTCCTTTTTTATAATTCTAAACACATAGAATGCATTGAGAAAAACACGTCAATTATGTGAAATCCAAGCTTTTTGTGCCATTTTTTTGATTCGATTCCATCGATTCTTTGATCTTATTGCAGCGATTGCGCAAGCGTTTGTACTTAAGCAAGTTTGCGTCTGTAGGTTTTATTTTATATTTAGATTTTGCAGTATTGCGCTTTGTCATGAGCAGTTTAATATCCTGGGTGAGCCAGGGAGCGGGCAGATGCTTTAATTTTATAGGTCGAAAAGGAGCATGTGTGTCGAACAATTCAGTTAGCAAGGAATTAAATATGTTAATTTTGTCATCTAGCGTCGCTGCATTAAGAACAGAGTCCCCCTGTAAGTCACGCAAGAAATTATCATTGTTGAATTTTTTAAAGCGGCGTCTCATTACTATTGTTGGCTTGAACTTAGGTGGACGCACTTTGTACGACAAGTACACTAGGTCATGATACGAAAACGCCTCTGCAGGCGATTGACCATGCGTACAAGCATTCATGGGATCGGAGACAATCATGAGATCTTGTAGTGAGGGGGTACAATTCGGAAAGTAGTGAGTGGGATTCGTTTGGAGTATGGTCAAATTAGAACTATCAATAATATTTTTTAGTTTGAGAGCACGTGAATCATTTTTAATGAGGCAAGTATTGAAATCACCCATGATGATGGTGTGATCTGCATTGGGTACATAATTCTCTAACAAGGCTGCGAATTCTTGGAAATAGTCAATGCGTAGAGACGGACTGTGGAGACCGCATCTCGGCAAACGGAGTGTAGGGCGCCCCCCGGCTAGATGGAGCGATGACATCCGTAAAGTGGCAGGCATCGATTGGATGCGAAAAGCCGAGGATAGGCAACGTTGGCGCTACTTAAAAGAGGCCTATGTCCAACAGTGGATGCATGTGGGCTGATGATGATGAGAGACGGACTGTAGAATACCCCTAGCAGTACTTTGCGATTACCAAGCAATAGTTCTAATAATAGGTGTTCCGATGATTCAGAGTAAACCATTTTCAGTAAATCTTAAATTCTTAGTTAAAACGTTTTTCCTCATTCCTTTCAGGAGATGAGGTGGGTCAAAAAGTGGAAAAATTTTAATACCATCAACTTCAAAGCTGTCACTTTTAAATTCAACACCCTTTTTCAAATATTCTTGCACAGTGCCTTCGTATAAGCTTTTGATGGTGCTCATATTTGTAGAAGACTGGTCAAATACTGTACACAACTAGGGATGCAACGATACGCATTTTAGCCGATACGATACCGATATTTATTAAAAAAAAAGTATCGTTGATACCGATGCCGTTACGGACAGTTAAGATACAAAGAAAGCTAAATACGTACTATAGTGGGTATTTAGTGAAAAAAAAAAACAGTCAGAAAGTCAACTTCCCCCATAGAAAAGATACTTCGGGATCCGACTTATGTCGCGAGCTATGCTCTT